>CM029016.1:181070043-182270043 GCA_016801055.1 Panax notoginseng | reverse complement strand
AATATAAATAACTTTATCGTCTCAATTATTGATTTAATAATATAAAATATTGTGACAATAATTAAATAAATAATGTAAGATACTATGCATCAATTACTGTGACAATAATTGAATAAAACTGAGTGACTTCTCACGTAAACATCAATATTCAAAGATACTGTACAATATCGCGTGCTACTATACATCCACGCGTATTACTGTACTTTTATCACTGGGTATTTTAACAGTTAATGGTAAAAGTTTTGCCTTTATTTTTATAAAAAGTTATTTTTGTCATTTTCTAACTCTGACGATAATTCCGTTATGGGGACCACCAATGATTGTGCCGTCGTACGAATATTTCCTGATAAAACGAATATTCCCCGACCAAACGAATATTTTATAACAACTTACTTACTTTGTAAAATTTGTAAATATTACCCATAACTATAACATTATATCAAAACCACACCTTATTATTCAAAAATAATATTTAGAGAAAATTATTCTTTATTCTTAAAATTTGGGGTATTACAGTTTGGCTTAATTATATCAATTTGTGGATTCATGTTAATACGGTGTTAGTGCATCGAGAGATGGCTAATTCTACTTGAATGTTATTGATTAATAAACTGAGATATTAAATTAGACTGGAAAAATGTGTGATAATCGGAGTGAAACTAAAAGTAAAATTGTAAGCCTAATTCTCCATTATCTGATTGAAATTTGCGGTAACTAGTTAGGTTGATTTGTTTTGATTTTTAGTTATTTCATTTTTAATTAATTGCAATCCTTAATTTGAATAGTTTAATAAAATTGGAATAATATAAAACTGGTAATTGTTAGATTAAATTTCATGCTAGTCTCTGTGGGAACGATACTCTATTTATTATTATATTACTTGTTGACCATGTATACTTGCGTGTTGAGCGTATTTGAGATTTTACCCAACAGCCGCTCGCAGGAGAGGAACAGGCCCCAATGCCATTCACAGGAAAGAAGCAGGCACAGAAGTCGCTCTAAGGAGGCAAGTTCGGGAACCAGACAGAGATCGGAATGGAAAAGGTGAGATGCCTCTCTATAACATAAAGGTCGGGATAGGCACGAGTCCCCCCGACCCAAAGCAGATGGCCTCGAGGCGTTTGCCCAAAAATTTACGAATTTGCAAAAGCAGTTGGCTGAGGTCAAACAAGAGAAGGTGAGTACGACCAAATCATCATCACCGTTCTCCCTAGAGATTATTCCGAAGAAGGCCGATCCGAACAAAAAAGCCCATCACATGGAGAGTTATGATGGCTCGGGAGATTCGTATAGCATAGCCAGGCTTATGATCGGCTGATGGATTATTATAGCTACTCCGATGCCGCCAAGTGTCAGATGTTCATGAAGACCCTGAAGAAGGATTCTCGGCAGTGGATGATGACGCTGGCCCCAAACTCAGTTTCATCCTCGAAAGTGCTCTATGATAAGTTCCATGCTAGGTTCGGCAGCAACAAGAGGAGTGGAAAACCGACCGGATTCGTGGCTAAGATTAGGCAGTATTCGAATGAGACTTTGCGCTAGTACGTGAAAAGGTTTCGAGAAGCAGTCGGATATGGGGTGGGTTTGAACGATCTTCAAGCACTTGGTATGTTTCAAAATGGTTTGGATATTGTAAAATCAATTAAGGTGGTGAAAGATTTGATGTTCAACCATCTGAAGAACTTGGTAGAAGCATTCGATAGGGCTGAAGGCTATATTGTAGTGGAGGAGGCGATGAGCAGTCTAAGGCAAGGCTAGTCAGAGAAGCCGAAAGCCAAGGAGAAGAATATATACATAAAAGGGGACAAAAATAATAATAATTTAGATGGGAAATAGAAATAGTAAAAAAATAAAAATTGTGGTTCGAGAGGAGGATGCCCACCTTTCCTGAACCCGGGGGAAAATCTATACTCCCTTCAACACAGGTATGGACAATATTTTGGAGCAGATAAAGGACAAGTCGTACTTCGATCCAGCCAAGGATAACAAATAGTTGAATCGGTGGAACCGAAACAGGTACTGTGATTACCATGAGATGGTCAGACACTCTACTGAGTCCTTTTGGGGATTAAAGGACTTAATCAAGAAGAATGTCCAAAATAAAGAATTGGTTCAGTTTGTCATGGGACGGTATACTTCGGGTTAACAGTGGGCGAATAACAACCCAGTAAAGAATCCGACTGCCCAGCCCCAACAACCGGATTAGACCCAGGCAACACGCCAGGTGGTGGATGTGATCACGGACGGGTCAGCTGGTAAGGTTACGGGGAAGAAAGACGAGGATTCTTGGATGTGGTGCTCTCGGTGTCTGATTAACCTGCTAGGCGAGAAAGACAGTACCCATGAATAGTAATATCTTTCATATATGAGGATTATCCTTCGGAGTCGATCAATCCACATGAAGGGGCTTCGGTCATCACAGTACATGTGGGTTCGATGGATATGAAGAGAATGATGATCGATAATGGCTCGTCGGTAGATATTTTGTATGCTCACGCCTACTAGAGGATGGATCTGGAAGGCAGAAAGATGGAGATCGAGTAGGAGCCACCCTTCTACGGCTTCAACAACGATCCAGTTTGGGTTGTAAGGACCATCGAGTTAGTAGTGATCTTCAGGACGGCTCCTCAGTAGGTGGAGATAATGTGTAGATTCTTTTTGGTACATGTGGATTTGTTGTATAATGCCATTCTCGGGAGACCAGCCTTAACAACTTTACAGGCATTGACTTTGATTCCTCATTTTAAGATCAAGTTCCTTACGCCAAACGGAGTTGGAAAAATTGTTGGGGATCTCAATCTGGCAAGGATGTGCAAGAAAAAGTAGATTATGAATATAGAGATCGAGTCGTTTACCAAAGGCAGTAAAGAACCTCTTGTCATGCCTGTCAAAGAGATGGAAGAGGTCAAGTTGGTACTGGCAAAGAAAGACAAGACGGTTAAGATTGGATCAGACTTGCAGGAACCTTTTCGTACAATCTTAGTTAAGTAATTTCAAGGTTATGTAGACATATTCGCATGGGTTACCAGTGACATGCCTGGTGTTGAGGAGAAAGTGGTTGTGCACAAGTTACACGTGGACCCGACTAAAAATTCGGTTAGGCAAAAAAGGAGGATCTTCAACCTAGAGAGGCAGGAGAAAATTAATGAGGAAATAGTAAAACTTTTGGCAGCAGACTTCAATTTTTAGATTGATTACTCGGAGTAGTTGGCAAATGTGGTGTTAGTACAGAAGGAGAACGAGAAGTGGCGAGTTTTCATTGACTATATGGACTTGAACAAAGCATTTCTGAAGGACTTCTAGCCACTGCCGCATATCGACCAGCTAATCAACGCCAGTTCGGAGTATGTCTTACTTAGTTTTATGGATGCTTTTTTGAGGTATCATCAAATATCGATGTGTAAAAAGGATATTCTGAAAATAAAATTCATCACTCATCAAACGGTTTATGCTTATAAGAAGATGACTTTCGGATTGTTAAATGTGGGGCGACTTACCAGAGAATTATGAATTATGTATTTCACAGACAGCTGGGTCACAATATGGAAGTGTATGTGGACGACATGTGTGACGCCCCCAAAAATACGTATACATCACCCATCTTGGGTCGCCAAATATATATGGTACATAATACACATACAAACTAATTATATAACAATCGTGTAAAATACGACAAAACATATGCTGTGAGTTTTAATACAAATATTGTCATCTAGACAATATCCACACTCAATGGAGTACTCATTAAATTTATTATTACACTATTTCACAGAATAGTGAGGACTACAAATGCACCATCTACAACCATCACTCTGTTCCCCGACTAGCCCCAACTACGTTCTCATTTCCTGAAGAGAACAATGGAATAAAGGGTGAGCTCAACTAGCCAAGTAAGAAATATTATGACTAAGATAATGTAGAATAAATTATCGTTAGCCTTCAACAGTGTTAAACTGATACAATATAACAAACATCAAGTTTAACTGCAGCGGAACAAACAATCCATTAAAAGAGTCAAGTAGAGAATAAAATCTACTATCTTATATGATTTAAAATATTTTCATTAATTTTTATCGCTGAGACTCAGCTCAATAAATAATCCACATCATTAAATCATCCCTGCACTACAGGCCAAGGATATTCTTTAGTATCATGATCACAAATTATCCATGCACTATGGGCTAAAGATATTCGTGTTTTCATCAACGGTCCTGATCATGCCATAAAATAATTCATCTTTGCACCATTGGCCGAAGAGAATCCATAGCCATAATCATACCAAAAACTGTCCATCAATGCATTACGGGCCAATGAGGACTTTTTCTACATCATTTGTAACATTACGGTCATGATTATACCGAATAATCCTTAGTCATAATCATACCAAGTCCATCTATGCACTACAGGCTATAGATGACTTTCAACATAATATAAACATGAGGATGATGACAATGACATAATAATTCAATAAAACAAGTTCAAGAATTAATTTATTCAGGAATCAATAACGTCCAAATTGTCAACATGATACTTCTTTGTAGAGTAAAATTCAAGAATGCTCAGAAAAATATTTTCATGAAAAGATGCTGGATGAAGCGCAAATATCAAAGATATTCCACTAATTTCATGGAGTATAGAAACTAAAACTTTAACCAAATGAGTATAATAGAATTTATGAAACTACAAATGGATTTTCGCCACCATGCGGTAATCCACTTAGACAGATCATGTCCACAATTTAATAAAGAATGAATACAAAGGATCATTCACCATGCATGTGGTAATCCACATAGACAGGTTATTCCAACAGAATAATAAAGAATGGAATAACAGAAGGATTCACCATGCGTGTGATAGACTGCACAGACAGGTTATTCCTAACGGAATAATAAAGAATGGAACCAGGTCATGCGTAAACGCACAAACAGGATATTCCGATAGAATAATAAAGAACGGAACCAAGTCAGGCAAAATTCGCACCGACAGAATATTCCAACAAAATATTAAAGAATGGAATAACAACAGAAATCACCATGCATGCGATAGACCGCACAGACAGGTTATTCCAACAGAATAATAATTAATGAAACCATGTCAGGAGTAGTACGCACCAATAGGATATTCCGACATAATAATAAAGAACGGAATAATAGAAGAATTTCACCATGTATGCGGTACTTCGCATAAACAGGTTATTCCAACATAATAATAAAGAATGGAATAACAGAAGCATTTCACCAAGTATAGGGTAGTCCGCATATATAGGTTATTCCAACAAAATAATAAATAATGGAATAACAGAAGTTCTCTTCATGAATGCAAAAGAAATAATACCCCTTATGGGTACAACAAATAATATCCCTTACCTTAGAAAGAAGAGTACTGGATATGAGTAGTGAAGTAGCAGAAAACTTTTCTTCTTTCTCTCTATAGTTTCTCTCTTTAGAGTTTCAGTGAATTCGTAAGAAATAATGAAGGAATGAGCTTCTATTTATAGAAGAATGGACTGCATAGTAACTAATTCATGAACGGTCTAGATTGATTTACTTTTAATTGGACGGTCCATATTTAAAGCAAAATCTTTTAAATAAAATATAATATATTCTATTTATAATCTAGTAAAACGAATAACTTTATAAAAGTATTTTATTTTATATAAAAAGAATTTACTATGTAAAATACTATGCAGGCACTATGCAACACTATGCATAATAAAATATAATATATTCTATTTATAGAATAACTTTTTAAAAGTATTCTATTTTATATAAAAAGTTTTTCTGTTTTATTACATTAATAATATCAATAAAACAAAACTGAGTGACTTATCACTTAAGTATCAATAATCAATATCGTGTGCTACTATGCAACCACGCGTATTACTGTACTTTTAGCACCGAGTGTTTCAACAGTTAACGGTAAAACTTTCGCCGTTATTTTCATAAAATATTTTTGTCGTTTTCTCAATCCGATAATAATTCCGTTGCGGGGTCCACCAATGATTGTGCCGTTGTACGAATATTTTCTAATAAAATGAATATTCTCCGACCAATCGAATATAATATGACCACTTGCATACTTTGCAAAATTTATAAATACTACCCACAACTATAACATTATATCAAATCCACACCATAATATTAAAAAAAATTATTTCGAGAAAATTAAATCTTATTCGTAAAATTTGGAGTTTTACAATCTCCCCTACTTATGAAATTTTGCCCTCAAAATTTACGTACGTACCTAGTATGCCGAATAGGTGAGGATACCTTGACTTCATTTTAGATTCTAACTCTTGAGGTATAACCTTTGAGTGTCGAATATAATCCTTCTTATCCAAGATTTTAACATGTATCTCCTCATACGTTAAATCATCCGCTATCTCGTCCGGTTCTAAATTAATAATGTGGTTTGGGTTGTCCACATATTTACATAACGTCGATACTTTAAAAATGTTATGAACACGCGACATACTTAGCGGTAAAACGAGTCTATAAACCACAGTTCCTACTCGATCGAAGATTTCAAATGGGTCAATTAAATCGAGGGTTGAGATTTCCTCTCTTCGTCGATTCTTGCTTCTAGAATAACGCCCTCTTGAACCTTCTTCTTCACATTCATCAGCTCTGAGTATGTAGCTTGAGTGACTTTAACTTTATCGATTAAAGTCGATTCTAATCGTATATTCATTATCTTCATATAGGTCCTTAGAGTCTTTAACTCTATCTTCATCATTTGTAAGTTATAGAAAATGGGTCTTTGTGTTAACAACATCTCACTCGCATATGATCTTCTACTCAATGCGTCAGCTACCAAGTTCGCACTTCTACGATGATATTGAATGGTACGATTGTAATCTATAATAGCTCGAGCCAACGTCTTTGGCGCATAATACGTTCGTTTTAGTTGAAGAAATATTTGAGGGTTTAAGAAATGGGTTTTGTGCTGGGGTCAATACAAATTCGATTTCATGCTCTGGGATAGGCTAAGAAGTCTTCAAGAATACGTTAGGAAATTTATTAACAATAAAAATATCATTCAAAACTGTGACCCTCATCTAAGACTTGGATAGCATATCACATTGATACCTATCAACTTGCTATCGTCATTCACGATGTCGCCTACAGAAAGTTTGGCTTCGGTGCATTCCACACAAGGAAGTCACCAGATAAATGCTTAAGGGTTTTTACTTATGGCTTGATATGACAATGATTGACTTTAGTGGTTTGGTTACTTTGAATTCGCATAACAGGTTGGTTAGGAGTATGAAAGCTAACAACCTTACAAAAAAACATGATGAGTAGTTAACCAATCGATTCCTAAAATCACATCAAAGGCAAGTATTTTCAAAGAGATACGATCGACAGGTAACATGAAAGTGTTGAGTTGAATTAAACAAGATTTATAAATAGTGGAGGTAACGAGGTTTCTCCCAACGGAATTTCAACAGATAAATCAAAGTCTAACTTCTCCAGAGTTAAGTTCAAACATTGAACACAACTAGGTGAAATAAAAGAGTGAGTAGAACCGATATCTAACACGGTATAGACTTCAAAAGAGTTTATGACTAACATACCCGTGATAATTTTATTCAGGTTCCTCGCACGAAAAAAAAACGCTCTCTCTTAAACTACCGGCTTTGGCTTGTCTGGGACATCCTTTGGCATCACTATCCCAGCTGGACTTGACTTCACCATACGATAAAATCGAGCTAGGTGGCCTTCTCTTCTGTAATTAAAACAATCTTTGGATTGCTGTGTACAGTTTGGACGTGTAGCATCCCCAAATCCCGGTCCTAATCACCAAGGATCTGGTATACTATTTCTATAACTATTGCGGAAGATATAAACATAAATTGTTTATACATTAAACTTTTACAACATAAACCCCAAGGTCTACAACCTTAACTTAATACATATCTTCAATATCTTAGAAGATTTACAATGCTATTTTCATCAGAAAATTAAATAGATCTAACTGCAACATAATTTAATCTTGCACTTTGACTTTGCTTCTGTCTTTATTCGAGCTTTCATCTAAATCTGAAAATTTTATCATGATATAGCAAGGGTGAGCATCAAATTTGCCCAGCAAGTTTAAATTCAATAAAGATATATCATGATTGAAAGAATTGAACAATAAGCTAGCTAACTTTTAGCAATATAAATATTGTGAAAGAGCATGAACAAATTTTCTTAGCTGAACGACCAAGTCAATAAAGATGAATGGTCCTGCATAAACATGAACAGATTAACTTAACCAAATGGTAATGAAGGTGATCAGCCTTTCATACCTGATGAACGTTTACAATAAGCACAACGTGCGAATCAATAATCAATATAGACGTGAATAATCAATAACAATTATTCATTAACATGCTTTGAACATACAACTCATGTTTGAGTTAAGGAAAACTTGCCTGATTCGTTGACTACTGCTACGCAGTTTAAGTTAACTTCTTTCGGTAAGACCTATCATTAATAATAAGATTGGTCTTTCAATCAACATATTCTACTTTGTATCATAATACAATTACTTTGTCAATAGATTATCTAACACTTAATCAAATATTAAATAACATCCTAACACATCGGTATTATTATCATTCTTGGATAATTCTTCAATCACTATATCATATTCATTATGATTAAACACTTAATCTTACACATTATAAGTTCTTCTTTATACTCTAATAAGTCAAATACTAATCCAACAACCTGGATTCTAAATTTAACAACCAAATTGCCAATCCAGCAGACTGGATACAGAATCCAGCAACCTGGATTCAACAAATTTCCAATCCAGCAAGTCAAACTGCAATCCAGCAAACTGGATTACACATCCAGCAACTAGATTGCAATCCAGCAAGCTGGATTCAACATATTTTCAATTCAGTAAACTTCTTTTCAATCCAACAAGATGGATTCATCAGATTTTCCAATCCAACAAGCTGGATTCCATATCCGTTCACGAAAATACCAAATCAACTTATTATTTTTCTATCCTTTGTACAAACATGTATACACATATTTCATACACAAAAAGTATTTTTCCAAAATTTTCCAACTTCCTTTGGTATTTTTCAAAAATCATTTTTAGTTAATTCCTTAAGAAATTAACTACCTCGTGCTTAACTCCAGAAATTCCCATCTTTTGACACAATCTCATACGTGCTAACATGACACTCCAGTTTAAATTTCGTGGCCATCGGAGTTGTAAAACTCCGGTTATAGCGATTTTCGTCAAAAAATCATAGAAATTGAAATGGTCATAACTTGCTCATTTTAACTCGGAATGAGCTCATTTTTGGACAGTAGGTACTTTATACCATATATTTTCATGTCCCAAAAGGCCAGAATTTTTCTCACAAATTAACTGGCCGAAAATGCCTTTTTAAATTTTTGGGCAGAAGCTAAATGACATTTTGCAGTTTTTCGTGCTTTATTAAACATTTTCCATACGGAAATCTACAACTCCTTTTTCAGTGATTCAACTTGGAGATGTTATATAACTTATCATAGTACCCTCCCAAAGTTTTCCAAAATTTTTAGATGTCCAAAAAATGACCAAACTGCCCCTACTCTTTGACTATCCAAAACAGTCTGTTTTTCATTTTTAGCAACGAAACTATTTTTGGGAAAACAGTCACTACAACTTGTGTACTCAACATTTATGAGTTCTACCACTTGGGTTTAGTAGTTAACTTACATATCTAGCACATCCCTTTGACGGATCGCAAAAAGAAGGTGTAGATCAAAAAACGGTGAAAATCTAAAGTACTTAGAAATTTTTAGGCTCATAAACTAGAAAAATTACTTTTCTTTATTTTTGATTTCCAACTAAAACAACACCCAATATGGGTATATCTAAACATTAAACACTCAATAACAAGTATATACATGATTTTTGAGTTTAGAAAACTTGATTCAAGATTTGATTTGGAATAATCAAAATTTACATAACAAAAGGTATTTATACCTTTGATTTTCATGCTCTTCTTCTTCTTCTTCTTCTTCTTCTTCCATGGATGGACTTTCTCTTCCCCTTCTATCGTCTTCCTTCCATGGATGTCGAAGCCTTTCTTCTCTCTAAGTGTCGTTCCTCTCTTCTCTCTTTCTCTCTTTCTCTCTCTCTTTACTTTTCTTTTTGGTAAGAAATAAGAGATGAAAGAGAAAATGAGTTTATTTGCTAAAAAAAAAATTAAAATCTATAGATATATTTTGTATATCTAATCTATATCTTCCAATATCTCTACTATCCTTATCTCTTTCCTTAATAATCATTACATAGATATGTGGAATCTTAGTGTGCAAAGTGGCTCTTTAAAATGAATGCCACCTAGCTTGATTTGTGCAAGTTCTTTTGCCACATGTGTGGTTTATAAAATGATGATGTGCATGCACATCTTTCTCTCCTTTTCTCCCACTCTAATACCCAGCCACTTGGCCTCTCTTTCTCTCACATTTTGATTTCCTTGTGGCCATTCCTCTACCACTCATTAGATAGCCATGTGGCCTACTTATTCTCCCATAATTTGGTTTAATTTCTTTGTCTTTCCTTGTCCAAAAATGTCCCCCATACTTGGATCAAATTTTGGGCTTTTTAATTTATTGATTGGGCCAACACTTGGGCCACCATAATTAATCTCTTTGGACTTCTAGATTAATTTCTTGGGCCATGAAAATAAATTAGGTCCAATACTTTTAATATTATCTCACCCTAAATATTTAATTAGGGTATCCATTCCATACATTTAGAATTTAAGTTATTACCCTTATACACTAAATTTTATAACCAAATTAAACTTACTTTAATTAAGTCATAAAATTAATAAACTTGAGATAATAAAAGTATATCTCTTGACTTAATATAATATTAATATTATTATTCTCCCACATGTTCCTTGACAATTGGCTCACTTGAGCTTAACACTTAATTCCTTTGACTTTTCCAAATAAAATATTTGGACTTCCTAGCTAAAATGTTTGGGCCATAAAAATTAATATGGTCCATTACATTTAATTATATCTTACCCTAAGTACATTTAATTTTCTTAACCCAATTAGACTTACATTAATTAGGTTTTAAAATTAATTAATTGAGATATATAAAATAAATCTCTTAGAATTAGTATATAGTTTAAATACCATAATTCTCTCATCCCATAACCCTTGAGTTATTCAATCCTTCATTCCTAATATAAAAATTAGGATTACACTAGTTTCTTTTATTTGTTTATATAATAAATAAATATAAACAATCACTTAATATTCATATTCACTTACTCACATAATCATTAAATAAATTGTGACATGCTCCACAATTCTCTTAGATTAGGACACTAGTACATATATAAATACTAGGACCACTAAATAAAAATAACCCTTTAGGTCATTTAATTCTCATACATAATTTAAATAACTTATTTAAGTTATATAATTCATATTATATACTTAAATTTAATTTCCTCCTCCTCTCCATAAATTGTTTTCAAACAATTTATTTATATACTAAATATAAAATTTAATATATTCAATCATTTATTCAAATATGAATTTAATTTACTAACTGCTTAATACCAATAAACATATTTGTATATTGAATCTCCTCTCATATTTTTACTTCTCATACTAATTTTTGACTTTTCTCTATAAAAGTCAACTGTTGACTTTGACCAAAAGTCAACCTTTACACATTTTGTGTTTACTGTCCATTTTGACTAAACTTGACGTTCCGGACACAACCGAGCAGTCTATGCTTCAAAATTATATCTCTAACTCAAATTTTGAGTTTTAAATTACTAACTTCTTATTGCTAATCGTATTAACTAACGACTTTAAACTTATTTATCTTCTTATTTGCCATTCAAGACCAACGTTCAAGCTATGTTAATTACTAACATAGTTTTATCTTGATCCTTATATCATTAACTTAATTCATCATTCCTATTGCTAAAATATATATAGCACCTTACTAAGTATATATATTTCTATACATATACTCATCTTCGTTTAACCTTATAACATCTCTTCATGTGAAATCTTATCTCCTTAATAAAATTTCCATATGTATTTATATAACATTTCTTAGACTATTCAGTTCATATAGAATTTACAGGTATCTTAATACCTTATTCTCGATATTTCTTCAAGTACATATTAATTCATTTCTAGGGTTTTAAAATTTTGTAACCCATATTTTCTATATTCTCATTCGAATAGCAAACCATATAGGTTTTACTTGAAAATGTTGAAATCCTTAAAATTCCTTCACAGAAACGTCAATTCCATACACTTATTTTCTGTCTAGGTTCATCTTATAACCTTTAATCCATCATTTTAGGATTTTAATAATTATCTAAATTCTCGGGTTGTCACAGGACGGAAGTGTCCCTCCTGTCCGCATTTGAAACATACGACCGGTGGTCGTTCTTCTTCCTTTGAAATAGGTGCTGGTGCCGACGTCTTCACGTCAATGTTGAACCTTCTTTTCTTGAAATGTCCATTCTTATTGTTTTGGCCATGATTACCACCGAAGTGGTTACCATTTCTGGCATATTGATTCCCTCCATGCTTATTGTCACCTCTTTGATGACTGTTATAACCGGTATTATCATTTTGTCGGCTGCTCTCTTTTGGTTGGGTTGACTCGTTATCGCGCTCCAATAACTTAGCCCTATTAACAACATCTGAATACAAACAAAGTTTATAAGAGATAAGATATTGACGTATCTCAGGTTTCAAACCTCTTAGAAACATTCGCGTCATTCTCTCCTCATTATTAACCAAATGGGACGCAAATCGGGACAACTCGACAAACTTGGCTTCATACTGCGACACGGTCATGTTGTTTTGCTCCAACTTGATAAATTCCACCTCCTTCATGTGACAAATGCTTTCGGGAAAGTACTTGTCATTGAACAGCTCTTGGAACTTCTCCCAAGACATCTTGAGTGCGTCAGGCTGGGTACGTTTTACAGATTCCCACCAGTAATCTGCCCCTTCACGCAACATAAAGGTGGCAAAAGGGAACCTTTTGCTCCTCTGAGCATCCCAAGACATCAAATATCGTGGTGATCTGCTTTAACCATGTCTCTGCCTTAGGTGGTTCTGGTTTTTCCAAAAACTCCGATGGTCCCAGCTCCTTGAACTGCTTAGCGGTGACCAACCATGGGTTGCCATTATTTTTACCTGCATTATGAACAGGAGCCGCCTTTGCCTGATGTTGTATGAATTCTAAAAAACTCCTAAACGTACCGTCGTTCGTCAATTGATCAGTGTTGTTGTTTACAGGAGGATTATCGCTATCCTGTTGCACATTGTCCTGATTATTGATCTGTGGAGACTCAACGGTCTCCTGTGCTCCATTGCTTATCTCAAAATTTTCAGATGCCATTTTCAAATACTGTCACAAAACAAGGGTTAATTAACATATCACATATTATCTCTATGCTCTGACCTACCAATTAAATAATAAGTAAACTTAGGTAGGTCATACTAGCGAAGGAATTCCCCGTCTCTCCCCTCCTAGTTCTTATCTCACATCTCAGCCAGGGATCATATCCCTAAGCTTTGATACCAACTGTGACACCCCCAAAAATAGGTATACATCACTCATCTTGGGTCGCCAGATATATGGTACAGAATACAAATACAAACTAATTATATAACAATCGTGTAAAATACGACAAAACATATGCTGTGAGTTTTAATAAAAATATTATCATCTAGACAATATCCACACTCAATGGAGTACTCATTACATTTATTATTACACTATTTCACAAAATAGTGAGGACTACTAATGCACCATCTAGGACCATCACTATGTTCCCCGACTAGCCCCAGCTACGTTCTCATTTCCTGAAGAGAACAATGAAAGAAAGGGTGAGCTCAACTAGCCCAGTAAGAAATATTATGACTAAGATAATGCAGAATAAATTATCGTTAGCCTTCAACAGTGTTAAACTGATACAATATATCAAACATCAAGTTTAACTGCAGCGGAACAAATAATCCATTAGAAGAGTCAAGTAGAGAATAAAATCTACTATCTTATATGATTTAAAATATTTTCATTAATTTTTATCGCTGAGACTCAGCTCAATAAATAATTCACATCATTAAATCATCCCTGCATTACAGGCCAAGGATATTCTTTAGTATCATGACCTCGAATTATCCATGCACTACGGGCCAAAGATAATCGTGTTTTTATCAACGGTCCTGATCATGCCATAAAATAATTCATCTTTGCACCCTTGGCCGAAGAGAATCCATAACCATAATCATACCAAAAACTGTCCATCAACGCACTACGAGCCAATGAGGACTTTTTCACATCATTTGTAACATTACGGTCATGATTATATCGAATAATCCCTGGTCATAATCATACAAAGTCCATCTATGCACTACAGGCCACAGATGACTTTCAACATAATATAAACATGAGGATGATGACAATGACATAATAATTCAATAAAACAAGTTCAAGAATTAATTTATTCAGGAACCAATAACGTCCAAATTGTCAACATGATACTTCTTTGTAGAGTAAAATTCAAGAATGCTCAGAAAAATATTTTTATGAAAAGATACTGGATGAAGCGCAAATATCAAAGATATTCCACTAATTTCATGGAGTATAGAATCCAAAACTTTAACCAAATGAGTATAATAGAATATATGAAACTACAAATGGATTTTCGCCGCCATGCGGTAATCCACTTAGACAGATCATGTCCACAATTTAATAAGGAATGAATACAAAGGATCATTCACCATGCATGTGGTAATCCACATAGACAGGTTATTCCAATAGAATAATAAATAATGGAATAACAGAAGGATTCACCATGCGTGTGATAGACTGCACAGACAGGTTATTCCTAACGGAATAATAAAGAATGGAACCAGGTCATGCGTAAACGCACAGACAGGATATTCCGACAGAATAATAAAGAACAGAACCATGTCAGGCAAAATTCGTACCGACAGGATATTCCAACAAAATATTAAAGAATGGAATAACAACAGAAATTACCATGCATGCGATAGACTGCACAGACAGGTTATTCCAACAGAATAATAATTAATGGAACCAGGTCAGGCGTAGTACGCACTAACAGGATATTCCGACAGAATAATAAAGAACGGAATAATAGAAGAATTTCACTATGTATGCGGTACTTCGCATAAACAGGTTATTCCAACATAATAATAAAGAATGGAATAATAGAAGAATTTCACTAACTATAGGGTAGTCCGCATATACAGGTTATGTGACACCCCCAAAATAGGTCCATTTCACCCAACCTATTCTGAGTCGCCAAATATATGGTACAGAAAATAACTACAACTTTATTACAACAATTATCATGCAAAATACAACAACACATATGCTGTGAGTTTGGATATAAAAATACATCAACTATGACTCTCATCCCAACCTTGGATAGCACGTCACAATGGCACCTTACATAAAGGTATAGTCAAAAATTATTTTAGAAATTAGAATCTTTGAGAAGTGCTCAAGGAAACCTTCGTACATGGGAGGCTATGCTTCCAGGTTATGATAGATATCATATGTCCACAGAATTATCCTTGGTTGACCCAATAGACCCCAAAGAAAAACGAGAAGATTACTATCATATTCTTTCCAATGGTAAGCCTTATCTTGACATATCATTATATCCACTGTCTCTAATTGAGAATTATACTTCAAATAAACACCAAGATTATATAGGTAGTGCTCGTAGATATACTCAGCAAGTGGATGTGCACAACCGTGTCTTATGATGACACGAGGTTGTATGTCATTAGACATCTTGTATGATAGTGACAAAACATGTAAGACCCCAACTTCTTAATGAATAAAATCAAATTTTCTCTAAATATTATTTTGAATAATAAGGGTTTAATTTGATATAATACTTTGGTTATGGGTGAAATGTGCAAATTTTGCAAAATAAGCAAGTAGTTATAAAATATTTATTTTTCCGGAGAATATTCGTTTGGTCATGGAATATTCTTGCTGTCGGGAAATATTCGTATGACGGCACAGCCTTGTGTGGGCCCCATAACGGAAAGCGATTGGATGAAGAAAACGACAAGTATAAGTTATTTATAAATAACGGCGTAGTTGTTACCGTTAATACTGTTGGAATACCCGGTGGTTAAAATAAAGTAGCACACGGTATTGCACTAATTATTGATTCTTACGTAAGAAGGCACTACTCAATAATTGTTACAGTAGTTATTGTTCAATATTTTATTTTGTTGATTCAATAATTGCTGCGTTGATATTTTATATTATTGTTGTTTCAATAATTGTTGCTGCACAGTATTTTCCACTATCAGATCAATAATTCATATTATTTGAATAATATTATTAGATAACATTATTGGCAATGTCTAGAAAGTTCTGTCTAAGGAGATGTTTGGTCATCTAATTGCGTGCCAGTAAGGAGAAATCCTTATTGGAAAGCCCCCCCTTTCCTAGGAACGGCCTGGTTGTCATAAATATGATTCTGTAATATTATTTGTGAATAATTAATTATTGATTCATATGATAAGGAAATATTTATTTTATGTGGATATAAATGAGGGATATATTTTTGTGGTTAAAAATGAAGGAGTTAATGTTGAGGTTTTTATCAGTATTTTTGTCAGAATGGAGGTATTAAAAATTAGGGTTTTTAAAATATTTTGCGGGGGTTATAATTTTTAATCCGACCGTTGGATCGTGGTAATTTTTGGATATGTTATACATATATAAGTTGAGTATATGTCCACAAATTTTGAACCGTTAAAAATGAACGTATGATTTATTATGAATTTTACGAGATGACTGGTTCATAAATTGTTGAATTTTTGGAGTTAATCATTTTGGTGGAAAATTCTAGAATTGGTGGGCCCCACTCTTGGTTGGTGAAGAAATGTACTGAGATTTTTATTCAAATGTGATGGGTGGGAATAGTAGCAGGTAAAGCCATCAGGTTGCAGGTTAAGTCTGCTTCGGCGTGCTAACATTTTCCTATAAATAGAGGGCTAAGTTAGAATTGAAAATCACACCAGAAATAAGTTTTCTCTCTTTCTCTCTCTAGATTATTGAGTGTATTTTGTGAGTATTTAGATACTTTGAGAGTTTCTATTCATCAGAGTAAGTTTTTTTCAGCCTTATACCGGTATTCCGACCAGAAGTACTGATATTTTGAGGTAAGGGATATTATTTTCTTCTTAAATGATATTATTTTCTTCAATATCATTATGCTGAAATATTAACATGAGTTTTTATCAAATTTGGAACTTTTTGTGTCGGAGTTACTATTTATGTATACGTTACTATTCACGTATACGGCACTATTCACGAATACGACATTATTCACCGAAAAATAAAATTTTCTCTTTTTGTCCAAGATGTCTATTATGGTTACTATCTTTGATTGTATCCATGTTTTGATCTTTATTTTTGAATTCTGCTTCACAATTGATTATTATGAAGTATTATTGATCTTGGATAAACTGTTATACGAATCCCTAATATTTGTCCTTCTGTCTCACTGGATTCGTTCTCTTTAAGATATTTTTCATCATCCTCAGTCCTAAATGATGATATTACTGAATATCTTTGGCCTGTAGTGCAAAGATGTATGATTACTTGATGAATATCTTTGGCCTGTAGTGCAAAGATGAACAGGTGTTGAGATGAACATGACTGACAGGTGATACAAATGAATATCTTTGGCCTGTAGTGCAAAGATGAATATTTGGATAAAGATGATTATTAATTGATGTTACAGGGATAAAATATTGATGATGGACTTTTAAATCTTAGAAGATAGTAGAATTCTTTCTCTACTTGACTCTTCTAATGGTTTGTTGTTTCCGCTGCAGTTGTTGATCTAAAACTTGTTGTCGATTATATTCTATCAGATTTTTCCCTGTTGAAGACTAACGATAATTTGTTGTATATTATCTTAGTCATAATATTCTTTACTGGGCTAATTGAGCTCACCCTTTTCCTTTTTATTCCATTTTTCTTCTCAGGAGGTGAGAACATAGCAGGATCTAGTCGGGGTATGGAGTGATGGTTCTAGAAAGATGTTTTAGCAGTCCTCACTATTTCTGTAAAATAGTGTTTGAATAATTGTAATGAGGATTTATTTGAGTGTGGATATTGTCCAGAAGACAATATTTGTATTTAAACTCACAGTATGTGTTGTCGTATTTTGCACGACAATTGTATTATTGAAGTTGTAGTTTGCTTTCTGTACCATGTATTTGGCGACTCAGAATGGGTGTTGTATACCTATTTTGGGGGCATCACAGTTGGTATCAGAGCTTAGGGATATGATCCCTGGCTGAGATGTGAGACAAGAACTAGGAGGGGAGAGACGGGGAATTTCTTCGCTAGTATGACCTGACTAAGTTTATTTGGTGTTTATTTGGTCGGTCAGAGTATAGAGATAATATATGACATGACTATTAACCCTTGTTTTATGGAAGTATTTAAGAATGGCAGCTGAGAACGTTAATAATGGAGTAAATCAGACCGTGGAGACACCTTTGATCACCACCCAGGGGAACGTGCAACAGGAAGACAATATTCCTCCTGTAAACAACGTTACTGAGCAAACGATGAATGATGGAATGTTTAGGAGCTTTTTGCAGTTCATGCAAAATCAGACGAGGGAGACTCGTGTGCAGAATACGGGTGGAAATGATAATGCGCGGTTTGTCACAGCTAAGCAGTTCAAAGAATTGGGACCACCAGAATTTAAGGGAAAGCCGGATCCGATCATGGCGAAAACGTGGGTCAAGCAAATTACCAAGATATTCGATGTCTTGGGATGCACGGAGGAACAGAAGGTTCCATTCGCCACAATTATGTTTCGCGGTGAGGCAGACTACTGGTGGGAGTCTGTGAAGCGTACCCAGCCTGACGCACTCAACAAGTCCTGGCAAACATTTCAAAAACTGTTTAATGACAAGTACTTTCCTGAAAGTATTCGTCATATGAAGCAGGAGGAGTTTATCAGACTGGAACAAAACAACATGACGGTGTCCCAGTACGAGGCGAAGTTTACAGAGTTATCCAGGTTTGCACCTCATTTGGTCGAAAATGAGGAACGAATGACAAGGATGTTTCTGAGAGGTCTAAAACCCGAGATTCGGCAATATCTTATCTCTCATAAATTTTCTTTATATTCAGATGTTGTAAACAGGGCTCAATTATTAGAGCGAGATAATGAGTATGTGCAACCGAGGGACCACAACCAGGGTCATACCGGTGGCGGCAGTCATCGAAGCAATGAAAACCAGCAGGGAGGAAAACATTCGGACAAAAGCGGTAACCACTCTGGTGGTAATCGTGGTCGTGATAATAGAAGGAGCGAGTCGGGAGGAGATTTCAAGAAGAGAAGGTACAACAATGATAACGTGAAGACGTCAGCACAAACATCAACTGTTTCTAGGGGAGGAGAACGACCACCGGTCGTATGTTACAAATGTGGGAAAGAGGGACATATCAGCCCAAACTGCCCACAACAATCCAAGGTATGTTATAACTGTGGAAAGGAGGGTCATATAGCTCGAGAGTGTTCTGTAGCAAAACCAAGTTCAGCGGGGATGGTGACTCCAAAAGCTGTCCCGGATAAGTCAAAATCAGCGGTTCCTGGAAGAGCGTTTGTCGTGACTGGCCAAAACGCGAGAAACCCGAACGAGGTGATCACGGGTAAGCTAATCTTGAATTCTTGCGAAGTTTATACTTTACTAGATACCGGTTCTACCCATTCTTTTATCTCTCCTGCTTGTGCTCAACGTTTAAACTTGACTCCGGAGAAATTAGGACTTTGACCTATCTGTTGAAACTCCGTTAGGTGAAACTTTCGTTACATCTACAGTTTATAAATCTTGCTTGATCCAAGTTGGCACAATCACATTACCTGTTGATCTTATCTCTTTAAAGATACTTGCTTTTGATGTGATTTTAGGAATTGATTGGTTAACCACTCATCATGCTAAAATTGATTGTTTTCGTAAGGTTGTTAGTTTTCATATTCCTAACCAACCTGTCATACGAATTCAAACTACTAAACCACTAAAATCAGTCACTGTCATATCAAGCCACAAAGCTATTCGTTTATTGAAAAACGGATGTCAAGCTTTCTTAGCCCATGTTATGGATTTGAACAAAGACAAGTCGAATTTGAATAATATTTCTATTGTTAGAGAATTTCCCGATGTATTTCCTGAAGAACTTCCTGGTCTACCCCCAGAACGTGAAGTTGAATTCTTTATTGACCTTGAACCCGGTACAAAGCCCATTTCTAAAACTCCATATCGAATGGCTCCTATTGAACTTCAGGAGTTAAAAGTCCAACTACAGGAGTTGTTGGACATCGATTTTATTCGTCCTAGTACGTCTCCTTGGGGTGCTCCTGTTTTATTCGTAAAGAAGAAAGACGGGAGTATGCGACTTTGTATTGACTATCGAGAATTGAACCATGTCACCATCAAGAATAGGTATCCTCTACCTCGCATTGATGACCTGTTCGACCAGTTACAAGGAACACAATTCTTTTCAAAGATCGACCTTCGTTCTGGATATCATCAGCTGAAGATTAAAACTGAGGATATTCCAAAGACTGCCTTCAGAACTCGGTACGGGCATTATGAATTCTTAGTCATGTCTTTTGGATTGACTAATGCTCCTGCTGCCTTCATGGATATGATGAACCGTGTATTCAAAGAATATTTGGATCAGTTCGTTGTTGTCTTTATTGATGACATCCTCATCTATTCCAAAAGCCGTGAAGATCATGAGCGCCATTTGAAGCTGGTACTGCAAAGGCTTCGTGAAAATAAGCTATATGCCAAATTGAAGAAATGCGAGTTCTGGCTTGAGGAAGTAGCATTCCTTGGGCACGTGGTGTCAAAACATGGAGTATCTGTCGACCCGGCGAAGATTGAAGCCATACAAAGTTGGGAGCAACCGAAGTCGGTAACCGAAGTACGTAGCTTTCTGGGCTTAGCTGGTTATTATCGGAGATTTGTGGAAGGATTTTCTCGAATCGCTACTCCGTTAACTCAGCTGACTCGGAAAGATACAAAATTCGTATGGAGTGAGGAATGCGAGAAGAGTTTCCAAGAACTCAAGAGGAGACTCATTTCGGCACCTGTTCTGACAATACCATCTGGTTCGGATGGATTTGTTATCTACAGCGATGCTTCAGGCAAAGGGTTAGGATGTGTTCTCATGCAACATGGGAAAGTCATAGCCTATGCCTCACGACAACTCAAAGAATATGAGAGGAATTATCCTACTCATGATTTGGAGTTGGCAGCAGTCGTTTTTGCGTTGAAGATCTGGAGACACTACCTGTATGGGGAGAAAGTGGAGATCTATACAGATCATAAAAGCCTCAAATATTTCTTCACCCAAAAGGAACTCAACATGCGGCAGCGACGTTGGCTCGAGCTGTTGAAAGATTACGATCATACCATCCAATATCATCCTGGAAAAGCAAACGTAGTAGCTGACGCATTGAGTAGAAGATCATATGCGGGTACGAGTGCAATGTTGTTAACACAAAGGCCCATTTTGTATGACTTGCAAAGGATGGAGATAGAGATGAAGGCTCCAAGTACCCACATGATGATATCAAATATACGAGTAGAACCGACTTTAATCGATAAAGTTAAAGCTGCTCAAGCTACGGACATGGAGCTGATGCGTATGAAGAAGAAAGTGCAAGAAGGTGCTATTCCAGAAGCAAGAATCGATGAAGAAGGAATACTTCGAGTCAACTCCAGACTTTGTGTTCCTAACGATTTTGACTTGAAGCATAGAATAATGATGGAGGCACACAACACACCGTTTGCAATCCATCCTGGGAGTACCAAAATGTATCACGATCTTCGACATACATTTTGGTGGAGCAATATGAAAAGAGAGATCGCGGAGTTTATCTCGAGATGTTTAACTTGTCAACGTGTAAAAGCGGAGCATCAAGTACCAAAGGGTCCATTGCAACCACTTGAGATTCCGAAATGGAAGTGGGAACACATTACTATGGATTTTGTTACGGGTCTTCCCAAGGTTTCTCAAGGCATAGATGCGATTTGGGTTATTGTTGATAGATTAACCAAGTCCGCTCATTTCTTGCCGATACGTGAGACTTATTCCCTTGAACGTCTTGCTAGTATGTACGTGAACGAGATTGTGAGATTGCATGGCATGCCAGTATCCATAGTTTCGGATCGTGACCCAAGATTCACTTCACGATTTTGGGTTAGCTTGCAGAAAGCTATGGGCACGGATTTACGATTCAGTTCGCATACCATCCTCAAACGGACGGACAATCAGAGAGGACTATTCAAACTCTTGAAGATCTATTAAGACTTTGTGTCCTAGATCTCAAAGGGAGTTGGGATAAGTACCTACCATTGGTGGAATTCTCCTACAACAACAGTTATCAGGCGAGCATAGGTGTGGCTCCATTCGAGGCGTTGTATGGAAGAAAATGTCGTTCTCCAGTATGCTGGGACGAGGTGGGTGAAGCAACATTGTTGGGACCAGAGTTGGTACGCATTACTACAGAGAAGATCCAAACGATTCGACAACGTATACAAACGGCACAGGATCGACAAAAGAGTTATGCGGATCTTCATCGGAAGGACGTGGAATTTAATATTGGGGATCATGTATTGTTACGTGTTGCACCATGGAAGGGAGTTACAAGATTTGGGAAGAGAGGAAAGCTCAATCCAAGATTTGTTGGTCCATTTGAGATTCTTGAGCGAATAGGAAATGTGGCATATAGACTCGCATTACCTCCAAGCATGTCTCGTGTTCATAATGTTTTTCACATATCTATGCTTCGTAAATATGTTAAAGACCCGAACCACATTATTGAGTTAGAACCAGACGAGATAGCTGAAGATTTAACGTACGAGGAGGTACCTGTTAAGATCTTGGATAGGAAAGAGCATGTCCTACGCACGAAGGTTATACCACAAGTTAAGGTTTTGTGGAGAAACCATGCTATTGAAGAAATGACCTGGGAGTTGGAATCAGAAATGAAAGCGAGGTATCCTCACCTTTTTGAAACATCAGGTACGTACGTCAATTTCGAGGACGAAATTTCATAAGGAGGGGAGGTTGTAAGACCCCAACTTATTAATGAATAAAATCAAATTTTCTCTAAATATTATTGTGAATAATAAGGGGTTAATTTGATATAATACTTTGGTTATGGGTGAAATGTGCAAATTTTGCAAAATAAGCAAGTGGTTATAAAATATTCATTTTTCGGGGAATATTCGTTTGGTCGTGGAATATTCTTGCTGTCGGGGAATATTCGTACGACGGCGCAGCCTTGTGTGGGCCCCATAACGGAAAGCGATTGGATGAAGAAAACGACAAGTATAAGTTATTTATAAATAACGGCGTAGTTGTTACCGTTAATACTGTTGGAATACCCGGTGGTTAAAATACAGTAGCACACGGTATTGCACCAATTATTGATTCTTACGTAAGAAGGCACTACTCAATAATTGTTACAGTAGTTATTGTTCAATATTTTATTTTATTGATTCAATAATTGCTGCGTTGATATTTTATATTATTGTTGTTTCAATAATTGTTGCTGCACAGTATTTTCCATTATCAGATCAATAATTCATATTATTTGAATAATATTATTAGATAACATTATTGGCAATGTCTAGAAAGTTCTGTCTAAGGAGAGGTTTGGTCATCTAATTGCGCGCCAGTAAGGAGAAATCCTTATTGGAAAGCCCCCTCTTTCCTGGGAACGGCCTGGTTGTCATAAATGTGATTCTGTAATATTATTTGTGAATAATTAATTATTGATTCATATGATAAGGAAATATTTATTTTATGTGGATATAAATGAGGGATATATTTTTGTGGTTAAAAATGAAGGAGTTAATGTTGAGGTTTTTATCAGTATTTTTGTCGGAATGGAGGTATTAAAAATCAGGGTTTTTGAGATATTTTGCGGGGGTTATAATTTTTAATCCGACCGTTGGATCGTGGTAATTTTTGGATATGTTATACATATATAAGTTGAGTATATGTCCACAAATTTTGAACCGTTAAAAATGAACGTATGATTTATTATGAATTTTACGAGATGACTGGTTCAGAAATTGTTGAATTTTCGGAGTTTATCATTTTGGTGGAAAATTCTAGAATTGGTGGGCCCCACTCTTGGTTGGTGAAGAAATGTGCTGAATTTTTATTCAAATGTGGTGGGTGGGAATAGTAGCAGGTAAAGCCATCAGGTTGCAGGTTAAATCCTACCGTGCTAAATTTTCCTATAAATAGAGGGCTAAGTTAGAATTGAAAATCACACCAGAAACAAGTTTTCTCTCTTTCTCTCTCTAGATTATTGAGTGTATTTTGTGAGTATTTAGATACTTTGAGAGTTTCTATTCATCAGAGCAAGTTTCTTTCAGCCTTATACCGGTATTCCGACCAGAAGTACTGATATTTTGAGGTAAGGGATATTATTTTCTTCTTAAATGATATTATTTTCTTCAATATCATTATGCTGAAATATTGATATGAGTTTTTATCAAATTTGGAACTTTTTGTGTCGGGGTTACTATTCACGTATACGTTACTATTCACGTATACGGCACTATTCACGAATACGGCACTATTCACCGAAAAATAAAATTTTCTCTTTTTGTCCAAGATGTCTATTATGGTTACTATCTTTGATTGTATCCATGTTTTGATCTTTATTTTTGAATTCTGCTTCACAATTGATTATTATGAAGTATTATTGATCTTGGATAAACTGTTATACGAATCCCTACTATTTGTCCTTCTGTCTCACTGGATTCGTTCTCTTTAAGATATTTTTCATCATCCTCAGTCCTAAATGATGATATTACTGAATATCTTTGGCCTGTAGTGCAAAGATGTATGATTACTTGATGAATATCTTTGGCCTGTAGTGCAAAGATGAACAGGTGTTGAGATGAACATGACTGACAGGTGATACAAATGAATATCTTTGGCCTGTAGTGCAAAGATGAATATTTGGATAAAGATGATTATTAATTGATGTTACAGGGATAAAATATTGATGATGGACTTTTAAATCTTAGAAGATAGTAGAATTCTTTCTCTACTTGACTCTTCTAATGGTTTGCTGTTTCCGCTGCAGTTGTTGATCTAAAACTTGTTGTCGATTATATTCTATCAGATTTTTCCCTGTTGAAGACTAACGATAATTTGTTGTATATTATCTTAGTCATAATATTCTTTACTGGGCTAGTTGAGCTCACCCTTTTCCTTTTTGTTCCATTTTTCTTCTCAGGAGGTGAGAACATAGCAGGATCTAGTCGGGGTATGGAGTGATGGTTCTAGAAAGATGTTTTAGCAGTCCTCACTATTTCTGTAAAATAGTGTTTGAATAATTGTAATGAGGATTTATTTGAGTGTGGATATTGTCTAGAAGACAATATTTGTATTTAAACTCACAGTATGTGTTGTCGTATTTTGCACGACAATTGTATTATTGAAGTTGTAGTTTGCTTTCTGTACCATGTATTTGGCGACTCAGAATGGGTGTTGTATACCTATTTTGGGGGCGTCACTGTTTGTATCAGAGCTTAGGGATATGATCACTGACTGAGATGTGAGACAAGAACTAGGAGGGGAGAGACGGGGAATTCCTTCGCTAGTATGACCTGACTAAGTTTATTTGGTGTTTATTTGGTCGGTCAGAGTATAGGGATAATATATGACATGACTATTAACCCTTGTTTTATGGCAGTATTTAAGAATGGCAGCTGAGAACGTTAATAATGGAGTAAATCAGACCGTGGAGACACCTTTGATCACCACCCAGAGGAACGTGCAACAGGAAGACAATATTCCTCCTGTAAACAACGTTACTGAGCAAACGATGAATAATGGAATGTTTAGGAGCTTTTTGCAGTTCATGCAAAATCAGACGAGGGAGAATTGTGTGCAGAATACGGGTGGAAATGATAACGCACGGTTTGTCACAACTAAGCAGTTCAAAGAATTGGGACCACCAGAATTTAAGGGAAATCCGGATCCGATCATGGCGGAAACGTGGGTCAAGCAAATTACCAGGATATTCGATGTCTTGGGATGCACGGAGGAACAGAAGGTTCCATTCGCCACCTTTATGTTCCGCGGTGAGGCAGACTACTGGTGGGAGTCTGTGAAGCGTACCCAGCCTGACGCACTCAACATGTCCTGGGAAACATTTCAAAAACTGTTCAACGACAAGTACTTTCCTGAAAGTATTCGTCATATGAAGGAGGTGGAGTTTATTAGACTGGAACAAAATAACATGACGGTGTCCCAGTACGAGGTGAAGTTTGCAGAGTTATCCAGGTTTGCACCTCATTTGGTTGAAAATGAGGAACGAATGACAAGGATGTTTCTGAGAGGTCTAAAACCCGAGATTCGGCAATATCTTATCTCTCATAAA
Organism: Panax notoginseng; assembly: GCA_016801055.1. Taxonomy (NCBI): domain Eukaryota; kingdom Viridiplantae; phylum Streptophyta; class Magnoliopsida; order Apiales; family Araliaceae; genus Panax; species Panax notoginseng. The sequence goes on along the minus strand of CM029016.1, from coordinate 182,243,534 downwards.
TTTTCTTTATATTCAGATGTTGTAAACAGGGCTCAATTATTAGAGCGAGATAATGAGTATGTGCAACCGAGGGACCACAACCAGGGTCATACCGGTGGCGGCAGTCATCGAAGCAATGAAAACCAGCAGGGAGGAAAATATTCGGACAAAAGCGGTAACCACTCTGGTGGTAATCGTGGTCGTGATAATAGAAGGAGCGAGTCGGGAGGAGATTTCAAGAAGAGAAGATACAACAATGATAACGTGAAGACGTCAGCACAAATATCAACTATTTCTAGGGGAGGAGAACGACCACCGGTCGTATGTTACAAATGTGGGAAAGAGGGACATATCAGCCCAAACTGTCCACAACAATCCAAGGTATGTTATAACTGTGAAAAGGAGGGTCATATAGCTCGAGAGTGTTCTGTAGCAAAACCAAGTTCAGCGGGGATGGTGACTCCAAAAGCTGTCCCGGATAAGTCAAAATCAGCGGTTCCTGGAAGAGCGTTTGTCGTGACTGGCCAAAACGCGAGAAACCCGAACGAGGTGATCACGGGTAAGCTAATATTGAATTCTTGCGAAGTTTATACTTTACTAGATACCGGTTCTACCCATTCTTTTATCTCTCCTGCTTGTGCTCAACGTTTAAACTTGACTCCGGAGATATTAGACTTTGACCTATCTATGGAGACTCCGTTAGGAGAAACTTTCATTACATCTCTAGTTTATAAATCTTGCTTAATCCAAGTTGGCACAATCACATTACCTGTTGACCTTATCTCTTTAAAGATACTTGCTTTTGATGTGATTTTAGGAATTGATTGGTTAACCACTCATCATGCTAAAATTGATTATTTTCGTAATGTTGTTAGTTTTCATATTCCTAACCAACCTGTCATACGAATTCAAACTACTAAACCACTAAAATCAGTCACTGTCATATCAAGCCACAAAGCTATTCGTTTATTGAAAAACGGATGTCAAGCTTTCTTAGCCCATGTTATAGATTTGAACAAAGACAAGTCAGATTTGAATAATATTTCTATTGTTAGAGAATTTCCCGATGTATTTCCTGAAGAACTTCCTGGTCTACCCCCAGAACGTGAAGTTGAATTCTTTATTGACCTTGAACCCGGTACAAAGCCCATTTCTAAAACTCCATATCGAATGGCTCCTATTGAACTTCAGGAGTTAAAAGTCCAACTACAGGAGTTGTTGGCATCGGTTTTATTCGTCCTAGTACGTCTTCTTGGGGTGCTCCTGTTTTATTCGTAAAGAAGAAAGACGGGAGTATGCGACTTTGTATTGACTATCGAGAATTGAACCATGTCACCATCAAGAATAGGTATCCGCTACCTCGCATTGATGACCTGTTCGACCAGTTACAAGGAACACAATTCTTTTAAAAGATCGACCTTCGTTCTGGATATCATCAGCTGAAGATTAAAACTGAGGATATTCCAAAAACTGCCTTCAGAACTCGGTACGGGCATTATGAATTCTTAGTCATGTCTTTTGGATTGACTAATGCTCCTGCTGCCTTCATGGATATGATGAACCGTGTATTCAAAGAATATTTGGATCAGTTCGTTGTTGTCTTTATTGATGATATCCTCATCTATTCCAAAAGCCGTGAAGATCATGAGTGCCATTTGAAACTGGTACTGCAAAGGCTTCGTGAAAATAAGTTATATGCCAAATTGAAGAAATGCGAGTTCTAGCTTGAGAAAGTAGCATTCCTTGGGCACGTGGTGTCAAAACATGGAGTATCTGTCGACCCGGCGAAGATTGAAGCCATACAAAGTTGGGAGCAACCGAAGTCGGTAACCGAAGTACGTAGCTTTCTTGGCTTAGCTGGTTATTATCGGAGATTTGTGGAAGGATTTTCTCGAATCACTACTCCGTTAACTCAGCTGACTCGGAAAGATACAAAATTCGTATGGAGTGAGGAATGCGAGAAGAGTTTCCAAGAACTCAAGTGGAGACTCATTTCGGCATCTGTTCTGACAATACCATCTGGTTCGGATGGTTCAAAAATTTAGAACATATGGTAGATGATAAAAAATTTCAACCATAGTTGCAGCAGAACGAGCAATCCATTAGAAGAGTCAAATAGACTATAAAGTCTATTATCTTCTCCATGTTAAAAATCCACCAATAATGTTTTATCCCTGTAACATCAATCAACAGTTCTGGTCCACAATCATATGAATAACTTATAATCATAATTGTGATTCTAAATTCCTTTTCGCACCTAGGACGAAGATAACTTTCATCACATGTCTTTACCTGAAACATCAAAGATCAGGGTTATACCAAATTACAGTTCATGTTCATAATCATAATAATAACTTCATCTTTACACTACGGGCCAAAGATATTCGTCACCAGTTCATCTTTGCACTATTGGCCAAAGATATTCAATATTAGGTCATCTTTGCACTACTGGCCAAAGATATTCATCAACAATTCATCTTTGCACTACAGGCCAAAGATATTCATCAACAGTTCATATTTGTACTACAGGCCAAATATATTCATCAACAGTTCATATTTGCACTACAGGCCAAATATATTAATATCTCAAAGAAATATATAATCATTTCAAAATTTATATAAACAATAATTATAACCATGTTGATCAATTCACCTTTGCACTTAAGCTAAAGATATTCAATTATAAATTCAATGGTCATGATCATACCAGTCAACGATTCAACTTTGCACTACTGGCCAAAGAGAACCCATAGTCACGATTATACCAATAATCTATCCATCTTTATACTCAAGTCAAAGAGAAATTTCTTCACTAGGATTATAAATATGTTATATATGATAATAAAAACAATATGATCAAAACATGGATTTAATTTTAAGAGTAAGATTCATAAATCAACGATAATTTGGTCAGAAAAAGAAACCAATTTTGTCATGAATAGTACCCTGTGAAGAGTAACTCATGAATAGTAACTCGTGAATAGTAACTCCGATATGAAAAAGGTAGAAATTCCACAATAAAATCTATACCAATATTTTGGTATAATGATATTAAAAGAATAATATTTCTTAAACTTATAAACAATTTATTTTAATTGTTTACACTTTATTAAATAATACATTTAATCATCCTAAAATGTCAAACTCATAAGATTTCATTACCAATTGTAACGATCGAGAAATTCGGATCTTATTGTAAAATGATTTTATTAATTTAAATAATAATAAAATCTTATCCTATGTGTTATCAAGATGGTTGTCGTTATATAACCTAGTGACGTTGGAATGTCGTAGTATTTGAGATACGTGGATGAATTAAAGTGTTTGAATTTTCAAGACGAAAATAAAAGTTTTTCGAGAAATTTTCTAAAAAATACTATTCATCGGTATGTGCTCGGGATATAATTTTGAGATTTCGAGAAATACGTAATGATGGAATATCAAGGTAAGATGGATTATGTAATAATAATCTAGTTATGGGAAAAACGATATTTCGCTTGTGGACTTAATTTGTGAATATTAAGTAAAGCGAAATGTTAAGGAATGAGTAATGGTGTATGATACTTTGTGTATTGTACAAAGTAATGTAAATGAATATAATACGAGGTCTTATACGATTTAGTATGAAGGATGAAATACGGTATATAAATTCTATAAGAATTGAAATACGAAAATAATACATGAACTATATGTGTATGTATGGACTTGGATGATTGATTGAATTAATATAAGTCCAAGTAGATTAAAGAGAGAGGCCCAATAATTGATTAATGAACAAGCTAGTGTTTATTAATACAAAGCCCAAAGGATTAATTAATCCAAGTCCAAATTAGAATCCATGAGTTAAAAGACCCGTGGGGCAAAACCATATTAATATGGTTAATGTGTGGTGACCAAGTGATGTGATGACCAAGATAAGTGGGGATCAAGAATGTGTGGTGGTCAAGTATGTGTGATGAGCAAGTATGTGTATTGACCAAGAATTAGAAGCAATAGCCAAGTAATGAATAGTAAGGAGGTGGCTTAAAGGAGGTGGGATGTTTTATTGACAAAACTACCCTAACTTTGCTAAGTCTATAAATATAGAAGGCTTGTAAGCCATTTGTTGGTTGATTCAAATAAACTAACAACTCCCAAAGTGCTTAAGTGTTAGAGAGAATAAGCTAGCAATAAGTCATTCCATAAGTAAGAATAAGAAGCAAGCTACCTTACCAAGACAACAAAAGTAAGATTTCTTCTCCAATTATCTTCTATCTCTAACATGATAGAATGATAAGAAAAGTGGGATTAAGAAACATGTATGATTAAGTAATGAACTTAAGCCACATAAGTTGGTCATAAGTCATTTAAACTTATATAAGTTATAAACTTATGATGAGTTAACATGGAATATTAAGTATGAACATAAGAAATTGTAATAAGGTTAGTAAAATGAAAGTAAAGAACTTGTATAAATATGTATTACGTATACATAAATGAAGCTATATGTTGAAAGCATATAAGTATGATGATTAAAAGACTCTAATTATCATAAGTTATGAACAATTGAGTTATAAGTAGTCATAAACTCATGAAGAATAAGTCCAAAAAAAATCCAACAACGATAATAAGTTGTTGTATCAAGTATGTCAAGAGGTCTACATAATGAATGAAGTTCATTTGTAATGTTGAACAAATCGTAAGAATGAAGAATTGCCGGAATTTGTGCGATTTGACGATAATCGTCAAATTCGTAAAAAAAAATCTCGGAATGGAAGTCAAATTTTAGGTTGGATTACGAAACTGTTGTTTTCCAATGGAGACAAGTCTTATTTGGCATTTAAGAGTTGTGGACTCGAAAATGACCGGATTCCGACTTAGAACGAAGAAACGAGCGTTGAATATTCACGAACGTTTATCGTTTACATTAAAAATGAACAAATAGGTGAATTTTTAGCAAATGAATTTAAATAGATAAAATTCTTGAATGATCATGTAGATTATGTAATTTGTGAACCGTAGGCTTTTGAACAAGCCAATTCGGAGCTATAACGAAGAAGTTATGCGTCCGCGAAGTTCACAAACTGAATTTGGTATCTGGTGCACAGAGTTGGCGCCACGGCGCCAACCCAAGGCATTTAACCCGCGCCGCAGCGCCAGGTACAGTGTCATAATCTACTGGAGAGTGGCGCCACAGCGCGGCACATTACACACGAACTCGCACCGCAGCGCGATAGGAAGGCATAAAGATGGCGCCGCAGCGCCAGTCTTAGAACAAAGACAGCAATGAATGTTTTAAAGTACAAAAGAGAGAAGTTAATTGAGTTAACATTAAACATAACTTAAGGAAGGTAATGTAACATTGTTAAACTTTGTTAAAACCTTAAGGAATGTAATGTAAAGGTTAATATAACCTAGTTAAACGTAAACGCAATGATAACGATAAACCGGAATGAATAGTAACTGAATCTAATACACAATTAGATTGAGAAGAAAGGTAAGATATAGTCGTATACATACTTGATTATATGTGACCTAATGTAGGGCATTATGTGATCATGTACTGTAGGGACTTGAAAGACTTAAACATAAAGTTAATATACGGTAGCAGACGCTAAAGGCAAGTATTCTAACTCTTGTTTCTGTTCAATCTGAACAAGTTTAAGATTCACGTATTCTTTCGCATGGATTGAAGTATGTTAAGGTTAAAGCCAATCTTTTTGGCTAAACTTGATAATCTACTCTTGTATTATCAAATGTTGCTATCTTTTGTCAACTACTTGATATGGTTTTCAAAAGAAGACAGAAATGTTAAACAAATGTTTTGTCGGTAAAACGACAGGCACGTAAGGTTGCCAAATGATTAAACGTACATACGTTTAATGGATGTAGTGTTGATCAACATAGAGTACAATAGGCTGATCACCTAGAAGTGCTCGTAAGTAATATCGGGCTTACGGAATTCGTTCCGGGTTGTCCTTTTTTCTATAAAGATTGAATACTCAAGGTCTTTGACCAGAGTGGATGTTTTACTAAATATTATTGTTATTGTAAAACATTTTTGAAAGAAAAGATGAAGTGCTATTTTGAATTATCAATAGTACTTCATAACTATTGTTCAGTTATTGAAGATGTGACGCCCCCAGAATAGGTATACAACACCCATTCTGAGTCGCCAAATACATGGTACAGAAAGCAAACTACAACATCAATAATACAATTGTCGTGCAAAATACGACAACACATACTGTGAGTTTAAATACAAATATTGTCTTCTAGACAATATCCACACTCAAATAAATCCTCATTACAATTATTCAAACACTATTTTACAGAAATAGTGAGGACTGCTAATACATCTTTCTAGAACCATTACTCCATACCCCGACTAGATCCTGCTATGTTCTCACCTCCTGAGAAGAAAAATGGAACAAAAAGGAAAAGGGTGAGCTCAACTAGCCCAGTAAAGAATATTATGACTAAGATAATATAAAACAAATTATCGTTAGTCTTCAACAGGGAAAAATCTGATAAAATATAATCGACAACAAGTTTTAGATCAACAACTGCAGCGGAAACAGCAAACCATTAGAAGAGTCAAGTAGAGAAAGAATTCTACTATCTTCTAAGATTTAAAAGTCCATCATCAATATTTTATCCCTGTAACATCAATTAATAATCATCTTTAACCAAATATTCATCTTTGCACTACAGGCCAAAGATATTCATTTGTATCATCAGTCGGTCATGTTCATCTCAACACCTGTTCATCTTTGCACTACAGGCCAAAGATATTCATCAAGTAATTATACATCTTTGCACTACAGGCCAAAGATATTCAGTAATATCATCATTTAGGACTGAGGATGATGAAAAATATCTTAAAGAGAACGAATCCAATGAGACAGAAGGACAAATAGTAGGGATTCGTATAACAGTTTATCCAAGATCAATAATACTTCATAATAATCAATTGTGAAGCAGAATTCAAAAATAAAGATCAAAACATGGATACAATCAAAGATAGTAACCATAATAGACATCTTGGACAAAAAGGGAAAATTTTATTTTTCGGTGAATAGTGCCGTATTCGTGAATAGTGCCGTATACGTGAATAGTGCCGTATACGTGAATAGTAACCCCCGACACAAAAAGTTCCAAATTTGATAAAAACTCATATCAATATTTCAGCATAATGATATTGAAGAAAATAATATCATTAAGAAGAAAATAATATCCCTTACCTCAAAATATCAGTACTTCTGGTCGGAATACCGGTATAAGGCTGAAAGAAACTTGCTCTGATGAATAGAAACTCTCAAAGTATCTAAATACTCACAAAATACACTCAATAATCTAGAGAGAGAAAGAGAGAAAACTTGTTTCTGGTGTGATTTTCAATTCTAACTTAGCCCTCTATTTATAGGAAAATTTTGGTAGGTTTGACCTGCAACCTGATGGCTTTACCTGCTACTATTCCCACCCACCACATTTGAAATATAATTCAGCACATTTCTTCACCAACCACAAGTGGGGCCCACCAATTCTAGAATTTTCCACCAAAATGATAAACTCCGAAAATTCAACAATTTCTGAACCAGTCATCTTGTAAAATTCGTAATAAATCATACGTTCATTTTTAACGGTTCAAAATTTGTGGACATATACTCAACTTATATATGTATAACATATCCAAAAATTACCACGATCCAACGGTCGGATTAAAAATTATAACCCCCGCAAAATATCTCAAAAACCCTGATTTTTAATACCTCCATTCCGACAAAAATATGATAAAAACCTCAACATTAACTCCTTCATTTTTAACCACAAAAATATATCCCTCATTTATATCCACATAAAATAAATATTTCCTTATCATATGAATCAATAATTAATTATTCACAAATAATATTACAGAATCACATTTATGACAACCAGGCCGTTCCCAGGAAAGAGGGGGCTTTCCAATAAGGATTTCTCCTTACTGGCGCGCAATTAGATGACCAAACCTCTCCTTAGACAGAACTTTCTAGACATTGCCAATAATGTTATCTAATAATATTATTCAAATAATATGAATTATTGATCTGATAATGGGAAATACTGTGCAGCAACAATTATTGAAACAACAATAATATAAAATATCAACGCAGCAATTATTGAATCAATAAAATAAAATATTGAACAATAATACTGTAACAATTATTGAGTAGTGCCTTCTTACGTACGAATCAATAATCAATATACTGTGCAATCCGTGTGCTACTGTGCACCACGTTATTACTGTATTTTTAACCACCGGTATTTCAACAGTATTAACGGTAACAACTACGCCGTTATTTATAAACAACTTATACTTGTCGTTTTCTTCATCCAATCGCTTTCCGTTATGGGGCCCACACAAGGCTGCGCCGTCGTACGAATATTCCCCGACAGCAAGAATATTCCACGACCAAACGAATATTCCCGACAAAATGAATATTTTATAACCACTTGCTTATTTTGCAAAATTTGCACATTTCACCCATAACCAAAGTATTATATCAAATTAACCCCTTATTATTCACAATAATATTTAGAGAAAATTTGATTTTATTCATTAATAAGTTGGGGTCTTACAACCTCCCCTCCTTATGAAATTTCGTCCTCGAAATTGACGTACGTACCTGATGTTTCAAAAAGGTGAGGATACCTCGCTTTCATTTCTGATTCCAACTCCCAGGTCATTTCTTCAATAGCATGGTTTCTCCACAAAACCTTAACTTGTGGTATAACCTTCGTGCGTAGGACATGCTCTTTCCTATCCAAGATCTTAACAGGTACCTCCTCGTACGTTAAATCTTCAGCTATCTCGTCTGGTTCTAACTCAATAATGTGGTTCGGGTCTTTAACATATTTACGAAGCATAGATATGTGAAAAACATTATGAACACGAGACATGCTTGGAGGTAATGCGAGTCTATATGCCACATTTCCTATTCGCTCAAGAATCTCAAATGGACCAACAAATCTTGGATTGAGCTTTCCTCTCTTCCCAAATCTTGTAACTCCCTTCCATGGTGCAACACGTAACAATACATGATCCCCAATATTAAATTCCACGTCCTTCCGATGAAGATCCGCATAACTCTTTTGTCGATCCTGTGCCGTTTGTATACGTTGTCGAATCGTTTGGATCTTCTCTGTAGTAATGCGTACCAATTCTGGTCCCAACAATGTTGCTTCACCCACCTCGTCCCAGCATACTGGAGAACGACATTTTCTTCCATACAACGCCTCAAATGGAGCCATACCTATGCTCGCCTGATAACTGTTGTTGTAGGAGAATTCCACCAATGGTAGGTACTTATCCCAACTCCCTTTGAGATCTAAGACACAAAGTCTTAATAGATCTTCAAGAGTTTGAATAGTCCTCTCTGATTGTCCGTCCGTTTGAGGATGGTATGCTGAACTGAATCGTAAATCCGTGCCCATAGCTTTCTGCAAGCTAACCCAAAATCGTGAAGTGAATCTTGGGTCACGATCCGAAACTATGGATACTGGCATGCCATGCAATCTCACAATCTCGTTCACGTACATACTAGCAAGACGTTCAAGGGAATAAGTCTCACGTATCGGCAAGAAATGAGCGGACTTGGTTAATCTATCAACAATAACCCAAATCGCATCTATGCCTTGAGAAACCTTGGGAAGACCTGTAACAAAATCCATAGTAATGTGTTCCCACTTCCATTTCGGAATCTCAAGTGGTTGCAATGGACCCTTTGGTACTTGATGCTCCGCTTTTACACGTTGACAAGTTAAACATCTCGAGATAAACTCCGCGATCTCTCTTTTCATATTGCTCCACCAAAATGTATGTCGAAGATCGTGATACATTTTGGTACTCCCAGGATGGATTGCAAACGGTGTGTTGTGTGCCTCCATCATTATTCTATGCTTCAAGTCAAAATCGTTAGGAACACAAAGTCTGGAGTTGACTCGAAGTATTCCTTCTTCATCGATTCTTGCTTCTGGAATAGCACCTTCTTGCACTTTCTTCTTCATACGCATCAGCTCTATATCCGTAGCTTGAGCAGCTTTAACTTTATCGATTAAAGTCGGTTCTACTCGTATATTTGATATCATCATGTGGGTACTTGGAGCCTTCATCTCTATCTCCATCCTTTGCAAGTCATACAAAATGGGCCTTTGTGTTAAAAACATTGCACTCGTACCCGCATATGATCTTCTACTCAATGCGTCAGCTACTACGTTTGCTTTTCCAGGATGGTATTGGATGGTATGATCGTAATCTTTCAACAGCTCAAGCCAACGTCGTTGCCGCATGTTGAGTTCCTTTTGGGTGAAGAAATATTTGAGGCTTTTATGATCTGTATAGATCTCCACTTTCTCCCCATACAGGTAGTGTCTCCAGATCTTCAACGCAAAAACGACTGCTGCCAACTCCAAATCATGAGTAGGATAATTCCTCTCATATTCTTTGAGTTGTCGTGAGGCATAGGCTATGACTTTCCCATGTTGCATGAGAACACATCCTAACCCTTTGCCTGAAGCATCGCTGTAGATAACAAATCCATCCGAACCAGATGGTATTGTCAGAACAGGTGCCGAAATGAGTCTCCTCTTGAGTTCTTGGAAACTCTTCTCGCATTCCTCACTCCATACGAATTTTGTATCTTTCGAGTCAGCTGAGTTAACGGAGTAGCGATTCGAGAAAATCCTTCCACAAATCTCCGATAATAACCAGCTAAGCCCAGAAAGCTACGTACTTCGGTTACCGACTTCGGTTGCTCCCAACTTTGTATGGCTTCAATCTTCGCCGGGTCGACAGATACTCCATGTTTTGACACCACGTGCCCAAGGAATGCTACTTCCTCAAGCCAGAACTCGCATTTCTTCAGTTTGGCATATAGCTTGTTTTCACGAAGCCTTTGCAGTACCAGCTTCAAATGGCGCTCATGATCTTCACGGCTTTTGGAATAGATGAGGATGTCATCAATAAAGACAACAACGAACTGATCCAAATATTCTTTGAATACACGGTTCATCATATCCATGAAGGCAGCAGGAGCATTAGTCAATCCAAAAGACATTACTAAGAATTCATAATGCCCGTACCGAGTTCTGAAGGCAGTCTTTGGAATATCCTCAGTTTTAATCTTCAGCTGATGATATCCAGAACGAAGATCGATCTTTGAAAAGAATTGTGCTCCTTGCAACTGGTCAAACAGGTCATCAATGCGAGGTAGCGGATACCTATTCTTGATGGTGACATGGTTCAATTCTCGATAGTCAATACAAAGTCGCATACTCCCGTCTTTCTTCTTTACGAATAAAACAGGAGCACCCCAAGGAGACGTACTAGGACGAATAAAACCGATGTCCAACAACTCCTGTAGTTGGACTTTTAACTCCTGAAGTTCAATAGGAGCCATTCGATATGGGGTTTTAGAAATGGGCTTTGTACCGGGTTCAAGGTCAATAAAGAATTCAATTTCTCGTTCCGGGGTAGACCGGGAAGTTCTTCAGGAAATACATCGGAAAATTCTCTAACAATAGAAATATTATTCAAATCTGACTTGTCTTTGTTCAAATCCATAACATGGGCTAAGAAAGCTTGACATCCGTTTTTCAATAAACGAATAGCTTTGTGGCTTGATATGACAGTGACTGATTTTAGTGGTTTAGTAGTTTGAATTCGTATGACAGGTTGGTTAGGAATATGAAAACTAACAACCTTACGAAAACAATCAATTTTAGCATGATGAGTGGTTAACCAATCAATTCCTAAAATCACATCAAAAGCAAGTATCTTTAAAGAGATAAGATCAACAGGTAATGTGATAGTGCCAACTTGGATCATGCAAGATTTATAAACTGTAGATGTAACGAAGGTTTCACCCAACGGAGTTTCAACAGATAAGTTAAAGTCCAATTTCTCCGGAGTCAAGTTTAAACGTTGAGCACAAGCAGGAGAGATAAAAGAATGGGTAGAACCGGTATCTAGTAAAGTATAAACTTCGCAAGAATTCAAGATTAGCTTACCCGTGATCACCTCGTTCGGGTTTCTCACGTTTTGGCCAGTTACGACAAACGCTCTTCCAGGAACCGCTGATTTCGCCTTATCCGGGACAGCCCTTGGAATCACCACTCCGCTGAACTTGGTTTCGCTATAGTACAATCTCGAGCGATGTGGCCTTCCTTCCCACAGTTGTAACACACCTTGGATTGTTGTGGACAGTTTGGGCTGATATGTCCCTCTTTCCCGCATTTGTAACATCCAACTGGTGGTCGTTCTCCTCCCCTAAAATTTGTTGTTGGTGCTGGTGCTGCTGCTGATGTCTTCCCGTCATTGTTGAATCTCCTCTTTCTGAAATTTTCACTTGACTCACCTCTCCTATTATCATGGCCACGATGACCACCGAGTGGTTACCGCCTTTGTTCGTATTTTTCCCTCCTCGTTGGTTATCATCGCTCTGATGATTGCTGTCACCGGTATGACCCTGGTGGTGGTCCCTCGGTTGAGTATACTCATTATCTCTCTCTAATAATTGGGCCCTGTTGACAACGTCTGAATACAGAGAAAATTTATGAGAGATAAGGTATTGACGAATCTCAGGTTTTAAACCTCTCAGAAACATCCGTGTCATTCGTTCCTCATTTTCGACCAAATGAGGTGCAAACCTGGATAACTCTGCAAACTTCGCCTCGTACTGGGACACCGTCATGTTGTTTTGTTCCAGTCTAATAAACTCAACCTCCTTCATATGACGAATACTTTCAGGAAAGTACTTGTCATTGAACAGTTTTTGAAATGTTTCCCAGGACATGTTGAGTGCGTCAGGCTGGGTACGCTTCACAGACTCCCACCAGTAGTCTGCCTCACCGCGGAACATAAATGTGGCGAATGGAACCTTCTGTTCCTCCGTGCATCCCAAGACATCAAATATCTTGGTAATTTGCTTGACCCACGTTTCCGCCATGATCGGATCCGGCTTTCCCTTAAATTCTGGTGGTCCCAATTCTTTGAACTGCTTAGCTGTGACAAACCGCGCGTTGTTATCATTTCCACCCGTATTCTGCACACGAGTCTCCCTCGTCTGATTTTGCATGAACTGCAAAAAGCTCCTAAACATTCCATCATTCATCGTTTGCTCGGTAACGTTGTTTACAGGAGGAATATTGCCTTCCTGCTGCACGTTCCCCTGGGTAGTGATCAAAGGTGTCTCCACGGTCTGATTTACTCCATTATTAACGTTCTCAGCTGCCATTCTTAAATACTGCCATAAAACAAGGGTTAATAGTCATGTCATATATTATCCCTATACTCTGACCGACCAAATAGACACCAAATAAACTTAGTCAGGTCATACTAGCGAAGGAATTCCCCGTCTCTCCCCTCCTAGTTCTTGTCTCACATCTCAGCCAGGGATCATATCCCTAAGCTCTGATAACAACTGTGACTCTGGACACCAACCTATGTCAGCACCTTACATTGATACCTATCAGCTTGCCACCGCAGAACGGCGTCCCTACGGAGAGTCTGGCTATCATCAACCACCATCGGCTTATGATACCAACTGTGACGCCCCCAGAATAGGTATACAACACCCATTCTGAGTCGCCAAATACATTGTACAGAAAGCAAACTACAACATCAATAATACAATTGTCGTGCAAAATACGACAACACATATACTGTGAGTTTAAATACAAATATTGTCTTCTAGACAATATCCACACTCAAATAAATCCTCATTACAATTATTCAAACACTATTTTACAGAAATAGTGAGGACTGCTAATACATCTTTCTAGAACCATTACTCCATACCCCGACTAGATCCTGCTATGTTCTCACCTCCTGAGAAGAAAAATGGAACAAAAAGGAAAAGGGTGAGCTCAACTAGCCCAGTAAAGAATATTATGACTAAGATAATATACAACAAATTATCGTTAGTCTTCAACAGGGAAAAATCTGATAAAATATAATCGACAACAAGTTTTAGATCAACAACTGCAGCGGAAACAGCAAACCATTAGAAGAGTCAAGTAGAGAAAGAATTCTACTATCTTCTAAGATTTAAAAGTCCATCATCAATATTTTATCCCTGTAACATCAATTAATAATCATCTTTAACCAAATATTCATCTTTGCACTACAGGCCAAAGATATTCATTTGTATCATCAGTCGGTCATGTTCATCTCAACACCTGTTCATCTTTGCACTACATGCCAAAGATATTCATCAAGTAATTATACATCTTTGCACTACAGGCCAAAGATATTCAGTAATATCATCATTTAGGACTGAGGATGATGAAAAATATCTTAAAGAGAACGAATCCAATGAGACAGAAGGACAAATAGTAGGGATTCGTATAACAGTTTATCCTAGATCAATAATACTTCATAATAATCAATTGTGAAGCAGAATTCAAAAATAAAGATCAAAACATGGATACAATCAAAGATAGTAACCATAATAGACATCTTGGACAAAAAGGGAAAATTTTATTTTTCGGTGAATAGTGCCGTATTCGTGAATAGTGCCGTATACGTGAATAGTGCCGTATACGTGAATAGTAACCCCCGACACAAAAAGTTCCAAATTTGATAAAAACTCATATCAATATTTCAGCATAATGATATTGAAGAAAATAATATCATTAAGAAGAAAATAATATCCCTTACCTCAAAATATCAGTACTTCTGGTCGGAATACCGGTATAAGGCTGAAAGAAACTTGCTCTGATGAATAGAAACTCTCAAAGTATCTAAATACTCACAAAATACACTCAATAATCTAGAGAGAGAAAGAGAGAAAACTTGTTTCTGGTGTGATTTTCAATTCTAACTTAGCCCTCTATTTATAGGAAAATTTTGGTAGGTTTGACCTGCAACCTGATGGCTTTACCTGCTACTATTCCCACCCACCACATTTGAAATATAATTCAGCACATTTCTTCACCAACCACAAGTGGGGCCCACCAATTCTAGAATTTTCCACCAAAATGATAAACTCCAAAAATTCAACAATTTCTGAACCAGTCATCTTGTAAAATTCGTAATAAATCATACGTTCATTTTTAACGGTTCAAAATTTGTGGACATATACTCAACTTATATATGTATAACATATCCAAAAATTACCACGATCCAACGGTCGGATTAAAAATTATAACCCCCGTAAAATATCTCAAAAACCCTGATTTTTAATACCTCCATTCCGACAAAAATATGGATAAAAACCTCAACATTAACTCCTTCATTTTTAACCAAAAAAATATATCCCTCATTTATATCCACATAAAATAAATATTTCCTTATCATATGAATCAATAATTAATTATTCACAAATAATATTACAGAATCACATTTATGACAACCAGGCCGTTCCCAGGAAAGAGGGGGCTTTCCAATAAGGATTTCTCCTTACTGGCGCGCAATTAGATGACCAAACCTCTCCTTAGACAGAACTTTCTAGACATTGTCAATAATGTTATCTAATAATATTATTCAAATAATATGAATTATTGATCTGATAATGGGAAATACTGTGCAGTAACAATTATTGAAACAACAATAATATGAAATATCAATGCAGCAATTATTGAACCAATAAAATAAAATATTGAACAGTAATCACTGTAACAATTATTGAGTAGTGCCTTCTTACGTACGAATCAATAATTCAACTATACTGTGCAATCCGTGTGCTACTGTGCAACCACGCGTTATTACTGTATTTTTAACCACCGGTATTTCAACAGTGTTAACGGTAACAACTACACCGTTATTAATAAGCAACTTATACTTGTCGTTTTCTTCATCCAATCGCTTTCCGTTATGGGGCCCACACAAGGCTGCGCCGTCGTACGAATATTCCCCGACAGCAAGAATATTCCACGACCAAACGAATATTCCCCGACAAAATGAATATTTTATAACCACTTGCTTATTTTGTAAAATTTGCACATTTCACCCATAACCAAAGTATTATATCAAATTAACCCCTTATTATTCACAATAATATTTAGAGAAAATTTGATTTTATTCATTAATAAGTTGGGGTCTTACAGAAGATATACGATTCGTATGTGTCAAGCATGTTGTTATTGAATTGTTATACTTGTTGAGCTAGCCATGCTCACTCTTGCTTGAACCATATGAATGCAGCTAAGGCTGAACCTCCCGAAGGATCAAAAAGGGATAAAGGAAAAGCTAAGGCAGATTGTTAAGCTGTCTTGTAATAGTATAGGTTTATTGTTGTAATGTAATTGATATTATAACAAAGAACCTTTGTAAGGGGTATAGAACCTGGGAAATTGTAAATATTACTTTAATATATAGAAGTTATATTCGTTCTTTGAGACTATTCAATTGGATGAATGTATAAATGTTGTACAGTATAGCACCATCTGTCGTGTTGGAAGATACCCGGATTTGGTGGTGCTACACCAATAACCAAAACCCTCATCAAAAGTCTGCATATACCTCATATAGGATTCTCAAGCCATAAAATCCTATTTTCTAATTTTCTTACTTCACATAACATATTTAATTCATTTACTCATAACTAATCTATTTTCATGAAAAATACCAAATCAGTTCCAAAAATATTTTTTTCTGGGATTTAGCAGAATATAGTCCCATATTGAACATATATTTTTTTCAGAATTTTTAAAACTCATTTACTATTTTTCATATGGCCAAAACCGCCGAATATTTAGATATTTATCATAAATTGTACTTTTATCAAATAAATTCGAAATTCACAGAGTACACTGATATTATATAGATGTACTCCTAATAAAAATTTCATCAATTTTGGAGTTAACCACAAGGAGTTATAAGGGTTTACTTTTAAAATAGTCTTTTCTCATAAAATTTATAACTTTTAATCTATACATCCAAAAATCACCATTTTTTGGCACAATCAATAAAACTCATCAAAATATCATTTCAAATTTTTCCAGAATTTTCTGAAGGTTGGAAGAAGTACGAACTGAAAAACATAATAACCCTTAAAATTCCCTACCTCAAAAGAGCAGTATTTCTGACTGGAATATCGGATGTAAAGATGAAGTAAACTTTCACTCTAAATACTCACAAAATACGCTCAATAATATAGAGAGAGAAAGAGTGAAAACTTAAGAATTCTGGTGTAATTTTCAATTCTAACTAAGCACCCTATTTATAGGAAAATGCTTAGAACGTCAAAGGAGACTAAATTAATAAAATATTATTATAATTATTCTACGCCTCCTCCTTGGAAAAATCAGCAGTCCAGCAGCCCTCCATCATTGAAATTCAATTAATTTGGCAGCCCACATGCATTCAAACCAAAGTGGGTCCCCCCTCATTTAATAAAAATATTTTATTTTCCGAAACTTCAATAATTCATAGAAAATAGCCCGTTTATCAGAAAAATACGAATTTTATGTTCATTCTGCCTGAAATCGAATTCTCTACAACTTTGTAGCTTTGAGTTTTTTCAAATTCCAAGCATAAAATATTCGAAAGCCACAAACGAATGATTTTTAATACCTCCACACCGATAAAATTCTGATAAAATACCTCAGCATTAATTTCTTCATTTTTATCCACATAAAAATAAATATTTCCTTATCATATAAATCAATAATTAATTTTTCACAAATAATATTACAGAATCACAATTATGACAACCAGGTCGTTCCCAGGAAAGAGGGGGCTTTCCAATAAGAATTTATCCTTACTGGCACGTAATTTGGTGACCAAACATCTCCTTGACAGAACTTTTTAGACATTGCCCATAATGTTATCTAATAATATTATTCAAATAATATGAATTATTGATTTGATAATGAGAAATACTGTGCAGTGATAATTATTGAAACAGCAATAATATAAAATATCAACGCATCAATTATTGAAGCTATAAAATAAAATATTGAACAGTAATTACTGTAACAATTATTGAGTAGTGCCTTCTTACGTACGAATCAATAATTTAATTATACTGTGCAATACTGTGTGCTACTGTGCAACTACGCGTTTTACTGTATTTTAACCACCAGGTATTCTAACAGTGTTAACGGTAACAACTACGTCGTTATTTGTAAAAACTCAAATTTTATCGTTATCTTCATCCGACAGTTATTCTGTTATGGGACCCATAAATGGTTGCGCCGTCGTACGAATATTCCCCGACAGAAAGAATATTCCACGACCAAACGAATATTCCCTGACAAAAATAATATTTTATAACCACTTGCGTATTTTGAAAAAATTTGCACATTTCACCCATAACCAAAGCATTATATCAAATTAACACCTTATTATTCACAGTAATAAATAGAGGAAATTCAATTTTATTCATTAAAAAGTTGGGGTCTTACAGGTTATTCCAACAGAATAATAAAGAATGGAATAACAGAAGTTCTCTTCATGAATACAAAAGAAATAATACCCCTTACGGGTACAACAAATAATATCCCTTACCTCAGAAAGAAGAATACTAGATATAGGAGTAGTGAAGTAGCAGAACACTTTTCTTCTTTCCTCTATAGTTTCTCTCTCTAGAGTTTCAGTGAATTCGTAAGTTATAATGAAGAAATGAGCTTCTATTTACAGAAGAATGGACTGCATAGTAACTAATTCATGAACGGTCCATATTAATTTACTTTTAATCGGACGGTCCATATTTAAAGCAAAATCTTTTAAATAAAATATAATATATTCTATTTATAATCTAATAAAACGAATAACTTTATAAAAGTATTCTGTTTTTATATAAAAAGATTTTACTATACAAAATACTATGCAGGCACTATGCAACACTATGCATAATAAAATATAATATATTCTATTTATAGAATAACTTTATAAAAGTATTCTATTTTATATAAAAAGTTTTTCTGTTTTATTACATTAATAATATCAATAAAACAAAACTGAGTGACTTATTACTTAAGCATCAATAATCAATACCGTGTGCTACTATGCAACCACACGTATAACTGTATTTTTAACACCGAGTGTTTCAGTAGTTAACGGTAAAACTTTTACCGTTATTTTCATAAAATATTTTTGTCGTTTTCTCAATTCGACAATAATTTCGTTACGGGGTCCACCAATGATTGTGCCGTTGTACGAATATTCCCTGATAAAATGAATATTCCTCGACCAATCGAATATAATATGACCACTTGCATACTTTGCAAAATTTATAAATATTACCCACAACTATAATATTATATCAAATCCATACCATAATATTAAAAAAAATTATCTTGAAAAAATTAAATCTTATTCGTAAAATTTGGGGTTTTACAACATGTGTAAGAGCCCAATTTTTTATGAATAAAGATTTAATTTTCTCTAAATGTTATCCTAAATAGTAAGGCATTAATTTAATAAATATTATAGTTAAGGGTGATATATGCCAATTATCAAACAAAACAGTTTGTCAGGGAATATTCATTTTTTCAGAAAATATTCTTTCTGTTGGGAATATTATATTCAGTAAAGTACGACGGCGCCGAAATGACCAATCAACAGTGGGCCGCACAACGGAATAACTTTCAAGTATAGAAAGCGACATAAATAACCTTTTTGAAAATTGACGACAAAACTTTTATCGTTAAACTGTTGAAATGCCCGGTGATAAAAGTAAAGTAATATGCGTTGTTCCATAATAGTACGGGGTATTGCACAGTAACCACTACAAGAAAATTGGCTAATTCCGATGGAATGTTCCGTCATACATAAGCATATTCAGTCGAAACTAGTTTATTTGCGACGAAAATAGTCGTCAGAGATTCCGTCGTAAATATTCGCGTCGAAAATAAGTTCAGTCAAAAAATTCGTCGGATATTTTATTATCTACGACGACCTTATCTCCGACGAATGTGCGTTGAACCTACCCTATCTTCGACAGAATATATAGGACGAAACGTTTTCGTCGAATATATCAGTAGCTATGTCCGACTGACTACTTCCCTCGAACATAAACTATTTTCGACGAAAAACTAAATTCAGTTGATATTTATTATAATTCTCTATTTATTAACTTCGACGGACATTATGTCGGAGATATAATTAGTACGACGGATATATTCCGTCGAATTTATCTTATGCCCGACTGAAAACTAGGCCATATTAGTATTTATTAAAAATTGGTTATTTAATATCTCCGAGGGAAATACCGTCGAAAATACTCTATTCCGTCGAAAATAACTAATTTTTTTTTACTTCAGATTTTAAAAGTTCAGTTTCCAGGTGTTTAAACCCATTAATATACATGTAACATGTCACAACCCAATACACACTAATATAAACCTGTATCTCACATTCAAATATGCAACGTAGCACTAAAACGTAATTTTCAACTCATTATCATTCACATTCACATTCAAATATCCACCAAAACGTATTATAAGCTAACCAATTATAAATATAAGCTAATGTTTCATAAATGTTAAATAATATAATTTATAATAGTTGTACAGACGTAATTAGACAATACAATATATACAAAAGTTCTACAAACTATACAAATGAACTATAAACTAGTAAAAGCATCATCGGGCGGAGGTGAACGACGCTGTTCTGGTGTATGGAAATCAGTCTCGTGCTCCTGCTCGTCATCGCCAGCCTGCTCGCCATCGCCGCCCTATTGATAGAATCAAAAATTTAAATCATTAGTCCGTATATATATATATATATATATATATATATATATATATATATATATATATATGAGAATTAACAAACTAGCCTTAATTGAAAAACATAAACAATAAGAATACCTGAGTAGGTGGGGGCGGACGAAAGGCCTCCTCCAAGAGGGTAATCACCATCCGTAGCATCTCGGTGCTCCAAGCGTCGAATTGCACTCGTGGTAATCCCGTACTCTCTACAGAGGCCCCTGCTATAATATCCTGAGCAATCTGGTGAAGACGAGAACTGGAAGGCAACTGCTGACGCCGAAAGACCGGATCGGTATGGAACCTATCCGACACGGCCCCTATCAGCCGCCGAAAGATATCGTCATCCAAGCCAGCGCCCGTATGAGATGGTCCGACATGTGCTCTCGGACGCTGGCGCTGGCTGGAGCCTATAAAGAAATACAAATTCGATTACTAATAATAATTTATATAATGTGATATATTCAAATAATTTCGTGAAACATTAAAAAATATTACCTCCAAGAAGTGTATATGCGGGTATCCACTACTACAAAATACATAATAGACAACACTTAAATCACAACGTTTTTATAAAAAACGTTGTGGTATTTTTTTTACAACGTTTTTTTTAAAAATGTTATCTATTTAAAAGGGCATTTTTTTAGTTTTAAATAGATAACGTTTTTTTAAAAAAATGTTGTGTATGCGAAAAACACGGAGCTTAATTTAGGCGGAATTGAAAACTTAAAATTACAAATCCTAAATAGTTCTTTCTCTCTCTTCGTATTTCATCTCACACTTCTCTCTTTCTCTATTACTAGGGTTCAAATGCCCAAAACTAGAGGGGATTCAATATCTCAGATCTTCCCTCACCGCTGCCCTGCCGTTTCTCTCTTCACGTCACGACCTCCTTTAAAGCCCTCACCGCCGTTGAATCACGCTTCCCGATTTCAAGGTCGGCAGCAAGGCTGGAGCTCTAGGTGATTCTGTCTCCGTCGTCCGTGAGAAGAGCAAGATCACCGTCACCTCTGACAACAGCTTCTCCAAAATGTATTCGAAAATTTAATATTGTGATTTCTTTACCCATTTCTAGGTAAGAACATTAGAGTTGATTTATAAAAGTGTCACAATTTTGAAGAATAAATGACCTATTTTTTATGGGTTCGTTTGTTTGAGTGTTGGATTCATATCAGGTACCTGAGAATTTTTTATTGTTGAGTACAGCTGAGGACTCGCCATTGAAAGCCACAGATTTCGGTCTCTCCGTCTTCTTCTTAGCCAGCAATGTCATCAGCACCACCAACGTAAATATAAATTTGTACATGTAAATTTTTTGTGATTATTTCTTTGCCGTAAATCTGGTCTGTTGGTCTATATGTTGTGATAGTTTGTTTCCCGAGATTGGATTGGAGAAAAGGGTTATTTATGAGTAGTAATACAAGTACAGAAAAAGGGTACAAAAAGTATTTACATAATGATATGTGAAGGTCCAAATAAGTTATCACACCTGGAGTAGTTGGTGAGCCCAAAATTAGCAATTTTGACAGATTCATGTTTAATTTGACACCATCCTGAAAACTTGTTACTCTGTGGTCCATATTATTAGGGAATCCAATTTTCTTCATACTAGTTGTAAGGTAGGTTTGTCTAAATTTATCGCTAGTCTGGAAATCAGATGACTGTCTTTGTGGTTACGATAATTTAATATTTTTGAATCTAATGTTGATTCATCTAAAATAAAATAGTTAGTGTGTATTTGTGGGATTCACAACATTTTTAATTAGTTGATGTGAAACAATGTTCATGCATGATTTGTTTGAGTTGTTCTTTTACTGCTAGAAATGTACTTAATGATTTAAGGTTATTATTTGTGGGGTTTGCTGGTTTCTAGGAGTAAAATGGCTGGCGGTAGGGTTGCTCATGTCACCATGAAGGGACCAAGTGTGGTGAAGGAACTACTTATTGCAACTATACTTGGCTGTGCGGCAGGTGGTTTATAGAAGTTGCATCACTGAAATGAGTAGAAGAGAACAAGAGCATTCTGCAACTACCTGCCTAATTGTTTGTCGGCTCATCCAAACTATTTATACTAGTCTTTACTCCTTTGTCTAATTTTTTGTTTTCATGGAATTTTTGTCCATTGTTTTATGGAAATGTAACTAATTTCATTTTCCCTGTTACCTTAGACTTAAAAAACCTGTTGAAAATTCCTTGAGGGATGCAAAGCTCTCTTTCAAGGATATAGATGAGGTGATCCTTGTTGGTGGTTCAACACGTATTCCAGCTGTTCAGGGCGTTGTAAAATCTTTGACTGGAAAGGAACCCAATGTTACTATCAATCCCGACTAGGTTGTTGCCCTTGGAGCTGTAGTTCAGATACGATCTTCTCTCCTTTTCTTGTTGTAATTGTCATGTTTTATTCTGGTGTTTCCTTTTGTATTGAGATAGTGAAAGCAAGAAATGTGCTGCTTTTCTTCTGATGTGAGAATGATTAACTATATTTCTATGCTTTTGCTTATGCAGAGTGAGATGGGTTCGGACTAAGTTTTGGATCTTCTATTTAGCCCTCTGTTTGTCATGCTTCTTATTAGACAATAAGGCTGCTGCTCCCCCCAGTCGGAACAATACGTTGGCTAATAGTATGGACTTGAGTTTTACTTTTGGGATTAACATTGTTTTTCCTAAGAAGGTATGTCACAACTGTGAAGATAATGGCTTCAGTTTCTTTTCGTGTTGGAATCAACGAGCCATCTGGCGAGAGCTGGTGCAGAAAACTGGGAGCAGATGCCTCACTCCCGATCTTTCAGCCACTTTTGTTTGGAAACTGATGGCTTCTCCGCTGTGAATAAGTAATTCACAGTGTTCAATGTAATGGGATGTAAGGACTCATAAATGATCAGGTAGTCGATAACAACAGAAGTCAACAAGGTAAATGTTGTTTGATCTAATTATATAAACCAGTAGTGTATTAAGGTCCATAATAGGACCACACATCATGTACACACAATTTTTGGGGTGAGGTTTCATAAGACATACACACGATTTCCTCTCTTCTTATTTAATTTTGGAAGTTGTGGGTGTAGGGGTGGGTTATTATGGTTGTTTTTGGAAGTTGTAGATGTGATTATCAGCCTCTTGAGCTTTGTTTATTTTTGGGTTTGCAGTGGAGTTATTTGAGGCTCTTAGAGGCTGGCTATATAACAGCAACAAAAATTTGATCATGGCTACTTTGTCTACTATTAGTGGCATTGCATCTGCAATGGGCTCACTGCACTTTAAATCATACTGCTATGCAATGCTTGGGATTCAGTCTCAGAGAAACACAGTTATCTGTGTCATTCAAAATATCAATAGGTTAGCTACTTAATATCATTGGTGCAATCCTAAAAAACTATTATTGCTTTATAGAGTTATTTTGAGAAGGCATCTGAATTTTTCCCGAAAGTAGTAGATGAGGTACGTCTTTTTCTTAGTTATTTTTTAAATTTGTAATACATTAACTCTTGTTTATCATTATGCGCTAGAGCCTGAATGAACTTTACGGTTTATCATTCTTGGTTATTTTTCTTAGTTATTTTTTAAATTTGAAAAAGGGGATTATGAGTGCTGACTTTCCATATGGTTTGACTCACATTGGCTACTGCATATTGATTAAAATAGGTAGCAAATTTGAAATCATGTTGAGGTTAAATCCTTGAGTTTCACTAGCGTAGTTCAGGTTAAATGTTTTGGGTGATATTAGGTGGCCAAAGTTACCGCTTTCACTTGTTATTGATGTAATGAAAATCAATTCGAGTAACCAATTTGTGGAAATATTTTACTTGACAACTGAGAGGCAAAGCTATTAGCTTGTATGTCAACTGAGAGGCAAAGCTAGATCATAATCTCTAATTGATTGGTGCACACTTTATTATTCTTGAGAAATAGAAGCACTGGCATGTTGAGTATCCTGATAAACACCTCTAGTCAAATTGGTTATACAAAACTCCCAAATTACTGCTTTGTTTTACAAAACTGACCTGCTTTTTACGTGGTTAACGTGTGAGATGTGAAATATGTGTTAACATTTTATGTGTTAACATATATTTTACGTGTTAATATGTGTTAACATTTTACGTGTCATATATTAATGTTCTGGGTGATCACCTTTGATTGTCAATAAGGATATACTGGAAAAAGTACTAGGGGTAATGTGCTGGGATATGTGACACCAACCAATATCTCAGAGGATATTGCAAATGACACCAACCAATATCTCTGGGGTAATTTTATGTGATGGCTTGGTAGCAGCCATCTGAACTGCATATGTTTTTCAATGATATAGGCCGTGGAGAATGTGAACTCAATTATTGGACCTGCATTGATTGAAAAGGTATATTTTTGCACTTCTTTTTCTTTATTTCTGTTTATGAAGCTTCGTTTTGTATTCTTAGTGTTCTTTTCTTTAAAAGAATTGAATTATTTATTAATAAATAAATTGCTACGTTGCAAAGCAGGATCTAGTGTCAACAAAATCCCCCTCTACAAGGTATTGAATTGCTACATTGTCTCTTCCTTTCTTAGTTTGATGTATAAATTACAAGCTGTAAATTTTTCCATATGTTTACTATTATCTTGTTTCTACCATACAGCACATTGCAATTCTTGCTGGAAACAAAACATTAGTGCTGCATGTACCTGAATTTAATGTAATCAATGGAGGTTCACATGCAGGCAACAAACTTGCAATGTAGGAATTTATGATTCTCCATGTATTTACTTGTTTTTCTGTGTATATAGGATTTCTAGGTTGTATAGTCAGTATCCCAGAATTACATTTTTTGGGCAGTACTCGTTTGGTTGAGTGATTATATGGATATTTTGGTATATATTTTGTGGATGTAGTAATTTGAAACTGTAAAAGAATAGTATTATTGGGATGTATTTTGAATTGTTGATACATTTTGGCTATATATTATGGCATTAGCATATTGCAGGTGCATTGGTAATATAGGTGAACCACGTCTTTTTTTTTCTTTTTTCTTTTTTATCTACAACGTTTAAAAAACGTTGTCTGATATACTAAACAACAACGTTTTTATTCAAAAAACGTTGTGGAATCATACCTACTACAACGTTTTTAAACATCTGTTAATTTTTTAAAAACAAATCTACAACTTTTTTTCCTAAAAAACGTTGTGTATTGTGCTTAACTACAACGTTTTTAAAACATTGTGTAAGGGTGTCAAATAGATGACACCCTTAACCACGACGTTTTCCTGACTGAAACCACAACATTTTTTTCGCGTTGTCTATTTACTGTTTTCTGGTAGTGATCCTCGACAGACCCAACACTCGATATCTGTCGGTACTGCTAGTAGGGGGATCCTGAGACGCGACCCATAGTCTCAGCTCCTCATCCCGATCTAATACAATATCGGGAAGAGGGGTGGCAGAATCTAACGGCTCAGAACCCCTCCTAACAATCTCTAGCTCAGCTATACGGTCGTCTCAAAGCTTCTGAAATCGGTCCTGTAATGTATTCTGTATACGTATGTTAATTATATCATTTTATTTACGATTGAATATTATTAAAAGCTAAATAGTAAGATGAGTTTTACCCGTATAGCTAAAGCTGCCTGAGACAAAGCACGCTCGTCCTTAAGCGTGCGGGCTCGATCCCAAGACTCTAGCATAGTAGGATCTTGGCCCAAGGTCCTCCCCAATGCCTAATACAAACATTCATAAAACAGGTCTTAAGTATTTGTGTGAGAACTTAACACATAAATAACTAAATACAACACACTTACCGTATTCGCGTCCTCGAATGACTGAGAACCAGTGGTGTGTACTATCCAGAGCTGTCCACGGTTCTTCTTCACCTGCTTGGACTTTTTCTTGAAGTCATCAACCTCTTAGTGTGCACACATAGCCTCCCAGGCTAAATCGGAGACTATGTGGGGCTGATGATCTCTGATGGTGGTCCCAGGCTGGTCCACAACTGCCCGGGCTACCTTCTGTCGCATCTCATACAGCCATCCAGAGTAATTCACAGTGACGTGATGCTCAATCACAGCATCGCCAGCTAACTGAGAGATGCTCGGGTCAAATCGATAATAAACCTATAACAAAACATTATTTAAAATTAAGAACATTTGATTTCATCCCAATACAACTATGTGGTGATAATATGCTTAACTTGCGTGGAACTCCCGCGAGACGGTCTGCATAAAAGTGGCATCGTACCGCGCATACTGACTAAACCGTATGCACCCTCTCGGGAGATGCGTCAAACAAATCACATGTAGGGTGTGCTTAGCCACCGGGTCTAGTATACTACAGAAAAAGTATAACAATATGTGTTATGTGAATTGTGTTTTGCAATAACTACTAGAAATAGTACGAATATATTAACACTTACTACTGGGATACGACATCCATCGGTACTGTAAGTGGCACTGCCGGTGGACGACCAAAGATATCGAGGTTCGTCCCTCGGTGTCATCGACGAGGTGGATCTGTAATAATTGTATTTAACATAGTACGTACTTCAATAATCATTGTAATTAATGCAGCTTGAGATATATTTAAATCCTAGTTAAGATAACTTACTCGTGCCTGAAGAAGAGCCTCCATCGTGGCTACCGTCTCCAGTACCAGATCGCCCACCACCTCGGCGACCTCCACCGCTATGTCTAGCCATGAATCCTACTGCAATAACAAAATTGGTAGATTACGAATATGTAAGGTTTAACAATATATGGTAAGGACTAATATGAAAGCTCATTTTCAATTACGCACGTCATCAAACCCATCAGAATCAACGTGTATATCATTCTCAGATTCGGTATCTTCCTCAGTTTCGAGATCAGTTTCGTCATCGTTATCATCCTCAATGACTACATAATCATTCATGTGTACGGTGGCCTCGACATCCTCATCGTTTGGTACGTCAATGACATCAGTACTCACCACATCTTCAGCATGGAACACTACGGCCAATGGATTGCTCACATCTTCTTGCAATGCCTCATCCATACCAAATATGTTATCAGCATTAAATGAGCGTGTTTTAGTAGTGACTACTGTGTACCAGGGGCTTCGAGTATTTACGACATTAGGAGCATAATACACTTGCGTCACTTGACTTGCTAACACGTACACGTCATCAGAATTTAACACCGACTTGATATCCACGGTTGTGATTCTATTACGATCAACTTTAACCCCCTTTTCAGTATCAAACCAGCTACACTTAAATGTAACTACCTTTTTGCCACCGTGATAATTGAGCACAACTACATCCTGTAAACGACCATAGTAATTGGACTCAGAATCTTGATAGCAGCTTCCTAACACCACAACCCCAGAATTGACTGATGTGAGTTCATGCAAGTCATCGACTCTAAATCTATACCCATTCACGATGCAACAAGGAAAAGAACTAACAACTGTGTAAGGTCCTTGGATGACATCTATAAAATGCTCAGAAATACTCAACGCTTCAACCCTTTTCTTAAACCATTGTTGGAAATTAGCATTAGTGAATGTTTCCAAGTCTGCTGCAGTAAAAGTTGGGTTAGAAGCATACACTTCCTCTTCGAATGAACTACGATATTAGTAAAATGTCTTTAACATATATAGAGATGACTACACTTGTAAATTGTACTAACTGGAGCAAATAAGCTTAGACTTACGTGATGTATGATGATACTTCGGGCATATTTAGAAGCAAATATGTAGATACAATCTTCAACTCTTTGTCGCTTAAGTAAGTCAGAGTCTCAGGACCAAATGGTTTAGCCGGATATGTGAATACAGCTAACTCATCATCAGTATGAGTCATTGGACAGACAACCTCATTCCTTCCTAAACGGTTGTGCTTTGTTGAGACAACATCGTCAAAATACAATGAGCAGAAGTTGACAATCTTTTCTTTTGTATATCGTTCAGTAATAGAACCCTCTACACGGGCTTTGTTATTAACCTTTTGTTTTAATCGGCGCATATACCTATGATAAATAATATGCAGACTTAGTGAAGTATTATTAATATTAGCAGGATATAGCAATTATAGCCATTTATATATTACCTCTCAAAAGGATACATTCACCGATATTGCACCGGTCCTCCAAGTTTGAGTTTATACGGTAGATGAATAGGCAGATGTTTCATCGAGTCAAAAAATCCTAGAGGGAAGATCATTTCAAGCTTGCACATGGTAAGCACAATATTCTTCTCCATCTGCTCAACATCACTGTGCTTAATTATAGTTAAGCAAATATCTCAAAAGTAATTTGACAGTTCGGCCAATGCATCCATAACTTTTCTGGGTAACATCTCACGAAATGCAATTGGAATCAACTTCTGCATGAATACATGACAATCGTGACTCTTGAATCCAAAAATTTTCAATTGCTCAACCTTACAACAACGTGTTATGTTTGATGCATATCCATCTGGGAGCTGCAACCCACTAACCCACTTAAAGACGTCTTCAACTTGTTGCTTAGTAAGACTAAATGGAGCTTTAGGTTTCGTAATGTTAGGGCGAAGCCACAATTTTGGCCTAATGTTCAATGCCTCCAAATCTTTTCGAGCATTATCATTGTCTTTAGTTTTACCACTCGCATTTAACACGGTGTAAAACAAGTTCTCAAAAATATTCTTTTCGATATGCATGACATCTATAAAATGACGAACTGAAAGTGTGCCCCAATACGGCAACTCAAACCATATAGGCAAATGTGTCCACTTATGAGTCTTCCCGTACCCGGCTGCTCTCAATTTACTGTGTTCCTTCCCCGACAAAGGAAAATCAAGTTGATTCAACCACTCTAAGACCTCACTGCCCGACAGCCGACCAACAACCCCATCATAATCTATCTTTCTGTTGAACTGCGTAGACATCTTTCTATAATTGTGATCAAGAGGCAAGAATCTACGAGCAGTACCAAAGAAACTACATTTCTGCCCATGTTGCAACTGGTTGCCTTGCACATCCCCCATACACACTGGACAGGATAGCTTCCCGTGAGTTGACCAACCACTAACCATCCCAAGAGCCGAAAAGTCAGTGATAGTCCATAACAGGGCTGCTTTCATCACAAAATTCTCGCATATCGATTTATCATACGTCTGAATCCCTGTCTCCTACAACATCTTTAGTTCATCCACTAACGGTCGAAGGTACACATTAAGATCTTTTGTAGGACTTTTATCCCCCGGAATAAGTAAAGTCAAAAACAAATACGGATCCCTCATGTACATTGTCGGTGGAAGATTATAAGCGACCATAATGACTGGCCAAACTGAGTACGACTGGCTAAAATTATTAAAAGGGCAAAAGCAATCAATAGCCATGCCAAGCCTAAAATTCTTAACTTCTTTCGCAAACTCAAGATAATTTACATCAAATCTCTTTCATTCATCTCCATTTGCTGGGTGAGTCAGCTGACCAGGCACGACATCCCTTGTTCGATGCCAACTCATATGTTGAGCCGTATGAGATGACATGAATAGCCGCTGAAGTCTCGGCGCAAGTGGAAAGTACCGTAAGATTTTCCTGGGAACATATTTCTCCTTCCCCCCATGTTTTGTAACCTTGTAGCGCGATAAGCTGCATATATCACACTGTCCCTTATCTCTGTCCTCCCCACAGTATAACATGCAATCCTGCTCACAAGCATCGATTTTTTGATACCCCATATTTAACCCCTTGACCATCTTCTTCACTTCATAATAATTCGCAGGAAGAGTATGATCCTTGGGTAAGAACTGTCCAATTATAGCGAGAAAATTGTTGAAACCTCTCTCACTATAGTCGTGCTCATTCTTGAAGTGTAAGAGCTTCGTCACTACAGAAAGCTTGGTGTTCGTATCATTTCTCGGATACAACGTGACCCCAGATTCAGATAGTAACTTGTAAAAGGCAACAGCTGTATCGTTTGGCACTTGCTTCGTACTGCTTAGAGAAGGTTCATATTCAGCCCAATCAATAGTAGTAGGGCCATAAGCATCAACCAACATCTCAACTGGATCATAGTTTTCGACGTATGAATCATGTGGAATTGGTTGTTCCACAATATTTTCAATCACTTTTGATTCCCCATGATGAGTCCATACGAAGTACCCATCTACAAATCCACGAGAAAATAAGTCGAATTTAATCTCGTCGACTTTCTTCCAAATCAGATTTTTACACTTGACACACGGGCATCGTATCTTCCAGTGCGGATCATCCGTATGTTCTAGTGCTTTGTTCAAGAAATCTTAAACCCCAACACGATAAGCTGAGACTAATCCCCTCCCATCAATGGGTATCCTACGGTACATCCAACTCTGATCGACTGACATTTTTAACTACACAAAAGTACACAATAAGTTAATTTGGATATTCATGCGTGAATTAGATTTACTTAGTATCTCTATAGGACAGAGGTAAGGCTTCTATCCCGTTATTGGATGTGTCTCGTCACTAGTTCAAACACGTTGAGTACGTTTTATGAGTTTCAAGAAAATTTTGGTAGCACCTCCCTATGGTCTCCAAGCACACGAAATAGACTAAGATAACTTAATCTAAGTATGCACTCGAAGAACATATAGAGATAACAGTTGATTAATCATCAAAATAACAAAAAAAATGTACCGTTTCATATTTGCACTGGCCTAAGTGAGAGACATAACATCCAATAACAGTCCCAAGTTGGGGACTGTTCGACATTCACCCCTATTGAGTGTATGTCAAATGGGTTTCTAAGTTTCAAAGTATAGTACATAGTTTATGAGAATTTATGTGGAATCTCTACTTAAGTCGGTAATTGGGCAAAAAAAAAAGGGTTGTAGTTCCTGTTGTGTCCTATACTCGAATAATAAAGTTAATTCAATTACTGCAAACATTCCTCACTATTCCATCATAACAAATGACAACATCTCGAAGGAGTTCCATTACGCTATTGAACAATGTTTTAGCTTAAGTAGCCCTCTAGATGAACGAATGGTCACTTCTCTGCTAGGAATGAATCATTTCCCCATATGGGTCCAATCCATGATATAGACAGCTTCTCACCACTCCGAATTCCTCAAATGGATAGTTCTCATTCAAGAGGTGAGACATTCTGTCAAAACTACCCGTCTGAGGAATTCGGAGTGGTGAGAAGTTGTTTATATCGTGAATTGGACCCATATGGGGAGATGATTCATTCCTATGGGAGAAGTGATCGTTCGCTCATTTAGAGGGTTGCTTAACCTAGAACTTTGTTCAACAACTTACTGGCACTCCTTTCGGATGTTGCCATCTGTTATGATGGAACAATGAGGAATGTCTGTAGTAATTCAATTAACTTTATTATTCGAGTATAGGACACAAACAGGAACTACGACCCCTTTTTTTTCAATTGTTGTCGAGGAACCGGTTGGAGTACATATATGTAGGGAGAGTATTATTGCATTTATATATTAAAAATTGTGGCAAACTAAGCAAATGCTACTTAGTTTATTTTGCCAATGGTAATAAACTAAGTAAGTGGTAATTAGTTTATGAGAATTGTTAATTATTTGGAATCTATAGAGACTACTGTTCGACATTCACTTCTAGCTATACTTAATTTATTTTGCCAATTATGATAAACTAAGTAAGTGGTACTTAGTTTATAAGAATTGTTATTTAGAATCTATAGAGACTACTGTTCGACATTCACTTATAGCTATAAACTGCTATTTCCCAATGATGATAAACTAAGTAAGTGGTACTTAGTTTATGAAAATTGTTATTTGGAATCTATAGAGACTATTTATATTTATTTATATTATATATATAATATAAATATAAATATAAATATATATATATATATATATTATTTTATTTGTATTTTGTATTATATTTATAAAATTTACTTTTTAATTTAATTTTATTTTATTTATTAATTAAAAATAAATTATTTTATTTTTATAATCTTGTATTATATATATATATATTATATTTATAATTTATATATATATAATTTATATATATATATTATTTTATATATATCTTGTATTATATATATATATATTATATAATTTTTAATGTTTTTTATTAAATTAATTAAATTTATTTTATTTTAAATTTAATTTAGATTTAGATTATTTAAATTAAATTTAATTTAATTTAATTTAATTTAGATTATTTAAATTAAATTAAATTAAATTTATTTTATTTTATTTTATTATTTTTATTTAATTTTATTTTTTATTGAATTGTATTTTATTTATTAGATTAAATCAAAGTTTTTTTATTTTATTCAAATTAATTTAATTTATTTTTTATTTTATTTTACTTTATTTTGTATTATATTATGTTATTTATTTTATTTTTAAAATTTATTTTATTTAATAAACTAAATTAAATTATATTTACTTTATTTTATTTTAGTAGTAAGAAACTAACTAAATGGTACTTAATTTATGATTTATTAATATTGGGAAACTAATTACTAATACAATACATGCAAGTATGCAATTTCATAATTCTGACACAATTTCTGTCATAAATTCAGTCGTAAATAACAAATATATCAAGATTAAAAACAGTCCTAAAATCAGTTACATTATGATAAGGAACCCAAATTTGATATCAATATTCTGCAATTTCCAAATTCCAAATAATATGCACTTAAATAATATGCAATCCACAAACCCAAAATCAAAATTCCAATTTCAACAATATACAGTCCACAAATTCACAGCAACAAATTCACAACAACAACATATTATCCAAATTGGGTTAATCTCATATTCAAACTCAAATTAAACTAAACCTAAAACAAATTAAGCCACAAATATATACAATTTGCAACAAATTAACCCTAAAAATCTAATACTTGACACAAAATTAACCTTGAAATTGAGTTAATGTGCAACTAATCGACGGTGGTGCCTGGTGGTGTCAGTGATGGTGGTTCAACCGACGATGTTAGTGGCATCTACTGGTGGTGGAACTGATCGACAGTGATGGTGGTGGTGGTGGTGGTGGTGGCAGTACGTGGTGGAACCGGTGGTGTACGTGGTGGAACCGGTGGTGGTGGTGATGGTGGCAGTACGTGGTGCTGGCGACGATGGTGGTGGCCTGAGAGCAGTGAAGTGAGAGAAGTGAGAGAGATCGAAGTGGTGGTAGAGAGCTAGATCTAGAGAAATAAGAGAGAGAGAAAGAGAGAAATGAGATTATAATTAAGGTCTAGATAAACGAGGGGGCCGGGAAGACGTACCGATTAATTAGATTTTAGGATTATCTTCGACGGAATGTCCGTCGTACATACTTTTGTCGTACGTAAGGTATCTTCAACTGAATCTTCCGTCGGAATACATCCTATTCAGTCGAAAAAAATATTCGCGCTGGCGGGAACATTGGCGCCAATGGGATACATAAATGTTCGACGAACATTAGTCGAATTTAAAGTATTTTCGACTGAAGTATCTACGACTGAATACTCCGTCGGAATAAATGTTATCTTCGAGGGACTATGTCCATCGAACATATATCCGTCGGATTTAGCCGGCTTTCTTGTAGTGAACACACGGTTTTGTATAGTGTCTTTGATTATTAATTCTTACGTAAGAAGTCACTCAATATTTGCCACAGTAGTTGCTGCATAGTATCTCATATTATTGATTCAATAATTATTATAGTAACATCAACACAATATTTTATATTATTAAATCAATAATTATCACAACACAGTTACTCATATTATTTGATATGATATAATTATTAGTTAGCATTATTTTTAATGTCTAGAAAGTTCTATCGAGGAAAGGGGTTAGGTTATCTAATTGCACGCCAATAAGGAGAAATCCTTATCGGAAGCCCCCCTCTTTCTTGGGAACGGTCTGGTTGTCAGTATTATGAGTTTATAATATTAATTAGGAATAATTATTGAAAGATTGATGACTTGTAAATAATTGATGAATAAAAATTATTGATAAATATTTTAAGTAAATATTGGTTCAATTTTGATACAAATGGAGGAATTTAGCATGCGACATTTGTTGAAAGTTTGACATATTTTTCTATAGAACCATAATTATCTTCCCCGATAGAATATTCATTCAAATATATTATTATAATATTACATTATAATAGTATAATGTGATAATATAATAGTATAATTTTATAATTTATAATTATTTAAATAGTAATATTATTATAATATATATAAACATGTGATATAAGGGGTGGAGGTGAGCAAGTTGTATTTGGATGCTTTGTTTTCAAAATCAGTTTATGTAGCATCCTCCTGCATATTTTTTTTCAAACCTGGTGTGCTACTATTTTCTTATAAATAAGTTGCTTAGTTAAACAATGAAACTAACACCAGAATCAAAAAATTCTTCCTCAATAATATTGTGCGTATTTTTTTTTTTTGAGTATAAGGATATTTTAAGTGTAGTTAATAGTGCAATATTTCATTAAGATAATCTTCATTATTCCATTCAGATCTAGTATCTTATTATGGTAAAAGATGTTATTTTCTTTCAATACTCGTAAATGATATTATTTCCTTCCATATTCGTAAGGGATATCATTTTCTTTCATACTCCATATTATGTAAGTGATATTATTTCATTTTATATTCCTAAATCAAAACTTATTATGATCAGTATTGCTTCTATAATTTCTGAAATGATTAGAAATTCCTTGAGGCAAATCACTAGTGGGAATCAGTGAAGCGCATACATCACTCAACACTCAAAATGTCTTGGGCAGAGTTTCAAGAGTTGTTTAATGACAAGTAATTCCCAGAGAGCATTCGTCACATGAACAAAGTGGAATTTATTAAACTGGAGCAGAATGATATGACTGTCTCACAATATGAAGCCAAATTTGTTGAGTTATCTCGATTTTCACCCCACTTGGTGGATAACAAAGAACGCATGACCCGAATGTTCTTACGAGGTTTAAAATTTGAGATTCTTCAACATCTTATTTCTCATAAACTTTGTTTATATTTAGATATCGTGGATAGGTCTAAATTATTAGAATGAGAGAAAGAAATAATACAACCAGAAGATAACAACCGATAGTGAGAGAAGAGCTACGATAATAGTCATACTAGTGGCAATAGTCATCCAAACAATGATAATCAGCGTGGAAGAAATTATCATGCTAGAAATGGTAATCACTTCGGTGGTAATCCTGGCCCAGATAATAAGAGGAGTGAGTCGAGGGAAACAACTTCAAAAAAAGAATCAACAATGACCATGGAAAGACACCGGCACCAGCACTAGCACTAGCACCAATTTCTAGGGGAGGAGAACGACCACCAGTCAGATGTTACAAATGCGGACATGAGGGACACATAAGTCTAAAATGCACATAGCAACCCAATGCATGTTTCAGTTGTGGAAAGGAAGGTCACAGAGCCCGATTTTATCCTGTAAAAAACTCAAGTCCAGTTGTAATGGTAACACCAAAGGCTGCTACGGACAAGTCAAAGTTGGTAGTCCAGGGGAGAGCTTTTGTCGTAACTTCCCAAAAAGCGAGGAACCCGAACAAATCATAAACTCTTGCGAAGTCTATGCCTTATTATATACTGGTTCTACCCACTCTTTTATTTCCCTTGCTTGTGCCCAACGTTTGAAGTTGACCCTTGAGAAATTAGATTTTAAATTATCTGTTAAAACTCTATTAGGAGAAACCTTCATCACATCCACTGTTTATAAATCTTGTTTAATTAAAATCGGCACCCTCACCTTACCCATTGATCTCATCTATTTGGAAATACTTGAATTTGATATGACTTTAGGAATTGACTGGTTAATTACTTATCATGCTAATATTGATTATTTTCATAAGGTCGTTAGTTTTCATATTCCTAATAAATCACTGTCATCTCTAGCCATAAAGTCATTCGTCTATTGAAAAATAGATGTCAAGCTTTCTTAGCCCATGTTACCGATTTAAACAAAATTGCGTCAAATTTAAATGAAATTTATGTTGTTAATAAACTCCCTGACGTATTTCCTGAAGAACTTCCAGGCCTACCCCCAGAATCTGAAATCGAATTTTGTATTGACCTTGAACCCGGTACAAAATTCATTTCCAAAATCTTATATCGAATGGCTCCTATTGAAATTCAAGAGTGAAAAGTCAAACTTTAGGAATTGTTAAACATCGGCTTCATATGTCCTAGTACATCGCCTTGGGGTTCTCCTATTTTATTCGTAAAGAAGAAAGACGGAATGGGTGATTTGAGTCGCCACCCCTCAGTTTACTTGCATGCAAATGAGGTACCAGCTGGATTTGATCTTCCTTTTTCCTATTGAGGAGGAGCAAGGATTTTGACATTGATTTGCATGAGATGTAGGTCCCCGGCTTTACACAGCCTCGAGGGAACTGGTTTAGCATACACTCCCTGTATCAAGCTCTACATCCAGATTACCGAGGTATTGTGCATGATTGGGGCTTTGGGGCATTCTTTTCCATTCTTCCCCACTGTTGTCCCCGGGGTTACCTTAGGGCATTGTTTGAGTGCTGGTTTCACCAGACTCAGTCTCTCCATTTGTTGGACTGTGAGGTAATGATGACGCCGATGGATTGGCGATTTATCACTGGTATGGAGTTTGGCGGGGCGCCAGTGCCATGTACGGCGGATATTATCCCAACTGCCGTCAGATCCTTGTTGGGAGTCCCGGCTGAGGCGCTCAAGGGTAGGACCGTCCGTACAGGTCCTTTGAGTGTGGATGCTATGAGTGGGCTGTTGAGTGAATCCATGCCCGCTGATGTGAGAGTCAAGGATCATATTCTTCGGTGATTGTTCCTGGTTATCATCGGGGATTATTTCATAGCTGATAACTCTTCTACGTTGTCATTCGTTTTGATCAGCACCACACGGGAGGTGGACCGTATCGGAGAGTATGATTGGGGTTCTTACACCTTTGCCTATTTCCTCAGGGGAATGCGCATGCATTTGTAGGGCTTGACCGAGACTTGGCTAGGATTTTACCCGTTTTTGCTAGTGAGTATTTCTCTTTTGATTTCCCATGTACAGGTTATGAGTATTCATTGATAGAAGGTGTTTTGCCTTTCTGTTGGCAGTTTTGGGCCTATGAGAGGCTTCCATGTTTGTGTCTTGTGAGCGTGTTAGTTTTAGACATCTACCCACGTGGACGGAGATGGCATCACCCCATTTTGTCGGAGGTTCTGGTAGCGGAGGGTTTCACCCATTGTCGCTTACAGTTGGAGCTGTTGACAGCCGATGTCATCACTTGGGTTCCCTACTCAGGGGAACATTTGACCATTGGGTTCGAGGATGAATTCCCAACTGGTGTCGAGCACATGATATCCACTCGTAGGATTCCTCTCTTCATAGATGGAAGATGGGAGCTCTATTTAGGAGAGTGTGCTATTAGGAGCACCACATGAGAGATTCGTGTACCGATCTTGCCTCCTGCCAGGCGTTATTGGCCTGTGTTACAGTCACCCATCGATGACATCCCATTGGCTGGTATGGATGTTAGAGTTAGTGCCCTAGAAGCCAATTATTTGATATAATTGCTTAACATTTCGATATTATATTTGATTGAATAAATGAATGATTTTATTATGGTTTTATTTACTGCGTTATATAAATGTTAACATAATAAAATTCCTTATAATAATGATACAAATTATATAGTTTCAAGTATGTGACTTGAACATGAGATTATATAATTACAATTAGTATCATTCCTCTTAAATGTCCCTAGTCGAGTATCATTGTTGATGGGACAACAATGATACATTGAAACTAGTATGTGGATTGACTGATGACCAAATCTCATTGGTCATAAATATATGAGATATTAAGTCAATGCTTAGGTACGTGTTAGAGAATGATGTACTGGACAGACCCACCATGAGAATTCTATGTGGAGCATTGTGCGACGTATCATTAGCGATTCTCATAGTGACAATGATGTAATGGTCCTCCGACCTGAAATCACTATATTATTACACGGGAATTTATATACTTTGATATCATCAAAAGTCACCTTTAATAGGGTGGACAATAAAGTTTATTATTGGGTACATCATGAATCGTGTGAGGAATATAGTGATCTAAATGGAATTTAACCCTCCTATGTATTAGGGGTGATATCCATAGGCCTCTTGATTGAGTAGGACTACGAAATGCATGGTCATGCTCAAATAGTGATTTGTTTCATATAGTCTACTCATTGATCAAGAAAAACTCAGATTAAATTATGAAGAGTATGACACATTCCATGACTTGACTTTAATCTAGGAAATAAAGGTTAAAAGGATTAAATTACATTGAAACATTGGTCACGAAAAGGTTGCATCGAATCATCGATCTTATTATTACTTGGGTAACAGTGATGCATTACTAGATGTCGCTCACTGTTTATAATTTTATAATATAATTTTAAAATTATTGCCAACGTAATAACAACCTATAGGGTCACACACATAGAATGTAATTAAAAGGGAATTAATTTAAATTATAAATATTTAAATATGTCAAAATGATTGATAGTATTTAAATCACGAATTTAAATTAATAGGACAATTTATATATATAGGTATATTAATTAAGACAGACTTAATTAAGATATATATATATATATATATATATATATATATATATATATATATATATATAATTAAATTCGGATTTTAAATTAGGGTTTTGATTAATTCTTTTTAACCGCTATATATATGATATGTAGTAGCTATTTTGGAATAATCGTAATAACAAAAACCCTAATCGCTATAGAGAGAGACTAGAGAGAAGAAGTTTCAAAAATCCTGTTCCTTTGGTGGCTAGTACCGCAGTTCCCTTTACAGAATCGTGCGACGGTTCACGTGCGTTCGTGTGGATATCATAGAGACGTAGTTTCGTGAGGAATTGCGTTGGAGATTCGAAGTGTTTTAGGAGCTGTTTCATAATCGGTATAATCTCTTAACATTGAATTAATATCTGTTTCGCATGGATCCTGATTTAGGTTTCGAAAATTATTTTGTTTTGTTCAATTTATATTCCGCTGTGCGTTGCTTTGTTGTGCCGAAATCCTAACAGTGGTATCAGAGCTACTTGCGAAACAATTAATTCAGATTACGTGTTTTACTATTTTTTATATATATGATATATGATGATACAATTTTACCGATCTGAAATTGATTACATTGTTTTCAATATATATGATATATGATGATACAATTTTACCTATATGAAATTGAGTATATGATATTCTGTATATAGGCATATTCTGGTATTATGAATATCAGTAGTAGACATGCATGTATATGATGTTCTGTTAGTCGTAACAATACAACTTTTGTTCTAATTGGATTAGAAACATGAAGATTCGGTTTAATATGATTAATTGAAACTGGACATATATGATTCATTTCAGAGCCGGACCACCGCCAGGGGGGAGACCACCCCCCCCCCCCGTCGTAGCGCACGATGGGTGTGACCCCAATATTTGATATATAGTTTTCTTTAATTATATATACACTATTATGTGCTTATTGTGATATGTATGGTGCACAGTTATGGCCTTTTGACCCATAGGTTAGTGGTTTTTGGTTTTGAAATATAGCTTGCATGTCGTGCCATTCTATAAATTCTAATGTAATATTCTCTTCTCATCTAAATCCCCTCGAATGTAACTCAAGGTTTCTTTACGTCATGTAATAATCTATAATTATGAAGATGACAAGATGAAGAACACAATGGAAAGATGATGATGGAGAGGAGGCACATGCTTGAGGAAGAACCAAGGAAGCTACTTATTTTAAGATTTTTTACCACCTTAGATTGACCTTCAATCTTTCATTAGCTTGAAAAGATTGACAGTGGATTGGACCATAACTGTGACACATTTTATTTTGCACTTTATTTATGCTTATATATGATATGATAAATAATGTGCAAGCTTAATAAGATTAAAATTGTTGAGATCTAAATTTATTAATAAAATCCCTCATTAAATTATTAAATCTAAGTCAGATGCCTTCCAATGAATAACACTCATCAAGACCTTGATCAATAGATGTAGGTTTGCCAAAGCAAAGTACCATATTTATCTAGGTAAGATGCGATAGGATAATTGTGATATCCAAACTGTTAAAATCATTGGGCCCGACTTAACTAAGTTATCTCAATAGGATTATGGACTTAGAGGCATAGAGTTTGGTAGGTACCATTAGATGGAATAGAAACAAATGTT
Source organism: Panax notoginseng (assembly GCA_016801055.1). NCBI lineage: Eukaryota > Viridiplantae > Streptophyta > Magnoliopsida > Apiales > Araliaceae > Panax > Panax notoginseng. The sequence continues at coordinate 182,202,701 of CM029016.1, read as the reverse complement.
GTTTACCAAACTATCCAAGAGTTATATATGATATAATTGAAAAAGGGTTGCCTACCTAAATAACTGTGTTTTAAGAGATTAGCCAAAGCTAACTTAAGGCATAATGAAATATGGATCTTGGCTCACTAGAAAGATTTAATGGAAAATGCTTTCTGAATTAATGGCGAGTGCTATTAATTTGAATAAAATAGTGGGAGGTATATTTTTAATATACTATTATCAATTACATAATATCAACTCTGCAATTTGACTTATTATTTTTTGCTCTTATAAATTGTAGATATCAATGGCAAACAAAAATAACACAAGTAGTCTTTCACTATGATCAGTCCTTGAGAAGGACAAGCTGAGTGGAATTAATTTCCTTGACTGGCATAGGAACTTGAGGATTGTCCTCAAACAAGAGCGCAAGATATATGTCATTGAAAAGCCTATTCCTGCAGCACCAACTGATACTGCACGACATGCAGAGCATGATGCTTACAAGAAGCATCAAGATGATGCTTTGGACGTGAGTTGTCTCACGCTAGCAACTATGAACACTGAGCTTCAGAAGCAATATGAGTTGATGGATGCTTATGAGATGATTGAGCATCTCAAGAAATTATTCGAAGGACATGCTCGACAGGAAAGGTATGATACAAGCAAAGCGTTGTATCACTGCAAGATGGGTGAACGTGATCCAGTTGGTCCACATTTGCTGAAAATGATTGGGTATATTGAGTACCTTGATAGGTTGGGTTTTCCAATCACTCCGGAAGCCCAAACTGATCTTATTTTGCAATCTTTGAACAACAACTACTCTCTATTTGTTATGAATTATCTCATGAATGAAATTGAGAAACCACTTACTAAGTTGTTGAGCATGTTAAGAACTGCAAAGAACAACATGAAAAAGGCAGGACCCACTCCCATAATGATGGTGCAAAAGGGGAATGCTAAGGAAAATTGGAAAGGCAAGAAAAAGATAGGATCTAAATCTGGTGCCAAACCTAATTCCAAAACCAAATAGGCTTTAAAACCTAAAGGTGGAGTGGCTAGAGAAGGTGATTGTCACTTTTGTGGAAAACCTGGACACTGGAAGAGGAATTATAACGCTTATTTGGAAGAAGTGAAGAAAAGGAAAGGAAGTGCGACTTCTGATTCAGGTATATATGTTATAGAAGTCAACTTGTCTACTTCTACATCATTGGTATTGGATACTGAACGTGTTTCTCACATTTGTGTTAATGTGCAGGAACTTCGAAGGAGTAGGACTTTAGCGAAAGGAGAATTTGACCTACGAGATGGGAATGGAGCAAAAGTTGTTGCACTAGCTGTAGGAACATATCATTTATCTTTGCCCACTGGGCTAGTATTAGAATTAGAATATTGTTATTATGTGTCTGTTATAAGCAAAAACATTATTTCTATTTCTTGTTTGGACAAGAAAGGTTTTTCATTTATAATAAAGAACAATCGTTGTTCATTTTACTTAAATGATATATGCTATGGTGTTGCACAATTTTTTAACGGTCTTTATATTCGTGACTTAGAAATGCCTATCTATAACATAAATACAAAATAATTTAAATCAAATGATTCAAATCCAACATATCTCTGGCACTGTCGTTTGGGCCATATAAATGAGAAACGCATATCCAAACTCCATAAAGATGGGTTTTTGGATTCATTTGATTTTGATTCATATGAGAAATACGAGTCTTGTTTATTAGGCAAGATGACTAAAGCCCCTTTCACTGGACACAGTGAACGGACTAGCGATGTATTGGGACTTATACATAGTGATGTATGTGGACCCATGAGTTCATTAGCAAGAGGTAAGTTTTAGTACTTCATTACATTTACTGACGACTTCAGTAGATATGGATATGTGTATCTTATGAGACACAAATCCGAATCCTTTGAAAAGTTCAAGGAATTCAAGAATGAAGTTCAAAACCAATTTGACAAAAGCATAAAAGCTCTTTGATCCGATCGAGGAGGTGAATACTTAAGCCAATACTTTGATGACCTTCTAAAGGAGTGTGGTATTATATCACAGCTCACTCCACCTGGAACACCACAATGGAATGGTGTATCTGAGAGGAGGAATCGTACCTTGTTAGACATGGTACGATCAATGATGAGTCATACAGATCTTCCAATAAGTTTCTGGGGTCATGCCATAGAGACAGCTGCATTCACACTTAACCGTGTTCCTATAAAGACGGTTCAGAAGACACCATATGAGATGTGGACTGGGAAACGTCCTAGTATGTCGTTCATGAAGATTTGGGGTTGCGAGGCATTTGTAAAACATCTGGATTCTGACAAGCTCGGACCCAAATCTGACAAATGTAATTTTGTGGGATTTCCAAAGGAAATAAGAGGGTATTATTTCTACAAACCTTCTGAGAACAAAGTGTTTGTTGCTCGAACTGGTATTTTTCTAGAAAGAGAATTTGTCTCCAAATGAAACAGTGGGAGGAAAGTAGAACTCGAAGAAATTCGAGAACCACATAATATCATTGAACCTGAGTTGGAAAGTGAGAAGAACCACAAGATGTTGTGGAAAGTAAACCTGCTCAAATTACACAATGAATTCATAGATCTGGTAGGACACGCCAAGAGCCTGAGAGATATTATGGATATCTTGTGACTCAAAACGGTGATGTGATGCTGATAGATTAGGATGAGTCTGCTTCTTACCAAGAAGCTATGAATGGACTAGATTCTGAGAGATGGCTTGAAGCCATGAGATCTGAAATGGACTCCATGTATACTAACCAAGTACGGACTTTGGTTGATCCACCCGAAGGGGTAAAACCAATCGGGTGCAAGTGGGTTTTTAAGAAAAAAACCGACATGGATGGTAATGTACAAACCAACAAAGGTCGACTGGTAGCAAAATGTTACAAACAAGTTCAAGGTGTTGACTATGATGAAACCTTCTCTCCGGTGGCAATGGTTAAATTCATCAGGATCTTACTTGTTATTGCAGCCTTTTATTATTACGAAATCTGGCAGATGGATGTCAAAACTTCTTTCCTTAACGAAAATCTCTTTGAGGATGTGTACATAACATAACCTGAGGGTTTTGTCACTCCAAAGGATGCTGGAAAGGTATGTAAGCTGCAGCGATCCATTTATGGATTGAAGCAAGCCTCTTGGAGTTGGAATCTTTGATTTGATGAAGCAGTCAAAGAGTTTGGCTTTATAAAAAATGAAGATGAACCTTGTGTATATAAGAAGGTTAGTGGGAGTCACATTGTATTCCTAGTATTATATGTTGACGACATATTAATTATTGGGAATAACATTCCTTCATTACAGGCTGTAAAAATATGGCTAAGAAAATGTTTCTCCATGAAGGATTTGGGCGATGCAACCTACATTTTAGGTATCAAGATCTATCGAGATAGATCAAGAAAAATGCTCGGCCTAAGTCAAAGTACATATATTGATAAAGTACTGAAACGGTTCAGCATGCAAGAGGCAAAAAGAGGACACTTACCCGTGACTCATGGTGTAAAGATCTCTAAGGCCCAATGTCCTAAATCACAAGATGATGAGGAGTGTATGAGAAGGATCCCTTATGCTTCGGTAATTGGATCTATCATGTATGCAATGATATGTACTCGTCCGGATGTGTCGTATGCTTTGAGCATGACGAGCAGATACCAGTCAAATCCAGGTGAAGGTCACTGAACAACAGTCAAGAATATCCTCAAGTACCTGAAAAGGACTAAGGATTCATTCTTGGTATATGTAGGTGAAGATGAACTAGCAGTAAAGGGTTACACAGATGCTAGTTTCCAAACTGACAGTGATGACTATAAGTTTCAGTTAGGTTTTGTGTTTTGCCTTAATGGTGGTGCTGTTAGCTGTAAGAGTTTGAAGCAAGAGACAGTAGCCGATTCTACAATAGAGGCTGAGTATATTGCTGCTTCAAGTGCGGCCAAAGAGGCTGTATGGATTAAAAAGTTCGTCACTAAACTTGGTGTTGTTCCAACCATTGTTGATCTGGTTAAGCTATACTGTGATAATAATGGAGCCATTACACAGGCTAAGGAACCCAGATCTCACTAACGATCCAAGCATATATTTAGGCAGTACCATCTCATCCGTGAAATCATTGATAAAGGAGATGTACATATAGAAAGAGTGCTAATAGATGATAATGTTGCAAATCCACTAACCAAGGCTTTGTCACATCAGAAGCACGACGGTCACACTAGTTCCATGGGTATTAGATATATGAGTGATTGACTCTAGTACAAGTGGGAGACTGTTAGAGTTAGTGCCCTAGAGGCCAATTGTTTGATATAATTGCCTAATATTTCGATATTATATTTGATTGAATAAATAAATGATTTTATTATAGTTTTATTTACTGCATTATATAAATATTAACATAATAAAATTTCTTAGAATAATGATACAAATTATATAGTTTCAAGTATGTGACTTGAACATGAGATTATATAATTACAATTAGTATCATTGGTCTTAAATGTCCCTAGTCGAGTATCATTGTTGATGGGATAACAATGATGCATTGAGACTAGTATGTAGATTGACTGATGACCAAATCTCATTGGTCATAAATATATGAGATATTAAGTCAATGCATAGGTACGTGTTAGAGAACAATGTACTGGATAGACCCACCATGAGAATTCTATGTGGAGCATTATACGAAGTGTCATTAGTGATTCTCATCGTGACAATGATGTAATGGTTCTCCAACCTGAAATCACTATATTATTACACAGAAATTTATGTACTTTGATATCATCAAAAGTCACCTTTAATAGGGTGGACGATAAAGATGATTATTGGGTACATCATGAATCGTGTGAGGAATATGAGTGATCTAGATGGAATTTAACCCTTTTATGTATTAGGGGTGATATCCATAGGCCTCTTGATTGAGTAGGACTATGAAATGCATGGCCATGCTCAAATAGTAATTTGTTTCATATAGTCTACTCATTGATCAAGAAAAACTCAGGTTAAATTATGAAGAGTATGACACATACCATGACTTGAGTTTAATCTAGGATATAAAGGTTAAAAGGATTAAATTACATTGAAACATTGGTCACAAAAAGGTTGCATCGAATCATCGATCTTATTATTACTTGGGTAGCAGTGAAGCATTACTAGATGCCGCTCACTGTTTATAATTTTATAATATGATTTTAAAATTATTGCCAACGTAATAATAACCTATAGGGTCATACACATAGAATGTAATTAAAAGGAAATAATTTAAATTGTAAATATTTAAATATGTCAATATGATTGATAGTATTTAAATCACGAATTTAAATTAATATGATAATTTATATATATAGGTATATTAATTAAGTAAGATTTAATTAAGATATATATATATATATATATATATATATATATATATAAAATTCAGATTTTAAATTAGGGTTTTGATTAATTCTTTTTAACCGCTATATATATGATATGTAGCAGCCATTTTGGAATAATCATAATAACAAAAACCCTAGCCGCTCTAGAGAGAAAAAGTTTCAAAAATCCTGCTCCTTTAGTGGCTAGTACCGCAGTTCCCTTTGCAGAATCGTGCGACGGTTCGCGTATGTTCATGTGGATATCATAGAGATGTAGTTTCGTGAGGAATTGCGTTGGAGATTCGAAGCGTTTCAGAAGCTATTTTATAATCGGTATAATCTCTTAACATTGAATTAATATCTGTTTCGCATGGATCCTAGTTTGGGTTTGAGAAATTATTTTGTTTTGTTCAATTTATATTCCGTTGTGCGTTGCTTTGTTGTGCCGAAATCCTAACAATGGACGGATATGCTTTGTCAAAGGGTTCACATACTCAGGATTCATTCCATCACTGGTGGTCCCCTCATACCATTGGAGCCCAGACCCACGCCACTCAGTTTACGAGGGATATGGTTCCCAAATCCGTGATGATGACAGATTGACTGACCTGTGTTTGAGATCCGACTCATGTGACACAGATTGATTGTTTGACCCGGCAGTTGGACCGAGCACATTTTTTCATCCGACACTTGGGTAGAGATCCTTCAGAGGCAGATACTTTTGACCCTTCTAGCTCAGGCGCTGGCCCCTCAGTTGGCCCATATGGCTTTATCGGTACAGATTCACCCTTGTATAGGCCTGACATCCCTGTTGATAGAGATCCAGTGACTCAGGAGGAGTTACATCAGGTGGATAGGATTGATGATGTAGATATTGACACCATTGTCTTCTTCTGATGTGTATTATTGTTATCTCTTTTGATAGGCCTCTGTTAGATATTGGGTGGATGTGCCCCATTCTCGCTATATCTTTTCATAGGCCTATGTTAGTAGTAGGGCGTCTGTGCCCCATTTCCCTGTATTTTTATCTGTACAGAGATGATGTATATAGATGATGATGTACTTAGGAATGTATTACTATTTTCTATTCCCTACATCATATTGCCATCTATTATATATCATACATGTATCATGTTATGCATATGTATGTATGTCTAGAGATATTCAGCATTATCCCGTGGATGGTCTTATGATACGGCCTACACAGATGTCTTCTTCGAAAGTCAGCCACATATATCATACCCCACCAGTATTGGTAGCTTCCCGTCTGAGGTTGTGGTATGATAGTATGTCACCTACATATAAAGTGACTGTAGATCAGCTATTACAGCATTCTATGACCCTCTTGATGTTTTAGGTTCCCGCAGGCTTTATAGAGGGTATGCTGGAGCATTGGATACTGGAGAAACAAGTTTTCTGATTTGGTACCCAGGAGTTGACTCCTACATTGGAGGAGTACGAGCAACTGATGGCTTTGCCCTTAGACAGACCTTATGCTCATATGGCTGTCGCAGATATGCGTCGACAGTTCATGACCCTCACCGGGTTACGACGTAGAGTAGTAGAGGATGAGATTACATCTAACCATGTATTTCCCCAGTGTTTCCTGATAGACAGGTTTGGCTCGATGGACAGCTACCATTCTAGGGATTTCACCTCAACAGAGGATCAGTGGCATTTGGCCAGAGTGGATGTACTCGTGATGTGCGTGGTGACATCTGTGTACATGCCACGGTATATGGATGAGATGGACATAGGTGTCATCATGGCAGTGAGAGCTCTCAGGGAGGGTCATACCATCATCCCGATGATCGTGGCAGAGACGTTGAGGTCGACAATGTTCTGCAGTACCTACCCTGTAGGGGTCTTTGCAGGTAGTTTGATCATGTTATACGTGTGGTTTATGTCACACTTAAGATCGATTGGCACTTTTCGCTGACACGAGTACTGCTTTGCCCATGATATAGCTATGTCTTACTCCTTTCAGCCATCGGAGTGTACAGACGCTATGTCATGGTAGATATTCTTGGCAGGGATTAGAGATCCGTTTGGCATCCTGCCGTGTTCATGGCTCAGCTCACCCTATAGCTTCATTACTCACGCTCCTAGCATGGATTATCTCCCTCTGGCTGGTTTGAGGGCCATGACTACCGACCACCCACAGGCCGTGATGTCACAGTTTGATAAGTTTCAGGACTTTCATCCTTTTGAGGGGGCGTTAGGTCAGCATTTAGCTTCTTTCCATTTGTCAGTAGAGGACCAATCCTGAGTGTATGCTTATTGGGATCAGCGTGAGATAGATGCTTTTTTTGTTAGCCATCTGAGCTATTCGCCAGAGTATTCTGCGTGGATGGAGACAGCGACTTCATCGGCTGCTGCAGTATCCACATTGCCAAGTATTGCTTTAGATGATGGAGAGCCAATGGAGGACGTTGATTCCCACACCGAAGATGAGCCATTCCCTGGGTTGCCAGCAGCTCTCTTAGATTCTCCCAGTACTAGCACTGTCGTGATCTAGCATTCAGCACAGTACTTCGAGCAGAGTCTTCATCTGATGACCTTTGAGAGGGATCAAGCTAGAGCCTTGATGTTGACCGCTCTTGATGGGAGAGATATCGCTCTATTAGAGAGAGACAATGCCTTAGCACATAGAGATACCGCTATTATGGAGCGGGATGAGGCCAGATCAGGCAGAGATGTCGTGATAGTTAAGCGGGATGGTGCCATATCTGCCAGGAATGTAGCCATTATAGATAGTACAACAATGACGTTCCTTACTACTGACATGATCGTAGAGATGAGTGCATATATTGATGAGCACAGTGTCACCATGCAGATGGTTGTAGATCTGTTATCTCGTGTGGATACCCTTGTGAAAGAGACCATAGCACTACCTCCTTCTTCTGAGAGAGATGCCATGTTGGGCTTGATTGTTCGCATATACACTAATTTATAGATGGGCTTGTATTTTCCTGCACAGACTAGCTTAGCCATTTTGTCATGTACAGTTCATATTGTATATATCAAATAACATTATATATAGCAGGGAAATATATTTTTGATCACTTCCCTTTTAGTTATTCCTTGTTGCCTGCTTGATATTTTCCTGTTTCTTCAAGGCTTGTGATCTAGATGCATTCTGAATTCCTCCTTGATGGATGGACATTGAGTTGTCTCAGGATATTTTAGAATGGATCATTGATCTGTGTGTTTTCCCTACCATTTTTGGTGTCTTGGGACTGGTTTCTGTATGGAGATGTGAAGAGGAGTGTGACTTTCCTCTCCGAGATTGACCGCACCACAGATGGTCGCCAGTACTCCTATTTAAGAGGAGCCCAGTTAGTTCCATATCTTATGGATTGGTGTTTCTCTTTGAGGAAAAACCACAGCTTAGATGGTCGCCGATCCTCCCATTTAGGGGGAGGTCAGGTAGTTTCATCCCTTTGGTCTGAAGCCAATGAAATGTGACGTATTGAAGGTTGATCTCAGTACCGCTGACAAGTGTTTATTTTTCGGTAGGGGGTTAGACCGAACCATAACTGGCTACCTACATACTTCTATTGAAAAGGAGATCAGGTATGCGTAGTTTGAACCTGGTGTAAGAGATTTAACGATGTATGTGGCAAAAAGGGTGTAGGAATGTGTTTGTAGAGAAGGGTGTAGAAATGTTTTTGTTATTTTTGTTTTATTGCGATCGGACCATATAAAATATGGCTACCTACGTACTCCTGTGTATCAAGGAGATTAGGTTGGCGTAGTTCACCCCATGTTCAGGACGATTTGTAGCCAATGAAAAGTTTGATCCCATGTTCAAGATAAACTACCGGTGAGAAAGTTTAATCCCATGTACAGGATAAACTACGGGTGTGAAAAGTCTTATCCCTAGTGGGATAAAACTACGGGCGTGAAAGGTTCAATCCCTGGTGGGATAACTGGAGTTGAGTAAGGGTTCAAAACCAAGTGAAGAAAAGGATATAGTGATCCGCAACTAGGCTACTGGTTAGTAAATGTGTGTTTGTCCCTGATGGGGTAGATGAGTGTGAAGAGAAGTTGTATGTAGTAAAGGGTTAGAAAACTTGAAATGACTGGGGATCTGGTGATCCAAAACCAGGATGTTTGCTTGATGGTAACCTTATATATAGTACCGTTTCATGGTGTCTGCATTGATAAGCTGTGGAAATTCATTGCTATCCATTTCCTGTAATCTAAGAGCACCTCATGTCAATACCTCCTTGACAATAAACGGGCCTTCCCAGTTCGAGGTAAATTTTCCCTTAGATTGATCTTGGTTGTCAATGATCTTCTTCAAAACTAAGTCGTGTTGTTTAAACTGCCGTAGCTGGACTTTTCTGTCGTAGGATCTGGCGATCCTTTGTTGATATAACTAACCGTAGAAGATAGCAGCGGCTCGCCTTTCGTCTATTAGAGACAATTAGTGATACCTATCTCATACCCATTGGTCTTCATCCAGCTAAGCGTCTATCAACACTCTGAGGGATTCCATTTGCACTTTTATAGGGAGCACAGCTTCCATCCCATAGGTTAATGCATAGGGGGTTGCCCTAGTGGAAGTGCGCATTGATGTTCTATAGGCTAATAGAGTCAGAGGCAATAAGTCAGGCCACCCTTTGTGGTTAGCGGACATCTTCTGCATAATCTTCTTGATGTTTTTGTTAGCTGCTTCAACAGCACCATTCATCTTTGGATGGTAGATGACGGAGTTGAGATGTTTCGTGTGGAATTTACTGCACAAATCCTTCATCATTTTGTTGTTGAGGTTCTTAGCATTGTCTGATGTAATTACCTCTGGTTGTCCACATCGACAAATGACATTATTTCTGATGAAAGCAATGATGACTTCTTTGATAACCCTGGGGAAGGAGGCTGCTTCTACCCACTTGGTGAAGTAGTCGATCATGGTGAAGATAAACCAATATCCATTACTGGCTTTGGGCTCGATGGGCCCGATCACGTCCATTCTCCACATTGAGAAGGGCCAGGGTGAACTCATATTATGGAGCTCCCTTGGAGGGGCATGGATAGCATTCCCATAAATTTGGCACTGATAACATCTCGTGATGTGGTCCTCACAGTCAGCCTTGAGAGAGCCAGTAATGCCCTGTTCTGAGGATCTTTTTTACAAGTAGGGAGCCACTCATGTGTGGGACACATACTCTACCATGGATCTTATCCATGAGCATCTATGCTTGGTCCTTGTCCAGACATCTGAGGAGACCTAATCCTGCATCTCTTTTGTAGAGTGCATCCCTGCTCAGGGAGAATTTCATAACCAGTAGATGGATCCGCCTTCTTTCAGTCGGGCTCGCCTCAGCGAGTGTAGATCCATCTTGTAAGTACTCCTTGATACGCTGATACCAAGGGTGTTGGATGGGAGGTAGCTCATCCGATACTTCTCCAATGTAATTCTCATAGGCTGGAGCCTTTTATTGGGAAAATGTGAGGGTTGGCATGTCTTCCTTGTCGTGTATGTTGATCAAGGAGGCCAAGGTTGCTAGTGCATCCAAAAAATCATTCATATTCTGAGGAATATGGAGGAAGGATATTTCTTCAAACTTTGAAGCCATCTGTAGAACCTACCGATTGTAAGGCAGCAAGTGTAGACCTTTGGTGTGATAGATTCATGTGCTTTGTCTAATTACCAACTCAGAATCTCAAAAGACAGTTAACCGTCTAATGCCCATTAATTGGGCATGTTTTAGCCCCATGATATAGCTGTTATACTCAGCTGTGTTGTTGGTGTTGGCAAACTATAATTTGACGGCGATGGGATGCTGCTCCCCCATAATAGATACTAGAACTGCTCTTGCTCCAGAACCTTCCATATTTACAGATCCATCAAAATACATCCTCCATGATTGGCGTACATCGTACTGATGGTGTTGCTAAATTGCCATTACCCCTTCATCGGGGAAGTATGTCTCCAAGGGTTTAAAATCCCCTAAAGGTGCGGCGGCCAGTTGATCCGCAATTCCTTGACCTTTAATGGACTTTTGTGTCACGTAGACGATGTCAAATTGTTATAGAATCAACTGCCATCTGGACAGTCGACAGTTCAGCATGGGTTTACTAAACACGTACTTGAGAGGATCCACGCGGGATATGAGATTGGTTGTGTGACCATGGAGGTAATATTGTAACCTCATGGAAGCCCATGCTAAAGCACAACACGTCTTCTCAATCAGAGTGTACTTGTGTTCACTATTGTTGAATCTTTTGCTGAGGTAGTAAATAGCTCGCTCTTGGCCTCTATCATCTTTCTGTCCCAGCATGCAACCCATGGCATTATCACTTATGGACAGGTGCATGAACAGGGGAACATCATCCCTGGGTGGTACCAAAATTAGAGCTTTGACTAGCTGCTCTTTGATTATAAGAAAGGCCTTCTGACACTCATCATTCTATTTCATGGAGGAGTTCTTCCTTAACAACTTGAAAACAGGCTCACAGGTTGCTGTGAGTTGAGAAATGAACCTGCTGATGAAGTTGATTCTTCCCAAAAATCCCCGTATTTCCTTCTCTGCTTGAGGAATGGGCATTTCTGTGATGGCCTGGATTTTAGTGGGATCTAGCTCAATCCCCTGTTTAGGAACGGGGCTATATTTGATAGCCACTCAGGGTATGTAGATACCATGATGATGCCAGCTTGAAATTGTTTCACAATTTCTTCTTTAATCTTTAAACTCCACTCAGGTTTTAATCGCCTGAGCTTCTGCATGACTGGATTGAATCCCTCTTTAATGGGGAGGCGATGAATGACAATGTAAGTGGACAAACCTACCATGTCTTCATGAGACCATACAAATATATCCTGGAATTGGGTTAATAGTGTAACCATGTCATTCCTTTGGTTTGGAATGAGGTATGTACCAATCTGGATTAGTTTAGGGCTTTCTAAGGATCCAAGATTGAAGGAGGTGGTTTGATCAAGGTTGGGTTTGGGCTTGTCTTCGACCCATTCTTTGATCTCCTGAGGTATCTAAACATCCTCTTGTATTTCCATCAAGTCTGAGTCCAACTTTTCATCAAAGTTACAATCCTTGTGGAGAAAAGGCACCTTATCAGCAAGTATAGGCACATCTAAATTCAGAGTCCTGAAACAAAATTTGCTTTCACTTAATATATATGAAATTATTCAATCATACAAAGTGTTAGCATGTACTGACAAAACAACTACTAATATTATACAGAAAAGTAAGCAATTATTATTATCTACATTGCAGAAGGAGTTTCTGCCCGTTTTACCCTTGTCGACCAATGAAAGGAGTACTGCTCCAACTGTCAAGGGTGAAGTCCTGATGGACTGCAGTGATGGAGGGGCTATCATCGTCCTCCTTCTCTCGAATGATGGCCATTACGTCTGGTCAATAATCGTCTGGGGTGTATCTATTTGTATGTTCATCATGGGCAATGATGCGTATGTTTGACATCATCCGGGCGATGTCCTGTTTACATCTCTGTTTGACTTCTTCCACTTTGGGATCTAGAACTAGGACTTCCTTCTCCTTTACCGGTATCTGTAACGCCCGAGAAAAATTGGATTTTTAGGATAATTAAAATTTTATTTAATTATGAGGATTAAATGAATTTAATTGATTATTTAAAGGAGTAAGCTAATTGAAGGTCGTTCTATGACCTAAACATGTTAGAACGTCGTAGTATTTTGGCTACGTAGTAGAATTAAAGTGTTTGAATTTCCAATATGAAAATAAAAGTTTTCTGAGAAATTTTTCGAAAAACATTATTCACGCATTTCTGCTCGGGAATTATTTTTGAACTTCCGAAAAATACGTCACGATGGAATATCGATGTGAGATGGAATATCCAATAATATTTCAGTTATGAAAAACACAATTTTTCACCTGCGGACTTAAAACCTAACTATTAGGGAAATGATTTATGAGAAGGAAATGTAATGAGATTAATGAATTAAGCGATGATCGTATACTACATAGGTATTATACGAAGTAATGAATATGAGTATGATATGAGGTATTATATGAGTACGTATGAATGATGGTATGTTGTATGTATTGAAGAAGTATACGAATTCGAATACGAGAATTGTACGTAAATTATACGTTAAAAAGGCTTTTTGCCAAATGTAATGAAGTTGTAGGATTGTGTAGGAAATATTAAAGTCCATTGTGAATTGACAAAGCCCAAATGTAAGAATGGTTAAGTCCAATATAATTTAATGTGCAAGTCCAAGTATTTGTAATGTGAGGCCCAAAGTAAATTTATGTAAGCCCAAAAGGGATTAAGTTAGGTTAATTAAACCTAAGCCCAAGCTAAGATCTAATGAGTTAAGGTGATCCATGGGGCAACCCATGATCATATGGATAATCTTGGTGACCAAGCATTTTATGTAATGACCAAGACATTAATGTGATGACCAAGTAAAGGAAGTAAGGAGCAAGTAATATTAAGTGCTAAGCAAGAGATAAACTAAGTAATAAGCAAGTAGCTTAATAGTTAAGTAAGTATGGTGGACAAGCAAAGTGCTTATGTGTGATTAACAAGTAGACTTAATGATTAAGTAAGTGTGAGGGCCAAGTATATGTGGTAAGCAAGTTAACTTAATGCCTAGGTAATGAATAGTAAGGAGGTGGAAGTGGTTTATTGTCTAAACTACCCTCACTTTAAGATGCCTATAAATAGAGAGAGCTTGGATTCATTTTGTTGGTTGTTTATTTCCTCCAACACTTTATAACTTATTGGTTAGAGAGAATAAGTGAGAATAAGCTATAAAGTTAGACCTTTCATATTTCAAGAAGCAAGAAGGAGATCAAAGATTAAGCAAGATATCATCAAAGAGTAAGTACTCATAAACCATGATTCTCTTTCTCTTCCATTGTTAGAGAAGGGGGTATTGGTAGAACTAGCATGCTAAAGAATGATAAGAATGAATGGTTAATGGACTTAAGCCGTAATAAGTCATTTATACTTATATAAGTTATGAACTTATAATGAACGGATATGAACTAGTAACATGTTTATACAAATGAAGTTAGTATGATAGTCAGAAGATGCAAGAATGGTGGTTAAAAGATTAAGATCTTCATAAGTCATGAGTAATGAAAATATAAGTAATTTATATTTTTGTAAGTTATAAACTCACAACGAACTAGTAATAACTTATCATGTTTATAAGTTAATGAAGTATATATGTCAAGATGTTAGTATGTATGAATGAATCCATTTAGAACGAAGAACAAATATTAAGTAACGAAGTTTTGCCGAAATTAACACGATTGGACGATAATCGTCGAATTCGTGAAATTCTCGGAATGGAAGTCAAATTTTGTTATTGAGCTTGGAAACGTTGGTTTTTAATGGAGATAAGTCTTGTTTGGCATTATAGAGTTGCGAACTCGAGAATGACTGAATTTCGACTTAGAACAAAAAAATGAGCGTTGAACGTTCACGAACGTTTATCGTTTTTGTTAAAAATTGACTAATAGGTGAATTTTAGCCAACAAAGTCGAATAGATAAAATTCTTGCATGACCACATAGAGTACGTGATTTGTGAACCGTTGGCTCTTGAACGAACCAATTCGAACTTATAACGAAGAAGTTGCGCGGCCGGGAATCTCACTAAAAGAAAAATCTGTCAAAATTGTCTGATACACAGAGTCGGCGGTTCGGCGCCACTCAAGGTAGGAATGGCCGGCGCCGCAGCGCGAGACCGGACCTTAGCCTCTGTTAACTGGCGCTGCAGCACGGCCAATTCACTAAGCATGGCTCCGCAGTGCCGTGAGCGAATTTTAGGAACCAAAAGCCACGCCGTAGCGCGAGTTGCGGAGTAAAATCTGGCGCCACAACGCCAGCATTAAAAGGGAGATAGAGGGGAATGTTTTGAAATACAAAGTGGAGGAGAAGCGTATAAAGACTGAATTAATTTCTTAATTAATGTAATGTAACCTCATTAAGGATGTTATAAACCTTAAGTATAACACTAAAGGCAGGAGGTAAGCCGACTGAATGTAAACCTGAACGATATACAATAAGTGTACTAAACCAATGATGATCGAGTTTCGACTAATAACGTAAGGATGTTAGTAAGTTGTAAGGAAGGATGATTAACTCGAACTGAGTTGTGATAATGAAATAATTTCACTTAAGTGAGAAAAGAAACAGAAGTTGGTAAGGATGATGTAAAGAACGACGGAAAGCCAAAACCAATAAATAACAAATCTAATACATAATTAGATTGAAAAGAAGGGTAAGATTCTTTAGGTATGTATGTTCATTCATGACCTAATGTGGTATGTTATATGATTATGTGTTGTAGAGATCGTAAAGACTCAAAGGAAAAGTTAGAATACTGTAGCAGACGCTGAAGGCAAGTTTTTTCTTAAACTCTTATCTAACCTTCGTGTTAGCCAGGTTTTCAAACGATTCAAGTTATGAGATGCATGTATAGTTTTAAAGAAACAGTCGATGCCAGTTTTAACTCGGCTAGACTAATCGTGATAGATTGATTGATTTACAAGTCTTTCAATATAGAATTGCTAACGCTATCCTATGCCAAGTATTTGGTACGGATTCAAAGGTAAGTTTGTCTATGAACAAACAAATGTATTTTCATCGATTATTCGATGGGCACGTGAGGTTTCCAAAACTTAAACGTACATACGTTTAAGGTTTGTAGTGTTGACCAACATAGAGTACTATAGGCTGATAACCTAGAAGTGCTCGTAAGCTATACCGAACTTATGAACTTCGTGCCGGGTTGTCCTTTTCAAAGAAATTATGAAATGACCATGGTCTTGGACCAGAATTGATGTTTTACTGAATATTATTATTGTAAAACGTTTTGAAGGAAAAGGAATGCTATTTTGAATTATTGATAGTACTTCGTAACTATTATCCAGTTACTGAAGATATACAATTCCTATGTTTGAAGCATGATTTTTAAATGAAATTGTTGTACTTGCTGAGCTTGTTATGCTCACTCTTGCTTGAACCATATGAATGCAGCTAAGAACGAGCGAACCGAAGTTTCAGTAGAGATAAAGGCAAGGCGAAGACGAATGATTAGTTTATCTTGTAATAGACTAGTAAGTATATGTATTATATTATGATGAACAAAGAATGTAATGGTTTAAGAACCTGGGTACGGGATTTATTATTATTAATGTAATAAAAATGTCGTTGGAACACATATTTTGATGTCGTTTCATTAGAATGAATGTACAGTGATGAGTACCGTGTAGCACCATTTGTCGAGTTGAAAGAGACCCGGATTTGGGGGCGTCACAGGTTGGTATCAAAGCATTAGGTTATAAAACTTAAGGGGGGGAGAACCTTAGGATAATAACATCGTTAAGGAAAAGAAGTCCGAAGGAAGTAAACTCGAGCTTTACTTGAGTTGAATGAGTCAATAAGGTATTAAGGAAACTCAGTACCAAAAGATTTAAAAGATGGAAAGTAACCCTAAATAAATTAAATGTGATTGTGCTTATACTATTATGTGTTATGTACTAATCAACATGTTATGTGTTATTGTAGGATGTCGATCGATAGCTTGATGTATAGAGATATACACATGGTGAACGACGAGTTAGTGAACATAGTAGAGACTGTACCCATGCCAGTGGCGGAGGTACCATTAGTGATTTTAGAGGAGTCAGAACCAGAGGAGTACTTTTCTGAGGAGAACTACTCCGAGGGAGAGATGGATATAGCATCATATCTTAATATGATGAGTGATGTAGAGGAGGGAATGGAGGTAACGTCGGTTAGTATGGTGGTACCTACACCAGAGTCATCACCTCCAGATGCAATGAGATCATTGTATCTGGCAGAGCTTGACAAGAATGCGCAACTGAGTACAGTTGTGTAGAATCAGAATGAAGAGATTAGTGCTCTTTATGAAGTGAAGGAGTCTACAGAAGCAGATTTTGAGTCAGAGCATGATGAGAAGGTGCTCATGATAAATAAGGCTAGGGATTTTAAGAAGGAGGTCGATGAGCTTCGTAAAGAACTAGGGGAGAAGGACCGGAAGATAGAACGGATGTCTTATATCCATGAGAGTGCTCATAAGGATTTCAAGCTGAAAGTTGCTTATCATCCCATGGAGTCAGGACAAACTCGACATACGATTAGTCGGGATACTGTAGCGATGATTGCGAATGAGAAGCACGAAGATGTTGTTATGCATTATTAGACGGTTAGAGTTATAAATATGTGTGTAGTGACGTAAAACCCTCTTTTGTATAAAAAGGGTAGTCTTTTTATAAATCTCAACTTTTGTGAAGTACCATTTCGGGATAAAAATGTAATAGCTTTTGGTTATGAGAACAAATTGTAAATAGTTTCAAACTATGCAGAAGCATATGAATATAAAGAAGTTTTCTTTTAATATGCTTGGTTATAGTGCGAGTTGGTATGTGGCAAATAATAACGAAGTGAGTAAATAGATAATAATGAAATTTTATTTATTCAGCATAATGTCGCCTAGGAGAAGACAACGTAATCAGGAAGCAGAATCACGTAGTGATAACCAAAGGGGTTAAAACAACCCTATGCAAGAGTTCGTTAATTTATTACCGGCTGCATTTAACCAACCCGTGGTTAGAGTAATCGTAGAACCTAGGGTAGCTAGAACGACTACCTTTAAAGAGTTTAAAAGCATAGGTCCATCGGAGTTCAAAGGAACGACTGACCTAATAGAGGCCCAGACATGGGTAAAAGAAATAGAGAAGGCGTTTGTTAGTACAAACGTAGTTGAGGCGCAAAGGACTTCTTTTACGACTTACAGGATGAAAGGAGAAGCTAACTTTTGATGGAAGGCTCACCGGGGTGGGGCTAGAACAGATGCGGTAGCATGGGAACAATTCAAGAAGGTTTCCTTCGAGAATTATTTCCCTACAAGCATGCAAGGGAGGATGGGTATTAAGTTCTTAGAACTTGAACTAGGGGATGTGACGGTTCCCCAGTACGCGGCCAAATTCAATGAATTGGCAAGGTTTGTTCCACACCAAGTGGACACTGAGGAGAGGAAGGCTCGTAGGTTTGAGCAGGGCCTGAAACCCTGGCTCTATAGTAGGATTGTGGTGCTCCAGAGGGTTTCCTATGGAACCATTCTGGGGAAGGTGATTATAGCAGAGGGTGGTGGTGAGGCGTTGACTCAATACCACAAAGAGAGGAAAAATAAGAGCAAGGGGGAGGGAGAAACCAAGGCAGAGAATGCCATTGGCAGTATGCCAAAAAGAAAGAATCTTAACTCCGGTAATACTGGAGTAGGACAAGGGATCCTAAGCATAAGATCAAAGTGTGTAAGACATGTGGAAAGACTCATCTAGGAGTCTGTTTGAAAAAGAGTATAAGTACATTTAAACGTTAAGGTAGAGAGTGAGGAAATAATTTTCGTTGATTATATTCGTGGAAATCATTTCATGAATAATAAAGGTAAGCAAGTATCGGTAGATAAGTACCGATAAAGTTAAGAGAATTTGAAGTAATTCTCTGTACGAATGGGTTGATTAACCAGAGAACCTTAATAAATTGTGTAAGGAAAAGTATAAATCTTTGGTTTTCTAAATAAACCCAAGGTGGTATTTTTACGGTAATAAAACACTAGAAAATTCTTGTTGTCTAATTATGACGCAATCTAGAAGGATGTTAAGATAAGTTTAGGTTGTGGCACAATCGTAACCTTTGATGGTTGACATATGGGAGCCGGGCTAAACAATTCCTTCAGAGAGCGAAGGTATATACGAAACTGGCAACCTATCTAACTCACTATGATGGCAGTGTAGATGAGACGGGAACTTGTTTGTTGGTTGTTTGTGGGAAACTACTCAGAGTATCATATGGACTATTAGCAGAGAAGTGATGTGTGCTGAGACCTAGAGAAGTAATAAGAAGAAGATAAGAATGTAAATCATCAAAGATGATGAATGTATTAAGTAAGATATCTTCGTATGACATGAAGCTATAAGAACACGAACCCTAAGAAGTAAAGTTAAGAAAACCAATGCGTAAGTCAAATATATGACTAATTGGTTAACGGATAAGAATAAATAACCGTTGCCCAGGATTGATGATCTAATTGATCAATTAAAAGGGGCAAAGTATTTTTCCATGATAGATTTGTGTATGGGGTATCGTCAGTTGAAAGTGAGGAAAAGGGAAGGTACCTAAGATGACGTTCAGAACTCGTTATAGTTATGACAAGTTCTGGTTATGTCGTTTGGGATGACTGATGTACTGAAGTTAGGTTTTTCATAAGGGGCGCTGAGCAAGTTAGTGGCAAATTGATAGGGATGTTGGGAATGAGATGTGAGAAAGGAAAGATAAGTGAGTCACCTGTATTGTCTTTATCAGATGATACGAGGAATTTTGTAGTGTATCTCGATGTTTTGCATAGATGACGAGATTGCGTGCTCTTGTAGTATGGTAAGGTCATTGCATATGCATTACGCCAGTTAAAGGATTATGAGAAGGTCTATCCTACTTATGATCTATAATGGGCAATGGGAGTTTTTGAATTAAAAATCTGAAGATATTATTTGTACGGGGAGAAGTGTGAGTTATACACGGACTATAGAAGTCTGAAATATATCGTCACACAGAAGGAGTTGAATATGAGGTAGAGAGAGAACTGTGATATGTTGTATCATACAGGGAAGGTAAACGTAGAAGTAGATGTGTTAAGCAATGAAGAATAGGGAAAAGCTATCGATGTTAACAACTCAGGATGAGTTAATAATGGAAATGGCGAAAACGGAGTTAGAAGTTAAACTATGAAATGGAGTAGTAGAAATGTTATTCACAACATAGACTCAATCTACGATAATGGAACGAGTTAAGTAAGTACAATTAGGTAACGAGGAATGCAAACAAATGAAGAAGAGGATGCAAAATAAAGAGAAGACTAAGTATAATCTTGGTTTGAGGGAGAAATTTGAGTTCCAAATAATTAGGAATTAAAAGAAGGACTAATAAAAGGAAGATAGCGTAATATGTTAATAAGTGGTTAACTTCCAACTCAAATTACTGATAGGAAGTGATAAGTCATGTAAATTAAGATAACACCTTCGTTGAAGGTGAAATGAAAGAACCACAATGTCGAAGAAGCATTGTGGGAACTCGAGATTAAAATGAAGAAAATTTTTCCTCACTTATTTATTTTAAGTATAGCGAGATTCTGGGGACAGAATCCTTATAAGGAGGGAAGAATGTAACGCCCGAGTAAAATCGAATTTTTAGGAGAATTAAAATTTTATTTAATTATGAGGATTAAATGAATTTAATTGATTATTTAAGGGAGTAAGCTAATTGAAGGTCGTTCTATGACCTAAACATGTCAGAGCGTCGTAGTATTTTGGCTACGTAGTAGAATTAAAGTGTTTGAATTTCCAAGACGAAAATAAAAGTTTTTCGAGAAATTTTTTGAAAAATACTATTCACGCATTTCTGCTCGGGAATTATTTTTAAACTTCCGAAAAATACGTAACGATGGAATATCGATGTGAGATGGAATATCCAATAATATTTCAGTTATGAAAAATACAGTTTTTCGCCTACGGACTTAAAACCTAACGATTAGGAAAAATGATTTATGAGAAGTAAATGTAATGAGATTAATGAATTAAGCGATGATCGTATACTACGTAGGTATTATACGAAGTAATGAATATGAGTATGATACGAGGTATTATACTAGTACGTATGAATGATGGTATGTTGTATGTATTGAGTAGTATACGAATTCGAATACGAGAATTATACGTAAATTATACGTTAAAAAGGATTTAAGCCAAATGTAAAATAACTCGTATCATACTCGTATTTCTCACGCATAATAACCCTAATTATTAAACGCGATCATAACATTCTCGGAACTCACATTCCCTAACCCTTAGGTTTTGAGTCCGCAGGCGAAAACTTCGTTTTTGCCATAACTGAAATATTATTCAATATTACATCACGTCTTAAGATTTCACGAAATCAAAAACTTCTCAGAATTTCAAAATAAATCTCCGAGCAGAAACGGGTGAATAGTGCCTATTTCGTCTTTTTCCCCAAAAAATATTTTGTTCCCAGAAAAATTTTATTTTCGTCTTGAAAATTCTTACTCGTTCAGTCTAGCTCGTAGCCAGAATCATCCCGATTAATAATCATTCTAGGTTATAAAACGATTAATGAACACATAGCACAGAATAGTATTAATAAAAATTCATTTTATTAATAACTAATTCTTTAACTTAAATTCTTGACAATCCGATTTTCCGGGTTGTCACATTCTTCCCTCCTTCAAAGAATTTCGTCCTCAAAATTTTAGCTTACCCTTCTCCTCAACTTCTCTTCAAAGAAGTTCTTATCTTTCCATCATTCCTAACCTCCATAACCTATCAAGAATCATGAAGCGAAAGGAATAACTAGAAATATAAAGATTCCTTTAAAACATTTCATTCTTTTGCTGAGGGGTCAAATTGACCATGAACTCTTACAAGGTTAAACAGCCTCCCGCCGTAAACCTTTCTTACACGGTAAGTTTACAATCACAAAGAAGGTAAACTATCTCTTTCATACGTAGGTGATCAGCCTAACGTATAACCCCATTTCAGGGTATGTTCACCTCAGACTTAGTACCAAAAATTTGGATATTTCTTGAAACATTCGTCTAGTCAACTCGCTTGACATCGACTACTTCTTTAAATTCTTTTCAAAACGTTTCATGACGTCATGATACCATACTCTTCACAGTACATTGAGGACTTCGTCAGTTTATGACTTCGTCATTATACATCATACCATAGCAGGTTATTGATCCTCTGATCAAATTCCATACCAGGTTTAATTGCATTAACAACTCCATCTTTTTACCATCCTTGCATCAAATGCACTGATGATATAAAATTCATTTTGATATTTTAA
Organism: Panax notoginseng; assembly: GCA_016801055.1. NCBI lineage: Eukaryota > Viridiplantae > Streptophyta > Magnoliopsida > Apiales > Araliaceae > Panax > Panax notoginseng. The sequence continues at coordinate 182,180,441 of CM029016.1, read as the reverse complement.
ATCAATTTCTGTCTAGCCGAAACAATTGGCATAGACATAAAAAGCATAGCTCTTTTAAAATCCATTGGTTCCAAAAAGTCGAACCAATTCTTTTATTTTTCAAAATGTACAATTCAGCACGATTTGAATAAACTTCGAAATCTAGCATAGCTAGAGAATTTGGAATATCCTATTCTCCCTCTTCCTTCATTGTCTTTCTGCGACAATACTTAAACTTCTCTAGCACCTTCAATGCTAAGTCTACTGAAAATACTTCGTTTTCAGTCTAAACATTCCTATTTCTTAGTACAGTCCATCAACTTACCACACATTATGGGTTCAGGAACTTTCCACAATAATTTGAGTTTAAGAACATCCAGACAGACCTTTGGCATCCATTCGCTAAAACATTCGAAAACATACCATACTATTATGAGTCACAAACTTACCATAAGTATGAGTTTCAAGACTCGCACCTACCTTAACCTTCTCTATCTATCAAGTATATAAATGATAAAAGATTCACCTTCCCGTCATATACATCTTAATAGCGCGACCAATTCCAATGATTATCACTGTAATAAACTGAGTAGTTGTTACACCAAGCACAAACCTCTGCCCATACAAAGATTCATACATCTCAGCCATCACAGGAGTCCTCAATTGAAATTTTACAACTTCTAACTTCCTCTCTACTTAATACGAATTTTCTTTAATTCGTATACTACCATTTACAACTCAATCTGAGTTCTTCTTCCCGTACTACTTCGTAGTACCATTCATTCATAGCATTAGCTATAAATCATTCATCGTTTAATAGCTCATCTGTTACTACGATTTACTATGATCACGTGGTGATCTTCTTATCATTCTCTCTACGATTATAGTCTTAGGTACTCTTACCTAAGATTTATAACCTATCAGCTCTGATACCAACCTATGACACCCTGAAATCCGGTCTATTTTCACATCCGGATTCTGTACGTCACTATCCCATTTTCTTCTAAACATTCATCATTATATACTAAAATATAATAATATATATTCTAAAATCCCAGGTTCTATAACCACAAAACCTCTTTCATTACAAATAATGATAATTACATTATTCTTTACATCTTGCACAAGTGACTTTCATCCGCCACCAAGGATACATAAACGTTCATTAAACTAGTCTATAGTTTAATTCTATCATTCTATATTACAAGTCTTCACTTGCTCTTCATGCACATTCACATACTGAATGGCACTTCGTCTGAATACCGCTAAGCTTGATCTTTAAGGGATCCTTAAGTTCTTTCTAACATCATTCGCTGAAAATATTTTTATTTAAAGCAAGTGTGAGCATTCAATTGCCCAGCAAGTCATAACAGTTGAACAAATAACTTCAAGAGTGTAAACATTCTTTAGAACTTCAATAACCGAACAAAGGTTATGAAGCAGCTTGAATAGTAGGAATAGTCTTGATTCCTATCATTTTAAAATATTAGTCACATGCACTTTGAAATACTTTCATTCTCTACTTTCTTTCATGCACAATCGGTCTGGCTAGAATCAATAGCACAGACTTAACAATAACGGTTCATGTATAAACCGAACATACTTGTATTGAACAATTCAATCACAAAATAGTTCATCTCATAAAACACCGAAGTGCTCACATTGTGGCTCAAGGCCTCATACATACTAACATCTTGTACGAATATCGCACATTCACACATAGACAGAACCTCTCAAGTTCAACATCTGAGAAGTTTTAGAAACTAGCATTCATTTAAAATATGAATGAAGTTAGGAAACTTGCCTTACACATAGCTACAGCTTACAGTTTACGCTGAAATGCCTATTCCAAAACCCTATATAACAAATAAGGAAATAACAAGTACACCAATTAGTCATATACTTGACTTACGCATTGGTTTACTTAACTTTACTTCTTAAGGTTCGCGTTCTTGTAATTTAAGCTTATGCGACTAACTTTCATTACCAGATTATGGCTTTATGACGTACTGAGATGTCTTACTCAACACGTTCATCATCTTTGATGATTCACATTCTTATACTTCTCTAGGACTCAGCACACATCGCTTTTCTGCTAGTAGTCCATATGGTACTCTGAGTGGTTTCCCACAAACAACCAATAAACAAGTTCTCGTCTCATCTACACTGCCCATACAGTGAGTTAGATCGGTTGCCAGTTTTGTATATACCTTCGCTTTTTGAAGGAATTGTTTAGCCCAGCTCCCATATGTCAACCATCAAAGGTTATGATTGTACTACAACCTAACTTACCTTAACTTATCCGAACCATTAAACTATAATGTTCGTTAAGTCAACTTCTTATTCCTTATGGCTTTCTGGCAACTAAATGCCATACCTCAGGAATCATTCTTTATTGTCTAAGTCACACAATCTTTTGTATACTCGGAACGATCATTCATTGTCAATACTATGAGAGCATAGCGTTAAACATTTCATATGAACTTATTCATATCTTACAACGTCCGGTTCCCTCAACTCGGAACATTGTCCAAGTTATACTTATTAACTCGGCTTCTTAACGTTATACGTTATTATCTCCAATTTAGTTTCTTCACCGTTCACGGTTAATCAACATTCTTCATTACATTACGGTTAAACCATACACAGGGTGTAGGTTCTGCCCTTTTAACACTCGCTTACACTCAACCCTTACGCTGGTTAAAGTGTTCAGCGCTTACTTTTCATTCTATCATTCTCACCCGACTTATATTCGGCTTTCAGTAATCTTATTACCATTCGTTACGGCTCTCTTGATACCATTCATATCTTACTTACTACCTTCATCAACGTCTATGTCATACAACTACGGTATACTTAGAACGTTCGTCCAACGCGAATACAATTCACAAGGATTGTTTACGTATTCAACGTTTTACTTGTTCGTCTTTTAATCTATCATTCAACCTTTACTCAAGGTTTCAATTACTTTCATCATTATCCATCCCATGAACCCCATGTTCATTATTCTTTCTTAATGTCAAAGCTAAACCGGTCGTTGTATGCTAAAACCGATCGTTCATTGTAACTACGTTGCGTTCATAGCGTCTATACGCTTTACATTCATCTCTCAATTCCATGTCATAACATCAAAATGTTATACATTAACATCGTCAACCAACGTCTAAGGAATCACAACCATAGCAATCCCTCACGTTCGTTTATCGCGACTACGGTCCCCGGACATCGGTTCCGTAACCCGTATCTACATTCTTTGTCTTTTATTCTCGTTTAATGTTTTCGTTCAACCTTTGCTAAAGGTTTAAAACACTTGACTAAGTGTTACATTACGTGAACTATATGTTCATACTTCTTTCTTGCACATCCCCCAGTATCTGAGAAATAAAATTCTCATTTCTGGGCAGTGCCTTGCACTGGCGCTGCGGCGCCGTGCCCTTCCTTTCCTCTCGCGCTGCAGCGCGAGCTACTTCTCTCTCTACTCTTTTCGGCCTGGCGCTGCGGTTCCAAGTCCTTCTTTTCCTCTCGCGCTGCGGCGCCCCTCTCCAGAAGTGTATGACCGAGCTCGCGCTGCGATGCCCCTTCTCGCGCTGCGGCGCCCCTTCTCGCGCTGCGGCGCCAAGACAAAAACCTAGAAAATTTTTCTAAGTGTTAAGTCAAGTTTGAGATGCTTACTTTACGATCTCATAACTTCTTCGTTATAACTCGGAACGAGGTTGTTCCAAAGCCATTCTCTTCCTTATCTTACGTACTTTAATATGCCTTGGACAGAACTTCATTCTGAATCTGTTAACATGCCATTCAATTGGCTTAATCTTAACCCTTTGTTCATTTTACGCTTTTAATGTTCTTCGTTCGTTAGTCCGTAATTCGGTCATCCGAACTCAGAATTCGTTCGTTCTTGAGTCCACAACTCACGTTTTATACGTTCTCTTACATTCTTATGAAACCCTACACGTTCGGGTTCATTTACTAACTTTCAAATTCTCGTTCGTCTTTTACGAAAATTTTGCCATAACTTCGTTATAGCTCAATTTAAATTCGTTCTTCATAAACGTTTCTAACGCTCCTAATCAAGCAAGAAGCAACTAACTTATACACAATGGTTTTAAACTTATCCATCAATAACAATTACACTACGATGGTTTTAAATTTGTCCATCAACAACGTTCTACGCGTTCTTCGCGTGTTCTTCGCATTCTTCATTTTTAATCGATATTTTGGATTACGATTTCACTTTTTCTTGGAATTTGATGTTATAGAACACCATTCCTTACTTAATTCACCTACTCGTTCATAATATTCATTCGGATCGCTCAAAATCCTCACGAATCTTATACTTGCTTAAGAAATTTATAAACTAAATTTCTTATTTCTCATTTATTATTTTCTCTTGATTTCAACCATATGAAATAATTACTAACATCTTTTACTCCTTATTCTCATTAAGTTATGTTTTAAACATATTAAACTTAAAGAAAATAGTAGAAGAAACTAGGGTTCGGATTACCGTTCTTCTTTATTTCTCTTCCGTTAGACAAAGCCGGCGATTTGCTAGCTTTTCTATTTCACGATCACTTTTGATCCGAGTGTTCATGATCATGCTCTTCCTTCTCCTCTGCCAACCGAGCTCTCTCTCTCTCTCTCTCAAGTTCTAGGATTTTCAAAATCCTAGAAAATGAAAGTTAAGCTTTCAATTTATAGAAAACCAAAGCAAAGGCAAAATAGTCATTTCCCCCCTAACCTCCTTACTATTCCAAACTTTGCAACCAAGTTTACTTGGCCACCACCCTTACTTGGTGGCCAAGTGGCCGGCCCACATGCCCATGGGTCACCCCATGGGTTGCCCAATGGTTCTTACCCATTCGTTTACCCATCGGTTCGATCCGCAGTTTCTTTTCTTGGTTTGGGCCTTAACCCTAATTCTTATTGGGCCTAACTTGGGCTTAACTTCATAAATCATTGGGCTTGACATAATCCAAGTCCAATTGGATTCTACAAAAGTCTATGAACACAAAGTCCATTAAGACTAATCGTATTCTATGCATTCCATTCTCGTATGCTCATATTCTCTTCGTATATTGTTCGTACGATATTCATATTATACGTCGTACTAATCTTCGTAATATACTCGTATAATAACTCGTATCATACTCGTATTTCTCACGCATAATAACCCTAATTATTAAGCGCGATCATAACATTCTCGAAACTCACATTCCCTAACCCTTAGGTTTTGAGCCCGCAGGCAAAAACTTCGTTTTTGCCATAACTGAAATATTATTGAATATTCCATCACGTCTTAAGATTTCACGAAATCAAAAACTTCTCGGAATTTCAAAATAAATCTCCGAGCAGAAACGGGTGAATAGTGCCTATTTCGTCTTTTTTCCCGAAAAATATTTTGTTCCCGGAAAAATTTCATTTTCGTCTTGAAAATTCTTACTCGTTCAGTCTAGCTCGTAGCCAGAATCCTCCCGATTAATAATCATTCTAGGTTATAGAACGATTAATGAACACATAGCACAGAATAGTATTAATAAAAATTCATTTTATTAATAACTAATTCTTTAACTTAAATTCTTGACAATCCGATTTTTCGGGTTGTCACAATATGAGACTAACTAAGGCTTGGAAAATGGAATGTGTGTTGACAAGGAATTGAGCGTTGGTAATTGGTACGAACAACAAGCAACAGCAGCAGACATCAGTATGCAGCAGACAGGAGCAGCGCGGCCGCACTGCTTGACAAAGTATTCCTCACGCGCCCACGCTATATACAGGTAGAGGCTAAAAGTACGCATCGCGTGCTCACGCTTAAAATAAGAAGGCACATCGCGTGCCCGTACGGGAGTCGCAAGCCCGCGCCCATTTTGTATTGCGATCACGCGCAGCCACGTGAGTTATCTAATGTTGTTCGTTGACTTATGTTTTTGAATTAATAATTTGAGCGCGGTCTTATCTAAAACTATTCCGGTTGGTACCAGACGTGGGTTATGTTGGTTTTTATTAGTTTTTCATTAAGAAATTAGGGTTCTAAGCTTTGAACTAATTCTAGAGAGGATTTAAGCATAAACTTAAGATTTTCTACATCTTCTTTTGAATTTAGTCATTGGAATAATTACTCATTTCATTTTGCTGGAAATTATTGGAGATTTGGATAGCAGTTTGGAACGAATTTTGCAAACGGGTTTGATCAATTATATTTTCTTTCTCAATTGTGATATTTATTTTCAATGGGTTACTATAATCCCATAATGGTTTTAGGTTCAGAAATGAACTAAACTCCATTATGGGATTCCAATGGATTTTGATATGTAGTCTACAATTAATTGCTTGATTGCTTGATTGATCATTTATCATTGGAATATCTATTATGATTGATTGTATTGCATGAATGTCTGATCACCATTCATTTTATATTCTTATATGGAATTGAAAAATGACATGTGAGTATGGCTGTAATCATGATAGTATGCATTTATGAGGCTGAAATGTTTAGCTTTATATTTTGTGAATCAGATGGAAATATACTGTTTCACCGTATGTAGTAATATAAGAGCATGTGCTTCAATTCATTAGTGTTACAATTTCACATAGGAATATAGTGATTTTGACATTACTGTTGATTACATGATTTCTATCGCATTATGGATGTGATGTAAGCAGATCATAAGACATTGAAAAATGGTTATGTCTACGTTTGTGCTCTTGGCTAATTTTCCATGATACTTGTATAATCTTGCATGATGGTAATATTTAGATGATATATGAAATGAAGTTAGAATCCCATTAATTCCAAATTTGATTTCATTAAAGTAGAATTGTGTTTTTAATTATAGTTAATTTTAGAATTAATTGCAATTGTGAGTTATTCGTTTAAGCATATAAAAAATAGTGATACAATTGGTGTATGATAATTTAGATGTTAAAACCTTTCTCCGTGGATCGATACTTTTCTTACTATGTACTACTTGTTGACCCATGTATACTTGCATGAGTTAGAGTCCTTTTGGTAAGACTAAAAAGGAAGCAATAAGTTTTTGGCGCCGTTGTCGGGGAAAGGCGCTTAATTTAATTATTATCATCAATTTTAAGCTACATTGTATGACTTAGGCAAATCTAATCTTGTCTCATTTCTATTTTTGTTTTTGTTTGTATTTCAGGTACTTGTATATATTTTTATGCACACGCGGTCATCCAACTCCGAATTGACACATGCTCAGGATAATATTAACGGAAGAGGTTGGAAATCGAGAGCGCGTAGAAATATACAAGCAGAGTTAGAGACCACAACATCTAATATGGCGGCAGAAGAGCAAAGAGAGGAGCATAAGGCTTTGAGGGATTATTCGATGCCGAATATTAATGGATTACAGTAAAGTATAGTCAGACCAGCGATATCAGCCAACACCTTCGAGATAAAGCCGGGCACTATTCAAATGGTGCAGAATTCGGTACAATTTGGGGGTGCTGCTACAGATGATCCTAATGAGCACATGTTGAGCTTCATTGAAATATGTGACACCTTCAGATACAATGGGGTGACAGAGGACGCAATCAGACTTAGACTATTTCCATTCTCATTGAGGGTTAAGGCTTGAAGTTGGCTTCACTCTTTACCTTCGGGATCTATCACTACATGGGAGGACCTAGCACAAAAAATTTTAGCCAAACTTTTCCCAATGGCTAAGACTGCAAAGATGAGGACAACAATTTCCCAGTTTGAGCAGCAACAGGGTGAATCACTATATGAAGCCTGGGAGAGGTACAAGGAGATGCTAAGGATGTGTCCACACCGTGGCATGCCGGATTGGATGGTGATCAAAACATTTTATAATGGATTGGGATGGCAGTCGAGGCCTATTGTAGATACAGCTGCAGGAGGAGCTTTATGGGCGAAGAGTTATGAAGAGGCCTATAATCTCATTGAGACGATGGCAGCAAATGATTTTCAAAATCCTACAGCCACACAACCCAAAGTTGTAGGTTTGTTGGAAGTGGATGCTATCACTCAATTATCAGCACAGATGGCATCCATGGCAAAGAAGATTGATTCGTTGACAGAGACCAAGGTAAAGAAAGTTGCATTTGTGTGTAAGATTTGTGCAGGGTCACAAGCAACTGACCAATGTGCTATTAGTTTGGAGTCTGTACAATAAGTGAGTAACTATCGGAAGGATCAAGGTCAATTTCAGAACACATACAACTCCAACAACCGCAACCATCCAAATTTCAGTTGGTCAAATAACCAAGGCAGTCAACAAAGTCAGTTTCAACCACAAAGCCAATTTCAGTCATAGTCAACTCAGCAACAGTTTGCACCAAGACCACCTTACCCACCTGGATTTTCTCAACAACATCATACACCACCAGCACCTCAGTAAGAAAAGAAGTCAGAGATGGAGGAGATGATGATGAAGTACATGGCAAATACGGAAGTGATGATTAAAAGCCAAGCAGTGGCTATTAAATATCTGGAAACTCAAATGGGTCAAATGGCGAGCATGCTTAACAACAAACCACAGGGTTCATTGCCAAGTACCACAGAGGCAAATCCAAGAAGGGAAGGGAAGGAAAAATGTTAAGCGATTACACTTAGGTCTGGAAAACAGGTTGCATAAAATCAGTATGGCATGCCCGCGCCACTTTTACAAAGGGAAGACGCGCGACCGCGCGGTCAAGAAATCTTGTCTGAGGAGAAAATGAATAAGGAAGATTCTGGACAACAGCAAGAAGAGAAGAATAAAGAAGGTTCATTTGAGAAGCCCGTGAATAAAATACCAATAGTTCACCCTCCTGTTCCTTATCCATAGAGATTGCATAAGCAGAGGGAAGACAAGCAGTTTAGTAGGTTCTTGGAGGTCTTTAAAAAGTTGCAGATTTATATACCCTTCGCTGAGGCATTAGAACAAATGTCTAATTATGCAAAGTTCATGAAGGGTATCTTGTCAAGGAAGAAAAGATTAGAAGACTTTGAAACAGTAGCCTTGACGGAGGAATGCAGTGCAGTGCTTCAACACAAATTACCTCAAAAGTTGAAGGATCTGGGAAGTTTCACAATACCATGCACAATTGGAAAGATGAGCTTTAGTAAATGTTTGTGTGATCTTGGGGCAAGTATTAATTTGATGCCCTTGTCAGTATTTAATCAGTTGGGATTGTCAGCTCCAAGGCCGACAAATATTTCGTTACAGTTAGCTAACAGGTCGATCACTTATCCACGGGGAATTGTTGAATATGTTTTGGTAAAAGTGGATAAATTTATCTTTCCGGCTGATTTCATCATTCTAGATTATGAAGAAGATAGGAGTATACCAATCATACTTGGAAGACCATTCCTAGCAATAGGAAGAACCTTGATAGACGTTCAGAAAGGGGAACTAACAATGCGAGTTCATGATCAAGAAGTCACTTTCAACGTATTCAAGGCAATGAAATTTCCAACAGAAGATAAGGATTGCTTCAGGGTTGATTTGGTGGTAAGGATTACAAATGATGAAGTAGAGAGCTTGGTGAATCAAGAACCATTGAGAGGTGCAATTACTGGAAATTCAGAATTAGATCGGGAGATTGAAGAACTTGTGCATTTTCTTGATACAACTCCATAGTTCAGGAAATTCAAAACTCCTGTTGAGCCATTAAAGAAAGCTGGAGAGTCATCAGTGAAATTGAAGCCATCTCTTGAAACACCTCCAGAACTTGAGTTAAAACCACTTTCAAATCATTTGAGGTATGCATTTTTAAATGAAAATTCAAAATTACATGTGATTATTTCTTTTGCACTAACATCTTTTTAGGAAGAAAAACTGCTACGAGTTCTTAGAGAATTCAAGTCAGCTATTGGATGGACTATAGCATATATAAAAGGGATCAGCCCATCTTTCTGTATGCATAAGATCCTACTAGAAGATGATAGCAAGCCTTCAGTGGAACAACAAAGAAGACTTAATCCGATCATGAAGTAAGTGATCAAGAAGGAAGTATTGAAATGGCTGGATGCAGGCATTATTTATCCGATTTTAGAAAGTTCGTGGGTGAGCCCAGTACAATGTGTACTGAAGAAGGGTGGTATGGCCGTCGTTTCTAATGAGAACAATGAGTTGATTCCAACAAGAACATTAACGGGGTGGAGAGTCTGCATGGACTACCGCAGGCTTAACAAAGCTACAAGGAAAGATCATTTTTCACTGCCATTTATAGATCAGATGTTGGATAGACTAGTAGGTCATGAGTTTTATTGCCTTTTGGATGGATATTCAGGTTACAATCAGATTGTTATAGCTCCAGAGGACCAAGAAAAGATGACCTTTACATGTATCTATGGAACTTTTGCTTTTAAAAGGATGTCTTTTGGTTTGTGCAATGCTCTAGCCACCTTTCATAGATGTATGATGGCTATTTTTTCAGATATAGTGGAGCAAAATGTGGAGGTATTTATGGATGATTTCTCAGTATTTGGGGATTCATTTGATTTATGTCTTGATAATTTGGTGATGGTTTTGAGAAGATGTGTTGAGACGAACTTGGTACTGAATTGGGAAAAGTGTCATTTTATGGTACAAGAAGGAATAATTTTGGGACACAAGGTGTCGAAGAGGGGACTTGAGGTGGACAGAGCTAAATTAGAGACTATTGAGAATTTACCACCACCAACTTCAGTAAAAGGTGTTCGAAGTTTTTTAGGACATGCAGGTTTTTACTGCAGATTCATAAAAGATTTCTCCAAGATAACTAAACCACTCTGTAGTTTATTGGAGAAGGATGCACATTTTAAATTTGATGAAGGTTGTGTGTCTACATTTGAGCACTTGAAGAGGAGGTTAACTTCAGCACCAGTCATTACAACACCGGATTGGGACCTGCCATTCGAATTGATGTGTGATGTTAGTGATTATGCTTTGGGGGTTGTTTTGGGTTAGCAAAAGGAAAAGATTTTTCTTGTGATATACTATGTAAGCAAGACCCTTACCAATGCGCAGTTGAATTATACCACCACAGAGAAGGAATTATTGGCAGTTGTGTATGCTTTTGACAAGTTTCGAGCATATCTGATTGGTATGAGGGTGATAGTGTACAAGGATCATGCGGCAATTCGACACTTAGTGGCGAAGAAGGATGCGAAGCCTCGTTTAATCAGATGGATACTACTACTGCAAGAATTTGATTTAGAGATCAAGGACAGAAAGGAAACTGAGAACCAAGTGGCGGACCACTTATCTCGACTAGAGAATCCAGGAAGGGAGGAAGATGACAAGCTTGTGATTAATGAATCCTTTCCAGATGAACAGTTGTTTGTGGTAAAAGGGGAAGTGACATGTTTTGTAGATTATGCAAACTACTTGGTGAGTAGGATGATCACTTCTGACTTGGTTGGTCATCAAAAGAAGAAATTCTTGCATGATGTTAAGTGGTTTATATGGGATTAACCATATTTGTTCAAACAATGTGCTGATCAGATGATTAGGAGATGTTTCCCATATAGTGAGACAGAAGGGATTTTACAGGATTGTCATGCTTCTTTATATGGTGGTCACTACGGTAGAGAGCGAACAACAGCTAGAGTGTTACAAGCAGGATTCTATTGGCCAACAATTTTCAAGGATGCTTACAGTTTTGTCCAAAGATGTGACAGATGTCAAAGAGTTGGAAATATTTCAAAAAGAAATAAAATGCCATTGAACACAATCCTCGAGGTAGAAATTTTTGATGTTTGGGGGATAGATTTCATGGGCCCTTTCGTTTCTTCATGTGAAAATCTATACATCTTATTAGCAGTTGATTATGTGTCAAAGTGGGTGGAAGTGGCAGCTCTTCTAACGAATGATGTCAAAGTGGTCCTAAGGTTTTTACAGAGGAGTATTTTCACGAGGTTTGAGACTCCAAGGGCTATAATTAGTGATGAGGGTAGCCATTTTTGTAATAGGCAGTTCACAACTCTGTTGGCTAAGTATGGGGTGAATCATCGCATTGCTACAGCTTATCATCCTCAAACTAATGGCCAAACAGAGGTTTCAAATCGTGAAGTCAAGAGGATTCTGGAAAAAGTTGTGAACCCCACAAGAAAGGACTAGTCATTACAGCTTGATGATGTTGTATGGGCATATCGAACTGCTTATAAAACTTCATTGGGCATGTCACCTTTTTAGCTGGTTTATGGCAAAGCATGTCACCTTCCTATGGAGCTTGAGCATAAGGCATATTGGGCAATTCGAAAGCTCAATTTTGATTTGAAGGCTGCAGGAGAAAAATACCTACTCCAACTCAATGAGTTGGATGAATTCAGACTACAGGCGTATGAAAACTCAAAGCTATACAAGGAAAGGGTGAAGAAATGGCATGTTCGCAAGATCATAAAGAGTGTATTTGAGTTGGGACAAAGAGTTTTACTGTTCAATTCCAGACTTAAACTTTTTCCTGGGAAGGTCAAATCAATGTGGTCAGGGCCATTCACTGTGAAGACAGTTTTCCCACATGGTGCAGTAGAAGTGTTCGACAAGTTCCCGGACAAGCCGTTTAAAGTAAATGGATAGCGGTTGAAGCATTATTTTGGTGGCGAGGTTGACAAATAAAAAGTAACCTCAATTCTTTCTTCAACATGAAAAGTCAAAGATAGTCAAGCTAATTGACTATAACTTAGTGCTTGATGGGAGGCAACCCATTATTATATCCTTACCTCTTGTTTAATTCTGTTTAAATTATATTTAGTTTTCATGTTCATGTTAGTATTCATAGCATACTTTGTGTTAAATTAGTATTATGGGAGCTGACTGAGCGTATGATGAGACGTAAGAGTAGCAAAGAAAGTATTGCGTTAGGATAGTTATGTATGCATAATCATCAATTCATGCTTTGATTTTGGAGGCTTGATATCTAATAATGATAGTTGTTGATTGAACAGGTGTATTGGATTGGTTTCAACGCTGCTTTGATGTATTTAGGATGCAAGATGGCAGTGTTGAATACAGGTTCGCGCGACCGCACCAAGAAAGCCTTGAAAAACCGCGCGCCCGCGCTACAAAGTCTGTGCAGACAGAGCAGTCGTGCGCCCGCGCAATGTCGCCATTCAGAACACACATAGCTGCGCCTGAGACCGGGTTTTTAAAATTTTTAGGATTTTAAAGATGTGTCTTGCTCCATCTCTCATAACATTTGAAATATCAGAGCGTATCTCATTTCTCTCCACAGTGTGCACGATTCTTCCTCTCCAAAACCGTTCCAATTCAAAAGTGTAACGTCTCATCCCATTACGTGTTTATCGCATCAGTTCTCCTACCCACATTTAACAGCTACACTAATAAAACTAGGGTTTTTCAGTGGGTGTGTGCAATACAAGTTTGGGGGTTCTTTGTGCAGTAAATTTTTCACTCACAATTCCATCAAGCAAGTTTTTCTTCTTCCTCATTCAGAGAAATGGGTCCTAAGTGTGCTCGTTTGTCACTTCATCATCATCATCATCATCCTCCAGTAGTGAAGGTGAAGATATCGTGGATCATACGAAATTTCTAAGTCTGGAGGTACAAATGGAGTACTATAGAATAGTGGCAAAGACATTTGTGAAGGAACGAGGCTTTAAGCCTGAGAAGTAGAATGGTCAGCTGTGGGATATGATTCGAGAAAGAGGATGGGGAGGACTGAATGCAACCCCTATGCCTGCTCCCATGGGTATTGGTCGAGAATTTTATGCTAATGCCAAAGATACTATGAGTGGGTTATCTATGGTCCGAGGAATTCAAGTAGATTATCGACCTCAATCAATCAGAGCAATTTTTAGGATACTCGACACACCACCGACTGGGTATGATAATTGGGTCGAGGCTGCCCGTTTGGAGACTGATTTGGACAAAGTCATCACTGACTTGTGCATTCCAGGAACGCAGTGGACTAATTTCCCATGATCTTGTATAATCTTGCATGATGGTAATATTTAGATGATATATGAAATGAAGTTAGAATCCCATTAATTTCAAATTTGATTTCATTAAAGTAGAATTGTGTTTTTAATTATAGTTGATTTTAGAATTAATTGCAATTGTGAGTTATTCGTTTAAGCATATAAAAAATAATGATACAATTGGTGTATAATAATTTAGATGATAAAACCTTTCTCCGTGGATCGATACTTTTCTTACTCTGTACTACTTGTTGATCCATGTACACTTGCATGAGTTAGAGTCCTTTTGGTAAGACTAAAAACTAAAAACGCAACAGTTGTCAAGGCTTCTTGACCTTCGTCGACATGTGCATCAACGGCTGAATTGTATAAAGTTCCCGCTGGGGAAAAATGTTTTGGAGTTGCGACCCTAAACTGACGGCATCGAACCTTCGTGAGGTATTGCCGAATGTAGTTTGCAATAGTTGTGATCATTGGTATAGTGAGCCTGTGTCCGGGCGAATATCAATGAGTGACATGTAGACCTGTAGTTTGGTCCATGAAAACCAGGATTTCAGGCTTTTTCGCTCAATCGCGTAACATTCTTTTTCTTGATTTGGCTTTTTCAGCTTGTGAGATCTCCTTTCCAGCCGGAGGGGTGGGTCCTACCCAGGGAATCTGCAGGTACACCTGTGGCCAGTCGTGGGTGGTTTTAAGGCACTTGTGGCTTTCACAAGTCATTTTTAAGTTACACCGCACAGGAAATCCGAGAGCTCTTCTTCAGATCTGCTGAGTTCGGGCATCTTTCTGCAAATTTTGTCACCGTACAAGTGTTTCACACTATCCTGGTAACGTATGCATGCGTTCTTTTCCAGTTTCTATCCGTTAGAAAATGACTTATCATATGAAATGCGTCTAAACAAATAGTAGTGAATATGCATGCTCATATGTCTTGATAAAAAAAATATTCAACATAGTAAATATTAGTATTTAACCATGCTGAACATAATGATGTGAAAAATTTTTGACTGTTGAAACAATCAAATTGGTACCTTTTTCTACTATTTCTTATCCTATTTGAGGACAAATAAGCAAAGGTAGTAAAGCAAAGTAATCCTGGTAATCAGTCTACCATCAGAGATTGTTACTTTGATGTTGTCAGGCATATAGGATGTTTATGACTATGGGTAGGTGTGTTACTGAATGGCCACCTAGTCATGCCTATGTGCATGTGGATAGTCTTGTTTACAAAGGAGACTAGCAAAAAATTTCCAAAAGTCTAGGTATTGGATAGACATGCATTTTTAACTCTACTGTAGGTGTATGTTAAAGTAATGCATGCATGCATATAGCCATAAAATGCACTTGAAAAGCTCAAGGTTAGAATTTATCACCCCCTTTCTGAGGTGATTTGGAGACTTGTGTCCAGATATTATGGATCCGAATCAGTCGAGTAGTTCCTGCAGGACCACTTCAGGTGTGTGGAGGAGGGCTTCTGAAGTACCTTGACCCCGTTTAGTTAGACAGCCTCGTCGTCTGACAGAGGCGGTGATAAGTCCTATCCCGGTTGATGTACCGAATTTTGAGGACGAGGAGGAAGAAGTTCCTTTGGATGATTTGAGTCGCCACCCCTCAGTTTACTTGCAGACAAATGAGGTAAAAGTTGGGTTTGAGCTTCCTTTTTCCTATTGATGAGGAGCAAGGATTCTGATTGTTGATTTGCATTTGATGTAGGTTCCCGGCTTTACGCAACCTCGAGGGAACTGGTTCAGCATACACTCTCTGTATCAGGTTCTGCAATCAGATTATCGAGAGATTGTGCATGGTTGGAGCTTTGGGGCGTTCTTTTCCATTCTTCCCTGCTGTTGTCCCTGGGTTATCTCAGGATTTTGTCTGAGCGCTGGTTTCACCAGATTCAGTCACTCCATTTGTTGGACTGTGAGGTGATGATGACGCCGATGGATTGGCAGTTTATCACAGGTATGGAGTTTGGAGGGGCGCCAGTTCCATGTACGACGAATATTCCCTGACTGCCATTAGATCCCTGCTAAGAGTTTCAACTGAGGAGCTCAAGGGCAGGACCATTCGTACAGGTCCTTTAAGCGTAGATGCTATAAGTGGGCTGTTGAGTGAGCTCATTCCCGCTGATGTGAGAGTCAGGGATCGCATTCTTCGGTGATTGTTCCTGGTTATTATCAGGGATTATTTTATAGCAGATAACTCTTCCACGGTGTCATTCACTTTGATTAGCACCACTCGGGAGATGGACCGTATTAGAGAGTATGATTGGCGCTCCTACACTTTTGCCTATTTTCTCAGGGGAATGTGCATGCGTTCGCAAGGCTTGACAGAGGCTTGGCTAGGATTTTACCCGTTTCTGCTGGTGAGTATTTCTCTTTTAATTTCCCATGCACAGGTTAAGAGTGTTGACTGACCGCAGATGTTTGCCTTTGTGTTGGCAGCTTTGGGCCTATAAGAGGCTTCCATGTTTGCATCCTATCAGTGTTTTAGGTTTAGATACCTATCCACGAGGACGGCGATGGCATCACTCAATTTTGGCGGAGGTTCATGTAGTTGAGGGTTTCACCCATTGTCACTTATAGTTGGAGGTGTTGACAGCTGATGCCATCACTTGGGTTTCCTATTCTGGGGAACATTTGACTATCAACTTTGAGGATGGATACTTGACTGGTGTCAAGCATGTGACGTCCACCCGCCGAATTCCTCTCTTCACAGATGGAGGATGGGAGCTCTATTTAGGAGAGTGTGCTATTAAGAGCACCACAAGAAGATTCGTGTACTGATCTTGCCTCCTGCCATGCGTTATTGGCTATACTTTGTCAGAGGGTCCGTTTACTCAGGAGGAATTATACCGCTGGTGGTCCCCTTGTACTATTGGAGCCCAAACCCGCGCCACTCAGTTCATGGGGGATATAGTTCCTAGATCCGTGATGATGATGGATTAGATTACCTGTGTCCGAGATTCGACTCATTTGATACAGATTGACAGTTTGACCTGACAGTTGGATCAGGCACATTTTTTCATCCGGCATTTGGGTAAAGATCCTTTAAAGGTGGATACTTTTGATCCTTCCAGCTCGGGGCTGGCCCCTCAGGCGACCCATATGGCTTTGCCAGTATAGATCCTCCATTTTATAGGCCTGACATCCCCGTTGATGGAGATCTAGTGACTCAGGAGGAGTTACATCAGGTGGACAGGATTGATGATATAGACAATGACACCATTGTCTTTTTTTGATGTGTATTCTTGTTATATCTTTTGATAGGCCTCTGTTAGATACTGGGTGGTTGTGCCCCATTCTCGCTATATCTTTTGATAGGCCTCTGTTAGTTATTGGGCGTCTGTTCCCCATTTCCCTATATTTTTAGCTGTACAGAGAAGATGTATTAGACTATGTTGTACTTAGGAATGTATATACTGTTTTTCCCTACATCATATTGTCATCTATTGTTTATTATGAATGTATCATGTTATGCATATGTATGTATATCTAGTGATATTCTGCATTGACCCATGGATGGTCTTATGATAAGACCCACATAGATGTCTTCTTCGACAGTCAGCCGTATTGATCACACCCCACCAGTATTGGTAGCATCCCGTCTGAGATCTTGGTATGATAGTATGTCACCTCCAGATAGGGTGACTATAGATCAGCTATTACAGCATTCCATGACCCTCCTGATGTTTCAGGTTCCCTCGGGCTTTGTAGATGGCATGCTAGAGCATTGGGTACCGGAGAGGCAGGTTTTTCGGTTTGGGACCCAGGAGTTGACTCCTACATTAGAGGAGTATGAGTGGTTGACGGCTTTGCCCTTAGACAGACCTTGCGCTCAGATGGCTATTAGTGATATGAGCTGGCAGTTCATGACCCTCACTGGGTTGCGGCGTAGAGTAGTACAGGATGAGATTTCATTCAATCATGTAGTGTCCCAACGTTTCTTGATAGACAGATTTGGCTCATTGGACAGCTACGCGCGACATTCTGGGGATTCACCATGCACACCAGAGGATCAGTGGCATGTGGCCAGAGAAGATGTATTCGTGATGTGTGTAGTGGCGTATGTATATATGCCACGGTATATGGATGAGCTGGACATAGGTGTTATCATGGCAGTGAGATCTCTCAGGGAGGGTCATACCATTGTTCCGATGATTGTGGCAGAGATGGTGAGATCAGCCACGTTTCGCCACACCTACCCTACAGGTGTATTTATAGGCAGCTCGGTTATGTTGTATATGTAGTTTATGTCACACTTGAGACCGATTGGCACCTTCCGTCGGCATGGGTATTACTTTTCCCATGAGATAGCCATGTCTTACTCCTTTCAGCCAGCGGAGTGTACAGACGTTATATCCTGGTCGGTGTTCTTGGCAGGGATCGGGGATCCGTTCAGCATTCTGTCGTGTACAGGGCTCAGTTCACCGTACAGCTTTATTACTCATGCATCTATCATGGATTATCTCCCTCTGACTAGGTTTAAGGGGCATGACTACCTACCACCCACTAGCTGTGATGTCACAGTTTGACCAGTTCCAGGACTTCCATCCTTTTGAGGGGGTATTAGGTCAGCGTGTGGCTTCTCACCATTTATCATCAGAGGACAGATCTCAGGTGTATACCTATTGGGATCAGCGTGAGAGATCTGATTTTTCTGTTAGCCATCTGAGCTATTCGACAGAGTATTCTGTGTGGATGGGGACAGAGACTTCATCGGTTGCGATAGTATTCACAGTGTCGGGGATTGAGTATGTCACTGAGGAGCCCACAGAGGCTGTTGATTTCCCCACAGAGGAGGAGGAGGAGCTGTTTGCTGGTTCGATAGCAGCTCTTGTTGACTCTCCAGTACTTCTGTAGCTGTGACTCCCCCTTCAGAGTATTTAGTGCAGAGTTTGCATTTGATGACCTTCGAGAGAAAGATCAGGCTAGGGCATTAATGTTGACAGCTCTTGATGGGAGAGATGTCTCTCTATTAGAGAGAGATGATGCCTTAGCTCGTATAGATACTGCTATTATTGAGCGAGATGAGGCCAGATCAGTAAGAGATGCAGTGATAGTTGAGTGGGATAGCGCTATATCTGCCTAGATGTAGCTGTTACAGATAGTACCACAGTGAGGTTCCTTACTACTGGCATTATTTTAGAGATAAGCACGTATATTGATGAGCACAGTGTCACTATGCAGATGGCTGTAGATCTGTTAGCTCGCGTAGAGACCCTTGTACAGGAGATCACATCGTTACCTCCTTCTTTTGAGAGGATGCCATGTTGGACTTGATAGCTCGCATAAACAATGATTTGTAGATGGGCTTGTATTTTCCTGCACAGACTAGTTTAGATATTTTGTCATGTACAATACACATTGTATATATCAAAAAGCATTATATATAGCAGGGAAAATATATTTTGATCACTTCCCTTTTAGTTATGCCTTGTTGCTTGCTTGATATTTGTTTGTTTCTCCGGATCTTGTGATCTTGATGTATTCTGAACTCCTCCTTGATGGATGGAAATTGAGATGTCTCATGATATTTCAGAATGGATCGTTGATATGTGTGTATTCCCTACCATCTTTGGTGTCTTGGGACTGATTTTTGTATGTAGATATGGAGAGGAGTGTGGCTTTCCTCTTTGAGGTTGACCGGACCACAGATGGTCGCCAGTACTCTTTTGTATGGGGGAGCCCAGTTAGTTTCATCTATTATGGATTGGTGTTTCTCTTTGAGGAATCAACCGCAGATTAGATGGTCGCTGATTCTCCTATTTATGAGAGGAGGTCGGATAGTTCCATCCCTTTGGTCTGAAACCGATGATATGTGGTGGATTAAAAGATGATCCCAGTACCGCTGACATTTTTTGTGTGTTTTGGTATAGGGTGAGACTGAACCATGAATGGCTGCGTACGTACTCCTATTGAAGAGGAGATCAGGTCTGCGTAGTTCGAACATGGTGTAAGAGGTTCAACGCTGTATGTGGCAAAGGGGTGTATAGATTTTTTGGTTTGTAGAAAGGGGTGTAGAAATGTTTTTTGTTGTTTTTATTTTTTTACGACCAGACCATATAAAATATGGTTGCCTACGTACTCCCATATATTGGGGACATCAGGTCGACGTAGTTCGCCCCATGTTCAGGACGATTTGCAGCCAATGAAAAGTCTGATCCCAAGTTCAGAACAAACTACGGGGGATAAAGTTTGATCCCGTGTATAGGACAAACTGCAGCTGTGAAAAGTTTTAATCGTTGATGGAACAAAATTGTGGGTGTGAAAAGTTTTGAAGGTAAAGTTGTGTGAAGGATCTACTGATCCAGAATCAGGCTGCTGGTTGGAAAAGTGTGTTTTTCCTTGATGGGGCAGATGAGTGTGAAGAAAGGTTGTATGTAGTGAAGGGTTAGAAAACCTGAAATGACTGAGGATCTGGTGATCCAAAACCAGGATGTTTGCTTGATGGTAACCTCAGACATAGTACCGTTTCACGATGTCCAAGTTGATGAGCTGTGGAAATTCATCGTCGTCCATTTCCTGCAATCTGAGGGCACCTCCTGTCAGTACCTCCTTGACAACAAACGGGCCTTCCCAGTTTGGGGATAATTTTTCCTTAGACTGATCTTGGTTGTCAATGATCTTCTTCAAAACCAAGTTGTGTTGTTTGAACTGACATAGCTGGACTTTTCTATTATAGGATCTGGCGATCCTCTATTGGTATAACTGACCATGGAAAATAGCATCACTTCGCCTTTCGTCTATTAGAGACAATTGGTGATACCTGTCTTGTAACCATTGGTCGTCATCCAGCTGAGCGTCTATCAACACTCTGAGGGATTCCATTTTCACCTCTATGGGGAGTACTGCTTCCATCCCATAGTCTAATGAGTAGGGGGTTGTCCCAGTGGAAGTGCGCATTGATGTTATGTAGGCTAACAGAGTCAGGGGCAATAAGTCAGGCTATCCTTTATGGTTGGCGGACATCTTTTGCATGATTTTCTTGATATTCTTGTTAGCCGCTTCAACAACACCATTCATCTTTGGACGGTAGATGATGGAGTTGAGATGTTTGATATGGAATTTACTGCACAACTCATCCATCATTTTGTTGTTGAGGTTCTTAGCATTGTCTGATACAATTACCTCTAGTTGTCCATATCAACAAATGACATTATTTCTGATGAAAGCAATGATGACTTCTTTGGTAACCCTGGGGAAGGAGGCTGCTTCTACCCACTTGGTGAAGTAGTCGATCATGGTGAAGATAAACCGATGCCCATTACTGGCTTTAGGCTCGATGGGCCCGATCACGTCCATTCCCCACATTGAGAAGGGTCAGGGCGAACTCATATTATGGAGTTCCCTTGGAGGGGCGTGGATATCATTCCCATGAATTTGGCATTGATAACATCTTTTGACGTGATCATCACAGTTAGCCTTGAGAGAGAGCCAGTAATGCCCTATTATGAGGATCTTTTTAACAAGTAGAGAACCGCTCATGTGTGGGCCACATACTCCACCATGGATTTCATCCATGAGTCTCTGAGCTTGGTCCTTGTCCAGACATCTGAGGAGACCTAGTCCTACATCTCTTTTGTAGAGTGCATCTCCGCTCAGGTAGAATTTTATATCCAGTCGATGGATCTGCCTCTATCAGTCGGGCTTGCCTCAGTAGGTGTAGATCCATCTTGTAAGTACTCCTTGATATGTTGATACCAAGGGTGTTGGATAGGAGGTAGCTCATCCGATACTTCTCCAACATAGTTCCCATAGGCTAGAGCCTTTTGTTGGGAAAATGTGATAGTTGACATGTTTTTCTTGTCAAGTATGTTGATCAAGGAGGCCAAGGTTGCTAGCGCATCCGCAAAGTCATTCCTGTTCCTAGGAATGTGGAGGAAGGATATTTCTTCAAACTCCAAGCCATCTGTAGAACCTACCGATGGTAAGGCAGTAAGTGTAGACCTTTGGTGTCATAGATTCATGTGGTTTGTTTGATTACTAACTCAGAATCTTCAAAGACAGTTAACATCCTGATGCCCATTGAGTGGGTAAGTTTAAGCCCCATGATACAGCCTTCATACTCAGCTGTGTTGCTGGTGTTGACAAACTATTATTTGACGGCAACGAGATACTGCTCCCCCGTAACGGATACCAGAACTGCCCCAGCTCCAGAACCTTCCATGTTTACAGCTCCATCAAAATACATCTTCCATGTTTGGTGTGCATCGTACTGAAGGTATTGCTGAACTGTCATTACCCCTTCATCGGGGAAATATGTTTCCAAAGGTTTGAAATCCCCTGAAGGTGCGGCGGCCAATTGATCTGCAATTCTTTGACCTTTAATGGACTTTTGCGTCACATATACGATGTCAAATTGCGGTAGGATCAACTGCCATCTAGACAGTCGACAATTTAACATGGGTTTACCGAACACGTACTTGAGAGGATCCACACGGGATATGAGATGGATTGTGTGACCATGGAGGTAATGTTGTAACCTCATGGAAGCCCATGCTAAAGCACAACAAGTTTTCTCAATCAGGGTGTACTTGTGTTCACTGCTACTGAATCTTTTGCTGAGGTAGTAGATAGCTCGCTCTTAGCCTCTATCGTCTTTCTGTCCCAGCATGCAGCCCATGGCATTGTCATTAATGGATAGGTACATGAATAGGGGAACATTATTCCTAGGTGGTACCAAAATAGGAGCTTTGACTAGCTGCTCTTTGATTGTACTGAAGGCCTTCTGGCACTCATCATTCTATTTCATAAAGGAGTTCTTCCTTAACAAC
Source organism: Panax notoginseng (assembly GCA_016801055.1). Lineage (NCBI taxonomy): Eukaryota > Viridiplantae > Streptophyta > Magnoliopsida > Apiales > Araliaceae > Panax > Panax notoginseng. The sequence goes on along the minus strand of CM029016.1, from coordinate 182,157,798 downwards.
TTGAAGAAAGGCTCACAGGTTGCTGTGAGTTGGGAGATGAATCTGTTGATGAAGTTGATTCTTTCCAAAAATCCCCGTATCTCTTTCTCTGTCTGAGGAATGGGCATTTCCGTAATGGCCTAGATTTTGGTGGAATCCAGCTCAATCCCCTTGTGGCTGACTAAGAATCCTAGCAACTTTCCTGATTTAACGCCTAAGGCACATTTGGTTGGATTCAACTTCAACCTGTTGAAGAGCTTTTTGAGATGGTCTAAGTGGTCTTCCTCCCTTCGGGACTTGACAATGATGTCATCCACATAGATCTCTATCTCCTTGTACATTAAATCGTGGAAAAGAGCCACCATAGCTCGCTGGTAGGTAGCTCCATCATTGATGAGGCCGAATGAAAACCATCTGTAGCAAAAGGTTCCCCAAGGAGTGAGGAATCCAGTTTTCTCACAATCCTTTTTAGCAGCCATGATTTGATGGTACCCAGCGAAGCAATCAGCAAAGGAGTACATGTCGTATTGAGCAGTATTATCAATAAGAATGTGGATAAATAGCACAGGAAAGCTATCATTAAGGCAAGATTTATTCAGATCCCGGTAATCTATGCAAACTCGCACCTTTCCTCCTGGTTTAGGCACAGGGACTATGTTGGATAGCCATTCAAGGTAGGTGGACAACATGATGTTGCCTGCTTGAAATTGTTTCACAATCTCTTCTTTAACTTTTAAACTCCACTCAGGTTTTAATCGCCTGAGCTTCTACCTGACTGGCTTGAATCCCTCTTTAATGGGAAGGCGATGAATGACTATGTTAGTGGACAAACCCATCATGTCTTCATGAGACCATGCAAACACATCCTGAAATTGGGTTAATAGTGTAACTATGTCATTCCTTTGGTTTGAAGTAAGGTCCGTACTGTAATAATCCAGATTTTTTTAATTATAATATTAAAATATTTATTGAATTATATAAATATTTAGTGGATGTATTTATCATGAATAAATATTTGTTTGATTTGATTTGATTAATTAATTATTTAATAAATAATTAATGAGTTAAGGAAATTATGAGATAGTATTCTAATTTAACTTAATTAGAAAGTTTATAATGATTAAATGAATTATTAGAATGTTTTACTTAAATTATTAAATAAAGTGTGATAAATAACTTTATTATAAGTGGTTATTAAAATAAATTAAAGTAGTTTTAATTTATTTTGCCAAACAAGGCTTAAATATATTAAGTCTTTAATTTTAAAGAGTTATGCCAAACGGAGCCTTATGGCTTTTGGATTTTAAATTTTGAATTATTAATAATATAATATAAATAATATATATATTAATTTGCTAACTGCTAATTTAATAAGGTCAATAGTAGCGTCAGTTTTTATAGACGTTTTAAATTGGTACGTTGATTTTATTTTCTACGTATAATCTATTTGGCTAAAGCCTAAGTAAGAAAAGGGAAGAAATTTTGTCAGAGAAAAACTTAGAGACAAGAGAGTTTTGACAGAGACTGTCAAGGGTTGGAGAGAAAGTTCTGAGTTCTGTATTTTCAGTGTTTAGCAATGGTGTCTTAAACAATTAGAGGTATGTTTTAAATCTAAACATATATGTTTTACGTTATAATTTGATTGTCTCTATATTTCTGCATTTGACTATAAGACAAAGTTCTTTACAAAAATTGTCTGTAAACCATGCTTTACTAGTTGATTATGAAATTATGGGTATAAGTAATGTTATAAGTATCATATGTATATGTTGTAGGCTAAATTTACGTTTTCAAGAAAGAAATAGTTTTTACAGTGAACATATACTTATGAACGTGAGTTGTGAAAAATCAAAGGTTCTATATACGATTTTATGCTAGTTATGAAATTGAAACTTGTATATGTAATTGTGTAAGATATTAAGCAGAACATGGTTCAAAGGAATCAAATTGGTAGTATGACAGTGTTCACTGTGTTTATCAAACTTCGATAATGGAGTTTTGGTTTTTTAAAACAGTGCCTACAATGAATTAAGTTTTTTGTGATTGTTGTTTAGTGGTTTAAATTAGTATATGCATGTTGGATAATGTGTATATGAGTTATTTTTATAAGTTAGCATGTTAATTTAGATGTTAGCAGTGTTAAATAGACAGAAATTAGTTGTTATGTTCTCCGATGGTTGGGTTCTACAAGTTTCGGTGCCCCAGCGCCGAAATTCGCTCCCCAGCGCCAGAAATTCGCACCCCAGCACCAGAAATTGGCACCCCAGTGCTGAAATTTGTGCCCCAGGGCCAAATTTCATGCCCCGGCACCACTGGCTAGCTTAGTCATCGCGCCTCACCGCCGGAATTGTAGTCTGAGTCGAACAATTTTGACCTCCTATAGTAAAATGGCCATAACTTTCTCATACGAACTCCGATTGAGGTAATTCAAGATGATCCGGAACGACGACGAGTAGACCTACAACTTTCATGCTTTAAGTTTATCAATTTGAGGTCTATAACAGTAGTCAAAATGGTCATCTTTAGGAATGTTATGTTTTCAGGGGCAATCGGAGGGCGTCGGGCATGCACATATGCATGTGTAGTGCTTCTGACGATAAAAGATGTTATTCTAAGTTATAAAATATGAATGTTAGTAAATATAATGATGCTTAACATGAATAAATAATGTATTAGATAAGTTATAGAAACATACACAAGAGAGACAAATCGGGCGTGTGACGAATGAACGTCGAAACGTCGTGCTAAGTGTTAATGAACATAAAAAGTGTTTCAATTCAAATGAAATGAATATTATAAGATATGGAATGGATTTAATATAAAACCAATAAGTAGTCCTAGCAAGACTTAAGCACTTGAATGAACTACGAATATGAAATACAGTGAGATATAAGTTGAAAGTTAACACAATTAAGTTGAACATTGTGTATTTATGATAGGAAGGGTTATGAGACGTAGAGTAAAGTTTACATTACAACTACTATGTGTTGCTATGTGACTAATAGTTAATATGAATGATTATATAATTGTGTAGGGCACGTGAAGTGCAGATATCTGTAAGTTGTTAAACTGTTATTGGTAAATAACGATCAAGGCAAGTCTTTCAGTTCCTATTTGTTACGTGGACTTGATGAACTATTTTAAATTGCATGATATGTTATACATGTTGAAATCATGAAATGTTCAAGTCAATTTATCACTGCATTGTTTTGGTTAAATAAGGAGGATTGAGTAAGGAACTGTGACAACCCGAGAATTTTGAATATTTTTAAAATTTTAATTAATTGATTTAAGGTTCAAAATTAGAACCTAGACAGAAAATTAGTGTATGCGTTTAATATTTTTAAGATGGAATTTTGAGGATTTCAAAATTCTGTGAAGGATTTAGGTGAATTATTCAGGATTAAGGGTATACGTGAATATGTTATGTGTATATGTGTACAGTATGTGGTTAAGGGGCAAAGGTTGATCAGATAAACGATATCTGTAACAAACCCTAGGTGTATATTAAGAATGTCAACGTTCGGTTAGAAAATCCTAATTTTGGGATTTGAAACCCTAATTTATTATTGGGAAAAACCTAAGTGTTAATTTCATGATTTTAATTTTAATTAGGAAATATTAATCCTAATTTTCAAGTTATAAGTAATTAGAAAACCCTAATCTAATTACGAAATATAATTATTAAATTAGAAATTTATTTTATATTAGAAACCCTAACTTTAGGGTTTTAAACCCTAATAACTATTTTGACCCTAATTGCTTAATTAGCAATTTTAATTAAGAAATATTAATCCTAATTAGCAAGATTCAAATTATGATTAAGAAATTTAATATAATTAGTAAATCCTAATTATAATTTAGAAATATAAATTTTCTATTTTTGGAAACCTAAATTGGAAATTTTAGAAAATTAAATTGTAAACTTGAGGGTTCAAACCCTAACCCAAACCCTAAACCCTAAAGGTTTGGCCATTTACTAGAATGCCTTAAAATTGGGTGCAAAATGACCATTCTACCCTTATTGCATTATTTAGTAGATTGCTTACAAGTCTTGCCCTAGTGTGAGTTGGTGACCAACCCTAAGCATAGCATGTGACCAATACCAGCTATCTCAGCCAATTTACCAGCCATGTGCATTGCATGTATATCAAATAAATAGATTAGAGAGAGAGACATGCTCACTTTAAATTTCATTTTTCTCCTAACCCTTCTCTCTCTAAAAAATTCGGGATTTAGTGTGATATGGAGTAAGGAGATGAAACAATATCAAACCCTAACTCTCCATGATCAGCAGCAAAGGATCATATTCATGAATCAAAGCTCAAAGGTATAAGAACCCTAATTTTTAAAATCTTTTGATTTGATGTTAAAAGTTGTAATTGATTGGTTAAAGATATGTAATAAGGTGTCTTTTAGTGATCTGGGTTGTTAAATCCCAGATCCATAACATCAAAGTCCTCAAGTCTAGCATTTTTTAAAATCTGGAAAAAGATCAAAAAGTGTTCTGACAGTCATATGTCAAGGCCTCTAGATCTGTATGTGTTAATCGTTTTCTGTGTTCTATGATTTGGATCTATTCTATGCCATGTGGACTACCATCTGGAACTTGAATCATGGACATATCACTTCTAGATCACTGGATATAGGTAGTCAAACAAGGTTGACCGTTCACGAAAACTGTGTTCTGGGCAGCCCAGAAACCCAGAACTCGTCTGACAAGGTTTTCAAGGCTCTTAATCTTGCTGTGTTTGGTTAGTTTGGACAAGTTGTGACTTTGATCTTGTATACTGGTATACGCACTACACTATCATGCCTTTATATTGCTCATGTCATAAACAGAAACGAATTTATGCACGGTCAAACATAGGTTGACCAACTGTCTGGGTTCTATTTTTGGAAAACCCAGAAAGTCAAGAACCGTTCTCTAGAAGGTAGTTTGACTGGATGAAATATGCATTTTGTGTTGTTAGACTAATCTGATTGTATAGAGATGTTATTTGACATCTCAACTACAAGTTTGAAGCTTTAAATCGCATACATCAGACCGGTAGCGTAAGTTATAAGGATCGAGATCTAGCACCTTCGGCTGTTCTTCATTTTCTGGAAAAAAACCCAGAAATGAAGAACAATGTTGTCAGAAAGTTTGAAGGCTTGAATCTCTCAATTGTGATATGTTATGACCATGAAGTTTGGTTGTTAATTGTATTATTACACTTGTACTACATGATCAGAAACATTAAAAGCCCTGAAAACCTTACGAACACAAATCTACAGCCAGTCAAACGTGGCACCTCGTAACTGCTTATGAAGTTCTGGGCAGGCTCAAGAACAGCCTAAGAACACTATTAGCGACGGATTTTGTCGCCCATGACGCCTTTAGCGACATTTAATTACTGAAAATTAATTATTTTAATTAATAAATCGAAATAAATAGATTTTAATTATTAAAAATACTAAATAAATTTCACAAAATTATTTTATATTCTGAAAAATAGTTTTTAATTATTTTGAGTATATTTCATAAATATTTAATATTTTTGGAATATAAATGGTATTTAATTTATTTAATTATAATATTAAATAAATTATTTTAAAATAATTTTAATTCATGAAAAATCATAAAAAATAATATTTTTGTAAAAGAAAATATTTTAAGTTATTTTTAGTGACTTTTAATATTTTGTGAGAAATTTCATTAATTAATCAATATTAATGATAATTAGTTTTTTTAATAAATATATTAAATAAATTATGGAAAAATAGAATTAATGATTTATAAATCATATAAAAATGATTTAAGGATTATAAAATTATTTTAAGTTATAAAATTTAACTTATGATATTTTGTCATGAAAATATTAATATTTTAATATTAAAAGCAATTATCGGATAATGAATTTAATTGTTTAAAAATCACATAAATGTGATTTTAAGGTATTAAAAATACTCTATGATACTATAAATATATTATAATATTATGTCATGTATTTCATTAATATTTGATAATAAATAAATATTAATGATAATTAAATTATGTGGTATTTAATTCATTTAATTACGATATAAGTGATTGAAAAATCATAATAAATAATAATAATTATGTAAAAATTATTGTGAGACTTAGAAAAATATTTTGACTGTTAATAAATTATTTGAGATAATTGTTAAGTGTTTAGGCTGAGTTTAATTGAACTTAGACTCGATAAAAGTCCGACTAGACCGTCGGGATGTCGGATTTGTGTCGGGTTCAACTTAGACTGCAATAGTTTAACTTGATACCGAGTCCTATGTGTGTTGTAGACTGATAGGGATATGTGTTATGTGTTTAGGTTATTATATGTATGTCTATATATATAATAGTATTATATTATGATGATATTATTCTAATCTTGGGGATTTATATTACTAATATTAGGTCTTCGGATAAAGCGATATAAATTGTGTAGCGGTAATCAACGGTTTAGGTAAGTTTATTTTTACTTAACTCTACTAAGAGTTGTTTCATTTGGATAAGCTTATGGTTAACCATTGCTGGTTGCCATGAATTGTACTCTCTACATATTGCATGTATAAGTCAGGTATGAAAGGCTGATCACCTTCATTACCAGTTGGTTCAGATATATTTGTTCATGTATAATATTTGTTCAGTCATAAATTTGTTCCTGCTAGTTCACAATTATATTCAGACTCTTTCAATCATGATATATTGTTATATTATTGAACTTAAACTTGTTGGGCAATCTTACGCTCACCCTTGCTATATCATGATTAACATTGCAGATTAAGACGATTACGTCGGATACAAGGAAAGGTCAAAGACAGTTCCAGCTTTAGTATATGTGTGCAGTTAGAATTGTAATAGTATAGTCTTATAATATGTTATGTGTTAGACAGGTTATGTGTTGTATTTATGTGAAGGTTACTCGACCTTGGGGAATAGTGTGATAAATGTATTGTATAAACAATTTACGTTTATATCTTTAGTAAATAGTAATAGTTGTATAGAATGATCGAACCAGATTCGCGGTGATTCGGGACCTCGGATTCGGGGCCGTCACAGTTGGTATCAGAGCTGTAGGTTATGAACCTTAGGTAGGAATACCTGAGACTAATAACCGCAGTGATTAGGATAAGTACTAACTCACATAGAGTTAGTGGGTCGGTAAGATACAAAGACGAATCTCGGCGAGTTATAAGATACAGAGTTTAGTAACTCTGATAATAAAGTTGAACAGTAATGATGAATAGATAGAGTCTAAAAGACTAAAAGCTCGGAGATAAGTAATTTTCTTCTGAGTTGTCAGAAGATTGAGAATGTTCTGGAGTGAGTCCCCTAAGGGTGTGAACACTCGAATGCGTCTGACTTCTCCACTCTTTGGCAATGGAGGGTTTGAAGACTGCGCTTGAAAGGGGGAGTAATTTCTCCTCTGGATAGGCATATTTTGATTGCCTTTCTGACCTTGTAGTATCAAGGAAACATCCTCCTCTTTCTTCTTATGGACCCTTCGGGGATTTTTTCCATAATTTCCAGACTGGATGCGCTCAGCAACAGCTTTCAGAGCAGCTAGGTCTTGAATCTTTCCTGATTTTAAACCCATCTCCGCTATTTCCCCATGTTTGATCATTTCGGAGAATGGCTTGCCTATGCCAGCTAAAACTCTCACACAGAAAGGAGCTTCTTGTATGTCTATGAAGGTCATCACCATCTCAAACTCAGTTATAGAAGGAACAACTTGAGCCGCAAGGCGCCTCCACCTTTGAGCATATTCTCTGAAAGATTCATTAATTTGTTTCCTGATTTTAGTAATTTGGTACTGGTCAGGAGCTATTTGAGTTTGGAAACTATACTGGCTGAGGAAAGCATGTGCTAGCTCTTCCCAGCTATGAATCTTGGAGTTGTCCAATCTGATATACCATGATCTAGCTTCACCAGTCAGACTCTTTTGAAACAGCTGTATTTTAAGCTTTTCATCCTCGGCATAAGATCTGAGTTCTCCAATGAAGACTTTTAAATGTGTGTAAGGATCTCCCAACCCGTCGTACTTTTCAAAGTCAGGAGTCTTGAATTTCTTTGGATAATGCACACCAAGGAATATACAAAAGTCTGTATATGAAACACTCCCATGTGCTCCAATCCCTTTGATAGCCCGAATGGTCTCTTCCATCTGTAAGACTTTTTTCCTGATATCACCGGTGTCTAGATCTTCTTTGAGATGGGTGGTGTCAGGAATTTTGTTGGTTGTGTCCAACTCAAGTGCAGGAATTTGTTTATATGGACCATGATTTCCTTCATCTGCAGAGGATTCTGTATGTACAGGCATTCGTGGACCCTGAGTGGACTGATGTAGTTCTTTTAGCATAACAACCAACTCTGTAATTTGGTGGCTTAATCCTTCGAACTCCTCACGGGAGACATGAGTAGGATTAGACAGGCCAGATGAAGCCATGCTTGGTTGTAGGTTTGTTGCCTTTTTGGACTTTGATCAGGTAATAGGTCCAATTGTTTTCCTACAAAAAGACTTATGTAGTTTTGTCTTAGGGAATGTGGAAATGTTTACATGCTATGTGATTTATCCGTTTTAGGAGTATTATCCTGCAAAACGGATGTTAGCTGTTTGTATGACAACATAGCATGTCAGGTTTTGATATAAAAGGGAATGTATGTGCCCATGTTCCTTCATATTTTCCATTACATTGAGTTTGACATGGAAATGAAATTACAAGTAATTGATTTTACAAGTAATTGAAATGGAAAGTATGAAGAGACTTTCCTCCATGTTTGGTTTATCAGAGGCTGACCTATCTTAGGCTACTATCGCGGCTTTTTGGCATGAAGGTTCCCAGATCATCGCAATCTACTTGACGGGAAGGTAATCTGGTCTTTCAACTGGAGCTAATCTGGGTGGTGCCTTTCCTGAGCCTCGTTGGAATTAGTCTCCCTACGAGTCTAGTAATCAAACACCGACAGGATAGCCTCCTGGTGGAGGAACCACACAGCATACATTCACATGCAACGTGTCTCACCGTTTATGAAAATGATGACATGTGTGAAGCACTAATATCACAAGCAGATATAGTGCGAATCACTAAGTGCAATAAGTAAATGCATTCGTACGCATTCATTCAAATGTAAATGCAACATTCACACGCAAGCATATAACAGTTTTGAAAATTTTCTAGTAGCGGCTTAAGCCCTCTTACTGGATGTCCCTAGCAGAGTCGCCACCTGTCGACGTCGGGATTTTTATTTGTCTCTTTTTTGTTCTTGTCTTTTGGTGTTCTAATGTTAGGTGAGATTTGTTTTAAAAAACAAGTTGTAAAAAGGTCCGACATGTATATGTCGACGATTAGACTGTAAGAGTCGCCAGTTGGTATTTTTAAATGGTTGCACCAACTCAACCAAGAAAAGGTTTGCACATTAACCTAGTGATGTGACACTATTTAACTGGTCTGTGAAACCAAGATTCGTTAGGGTCCGGGGGCTTTATTATGTGGAGGGAAGGTGTTACGCACCCCCCGACATCCGTGTTACCACGGTGACCGCCACTTTGCAATTTAAACTGTTATATGAATGCGTGTGTGCGTGTGTGTGGGTCAATGTGCAATTATCTGGAAGTAATGCTATGCCTCGTTTGCACCTATATACAAAGGGTTTGAATTTTGTATAAAAGTTCAGTTTTAACAAGATATAGCAACGACGTTTTGTAAAAGAGATTTTTCAAACCCTTATGCTCAATAGTAATTGAGGTCTTTGATACTTACATTTTATTATGTATTCGGCTTAATTTCTTTTATTTTCGAGATGCAAAGCATCTTCAAGAAAATAAGATAAAAAGCAATGCCAAACTCCTTGTGGGCATGAGAGTCATCTAAGAGAATTCAAACACCGTGAATAATTCACAAGTCATGTACAGCCGAAAATCTCCATTACGGGAACCGATTCTAGATTCAGGAGGCTGAATCTGTGATCATATGATTTCTAGGCTCACATGTTAATGCAGTTTGTATGAAAGCTGTAAACAGTTAAATATATAAAAGTTGTAAATAAATAAATAAATAAATATATATATAGACAATCAACCGCCACGAAGTAAACTCCAGGTGGGACAGAATGAAAATATATAAAAGCTGTAAATATATATATAGAAACAATCAGCCGCCCCGAAGTAAACTTCAGGCGGGACTAAATATAAACAAAGCAGTAAAAGGCCACAAAGTGGACTCTAGGCCTGACAGAAATGTAAATATATATATATATATATATATATATATATATATATAAGCGATAAACGCACCGGATGTTATATCCAGGCTCAATCAAACAGAGTTTGATGGTAATAATATATAAATTAGTATTTATATATATATATATATATATATATATATATATATAAACATTAAACGCTCCAGATTCGACAACAGTTTATATATATGTATATATATTAAAACAATAAACGCTCCAGATGTAAATCCAGGCTCATCGAACAGAGTTTGACAACAGTTTTATATATAAGCATATATATGAAAGTAATTAAACGCTCCAGATGTAAATCCAGGCTCAATCGAGGCATAACTCGATAATGTTAGTATATATATATATATATATATATATATATATATATATATATATATACAAAAGAAATAAAAAGCCACGGACCGAAGTTCGGGCACACGCACATAACACGACTCTCAACGTGAATAACAATGTGTGTAAGAAGTGTAGAAAAGGCTTTAAATGATGTAAGAAGGCTTACAGTGGACTATCAAAGAAGACTTAAATAGCTTTAAATGGATGAACACTCGGTTCCCACCGATAAAAAGTAGCCAAATATAAGCTCACAAGTGTTTGAAATGAGAAAGCACTCAAGTTATAGTGTGTACAGAGCAAATTAGACAGGGCTTCCTCGCCTTTTCTCTCTTAAAATGGCTGCCCCAAGCCCTCTATTTATAGAGGGGGAAGCCGTAGGTGTACCTGCGGCAGACGCAGATGCACCTGCGGCTGCTCGGGGTGCCCAGGGCTCCGCAGGTCCAGCCGTCTCGAAGTATGTGCACGCGTACAACGTGCTGTCCGCTCGAACTTTTAGAACTTTAATTCGGGCATTCTATCGAGGTGTATTAGACCTTTTACGTCATGCTGTTGTCAAGAGTTACACAATAACATGGGATAAGAGTTTATACGAAGTCGGAAAGATGGGACCATGCCCAGGTCTTCAAGCTTCAAATTATATCCAGTGTGATGTCTTATGTAATTATCACTCGAGATTGGAGCTATTGGTTCTTGTGGGACACTTATGTGTAGAATGTATGTTGAGATGTTGTTGAGATGGCGTGATGGGAAATCGAGGTGGCAAAAATGACGATTTTGCCCCTCACCGAAGTTATCTCCGGTTCTGGCCTGATTTAGCAATCATTGCTCAGGGTTATCTTCGAGATTGGACTGCTGCAAGTGTTAAACATCCTCAGGGTTGTCTCTGAGGTATGTCTGACCTTCCGGGGTTGTTTTTGAGTTTTGGGACTGAGTGCCTCGGGGCTATCACCGAGTGTTGTAGCTGATTACTGGGGTTTGAAATAAGCATTTTCGAGGTTATCTCTGGAACTTCAACTGCACTCCTCGGGGTTATCTCTGAGGTTGGGTCTGAAACTCCCAGGGTTGTCTCCGGGACTGGAACTGAATATCTTGGGGTTATCTCCGAGATGGCAAACTTCTCCGGTGTTATCTCCGGAGCTAGAACTGTATTCCTCGGGATTGTCTCCGAGGTTAAAACTGAAGATCCCGGGATTGTCTCCGGGACTGCACTTGTATATCTCGGGGTTATATTCGAGATAGAAAACTGAGTTTCCCACGGTTGTCTCCTGGATTGTGCTGATTTGACTTCCAGGGTTATCTCTGGAAGATGATTTTGCCCTCCTGCAAGGTTAGTAATAGGAATGCAAAATTTCGAGTGTCTACAATTGGTATGAATTTTATTATGAAATTTTTACATTTTCATGTCGAGGTTACTATTCACGTATACGACACCATTCATGAATACGGTACTATTCACGAGTACTATTCACGAAGTATGATTTTTCTTGTGGAATTTTTACTTTTTTGTGTCAGGATTACTATTCACGTATACGACACTATTCACGTATACGGCACTATTTACAGAAAAATTAAATTTTCTTTTCTTTGTCGAAGTTGTCTATTCTGGTTACTATCTTTGATTGTATCCATGTTTTGATCTTCATTCTTGAATTTTGCTCCACAATTGATTATTATGGAGTATTTTTGAACTTGGATAAACCAAAGTACGAATCCCTAATCTTTATCCTTTTATCTCGCTGGATTCATTTTTTTAAAAGTATTTTTCATCATCCTTAGTCCTAAATGATGATATAACTGAATATATTTGGCCTTTAGTGCAAAGATGAATGATTACCTGATGAATATCTTTGACCCGTTATGCAAAGATGAACAGGTGTTGAGATGAACATGACCAACTGGGGATACGATTGAATATCTTTGGCTCGTAGTGTAAAGATGAATATTTGATTCAAGATGTATATTGATTGATGTTACAGGGATAAAATATTGATGATGGACTTTTAAATCATAGAAGAAAGTAACTTCATTCTCTATTTAACTCTTCTAATGAATTGTTATTTTCGCTGCGAATATTGATCTAAAACTTGTTGTCTATTATTTTTTATTTAATTTATTAAAGGCTAACGATAATTTGTTCTACATTATCTTAGTCATAATATTATTAACTGGGCTAGTTGAGTTCACCTTTTTCCTTTTTGTTCCATTTTTCTTCTCAAAAGGCAAGAATATAACGAGAACTAATTAGGGTGTAGTGTGATCGGTCCAGACAGTTGTTTTAGCAGTCCTCACTATTTTGTAAAATAGTGTATCAATAATCGTAATGAGGACTTATTTGAGTTTGGATATTGTCTAGAAGATAATATTTGTATTTAAACTCACAGCATATGTGTTGTCGTATTTTGCACGATAATTGTAATAATGAAGTTTGTAGTTATTTTTGTACCATGTATTTGGCGTCTCAGAATAGGTTGTATGGACCTATTTTTGGGGCGTCACAATTGGTATCAGACCTTAGGGATATGGTCTTTGGCGGAGATCAGGGAATAGAACTAGGAGGGGAGAGACGAGTAAATCCTACGCTAGTGTGTCCTACCTAAGCTTATTTGGTATTTAATTGGTCGGTCAGAATATAGTGATAATATGTGGAATGTCAATTTCTTTAATTAACCCTTGTTTTATGGTAATATTTGAGAATGACAGCTGAAAATGTTAGCAATGGAGTGAATGAGACTGTGGAGATACCTTTAATCACCAACTAGGAGAACGTGCAAAAGGACGATAATGTTCCTCCTGTAAACAACACCACTAATCAAACGATAAATGATGTAATGTTTAGAAGCTTTATACAGTTCATGCAAAATCAGATGAGGGAGACTCGTGTACAAAATACAGGTGAAAATAATGGTAACGCACGGCTTGTCACAACCAAGTAGTTTAAAGAGTTGGAACCACCAGAATTTTTGGAAAAGCCGGATCTGATCAAGGCGGAAACGTGGGTTAAGTAAATTACCAAGATATTTGATGTCTTGGGATGCACGGAGGAATAGAAGATTCCATTCGCCACCTTTATGTTCTGTGGTGAGGCAGATTACTGGTGGAAATCTGTGAAGCGTACCTAGCCTGCCGCACTTAATATGTCTTGGGAAACATTTCAGAAACTGTTCAATAACAAGTACTTTCCTGAAAGTATTCGTCATATGAAGGAGGTATAGTTTATTAGACTGGAACAGAATAACATGACTGTGTCCCAGTACGAGGCTAAGTTCGTAGAGTTATCCAGGTTTGCACCTCATTTGGTAGAGAATGAGGAACGTATGACACGGATGTTTTTGAGAGGTATGAAACCCAAAATTTGGAAATATCTTATTTCTCACAAAATTTCTCTATATTCAGATGTTGTGAACAGGGCTCAATTATTAGAGCGAGATAATGAGTCTGTTTAACCAAGGGACCACAACCAGGGTCATACAGGTGACAAAAGTCATCGGAGCAATGATAACCAGTGGGGAGGTAAATATCCAGACAAAAGCGGTAACCACTCTGGTGGAAATCGTGGCCATGATAGTAGAAGAAGCGAGTCAGTGGGAGATTTCAAAAAGAGAAGGTACAATAATGACAACGTGAAGACGTCAACACCAACATCAACTGTTCCTAGGAGAGGAGAACGATAACCGGTCGTATGTTATAAATGAGGGAAAGAGGGACACATCAGCCCAAACTGCCCACAATAATCCAAGGTATGTTATAACTATAGAAAGGAAGGTCATATAGCTAGAGATTGTCCTATAGCGAAACTAAGTCCAGAGGGAATGGTGACTCCAAACGCTGTCCCGAACAAGTCAAAGTCGGTGGTTCCTAGAAGAGCATTTGTCGTAACTGCCCAAAACGCGAGGAACCCGAACGAGGTTATCACGGGTAAGCTAATCATAAACTCTTGTGAAGTTTATACCTTACTAGATACTAGTTCTATCCATTCTTTTATTTCTCCTGTTTGTGCTCAACGTTTGAACTTGACCCCTGAGAAATTAGACTTTGACTTATATGTTGAAACTCCGTTAACAAAAACTTACGTTACATCCATGGTTTATAAATCTTGCTTGATCCAAGTTGGGACCATCACATTACCTGTCGATCTTATTTCTTTGAAAATACTTACATTTAATGTAATTTTAGGGATTGATTGGTTACCACTCATCATGCCAAAATTGATTCTTTTCGTAAGGTTGTTAGTTTTCATATTCCTAACCAACCTGTTATGTGAATTCAAGCAACTAAAACACTAAAGTAAATCACTGTCATATTAAACCATAAAGTCATTCATTTATTGAAAAACGGATGTCAAGCTTTCTTAGCCCATGTCATGGACTTGAATAAAAATACGTCAGATTTGAATAATATTTCTATTGCTAGTGAATTTCCTGACATATTTCTTGAAGAACTTCTCGGTCTACCCCTAGAACATGAAGTTGGATTCTTTATTGACCTTGAACCTGGTACAAAACTAATTTCTAAAACCCCATATCGAATGGCCCCTATTGAACTTCAGGAGTTAAAGGTCCGACTACAGGAGTTGTTAGATATCGATTTCATTCGTCCTAGTATATCTCCTTGGGGTGCTCCTATTTTATTTGTAAAGAAAAAAGATGGGAGTATGTGACTTTGTATTGACTATCGGGAATTGAACCATGTCACCATCAAGAATAGGTATCCGCTACCTCGCATTGATGACCTGTTCGACCAGTTGCAAGGAGTACAATTCTTTTCAAAGATCGATCTTCGTTTTGGATATCATCAGCTGAAGATTAAAACTGAGGATATTCCGAAGACTGCCTTCAGAACTCGGTACGGGCATTATGAATTCTTAGTCATGTCTTTTGGATTGACTAATGCTCCTTCTGATTTTATGGATATGATGAACCGTGTGTACATGGAATATTTAAATCAGTTTGTAGTTGTCTTTGTTGATGACATCCTCAACTATTCCAAAAGTTGTGAAGATCATGAGTGCAATTTAAAGCTGGTACTTCAAAGTCTTCGTGATAACAAGCTATATGCCAAGCTGAAGAAATACGAGTTCTGACATGAGGAAGTAGCATTCCTTGGGCACGTGGTGTCAAACATGGAGTATCTGTTGACCCGACGAAGAATGAAACAATACAAAGTTGGGAGCAACCGAAGTCGATGACCGAAGTACGTAGCTTTCTAGGCTTAGCTGGTTATTATCGTAGATTTGTGGAAGGATTTTCTCTAATCGCTACTCTATTAACTCAGCTAACTCGGAAAGATACAAAATTTGTATGGAGCGAGAAATGCGAGAATAGTTTCCAAGAGCTCAAGACGAGACTCATTTCAGCACCTATTCTGACAATACCATCTGGTTCGGATGGATTTGTTATCTACAACGATGCTTCAGGCAAAGGGTTAAGATGTGTTCTCATGCAACATGGGAAAGTCATTGCATATGCCTCGCGATAACTCAAAGAATATGAGAGGAATTATCCTGCTCATGATCTGGAGTTGGCAGCAGTCGTTTTCGCGTTGAAGATCTGGAGACACTACCTGTATGAGGAGAAAGTGGAGATCTATACAGATCATAAAAGCCTCAAATATTTCTTCACCCAAAAGGAACTCAACATGCGGCAATGACGTTGGCTTGAGTTGTTGAAAGATTACAATCATACCATCCAAAACTATCCTGGGAAAGCAAACGTAGAAGATCATATGCGGGTACGAGTGCGATATTGTCAACGCAAATGCCCATTTTGTATGACTTGTAAAGGATGGAGATATTGTTAAAGTCTCCAAGTACCCACGTGATGATATCAAATATACGAGTAGAATCAACTTTAATCGATAAAGTTAAAGCTACTCAAGCTATGGACCTGAAGCTGATGCATATGAAGAAAAAAGTACAAGAAGGTGTTATTCCAGAAGTAAGAATCGACGAAGAAAGAATAATTCAAGTCAACTCCAGACTTTGCGTTCCTAACGATTCTGACTTGAAGCATAGAATTATGATGGAGGTACACAACACACCGTTTGCAATCCATCCTGGGAGTACCAAAATGTATCATGATCTTTGACATACATTTTGGTGGAACAATATGAATAGAGAGATCGCGGAGTTTATCTCGAGGTGTTTAACTAGTCAACATGTAAAGGCGGAGCATCAAGTGTCAAAGGGTCCATTGCAACCACTTGAGATTCTAAAATGGAATTTGGAACACATTACCATAGATTTTTTTACAGGTCTTCCCAAGGTTTCTCAAGGCATAAATGCGATTTGGGTTATTGTAGATAGATTAACCAAGTCTGCTCATTTCTTACTGATACGGGAGACTTATTCCCTTAAACGTCTTGCTCGTACGTACGTGAATGAGATTGTGAGATTGCATGACATGCTAGTATCCATAGTTTTGGATCGTGACCCAAGATTCACTTCATAATTTTGGGTTAGTTTGTAGAAAGCTATGGGCAAGGATTTACGATTCAGTTCGGCATACCATCCTCAAACGGACGGGCAATCAGAAAGGACTATTCAAACTCTTGAAGATCTATTAAGACTCTGTGTCCTAGATTTCAAAGGTAGTTGGGATAAGTACTTGCCATTGGTAGAATTCTCCTACAACAATAGTTATCAAGTAAGTAGAGGCATGGCTCCATTCGAAGCGTTGTATGGACGAAAGTGTCGCTCTCTAGTATGCTGGGATGAGGTGGGTGAAGCAATGTTGTTGGGACCAGAATTGATGTGCATGACTAAGGAAAAGATCCAAAGGATCCGACAAAATATACAAACGGCACATGATCGACAAAAGAGTTATGCGGATCTTCATCGAAAGGACGTGAAATTTAATATTGGGGTTCATGTATTATTACGTGCTGCTCCATAGAAGGGAGTTACAAGATTCAGGAAGAGAGAAAAGCTCAATCAATGATTTGTTGGTCCATTTGAGATTTTTGACCGAGTAGAAAATGTGGCCTATAGACTCGCATTACCTCTAAGCATGTCTCGTGTTCATAATGTTTTTCACATATCTGTGCTTCGTAAATATGTGAAAGACCCAAACCACATTATTAAGTTAGAACCAGACGAGATAACCGAAGATTTAACGTACGAGGAGGTACCTGTCAAGATCTTGGATAGGAAGGAGCATGTCCTACGCACAAAGGTTATACCACAAGTTAAAGTTTTGTGGAGGAACCATGCTATGGAGGAAATGACCTGGGAGTTGGAATTAGAAATGAAAACGAGGTATCCTCACCTTTTCGAAACACCAGGTACATACGTCAATTTCGAGGACGAAATTTTATAAGGAGGGGAGATTGTAAGACCCCAACTTTTTATAAATAAAATTAAATTTCCTCTAATTATTATTTTGAATAATAAGGTGTTAATTTGATATAATGCTTTGGTTATGGGTGAAATGTACAAATTTTACAAAATAAGCAAGTGGTTATAAAATATTCATTGTTGTCGAGGAAAATTCGTTTGGTCATGGAATATTCTTGCTGTCGGTGAATATTTGTATGATGACGCAGCCATTTGTCGGCCCCATAACGGAAAACTGTCGGATGAAGAAAGCGACAAGTATGAGTTTTTTTTAAATAACGGCGTGTTGGAATACCTGGTGGTTAAAGTATAGTAATACACGTGGTTGCACAGTAGCACACGGTATTGCACATTATTTTTTTGGATTTTTAATTTTTACTTAAGAAGGCACTACTCAATAATTGTTATAGTAATTATTGTTCAATATTTTATTCTATTGATTCAATAATTGCTACGTTGATATTTTATATTATTGTTGTTTCAATAATTATCACTGCACAGTATTTTCTATTATCAGATCAATAATTCATATTATTTGAATAATATTATTAAATAGCATTATTGACAATGTCTAAGGAATCTCTGTCTAGGACAGGGGATTGGTTACCTAATTACGCGCCAGTAAGGAGAAATCCTTATCGGAAAACGCCCTCTTTCCTGGGAATGACCTGGTTGTCATTATTGTGATTTTGTAATATTATTTGTGAATAATTAATTATTGATTTATATGATAAAGAAATATTTATTTTATATGGATATAAATGAAAGAATTAATGCTGAGGAGTTTTATCAGTATTTTGTCGGGATGAATGTAATAAAAATCATCCGTATGTGGATTTTGGTCATTTTCTATTTGGAATTTGGAAAACATTTCTTCTACAAAGTTGTAGAGAATTAAATTTCCTATGAAATGAACATAAAATTTATATTTTTCTGATAAAAGGACTATTTATTATGAATTATTGAAGTTTCGAAAATAAATATTTTTATTAAAAATATAGGTAGGCCCCACTTTTGGTTGTTATGGAATTTTCTGAA
Organism: Panax notoginseng; assembly: GCA_016801055.1. NCBI lineage: Eukaryota > Viridiplantae > Streptophyta > Magnoliopsida > Apiales > Araliaceae > Panax > Panax notoginseng. Next base: position 182,138,860 of record CM029016.1, on the reverse strand, counting down.
TTTGGTGGTTCCCACTTATGGTGTACTGAGTTTGGTCAAGAGGTGTGCGTGAAATTTTTTTATTAAAATATTATTTTATTAAATTTTAGTCTGCTTTGGCGTTCTAGCATTTTTCTATAAATAGGGTGCTTAGTTAGAATTGAAAATCACACCAGAATCAGAAGTTTTCTCTCTCTATAATATCGAGCGTATTTTTGTGAGTATTTAGATACTTTGAGAGTTACTATTCAGTGCAAGTTTTTTTCAATATTATATCCGATATTCCAGTTAGAAGTACTGTTCTTTTGAGGTAAGGGATGTTATTTTCTTCGTAAATGATGTTATTTCGTACAATATCATTATGCTGAAATATTGGTATGAATTTTATTATGAAATTTTTACGTTTTCATGTCGAGGTTACTATTCACGTATACGGCACTATTCACGTATACGGCACTATTCACGAATATGGCACTATTCACGAATATGGTACTATTCACAAATATGATACTATTCACGAGTACTATTCACGAAGTATGATTTTTTTTGTGGAATTTTTACTTTTTTGTGTCGGGGTTACTATTCAGGTATACGGCACTATTCACAGAAAAATTAAATTTTATTTTCTTTTTCCAAGTTGTTTATTATGGTTACTATCTTTGATTGTATCCATGTTTTGATCTTCATTCTTGAATTTTGCTCCACAATTGATTATTATGGAGTATTTTTGAACTTGGATAAACCAAAGTACAAATCCCTAATCTTTATTTTTTTATCTCACTGGATTCGTTCTTTTTAAAATATTTTTCATCATCCTCAGTCCTAAATGATGATATAACTGAATATTTTTGGCCTGTAGTGCAAAGATGAATGATTACTTGATAAATTTCTTTGGCCCGTAGTGCAAAGATGAATAGGTGTTGAGATGAACATGACCAACTAGGGATACGAATGAATATCTTTGGCCCGTAGTGCAAAGATGAATATTTGATTCAAGATGTATATTGATTGATGTTACAGGGATAAAATATTGATAATGGACTTTTAAATCATAGAAGAAAGTAGACTTCATTCTTTACTTAACTCTTCTAATGAATTGTTATCTCCGCTGCGAATATTGATCTAAAACTTGTTGTCCATTATTTTTTATTTAATTTATTAAAGGCTAACGATAATTTGTTCTACATTATCTTAGTCATAATATTCTTTACTGGGCTAGTTGAGCTCACCATTTTTTTTTGTTCCATTTTTCTTCTCAAGAGGTGAGAATATAGCGGAAACTAGTTAGGGTATGGAGTGATGGATCCAGACAGTTGTTTTAGCAGTCCTCACTATTTTGTAAAATAGTGTATCAATAATCGTAATGAGGACTTATTTGAGTTTGGATATTGTTTAGAAGACAATATTTGTATTTAAACTCACAGCATATGTGTTGTCGTATTTTACACGACAATTGTAATAATGAAATTTGTAGTTATTTCTGTACCATGTATTTGGTGACTCAGAATGGATTGTGTGGACCTATTTTGGGGCTGTCACAGAAAAGTCTTGGGAGTTTTTAGAAGACTTGGCAGAAAAAACTATGCAATGGGAAACCACCCGAGAGACCGATAAACCTAGTTCATCTAGGGGTGTTCATGCAATTGACAATTCAATTGCTACCGAAGCTAAGTTGGTTGGTGCACTTAAAAGACTTGAAGCTTTAGAAACTAGGGGACAATCACACGTAAACCAAGTCTCCACACCAACACCTTTATGTCTAAGGTGTAATTCACCAAGTCACGTGATAGAGGAATGTCCTAGAGTCATGGCCCAATCTAAATAATATGAACAAGTCAATGCAATGTTTCAAAGACTTGGGAATGACCCATTTGCACTTACTTATAATAAAGGTTAGAGAAATCATCCTAATTTTGCATGGAACCAAGGATCATACCCAAATAATTCTTCAAATAAGGTCAATCAGTTTTTAAATCAATCTTTTCAACCTTACCAGAAGTCGAATCCTGGTTCGTACTAAAATGCAAATTCAATAACCTAATATCCATCAGGTTTTTCTAATGAAAGTGAGAAGAGACTTAACACTTTAGAGAATTGCATAGAAACTTTAATAAAATCTCATAATAATTTTAATAATTTCATGCAAAACACTAACCAAGCCTTATCTCGTCTAGAGATCCAAATGAGTCAATTGACCACTATAGTTAGTGAAAGAGAGAATGATAAGCTTCCTAGTCAACCCGAGAGAAATCCAAAATTTTCAGTCCCTAATCAAAAATCTTATCATACTAATTCACTTAAAAGCAACCAAGTCAATTATGTGAATTCTATAATCTCTTTAAGGTCTGAAAATTATTTTAACAATCATACTGGCATTGATAATGAAGAAGAGAAAATTTTAAATGTTGAATCTAACAATCCATCTTCAAAGTCAGCCCAACCTGAAAAGTTCACAAACTCTAAGTTAGTAGATCCATCTACTAACCTTGTGTCAAAAAATGATCAAACCACGTCTTCTGAATCAAATGAAAAAGTCTTTTAACCAAAAACCCCATTCCCTCAAAGGCTTATTTCAAACAAGCAGTCATCCCAGTTGGACAAAATTCTAGAAGTGTTCAAACAAGTGAAAATTAATATTCCCCCTTCTAGATTCCATTCAACAAGTTCCCTCATATGCTAAATGTCTAAAAGATTTGTACACACATAAAGAACCACTCATGTTCCTAAGAAAGCTTTTCTAACATCCTATGTTAGTTCTATCTTGTCATGCCAAGTCACTATGAAATATAAGGACCCCGGTTGTCCTACTATTTCATGCATCATAGTTGACACCTTAATTGAGAAAGCTTTACTTGATTTAGGAGCTAGTGTGAACCTTTTTCCATTTTCTGTGTACCAAATATTGGGCTTAGGGGAGTTGAAAAAGACAAGTGTCACACTCCAACTAGTTGACCGTTCTGTTAAAGTTCTAAAGGGAATAGTTAAGGACGTACTCATTAAGATTGGCAATTTTATATTCCCTGTTGAATTTGTTGTTCTTGAAACCCAGCATGTTGTCAATCCCAAGGGTCAAATTCCTGTCATTTTAGGTAGACCATTTCCAGCAACCTCTAATGCGTTAATTAATTGTAGAAATAGACTAATGAAATTAAAATTTGGAAATATGACAATTGACTTAAATGTGTTTAATGTGGGAGAGCAACCTAGTGATCTGTTTGACCAGTTCATTGAAGTGAACATGATTCAGGAAATGAACTTACGGGGGAAGATGAAATTATTAACTTTTGTCTAAATCATTTTGGTCAAAATTGGAATGAAATTGAATACTTGAATGAGGTCAATGAGATGTTGGACTCCACAACCCAAAAATCTTACTCTAGATTAGAACCTATAGTTGAATAAAGTTTGACACATTTTGAGCATTTTCAAGAGAATCAAATTGACCTTGAATTTAAATCCTCTTATGATCATTTTAAGTCAACATTGGGTCCATTCGAAGTGCCTTCCAGAAACACTAAATGTAATTTAATAAATGAACCAAAGGTTGTGGACAATGATAATCTTCCATGTTTAGATACTGAGATCATATCTCTCATTTCAGATAATGCATGTGTTAATCTAGTGGTGCCTAAATATCTTGGTATAACAATTATTCAAAATGATGAAAATGTTTTAGTGCCCCTTGGTAACGAATATGGATGGCAAGTTTGGATAGATTTTATGAAGTTAAAATTTTTCAAAAGGAACTATCATTTTTTGTTGTCATTCCCTGACTCAATTTTAAAAGAATCAGTCGGGTATGCTCACAATTGTTCTTCTGTTGCAAATTCTAACTATTTCCAATTACCCAGACCTCCTAAAAGTCATACGAAATCCACTCTAGGTTGTCTATTTGTATCACTGATCATTTACAGTCTCATTGTTTTTAGGATGCATAAAATTTGTAGTTATGTACATTTATTTTTCTTCTCACCACATTCTCTTGTAGACCAAATCTTCCACCACACAAGGTACAATTCTTTCACATCTTTGTCCTCTTTTCTTCATTTTCTTCATTTACAAACATTGAGGACAATGCCTGATTTAGGTATGGGGGGAGTTTTGCATTTTTACCTTGTTTTCTTTTCTTTTTAGGAAATTAAATTTTTTTAAAAAAAAAATTTTGAAAAAATGAAATATTTTGTTTGACTTTTTATGGATTAAATTTATTTTAATAAATGTTCGTAGAGTTAAAACTCATGAGTAAGATTGAAAGATTTAGAACTCTTGAACATTTGATAAGATACAAAATCTTAGTTTGAAACACCATCTTGAGTAAAATAAAGTTCTTTTGCATTTCTGCACTTAACGTTCACACTAACTCTTAGTTGTGGGGTATATACTATGATTTGAGAAATTTAAAGAAAAAAATTTGGAAAAAAAAGTTGAAAAAAGTAAATAAATAATTGTTTCAATGTCCATTGAATGAAATAACTAGGTATTCAAGCCTCATGAAGCATCGATATTGACGCTGAAAAGTGTGATGGATAAAAATAACTTGACTAGTCTAGTTTTGTGGCCTTTGTAACTCTAGGTAGTAAGCCCTTAAGGGTGTCTCTACACCTACTGCCCTAAAGCCAACTAGTTTGGGAGTCATTGGTTCAATGCTCGCTACATGAGTAACTCTGAATAGCCTAAGAAAACGAGACATTGTACAAGTCAAGAAAAAAATAAAAAAAAAGAAATAAATAAATAAAATGAGTTTGCATGATTTTCATGGTAAAAATCCCTACTAAGAGTTACATCATATACACAATGTTTGCACCACATGGAATTAATTTAATGAAGGATGGTGTCTAGAATAAAGATTGAATATTTTTGATAGGGTGAAAGTGTGATTTTGAATTTAATCTTACTTTTGTATAATGTCTATGGATATTTAGAAGTTTATTTTAAATTCATGACTTGTTGAACAAAAAAAAATATTTTTGAATTTTGTGGATATCTTCACTACAAACCCTCACGAGACACAACTGGTCCACTTGGGGTAACCTTGGGGTTTAAAGGCTTGTTGCACATGCTAAGTGCAATCGTGTTTACTTCGAAAATGGGAAAGTATAGTTTTTTGTTTTATTTTATTTTCTTTTTATTTTACTCGAGGATGAGCAAAAGATAAGTATGTGGGTATTTGATATACACATTTTTTATATATTTTAATATTCCCATATTTATTATTTTATATGTTTGTTTTATTTAACGAATACATTTTATTTTGTTTTGTAGGAAATAACATTTATTTTTCTTGGGGAACAAATAAAGGATTTATATCCAATCTTTAAAGATGAAAAGGGACTCTTGGATTATTATCATATAGAGATTGAAGTCAAGAAGGAAAAAAGAGGAAAAAAGGAACAAAGTGTCCAAATTTAAGGAACCTAAATTAGGTCACAAATTTATTTTCTCTATAAATAGGCCTCTTGTTTTAAAGAGAGGGGGCACCACTTGTTATTTTCTTTTCTTTAGTCTTTCACTGGTGTAGAAAGGAGTAAGGTATTTAGAATGTCTTTTCTCTTATTCCAATCACGTTTGGTACTACTGTCAGAGAGTATTTGTAACTTTCTTTTATTGATATAATAGAAATTCTCTTTTAATTATTGTTCTTATTTCATGCAAATAGTAGTACTAATATTATTTGTTTTTGTTTCTAATTCCATGGCTAGCTAAATTTCTAATACTAGGATGATGATGAAACTAAGTATTTCATAATAATATTTTCTTTCCGTTCTGAAATTAGTGCTAATAGTTTTCACCTTCATATTTTCCTTCGCACAAATTGCATATTATTTTTATATTGATTGCGAGGTTTTGTTAAGTTATACTTAATCTGTGAATTTTTTATAACTTATGCTTGCCTATGTTAATTATATGAATCATTACTTTTTAAAGGGAAGGGAAAATAATTTGGAAATTAATTTGAAAAATACGAAATTGCTTATTAAGTTAGTATTTAGTGGATTCAGATTCCTAGGTATCTTTTCTTATTAATAGTTTCCATTATTAATTATTAGTTTGCATAATTTAGTTAGTCAATCATCACCATTATATTTATTTCTAATTTACCTAAAATATTAATTAAGGATTTGATAATTAATCTAGTCTCTGTGGTTCGACCTGCACTTGCCAAATCTACAATAGACACTGTGCACTTGCAATATATAATTTTAACACATCATGATAGTAGTACAAGTAATCCTTGGACTTAAGATCATCATAGTATCTTGTGTATGATAGGTTATGCTATGACATATTCCTTAAGACCCTTAGGGCATATCAAAGAGTATGCTTGGGTATATTAAGTTGTACATGGAGATAATGAGTGATCAACAAAGAATCTACCACTTCTAGTAAAAGGAGAGAATGTCCTATGTGATTCGATAAATGACAACTCAGTAATCTTTGACCAAAGCAGAATGAAATTAGAAATGTGTTTCTAGTTTGCATTATTTATAGTTGTGCATTTAAGAATCAAAATACATATAATTAAATAAAATAAGACTTGACAGTAATTCTATGTCTTATATTTGATTGAGACATTGTATGGTAAAAGGATTGAATTGTACGATAACTATTCATTGAAAGGTTCTTTTATCATTAATGTTAAAATCTATATTATCTAGAAAGTCGTTGATTGCTAAGGGGGCTTACCCTTATTGTAGAATAAATATTATTTATTTAAATAAATTAAATAGTTTAATTTATTTATTTAAATAAGATTAGAATTGTTTTAATTGATTTATTCATAACCGGTTTAATATGGAGAACCTAAAGAGTCACACCGCAAAAAAAATATTTATTTAAGAAGTAAATGACATAATCATAATAATATGTTAAGTATATTTAATTTATGCTATGGTGATAGAATAAATTAAATAGCTTAATATTTATTATTTAATATTTTAGAAATATTAAATATAAATTAATAAGAGGAGTCTTGTTAATATTATTACTATTATTATTATTTAATTTCTAAATGGTTTAGGAATTAATTAATAAAAGCACTCTCATAAGTTTCTAATTGGATTAGGAATTTAATTAATTAAAAGAGTTTAATTAAATAAAATTATATTCCTAAATAGTTTAGGAGGGTTATCTATATCTATAAATAATAGAAGTCTTATAATGGATTAGGCTTACACAGTTATAAAAACTTCCAATGGTTCGGAGAGTACTGACATATTCTCTAGAGAGAGAAAACTAGGGTTTTGTCAAATACCCAACTTCTTGAATATGTATTATTCCTTGATGGATCACCTCTAGAGGTCAAACACTAGGGTGACTTGCATTTGATCTAAAGAAGGAATCTCATAAGTGGAATTCAAGGAGAACGCGAAGGAATAGGAGGTAAACTTGTACCCGAGGAAGCTTTGATCGACAAGGGTATGATTCTATATCTCCGTCTCTTTCGTTTAATTCATAATTGTGCACAAGGATGATCATGGTGATGGTTTGTATAAAAATTTTAAAATATGATTTTATTGCGCTTCCGCACTATGTATGCAATTTGATTGTATGTTCGCGCTATATACAAACGTAACAATGGTATCAAAGTCAACCTTGTGCTAATTATCAATTATGTTGATTCCATATGTGTATGGGTATGTGATTGGATCGATTTTCTAGGCAAAAGAAAACAAATTATGCGATGCAACGCGGCCGCGCTCAAACCCATAAAATGTTTCTGGGGTTGTAGTGTGGCCGCGTTGGTTCCCAATGTAATCTGGGCGCGCCCGCGTCAGTCTGTAGAGTTTAAAAGTTTTTATTTTTTATTTTTATTTATTTCAATTAAGATAAAAGGTTTATTTTGAATTGTAATATGATTAAAAATAAAAGTTTTTATTTTAACTTGGAATTGGATTTTACGTAAATTAGAATAAAGGAGTTTATTCTGTTTTGGAATATGATTCCATGTTTTTTAGAATAAAAGTGTTTATTCACATATGGAATAAGATTCTATGTTTCCTAAAAATAAAGATGTTTATTTTGATAAGGAATAAGATTCAACATATTTTATTTTTCCAGCAATTTTAAGTTAAAATAAAAGAGTTTATTTTGAACTTGAAATTAGATTCCATGTTAATTAAAATAAAAAAATTTATTTTGATTTGGAATTTGATTAAAAAATTAATGAGTTTATTTTTATTCAAAATTGAATAAAATAAAATAAAGAAGTTTATTATGATTTCAATTTTAATTAACATAAAGGAGTTATTTTAATAGACATAAAATGAATTTAATGAGCTCAACATTAGAATTTATCACACCCTTTCTGAGCTGATTTGGAGACTTTTGTCCAGATATATGGATCCAGACCAGCCGAGTAGCTCCTGTAGGACCTCTTCAGGTGTAAGGATGAGAGCTTCTGATATGCCTCGCCCTCGTTCAGCCCGACAGCCTCGTCGGTTGACGGAGTTAGTTATTCATCTTATCCGGGTTGATGTACCAGATGTTGAGAATGAGGAGGTGAATGTACCGGTTGCGGATCCTGCTCCTTCTGCTTCTATTTCCCGTAGGGAGCTTCCAGCAATAAATGTGATGATTCTAAAGCTTCTGGATGATTTGAGTCGCCACCCCTTGTAACGATCCAAAATTTTAAATTGTAATATTAAATATTTATCGAATAATATAATTAATTATTTGGTGTGTCTATTGTTGACTTGATGAAATAAATATTTTATTAATGTGATGGTTGTTAGTAAATATTTATGAATCTAAATTTAATAGAGAATTTTTCTAAATTAAATTAATTTATAATTTAGAGAGCTGTAAAAATAACATGAGATGTTATATTGTTGTTTTGATTTAATAATTTAGATGGTATATTAAATTATTAAATAAAGTTATAATGAAAATTATAATTTTGTGATAATTGCTAAAATGCTATATTTAATTCAAATATAGTATGTGATTATAATTATAAACTAAAGTGTTTATTAAAATAAATTAAAAAGGGTTTAATTTAGTTTTTACCAAACAAGGCTTAAATATTTTAATTCTTTAAAATTAAATGGTTTTGCCAAACAAAGCCTTATGGCTTTTAAATTTTTAATTTTTGAAATCAAATAAAATAAATAAAATAATAAGTATAATATAATTATAATATATATACGTTAGTTTGTAACTGCCATTATAATTAAGTTGGCGTATTAAGATTATCAGTTTTATTCTTGCGCTGGCTATCAGTTGATTTTTGGCTTAGCTTTTATTTACTATACTCATTCTAGTGGCTGAGTTTTGTGTGAGTTGAGAGAATTTGAGAGAGAAGGATTTCAGAACATTTTGCAATGTTTATCAAAAAGGATTGTAAGCAATTTGAAGGTACTTCTTATACAACTCTAATATATATATGTATATGTCTACATATGTGAACTACGGCAAAGTTTTGCTATGCTCTGTGAATTCTATTTCTTCCAAATTGTTGTTATATAACTAAGTTATGGTGGTTATACATGCTATAATGATAGAGTGTATGTTTAAACAAGAGATTGCATGCTAATTTCGGTTTACAGTAGAAGAAAATTTCGACAGTGTATGTTTGTATGTATTTTTATATGGTTCATGAAAAGTATCAATTATAATGGTCAATTTGTATGTGAAAGTATAAATTGAAGTTTGTATATGTTAGTTCATTGAGATACGAGCATAACGTAATTTGAATGGAGTGATTTGAACAAATAATGAATTCATAGTGATGATTTTTGGGATGAATATCAAAAATGGAGTTTTATATGAAAAACATGAAAATTGAGAAATTAAAATAGTTTTAGTTGTTGATAAATTGTGCTAAGTGGTTGTAAATGTTAGCAAACATGTTTATGATAGTTGTATATTTATTTTACGTGTTGATATTACAGTCTATTGGGTGAAATTTGTGTTTGTTGGGCTAAAGTCGGCTACTGTTCATTAGCCATCTCTATTGGGTGAAATTTGTGTTTGTTGGGCTAAAAACAGTGCAGCTGTACCGGCGCAGCTGCGCCGGTCCCAGGCCTTTGTATGGCACAACTGCGCCATACCCTGGTTTGAGATTCTGGCTTCTGCTATTGCTGCTGATTTGGGAAAGCATCATAACATGGTCTGAAATTATGTTAGCATGTTAAATGGGTAATGTTAAGGTTAACATAACATAGTGAATTGTGGTTAGTAGGTTCAAAGTTGCAAAATTGATTAGTAAATCAAGAACATGTTATGTGATAATTTAGTATACCTAATGAAAGTTAGACAAGTGTTGCAAAGTAAAACACTTAGAGTTTCTAAAATATAAATGGTAATGAACATGTTATGATATGTTAGCATATCTAATAGGTATTGTGGTTCTAAAATTATGTGTAGATGATCGTGAGTTTAATTTTATAGCTTACGCTCAAGGCAAGTTTCTAAACCTTATCTTTTTACATTAAGAAAGTTTTCTAACTCTACACTTTCGTTGAGTTAGTTCTATTATTACATTGTGTAACTTTATTCTTTTGATTGAGCAAGCTTGTTATCTTAACTGTTATTGAATAAGTCAATTGTTCCTAAAATTCATTCGAGTAAACTTTAACTCTAATTTTATTTGAAATTCTCATTTGATTGATTCATTCTAATTTGTTTATAGTTAAGCAGGTTTCTTAAGTTCTATTATTGTATAATGAACGTAATTTTTGAACTCTCGTCTCTATTATTAAACTATTTTAATTCTTTGCATGAGTTAATACCATGTTGGGCAAGTTTTTAGTTTCCAGCTTGCTATCAGTTGATGTACATTCAGTAATTTCATTTCTAATGTTATAAAACTCTAACCTTAGCTTATTGATTGTTCAAGCAAAGGTTTACCATTTTATTCATTTTGTTGAATACTTATGCTCTATAGTTATTTCAAGCATGAGTTTAATATTTATAATCAGTTCATTTATGATTCTCGATTATTCTGTGTTATGTTGTTATCAACCATCTGTTGTGATTATCAAACACGATTGATTCAACTAGTCATCTAGTTGATGTTCGTTAAACTTCAATTTCCCTTGAAAGCTTATCCAAGCCAAACTTTCTTTGGTGCGGACTTGTACTCTAAATACTGGGATGAACAACCCTATTATTATTAGGGCATAATTTACACGTAGCGTTAAAATATTTGTGCACAATACATTGTACGAAGGACTGATCCCCCTAAGTACGAGGAGTCCTTATAGTCTTATGACTGTTAAAGTTGGAGTTGAAAGATTACTCACAACTGTGAACATAGTTCATGGTCTTATGACCCTCAGTTACATATATTCCATATTTTGGATTCCAGTTTTTGATTATCATTGTTGGAGTATTATTCAGACTTGATGAGCCTATTCGTTGGCAATTATTATTATTATTATTTTCCTGTTGATTTATTATTGTATCCAGTGAGCAATTGTTTTGCTCACTCTTGCATATTTATACACTCATTGCAGCTAAAGTTGAGAAGGTAGATGAGCCTTCAACTAGCATAGGAAAGGGAAAAATGTACAAGTGATGCTAATTTGTACTTTTGTTTACTGTTATGATCATAGACTTTTCAATAATGATGTAATGTAATAATTAAATTCCGCACTTGAATAATGTTTAAAGGTTAGATAACCTGGGATGTTTTTGAATTAACTATTTAAAGGGAGAATTATGGTCAAATATTATTTTATATGGGTAGATAGTATGAATGTTTGGATAGTGAGCACCAAATCTTGTGGAAATAAAGTACCTAGATTTGGGGGTGTCACAAGTTGGTATCAAAGCTTTAGGTTATGAACCTTAGGTGGAAAAAAGCCTTAGGAAGTAACCTTTGAAAAGATAGTGATGATAAACTCTTATCGAGTTTTAAGGATGAAGTACTAAAACACTTATGTGCTTATGTGTTTATAACTTATGTGCTCGTGAGTGTCGAGTATTGATGATTAGTAATTAAAACTTAAAATTTGGTTAACAGGATGGCTAATGTAGGAGGATCCAGTCAGGCTAGAGAGGAGGAGCCTCGAGATATTCAGGTGATTTGGGAACAACTACTACAACGGGAAACAGTTTCGTCGGTCACAGTAGTTGAGCGGGAAAAAGTACCTGATGAGGAGGATGAGATAGAGACGGATGAGGAGGACCCTGTTGAGCTGCCGCAGTTAGGGGATGAGGAGGACGAGGAGGAGGAGATTCCACTTAACTCGATAGCTGCCCGTATGTACGACGAGGTGTATGACCGCAATGTAGGACTTCAGGATACCGTTGAGGAGTTGCAGGAGATAGTAGCTGAACAGCAGACCTCGATGGCACAGAAGGATGACGAGATCCTAGATCGAGAGGAACGTCTGAGTAATGTCGAAGAGAAGCTGGTTCACACCGAAGAAGAGAATGCACGAATGATAGCGAAGATTATAGAGTTGAAGAACAAGTTGAGGAAGGAATCGACTAAGAGGGAAAGAGCCGAAGACGTGTACGAGGAAGCTTATTAACGAGTCGGGATAGCAGGAAGAGATGCACAAGCAAAAAGAATGAAGATGGAGGAGATGTGTCTGTGATGAGACTAATAAAATGTTAAATAATATGTAAATCCCAAGTGTGATGTAACCTATGGGATATGATAATGATGTTATCCCGTAACTTTAGTAGTTCAGGGAAGTAGTGTAAATAGCGGTGATGCTATTGTTTTGATGTTTTTAAAAGATGATGAATGAATAAAAGTTATTATTTTATTCAAAGTGTTATGTGTTACGTGATAATCTCTTATGATGTGCAATTTAAGTATATAATACTAAAAAGGTTGAATAGAAGCTAATAGGTGTATTTTAACAGAAAATGCCTCCAAGACGTCAACCACCACGACAGAGAACCACTGAGGAAAATAACAACAACAATGTGGAAGGACTGCTCAGCAGCTAGTGACGCTACTGACAGGAGCGTTGCAGAATCAACCACAGAACCAAGGTACAACGTTTAAGGATTTCAAGGCGGTTGGACCACCTGAATTCTGTGGGTCCATGAATCCAGTAGAGGCACAAACCTGGATTATGGAGATAGAAAAGGTGTTCGATGTCGCTAGGGTAGAGGATGATCAAAAGACTACTTTCGCAACATTCATGTTGAAAGTAGAGGCTAGTTATTGGTGGCAGACCAATAAAACTCGTGAAGGGCCAGGGGTGATGACCTAGGATAGGTTTAAGGAATTGTTCTTCGAGACCTATTTCCCAGAGAGTTCGAAGAGTCAGTTAGAAGTACAGTTTTTGGAACTTAAGTAGGGAATGATGACGGTGTCTGAGTATGTCGCTAAATTCAACGAGTTGGCGAGGTTTGTGCCATATCAAGTTAGCACGGATGAACGCAAGGCGAAGAGGTTTGAACAAGGATTGAAGCCCTGGTTGTACAGTAGGGTCTCCTTGTTCCAATTGAAAACATTTGCAGCAGTGATGGAGAAGGCAATTCTCGCTGAGAGTGGAAGCGAGGCTGTAACAAAACATAACCAAGAGTAGAGGAAGAAGAAGAGTGAAGGTGAAGTTAAGAATGGTGGAGGTAATAATGGTGGAAATGGCAACAACAGTTGGAAGAGGAAATGGAATGCGAATGGAGGAGCTGGAAATCAGCAAGGAAGCCAGCAAAAGAAGAAGTTCAAAGCATGTGCTACATTTGGAAAGTTTCACAAGGGTGTGTGCTTGATGGGAAAACGAATATGATTCAACTGTGGCCAGGAGGGTCACATCGCCCCAAATTGCAATTAACCCAAGAAGAATGTTTGCTACACCTGCGGGTCAAAGGATCATTTTGCTCGCGAGTGTCCAAAGAAGAAGTCGGGTGAGACAGCTGGAAGCACGGGAAATGCTAGTGGAGGTTCACTGACTATTGTTGGACCGACATCAACAAATAAGCCCACAGCAAGAACCTTTAACATGACGGTGTAGGACGCAGTGCAATCAAAAGATGTCGTGTCAGGTATTATCCCAATCAAGGATATAAATGTATATGTATTATTTGATTCGGGTGCTACTTGCTCGTTTATATCTGTGATTTTGCTAAGAAGTTAGAAATACCTAGTGAAGAGTTAAATTTCCCTTTAAACATAGAAATTACGAATAGGGAAGTGATTCCTGTTAGGTTCATATACAAGAACTGTAGGGTGAATATTAAGGGGAATGTTATGAAAGTAGATTTAATCCCGATAAAACTCAAAGAGTTCGATGTTATTTTGGGAATGGATTGGCTATTCAGTTATGGAGCGATAATCGACTGCCAAAAGAAGTGTGTAAACCTTATGACTCCGTCAAAGGTAGTTTTTCATGGTAGCAAATCGCCTAGACAAATGAAATGTCTGACGGTGATGCAGGCCAAGAAGTTATTGAGTTAGGGTTATGTAGGGTATTTAGCTTACATAGTCGATACTCAAAAGGAGAAGGGTGTGAAATAGGAGGAAATACCAGTGGTTAGGGAATTCAGGGATGTGTTTCCAGGAGATTTTCCAGGGCTTCCACCTGATAGAGAAATCGAGTTCGTGATCGACTTAGCGCCAGGAACTGCTCCGATATCGAAGGCCCCGTATAGAATGGCTCCGATGGAAATGAAGGAACTAATGGTGCAACTTCAAGAACTATTGGATAAGAAGTACATTCAACCGAGTGTGTCACCGTGGGGAGCACCGGTATTATTCATGAGGAAGAAGGCTGGGTCAATGCGTCTTTGCATTGATTATAGAGAATTAAACAAGGTCACTATTCAAAATAAATATCTATTACCAAGACTAGATGACTTGTTTGATCAATTGAAGGGTGCTAAATATTTCTCAAAAATAGATTTGAGAAGTGGATAGCACCAATTGAAAGTGAGGAAGGAGGATGTACCGAAGACAGCATTCCGAACTCGCTATGGACATTACGAATTTTTAGTGATGTCATTTGGTTTGACAAACGCCCCTACAGTGTTCATGGATTTGATGAACAGGGTGTTTAAACCATTTTTAGACAAGTTTGTAGTGGTGTTCATCGATGATATTTTGGTGTACTCTAAAACTCAAGAGGAGCACGTGGAACACTTACGTCTTACGCTGGAGACGCTAAGAAAAGAAAAGTAGTACGCAAAATTTTCTAAATGTGAATTTTGGCTAGAACATGTACAATTTCTTGGGCATATAATTGATAAGGATGGGATTTCGGTAGATCCATCAAAAGTCAAAGCTATGATAAATTGAAAACAACCAAGAACTCCATCAGAAGTGAGAAGTTTCTTGGGATTGGCAGGATATTATAGATGGTTTATTCAAGATTTTTCCAAGATTGCCACTCCGTTGACAAATTTGACGAGAAAATCTGTAAAATTTGTTTGGACGGAAAAATGTGAGGAAAGATTTCAAGAACTAAAAAAGAAGTTAAGTGTGACACCTGTGTTGTCGTTACCAAATAATACAGGAAACTTTGTGGTGTATAGTGATGCTTCACACAAAGGATTGGGTTGTGTCCTTATGCAAAACGGCAAAGTCATTGCCTATGCATCAAGGCAACTAAAAGACTACGAGAAAGGGTATCCAACTCATGATTTAGAGTTGGCGGCGGTTGTGTTTGCATTAAAGATATGGAGACACTATCTCTACAGAGAAAAATGTGAGATCTACACAGACCATATATAAAAGTCTAAAGTATATTTTCACACAGAAAGACCTGAACATGCGGCAAAGGAGATGGATGAAATTGATAAAGGATTACGATTGTGAGATCTTTTATCATCCTGTCAAAGCTAACGTGGTTGCAGATGCCTTGAGCAGGAAAGGCAGATAAAAGTTGATGTTGTTAACTAATAAGGAGGAGCTCATTTCAGCAATGGCAAGGCTAGAGCTAGAAATTAAATTTCCAGAAGAATCCGGTGAAAAATTGTTCCAGATAGAAGATAGTCCAACTTTGGTGGACAAAGTGAAGAATGCACAACTACAGGATGAAGAATGTAAGAAAATAAAGGAAAGCATGGCCGAGGGTAAAGAAGTGAAGTACAAGGTCGATACTGAGGGAATGCTAAGATTCGAGGGACGAATTTGGGTTCCAGCAGTACAGGATATTAAAGAAGACATCTTGACGGAAGCTTATAGCTCAAGATATTCGATTCATCCGGGAAGTACGAAAATGTATCAAGATTTGCGACATCATTTTTAGTGGCCGAACATGAAAAGAGATGTTGTAGAGTGCGTTGCAAAATGCTTGACATGTCAGAAAGTGAAGGCTAAGCATCAACGACCAAGCGGATTACTTCAACCGTTAGAAATATCAGAATAGAAGTGGGAGCATATCATAATAGATTTTGTGGTAGGTCTTCCAATGACCCAAAAAGGATACGATACGATATGGGTGATAGTGGACAGATTAATAAAATCTACACACTTTTTGCCAATAAAGATTAGATTTAATCTTGATCAGCTGGCGAAGCTATACGTTAAGGAGATCGTCTCAAGACATGGAGTTCCAGTGTCAATTGTATCAGATAGAGATCCAAGGTTCACATCAAATTTCTGGAAGAGACTACAAGAGTGCATGGGAACGTAACTGAAGATGAGCACAGCATATCATCCGCAAACTGATGTGAGATCTACACAGACCATATATAAAAGTCTAAAGTATATTTTCACACAGAAAGACCTGAACATGCGGCAAAGGAGATGGATGGAATTGATAAAGGATTACGATTGTGAGATCTTTTATCATCCGGTCAAAGCTAACGTGGTTGCAGATGCCTTGAGTAGGAAAGGCAGATAAAAGTAGATGTTGTTAACTAATAAGGAGGAGCTCATTTCAGCAATGGCAAGGCTAGAGCTAGAAATTAAATTTCTAGAAGAATCCGGTGAAAATTTGTTCCAGATAGAAGATAGTCCAACTTTGGTGGACAAAGTGAAGAATGCACAACTACAGGATGAAGAATGTAAGAAAATAAAGGAAAGCGTGGCCGAGGGTAAAGAAGTGAAGTACAAGGTCGATACTGAGGGAATGCTAAGATTCGAGGGATGAATTTGGGTTCCAGCAGTACAGGATATTAAAGAAGACATCTTGACGGAAGCTCATAGCTCAAGATATTCGATTCATCCGGGAAGCACGAAAATGTATCAAGATTTGCGGCATCATTTTTAGTGGCCGAACATGAAAAGAGATGTTGTAGAGTGCGTTACAAAATGCTTGACATGTCAGAAAGTGAAGGCTAAGCATCAACGACCAAGCGGATTACTTCAACCGTTAGAAATATCAGAATAAGAGTGGGAGCATATCATAATAGATTTTGTGGTAGGTCTTCCAACGACCCAAAAAGGATACGATACGATATGGGTGATAGTGGACAAATTAATAAAATCTACACACTTTTTGCCAATAAAGATTAGATTTAATCTTGATCAGCTGGCGAAGCTATACGTTAAGGAGATTGTCTCAAGACATAGAGTTTCAGTGTCAATTGTATCAGATAGAGATCCAAGGTTCACATCAAATTTTTGGAAGAGACTACAAGAGTGCATGGGAACGTAACTGAAGATGAGCACAGCATATCATCCGCAAACTGATGTGCAAAGCGAACAGACAATCCAGACGCTAAAAGATATGCTTAGAGTGTGCATCATTGATTTTAAAGGAAACTGGGATGATCATCTACCGTTGGTGGAATTTGCATACAATAACAGTTACCACGCAAGCATTGGTATGCCGCCGTACGAGGCGTTATACGGCAGAAAGTGCAGAACTCCACAATGCTGGAATGAAGTTGGTGAGCGTCAACTGTTAGGCCCAGAACTGGTACAGTAGACCGCTAAAGTTATTAAACACATCAGAGCAAGACTGGTAGCTGTTCAAGATCGACAGAAAAAGTATGCTGATCAACACCGACAGAATCATGAGTTTGAAGCAGGAAGTTTCATGTTCCTGAAAGTTTCTCCTTGGAATGGGAAAATTCATTTTGGAAAGAAAGGAAAGCTCAGCCCAAGATTTATTGGACCTTTCGAAATTTTGCGATGAGTGGGAGAAGTAGCTTATGAGGTAGCTTTACCTCCAGGATTGGAGCATGCGCACAACGTTTTCCAGGTGTCGCTGTTGCGACCGTGTAAACCCGATTACAAGCATGTGATTGAGTATGAACCGTTACAGTTCAGTAAAGATTTGTGTTACGAAGAGATTCCTATCCAAATAGTCGACAGGAAAGACAAGTGCTCAGGAATAAAGTGATACCTTCTGTGAAGGTGATATGGAGGAACCACAATGTCGAAGAGGCTACGTGGGAACTCGAAGCTGTTATGATGAAAAATTACCCTAAGTTATTTGTTTAGTCTGTGTCTTCAATTCTGGGGACAGAATCTTTATAAGTAAGGGAGAATGTGACGATTTGATTGTTCGAGTTATGATTCTGGGAACAGAATCCTTGTAAGGAGGGAAGGATGTAACGATCCAAAATTTTAAATTATAATATTAAATATTTATCGAATAATATAAATATTTATTTGATGTATATATTGTTGACTTGATGAAATAAATATTTTATTGATGTGATGGTTGTTAGTAAATATTTATGAATCTAAATTTAATAGAGAATTTTTCTAAATTAAATTAATTTATAATTTAGAGAGCTGTAGAAATAACATGAGATGTTATATTGTTGTTTTGATTTAATAATTTAGATGGTATATTAAATTATTAAATAAAGTTATAATAGAAATTATAATTTTGTGATAATTGCTAAAATGCTATATTTAATTAAAATATAGTATGTGATTATAATTATAAACTAAAGTGTTTATTAAAATAAATTAAAAAGGGTTTAATTTAGTTTTTACCAAACAATGCTTAAATATTTTAATTCTTTAAAATTAAATGGTTTTGCCAAACAAAGCCTTATGGCTTTTAAATTTCTAATTTTTGAAATCAAGTAAAATAAATAAAATAATAAGTATAATATAATTATAATATATATATATATATATATATATATATGTTAGTTTGTAACTGCCATTATAATTAAGTTGGCGTATTAAGATTATCAGTTTTATTCTTGCACTGGCTATCAGTTGATTTTTGGCTTAGCTTTTATTTACTGTACGCATTCTAGTGGCTGAGTTTTGTGTGAGTTGAGGGAATTTGAGAGATAAGGATTTCAGAGCATTTTATAGTGTTTATCATAAAGGATTGCAAGCAATTTGAAGGTACTTCTTATACAACCCTAATATATATATGTATATGTCTACATATGTGAACTACGACAAAGTTTTTCTATGCTCTGTGAATTCTATTTCTTCCAAATTGTTGTTATGTAACTAAGTTATGGTGGTTATACATGCTATAATGATAGAGTTTATTTTTAAACAAGAGATTGCATGCTAATTTCGGTTTACAGTAGAAGAAAATTTCGACAGTGTATGTTTATATGTATTTTTATAAGGTTCATGGAAAGTATCAATTATAATGGTCAATTTTTATGTAAAAGTATAAATTGAAGTTTGTATATGTTAGTTCATTGAGATACGAGCATAACGTAATTTGAATGGAGTGATTTAAACAAATAATGAATTCACAGTGATGGTTTTTGGGATGAATATCAAAAATAGAGTTTTATATGAAAAACATGAAAATTGAGAAATTAAAATAGTTTTAGTTGTTGATAAATTGTGTTAAGTGGTTTAAATGTTAGCAAACATGTTTATGATAGTTGTATATTTATTTTACGTGTTGATATTACTGTCTATTGGGTGAAATTTGTGTTTGTTAGGCTAAAGTCGGCTACTGTTCATTAGCCTTCTCTGCGTCTGTCTGAGCACCGGCACAGCTGCGCTGGTGCCAAGACAAAAAACGGCGCAGCTGCGCCGGTCCCAGGCCTTTGTATGGCGCAGCTGCGCCATACCTTGCTTTGAGATTTTGGCTTCTGTTGTTGCTGCAGATTTGGAAAAGCATCATAACATGGTCTAAAATTATGTTGGCATGTTAAATGGGTAATGTTAAGGTTAACATAACATAGTGAATTGTGGTTAGTAGGTTCAAAGTTGCAAAAATGATTAGTAAATCAAGAACGTGTTATGTGATAATTTAGTATACATAATGAAAGTTAGACAAGTGTTGCGAAGTAAAACACTTAGAGTTTCTGAAATGTAAATGGTAATGAACATGTTATGGTATGCTAGCATATCTAATAGGTATTGTGGTTCTAAAATTATGTGTAGATGATCGTGAGTTTAATTTTATAGCTTACGCTCAAGGAAAGTTTCTAAACCCTATCTTTTTACATTAAGAAAGTTTTCTAAATCTACACTTTCATTGAGTTAGTTCTATTATTACATTGTGTAACTTTATTCTTTTGATTGAGAAAGCTTGTTATCTTAATTGTTATTGAATAAGTCAATTGTTCCTAAAATTCATTCGAGCAAACTTTAACTCTAATGTTATTTGAAATTCTCATTTGATTGATTCATTCTAATTTGTTTATAGTTAAGCAAGTTTCTTAAGTTCTATTATTGTATAATGAACGTAGTTTTTGAACTCTCGTCTCTATTATTAAACTGTTTTAATTTTTTGCATGAGTTAATACCATGTTGGGAAAGTTTTTAGTTTTCAGCTTACTATCAGTTGATATACGTTCAGTAATTTCATTTCTAATGTTATAAAACTCTAATCTTAGCTTATTGATTGTTCAAGCAAAGGTTTACCATTTTATTCATTTTGTTGAATACTTATGCTCTATAGTTATTTCAAGCATAAGTTTAATATTTATAATCAGTTCATTTATGATTCTCAATTGTTCTATGTTATGTTGTTATCAAACATCTGTTGTGATTATCAAACACTATTGATTCAACTAGTCCTCTAGTTGATGTTCGTTAAACTTCAATTTCCCTTGAAAGCTTATCCAAACCAAACTTTCTTTGGTGCGAACTTATACTCTAAATACTGGGATGAACAACCCAATTATTATTAGGGGATAATTTACGCGTAGCGTTAAAATATTTGTGCACAATACATTGTACGAAGGGCTGATCCCTCTAAGTACGAGGAGTCCTTATAGTCTTATGACTGTTAAAGTTGGAGTTGAAAGATTACTCACAACTGTGGACATAGTTCATGGTCTTATGACCCTTAGTTACATATATTCCATATTTTGGATTCCAGTTTTTGATTATCATTATTGGAGTATTATTCAGACTTGATGAGCCTATTCGTTGGCAATTATTATTATTATTTTCCTGTTGATTTATTGTTGTATCCAGTGAGCAATTGTTTTGTTCACTCTTGCATATTTATACACTCATTGCAGCTAAAGTTGAGAAGGTAGATGAGCCTTCAACTAGCAAAGGAAAGGGAAAAATGTACAAGTGATGCTGATTTGTACTTTTGTTTACTATTATGATCATAGACTTTTCAATAATGATGTAATGTACTAATTAAATTCCGCACTTGAATGATGTTTAAAGGTTAGATAACCTGGGATGTTTTTGAATTAATGTTGTAACCCTATTTAAAGGGAGAATTATGGTTAAATATTATTTTGTCTGGGTAGATAGTATGAATGTTTGGATAGTCAGCACCAAATCTTGTGGAAATAAAGTACCAAGATTTGGGGGTGTCACACCCCTCGATCTATTTACAAGCGAACGAGGTAAAAGATGTGCAATTCTTCTTTTTTCCTATTTAGGAGGAGCAAGAGATCTGATGTTGATTTGCATTGTGATGCAGGTTCCTAGCTTTACGCAGCCTTAAGGGAACTGGTTCAGTATACATTCTCTATACCAGACTCTCCATTCAGAGTACCAAGAGATTGTGCATGCTTGGAGATTTGAGGTGTTCTTTTCCATCCTCCCCCGCCATTACCCCTGGGGTAACCTCAAGGCATTGTCTGAGCGCTGGTTTCACCAGACTCAATCTCTCCATTTGCTAGATTGCGAGGTGATGATAACTCCGATGGATTGGCGATTTATCATTGGTATGAAGTTTTTCGGGCGTCAATGCCTTGTGTGACTGACATTTCCCCTACTGTCGTTAGATCTTTGCTAGGAGTCCAGGATACGACGCTCAAAGGCAGGACAGTTTGCACTGGTCCTTTAAGTGTAGACGTCGTGTGCACAACTTTTGTATATAGTTTGTCTCTAGCATTACTCTAAAAATAAATGGGTCCTTTACAATAATATACAACAAATAGTAAATAATTACAAGAATAGTGCATCAATAAAATAATTACAATAATAATAGAATAATATACAATAATATCAAGAATAGTGCAATACACGTCATATTATCCTACCCAACAAAAATAGAAAACCCTTCAAACAAGGAGAAATTAAATCCACTTCATATCATTCAAACGCTGAAATCTGTTTAAAAAAAACGCTAAAATTATGGGGTTTCAAACTACAGCTTCGAAATTCACAAATCCGTCTGGCGTGTTCGTTCCACCAACGCTAAGTGCGTCGGTCTCTAGTTCCCCGAAGGCCTCCTCATGTACTCACTCGTCATCTCTGACATCCTCACCTCCTTCGCCGTCATGGACCGCTGCTTCGTCCTCGCTGACGTCACCTACGGCGCCTACTGCGTCCATGATCTCTCCGCCGCCGCCCTGGACGTCGATCTCCTCATCCATTACGGCCACAACTGTCATTATGACGAAGGTTGATTTAGTCCAGAAATTAAAAAGAGAAGAAGATAAATTTTAGTGCAGTTGGTAACCAAACATTTATTCAAATGTAACCATTTTAGTTTTTGTGGGTAACCAAGAGAAATTTCAGCGCAGTTGGTAGCCAAAACTTTCATACAAAGGTAACCATTTTAGTTTTTGTTTGTTATATTTGTATTAAGGTTTGGCTACCCACTGGGCTATGAAAAAAAATTATATAATAGATTTTTTATAATTAATTGGTAACGCAATAAAACTGA
This sequence comes from Panax notoginseng, assembly GCA_016801055.1. Classification (NCBI taxonomy): domain Eukaryota; kingdom Viridiplantae; phylum Streptophyta; class Magnoliopsida; order Apiales; family Araliaceae; genus Panax; species Panax notoginseng. The sequence continues at coordinate 182,116,004 of CM029016.1, read as the reverse complement.
ATTGGTTACCTTTGTATTAAGGTTTGGCTACCAACTGCATTATGAAAAAAAAAATTATATAATAGATTTTTTATAATTAATTGGTAACCCAATAAAACTGAATTGATTACATTTGTATAAAGGTTTGGCTACCAACTGCACTATAAAATAAAAAAATATATAATAGATTTTTTAAAAATAAATTAGTAACCTAATAACTGAATTGATTACCTGGTGGAGAGAGAGAGAGCTGATTCTTACTTACAGAAGAGGAGAGAGAAAGATAGAGGGAAGGAGTGTATTTGGTATTTGGTACTATTTGGTATTTGGAGAGAGAGGGAGAGAAGCACGTGATCTGAGAAATCGTTTCCTTTTATAATTTGTATCGTGGTTTGATGGGCTGCACGTGCCTTTTCACCAGCGACAGGAAGAAGATGACTAGTCTTCACAATATATCCATGGATTTCCTTCCCTTGGATTTATGGGTAACAATGGAGATTGAGTTTGTGTTTCTAAGAGAGAGAGAGGAAGAGGAGTGTACTTATTAATTACTTAATTTAATAAATAAATCAATACTAATCCCCTAAATTAAGGAATCTTAATTGCACTAATATTGTAAATAATATGGAAAGTGTATTAATTGTGTAAATATTTTATGAGTGCATTATTGATGTAATTATTTTAAAAAATATAATAGAATATGTAATTGTTCCAAAATAAATTGGATTGCAATGTGTTTTTAGCATCGGTGTGCTTTGGATTTGGGCCAGAATGGAGTTGTATGGGATTGTAAGTCTTCTTAGGCGCATAAACTAGATGGTTTGCTATGTGTTTGGTTTAAGCCACTTTCAGCCCAATTATATACAAATCAGTAAATTCAACATGAAGCTAGCATTCTAGGGTAAGCCCAATTGAGCTTAATTTCAAACTCGTGACTTAAGCTCTTAAGTTCGTTGTGAACCATTTGCAAACCTTATTGGATTTGAAGATTGAAATGCTAAACAAACTAACAAAACATGCATTTGCAATCACTAGAAGGCTTAAAGGCAGACAATAAAATTTAATTTAATATTATATTATTATTGATAAAGAAAACAAGTTACAACAAAATCCTCATATAGCTAATGACTTAGATGCACAAGAGACTTATTAGTATGTCTTATAAAGCCATACAACTATTACACCACAACCTAGCTCTAACATAACTATGACATTAAGTATTATATAGAGTTACAGATAACCAACTTATTATAAAAGTAAAACTTTATTTTATAAATATTGTTACTTGTATAAACTTATTAGGGATATCATAGTTTTCTATGTTAATCCATAACTAAACTTTTAGTTTCTGTCCTTCAACTTTTGAAGGAGAGCGGTAATTATATCGATGGTAAGCGGCTTCTCATAACAGGCATCCAACCCAGCTTCCATGAATGCTTGCTTTTCAGAGTCTTGACAATGAGAAGTCAGACCAACAATCATGCAATTCACTCCCATGGCTCGAAGCTCGCGAGTTGTCTGTTAAACAACACATGGAATATTTTTGAGAAAATTTATGATTGCAGTAATTTGTTGATGAAAAAAAGGAAATTTAAAATCACGTGCAACTCAATTGTTGGGTATCATTTTCTAACCAACTAGATAACTACACTACATCCGCCTTTATAGAGAACTTATATAGATGAATTTTCATATAAAGTACTCTTTTAAATTTATTTTTTATAAGTAATATTATTGATACAAATTTAGAAAGGAAATTGTTAAATCCACATCACTTTTTATTATTTTCACAACAAAAGTATCGCTATAGATTCTATAGCGACGCTTTTAACCGTCGCTATACATCTACAACGACACTTTTGTTGTGAAAATAATAAAAAGTGATGTGGATTTAACAATTCCCAGAAAGGAATCAGTTTTCATGTTTAATTTTCTTATAATTAATAATATTCATACTAAAAAAAAAAAAAGCTAACCTGAGGACCATCCTTGATTGGCATTTTCATATCCATAAAAATAATATCATATTGTGCTCCAGCAAGAAAAAGGTCAACTGCTCTCTTTCCATTTTCCACAGCATAGACTTGAAATTCGCACCTAGTCAACGCCACGTCGTGAATTTTTCTGATATGAGTGTCTTCATCAGCGATGAGGGCGAAGTATTTGTAGGCCATTATTTCCTTTCTTAATTATATCCTATATGCCAAAAAAATATCAAATTAATTCCTTATAAAGAGAACACTTCATTTATCTCAAAAATTTATAACAAGATTTTGTATTGAAACAATCACTTGTTTAACACCTATTTCCTTAGTGCAACTTCAGTCTTCACTATAGATTGATAGAACCAAACATGTAAACAATTAAACTAACATATGAATATTAAGTTCTCAAATCTAGAGATAGAGAAAATACTAAAGATTATGAAGTAGTACTTCTTAATATGCAAAAATAAAATTGCCCTTTTAATGCTTGACAATGCGATATATTAAAGAAGGTTAAGAGCTCATATACACAAAAATGAACTTTTATACAGCAATGGCTGGAACAACTAGAAGAGTTGTGCTTATATAGGCAATGGGATAAGTGGTTTTTCGATTTGTTTTTTATACCATGAATAGTATAGAAGAAAAACAGGTGCGCTTGCGGATCTAGGTGGATATACTAACTATTAACTACTTACAGTACTTTTTCAGATTTTATTATTAACTTTTTTAAAAAAAGTGGAGGGAACAACAGCCGAACATAATCTCGTGTCAGATTTTTTTTCCACTTTACAGATATTTTTCGTATTAATTGCCTTAAATATTTTTTTTTCAAATTTTTTTACAATCTCAATTTTGGAACATTAGCTTTAATAGGTGGATTTGTATTTTTATTGATTTTTTTTCTTTTTTTGTATGATATATTTTAAATATAATATTTGAAAAGTTGTCAGTCCCGAAATAAACGTTTGAATTGGTTTTGGCACGCTGATTAATAATATATATTTGTTTACCTAAATTACCCTTTTGAATTACTTATTAATTGAAGTATTTCTCCACTTTTTATGAAGTATTAGTTCTTCCGATGTGAATTAGTTTTCTAGATCATTCTTTTTGTTATTCACACATTTCCAATAAGTACTAAAAATTAACTATAATGAATAGAGAAAAAAAGTCTAAAGAGCCATTAAATAGAAGACATGTTATACTTGTAATATGAGAGAGAAAGTGGTATAATAGTTCATCAGTTTCCAACGTAAACTTTTTCTCATTTCTTCAATTTCCAACAAAAGTTCAATAAAAAGATTATGTGGGTATAAGTGAAAAAATAGGATAAAAGTAGTTACAAATATAGAAATAAAATATTTATTCAAGAACATTCTAAAAAAGTAATTAAGACGTTTAATACGAGACGAAAAAGTACTAACTATACATTTTATATTTATTATAAAAATAGCATGAATTGCAATGTCACTTCATATTGTCGACGTCAGGAAAAATGTTCTTTTTTGGAATTATTCTTTTTACTCTTTATGTTTTCTATGTGTTGAATTTTATTTGAAAAGACGAGTTTGAAAATAGTCTGACACAGAATGTCGACGATTTGAAAATTCAGAGTCGTCAGTTGGTCGTTTTGAAATGGTTGTACCAATTAAACCGAATTTGGAAAGGTTTATACAAAGGCCCAATTGTTGGACTCTGTTTAATAGGCCTTAGAAAACCGAGATTTATAGAGTTTGGGGGCTTGATTAAGCGGGAGGAAGGTGTTAGGCACCCCCTGAATTCCAGGAAAATACGGTTATCACGTCTTTTAAATTTCCTAGTTTATTTGAAGTGTGTGTGTGTGTGTGTGTGTTAATTGGGCCTAAGTGTATTATTTGGAAGTAGTGCTATGCCTCGTTTGCACCTATATACAAAGGGATTTATTTGTATAAAAATTAAATTTTAAATAATATATGTAGAAATGATGTTTTGAAAACATGTTTTCAAACCCTTATGCTCACATAATAATTGACGCATTTGATACTTCCATTTTATTCCGTATTCGACTTGATTTTATTTTATTCTAGAGATGGGAAGTATATTCGACAAAATAATATACATATAAGTATCGGGCTCCTTATAGGCATGAAAGCCATCGAAGGATGTCCAAACACCATACATATGATTTATAAGCTAAATGTACAGCTGAAAAAGGTCCATCATGAGAACCAGATTTAGATCTGTCAGCTTGATCTTAGGTCCCGTGGATCCTAGGCTCACATAATATCATATGAATATCTTGCATAACGAGGATATTGAAATAAAACAGATATTTAATCTAAACGACGCAAAACCAAGGATCCATCAGTTAAATCCCTGTATGGGCATAGCCAAGCTTCCCGTTCCCTCTAGATATAGATCTACGGTCACGTGATTGCTTAATATTTACAAAAAAACTAGAAAGAAAATTAAATTTAATTAAATCTTAGCCATTCTAGCTCAACGGTTCCAATTTTACAACTTTTGAACCGGTTAAAAGTTAAATATGGCTAGATTTAGATAAATGTAGTCCACAGATTTAAAGATTATGAATTTACATTGAATGAACAGTTAAAACTGATATTTAATCACAACATTCAATTAATATATATATCAAAGCAAGAGAAAGCTTTAAATCTGAAAAAATCTTACAGTGTGCTGTAAAAAAGGCTTCAGACCGCTTTTGGAGCTTGAAAACTCAGTTTTCACTGGTTAAAATTTGATATGTCGTAATATATATGTATACAAGTGTTTAGAAAGAAAAATATTGAAGTTTGGAACACTATAGAAGGGGTTAAGTGCTGAAATGGACAAAGTTTTCTCTCTTTTTTTCTTTTTTTTCTCTTTTTGGTTGATGGGGGGTCTATTTATAGACCAAAGTAGTTGGCGGTCTACCTACGGATGTCCGGGTGGGCCTGGGCCAGTGGGTCTCATTGTCTAGAAGTACGTGCACTCGGGCCAACGCGTTGTCCGCTCGAACTTCATAACTTTTAATCCGAAAATCTGATGGAGGCGTGTTATACCTTTCCGGAAAGCCCTTGACGAGAGCTACACAATGACATGGGATTTGATATTTTTCTAAAGTCGGGAAGATGGGTCCATGACCAGATATTCAAATCTTCCCAGTCTATCCGTTGAGCTGTCATGTGCTGTTTTTACTCGGGATTGATGTTATGATTCTGCATGACTTTTTTTGTAGTGATTTAGGTTGAATTGATGTTGAGTTGGCAAAATTACTATTTTGCCCCTCCCAAGTTGGTTCCAGGCTTGATGCAGTTGTAGCTGTCTTTTCTCAAGGTTGTCTCCGAGATTAGACTGCTGTTGACTTTTGTCAGTCCTCAGGGTTGTCTTTGAAGGTTGGTTTGATTTCATGGGGTTGTCTCCAGACTTTGAACTTGATCTCCCAAGGTTGTCTTTGGGGCTTCACTTGATCTCCCGGGGTTGTCTCTGGGGCCTAACATGATCTCCCAGGGTTGTCATCGGGGCTTGGATTTGATCTCTCGGGGTTACTGTCGGGGTTTGACTTGATCTCCCGAGGTTATCGCCAGGGTTTAGATTTGATCTACTGGGGTTATCTCCGGAGTTTAGATTTGATCTCCCGGGATTGTCTTCGGGGTTAGATTTGATCTCCCGGGGTTGTCTCCGGGACTGGATTTTATGATTTTGATTCCCAGGGTTGTCTCTGGGAGATAAAAGACGATTCTGCCCTTCTACATGGTTAGTAACAAGAATGCAAAATTTCGAGTGTCTACATATATGATGGACTTTTTAAGGTATATCGAGAAAAGGTTTGCCTACATGCATGCATACATACATACATAAATATATGCATACATACACATGCGTATACATATATCCATCTATGCGCGCGCGCGCGCGCGCGCACACACACACACACACACACACACACACACACACACACACACACACACACACACACACACACACATATATATATATATATATATATATATATATCGTGGAAGGATTTTTGCATTATGTCCTTATTTTATCCTTTCTGCCCTAGTAAGAGGCGGAAATCAATATTTAAATTGAATCAAAATCCTTCCACGATATATATATATATATATACTCTTTTTGGATCTCTAAGGGGAGGAAGGCATTAGTACTAAGCGTTATTGTCGTACTAAATTAAAATTTATTAAAACTTGAGTTTCATAGTGTTACTCAGATTAAAATTTTATGAGAATTTCTTATTAGATTTCCAGCATAAACCCTAATATATAATTAAAATTATTACGTAAACAAAAAAAACGTATAATTAATGGTAGAACCTACAATATATAATTCAATAATTTAGTATTCAAAAAAATGTTTAATAGTTTACTATTTCCTTTCGTCTCCAAAAGGATAATTAAATGTATAAATTTTTTTCTTAAAAGGATGAGATAAAATGCATAAAATGAAGGGTAATTTAGTCATCTACTAGAGTCCATTAGTATCTAAAAAAGTACTCATCATTTTATATATTTAGTGGGGCCGCTAAAGATAAATTTGAATTTTTTTTACTTTTATTTTTTTTAATATGTGTAAATTGTACTTTACTCATCGTTTTAAAGACGAAGTGAGTAATTATCTTCATAGTGTCGTAATTGAAAGTATGTATACTCTCCGTTCAATTACTATCTTAGTCAACCAAATAAGCCTCTATACATGAGTTCGTTCTTCAAAGGAGGTTATAGATAAGAGAATAAATTAGGCAAAATTAATGACTTATTCATTAAAGTTGACAAGTTTTACTGATTACATCATTGAATATTTAATTTTTCAAATTACTGTAATAAATTAATTATTATTTTGAAATTGGGTCATTCCGTTAAAAAAATTAAACGGACGTTAATTTTTATCGACAAAACTAATGAATTATTCACTGTAGTTGACACGTTTTATTGATTATACTATTGAACTTTTATTTTATTAAATTACCACAGTAAACTAATTATTATTTTAAAATTGGGTCATTCAGTTATCTTTGCTTCGTGACTGTTAAATCGTTTCATTTTTTATCCTACGCGGATGTGAAAAAAAAAAGAAAAAGAAAATAAATAAATCTGATTTATTCTTTCTCTTCCTTCCTCCCATCTCTCTCTTTCTCTACTTTCTCCATATCAAATAGATGTGCATATTTTCTCTCTCTAAAATCTATGAAAATTTAGAGATCCGAGTACCCAAAATATTGAATTGAGTTTCAAAGTTCAGTATTAGATATAACAATGGAGTCTAAATTACCAACAATAACAAATGAAGTAAATGGTATTGCAGTATGTTTCCTTCTTCTCGCCTCCAACTCTCAACAACCTAATGTCTCTGAATTCCTCTCATTCATTCTCGATCGCCTCCACAAGGTCCACCCTTTCCCGAATCTTTATGTATATCTATGTGTGTGTGTGTGTGTATATACATGTGGAGAATTCGTAGGCGCGAGAGCTGGTTGTTGCCAATTACATATCGCGTTTCATTTCTGCTGCTGATGCATTTCTTTCCATTTACGAGAAAGTTTCTTCTATTAATAAACATATGAGATCCGAGTACCCAACATATTTTGATTTTCTTGTTTTCACTTTCAAGTTTTTTATTATTTTTTTGCCACATAAGTATATTTTTGATTTTTGTATTTCTTTTTCAGAGTCGTGTAGATAAAAAAAATTAACATATGTTTAATTATTATTTTTTAACAGAATGACTCAATTTCAAAATAATAATTCGTTTATTAGGTAATTTAAAAAAATAAAATTTCAATGGTGTAATCAGTAAAACGTATCAACTAAAGTGGATAATTAATTAGTTTTGTCGATAAAAAATTAATGTCCGCTCAATTTTTTTAACGAAATTGTCTAATTTCAAAATAATAATTAGTTTACTGGGGTAATTTAAAAATTTGAAAAATTAAAATGTCAATATTGTAGTCAATAAAGTGTGTCAACTACAGTGGGTAATTCATTACTTTTGTTGAATAAATTATATAAGGATGACCTGTAAAATTAGTGTTTTACACCATTCAATAATAACATGCCATTTAGAGAATTTAAGAGAAGATCAAGGGATTTAAAATCCAATATGATTGGTTTAACAGTTTTACCATAGTAAATAGTAATTAAATAATATGGTAATTCATTATCTAATTTATAATGACGAATTAGACATAATTAAGAATAATTTAATAAAGGTTCATAAGATAGTGAGAACTTTCATATGTTAATCAATGCTCATCGCTGATCCAATAAGTACATCTATAAATAGGCTAAAAAAAAAAATTCTATTTTAATAACTTCTTAATTAAAAATAAAACTTTTTGATAATTTCTTATTACATAATATAGTATTAAAAATTATATCATTAAATATGTTTATCTTTTTAGTAATATAAAGGTAATATTGAGTAAGATGTTATTCAAAAGAAAATTATGTCCTTTTACGGTTATATTATTTATGCAATAATACAATTTTACTAAAACTTGAATAATTATAGTTAAATTATAACTAGTCGCCAACGCGTGTGTAAAATATGTGAGAAATATTTCTATATTATAGCATTCGAGATTTTTGTTTCGATATGGTGATGTAGAATGGATGCGTGAAAAATGCTTTCATTTCCAGTCTCTTAATTATTTATTTTATTTCATATTGTAAATGAAAAGATATAAAAAAAATTAACATTAAAAAGGTTAGGACAAACTAATAATATATCTAAAGCTGTAAGGCGGAAAGAGTAAAATGAAAAAAAAATAGAGAAAAAAGTGTGACATAATTACACCAAATTTGTGGAGAAAGTCTGTATGGAGGCTTTATAATATAGATAGATATAGATAAGAGCATCTCCAATATCATCTTCAACTATTTTTAGCTAATCAAATAGATGAATCACATCAGAAAAATTATCTCCAACAATCACTTCAACCTTAGTCATCAACTCTGCAAGCTCATTCTCTCTCTTCAAACCTCATTCTCTCTCTTCAAAATATTTATTTTGTTTTTGAGAGAATCAAAATCATATGAAAAAGTCTAAAAATATTTATTTTGTTGATGTGTTTGATGTACAAATGATTGAATTGAAGAGACTGATGAGCCATGTAGGTCAACAAACTTCAATTTGAAGAGTTTTTTATTACTACTGTTGGAGATGCTCTAAGTATGCTGAGCTTAGCAGCGTGAATTTGTGACCAAACGGGTATTAAAGTAAAATATAAATAAATAAATAAAGTTTAACAAATAATAAGGATGTAGATACTAAAAATTTTATTTTCCTGTTATTAACTATGTAGAAGGGAAAAATGTCTTTTTCACACTCTAAAGATAACCTTGGAGGACTATAACATCAAATCAAACCCCAGAGACAGCACTGTGAGACATCAAATCAACCTTGGAGTCCACTCCGAAGAAAGACAGAATCAACAGCAGTCAAACTCCGGAGACAGTCCTGAGGGACATCCATAAGCCACTTCAACCCTAGAGACAACCCCGGGAGGGCAAAAAGGTCATTTTGACAAAATAAAATCAACAACTACAGTATAGCTAAAGATAGGGTCATAAAGAGCCATTGCAACACTTCTGAGCACAAAATAGCACAAGACAGCTCAACAAACAGACTGCGAAGACTCGAAAATCTGGTTATGGACACATCTTTTTGGATTCGAAAAAGGTCGAATCCCATGTCATTGCGTAGCTCTCGGAAAGGGCTTTCCGGAAAGGTGTAGCACGCCTCCGTCTGATTCCCATATTAAAAGTTATAAAGGTTCGAGCAGACTGTGCGTTGGTCAGAGTGCACGTACTTCGAGGTGACGGGACCCACCAAACTGGGCACACCAGGGTCAGCCGCAGGTAGACCCGTGCCATATAGGGTCTATATATACCCCCTCCCCTTTTGGCTTCCAAAAGAAGATTAGGCAGGAAGAGGGCCCAGGCGAGAGAAATCAAGGCTAGAATAACTAAACGGAGCTCGAATTGTGCTCTGATTCTTGTTAAGGAAGAACTCCTCCATAAAATAGAATGATGAGTGTCAGAAAGCCTTCCTTACAATCACAGAGCAGCTAGTCAAAGCTCCTGTAATTGAACCTCCCAAGGATGATGTTCCCATATTTATGTACCTGTCCATCAATGACAACGCCATGGTGTAACACCCCGAATTTTATGAAATAAAAGTATTCAATTTTTTTATAATTACAATTCAGTAAATGGTTAGATTGATAAAAAGTTAAAGTTATGGGTGAAATGTGAATTTTTTTTTCAAAATAAACAAGTGGTTATAAAATAATCATTTTTGTCGGGAAATATTAGTTTGGTCGTGGAATATTCTTTCTGTTGGGGAATATTCGTACGACGGCGCAGCTATTTATGGGCCCCATAACGAAAAACGGTCGGATGAAGATAACGATAAAAAATGAGTTTTTATAATTAACGGCGTAGTTGTTACCGTTAACACTGTTGGAATACCCGGTGGTTAAATACAGTAATACGCGTTATTGCACAGTAGCACATGGTATTGCACAGTATTTTTGAAATTATTGATTCTTACGTAAGAAGGCACTACTCAATAATTGTTACAGTAATTACTGTTCAATATTTTATTTTATTGATTCAATAATTGCTACGTTAAAATTTTATATTATTGTTGTTCAATAATTGTCACTGCACAATATTTCCCATTATCAGATTAATAATTCATATTATTTGAATAATATTATTAGATAACATTATTGGTAATGTCTAGAAAGTTCTGTCTAAGGAGAGGTTTGGTCGCCTAATTGCGCGCCAGTAAGGAGAAATTCTTATTGGAAAGCCCCCTCTTTCCTGGGAACGGCCTAGCTGTCATAAATGTGATTCTGTAATATTATTTGTGAATAATTAATTATTGATTCATATGATAAGAAAATATTTATTTTATGTGGATATAAATGAGGGATATATTTTTGTGGTTAAAAATGAAAGAATTAATGTTGAGGTATTTTATCAATATTTTGTTGGATTGGAGGTATTAAAAGATCAAATCAGTGTTCTTACAGCTTTATTGTGTGAGTTATAATTTTTAATCTGACCGTTGGATCGTTGTGATTTTTGGATATGTTATACATATATAAGTTGAGTATATGTTCACAAATTTTGAACCGTTAAAAATGAACGAATGATTTGTTATGAATTTTAAGAGGTGACTGATTTGGAAATTAGGTTTATAAATGATTTTGGTGGAAAATTATAGAAATGGGTGGGCCCCACTTTTGGTTGTTGAGGAAGATGGCTGATTTTTGGTGGGTGGAATAGTAGGAGGTAAAGCCATCAGGTAGCAGGTTAAGTCTGCTTCGGCGTGCTAACATTTTCCTATAAATAGAGGGCTAAGTTAGAATTGAAAATCACACCAGAATTTATAAGTTTTCTCTCTTTTTCTCTCTAGATTATCGAGTGTATTTTGTGAGTATTTAGATACTTGGTGAGTTGCTATTCATCAGTGCAAGTTTCTTTCAGCGTCATATCCGATATCCAGTCAGAAGTGCTGCTCTTTTGAGGGATAAAACATTATTGGTGGACTTTTAACATGGAGAAGATAATAGACTTTATGGTCTATTTGACTCTTCGAATGGATTGCTCGTTCCGCTGCAACTATGGTAATAAGAGTGCAGCTGGGTCGAGTGAGGGTAACGAGGAAATAGAAAGGTGGTCTCTAGATGTGGAGGTTCTCCCTAAATAGTATAGACAAGTGTGTTGTATACATCTTTTAGTAGTTATATTTGGTGAATCATATAGGGTGAGGCGAACCCAACGTTAGAAGGGTGTTTTGCCACTATCATACAAGATGTTTAATGACATACAACCTCGTGTCATCATAAGACAGGGTTGTGCTCATCCATTTGCTGAGTATATTTACGAGCCCTACCTATATAATCTTGGTATTTGTTTGAAGTATAATTCTCAATTAGAGACAGTGGAGATAATGATAAGTCAAGAGAAGACTCACCATTGGGAAGAATATGATAGTAATCTTCTCGTTTTTCTTTGGGGTCTATTGGGTCAACCAAGGATAATTATGTGGCCATATGATATCTATCATAACCTAGACGCATGGCCTCCCATGTACAAAGGTTTCCTTGAGCACTTTCCAAAGATTCTCATTTCTAAAATAGTTTTTGACTATACCTTTATGTAAGGTGTCATTGTGAGGAGTTGTCCACGGTTGGGACATGAGTCACATTTGGTATATATTTGTATCCAAACTCACAACATATGTGTTGTTATATTTTGCACGACAATTATTGTAATAAAGTTGTAGTTATTTTCTGTACCATGTATTTGGCAACTCAAAATAGGTTGGATGGAATGGACCTGTTTTGGGGTTGTCACAGTTGGTATCAGAGCTTAGGGATATGATCTCTGGCGGAGATCGGAAAATAGAACTAGGAGGGGAGAGATGAGTAAATCCTTCGCTCGTGTGTCCTACCTAAGCTTATTTGTTGGTCAGTCATAATATCGGGATATTATGTGATATGTTAATTTGTTAAATTAACCCTTGTTTTGAAGCTGTATTCTAGAATGATATTTGAAATACAGGAGATGAGCAATGGAGAAATTATGATGACAGGGAAGATGGAATCTGAAATGAAAGGAAGGTATTCTCAACTCTTTGAAATACCATGTACGTAAATTTCGAGGACGAAATTTTATAAGGAGGGGAGATTGTAAGACCTCGAATTTTATGAAATAAAAGTATTCAATTTTTCTTATAATTACAATTCAGTAAATGATTAAATTGATAAAAAGTTAAAGCTATGGGTGAAATGTGAATTTTTTTTCTTCAAAATAAACAAGTGGTTATAAAATAGTTATTTTTGTCGGGAAATATTTGTTTGGTCGTGGAATATTCTTTCTGTCGGGGAATATTCGTACGACGGCGCAGCTATTTGTGGGCCCCATACCAGAAAATGGTCGGATGAAGATAACGACAAAAATTGAGTTTTTATAATTAACGGCGTAGTTGTTACCGTTAACACTGTTGGAATACCCGGTGGTTAAAATACAGTAATACGCGTTATTGCACAGTAGCACACAGTATTGCACAATATTTTTGAAATTATTGATTCTTACGTAAGAAGACACTACTCAATAATTGTTACAGTAATTACTGTTCAATATTTTATTTTATTGATTCAATAATTGCTACGTTAAAATTTTATATTATTGTTGTTCAATAATTGTCACTGCACAGTATTTTCTATTATCAGATCAATAATTCATATTATTTGAATAATATTATTAGATAACATTATTGGTAATGTCAAAAAAGTTCTGTCTAAGGAGAGGTTTGGTCACCTAATTGCGCGCCAGTAAGGAGAAATTCTTATTGAAAAGCCCTCTCTTTCCTTGGAACGGCCTGGTTGTCATAAATGTGATTCTGTAATATTATTTATGAATAATTAATTATTGATTCATATGATAAGAAAATATTTATTTTATTTGGATATAAATGAGGGATATATTTTTGTGGTTAAAAATGAAGGAATTAATGTTGAGGTATTTTATCAGTATTTTGTCGGATTGGAGGTATTAAAAGATCAAATCAGTGTTCTTACAGCTTTATAGTGTGAGTTATAATTTTTAATCTGACCGTTGGATCGTTGTGATTTTTGGATATGTTATACATATATAAGTTGAGTATATGTTCACAAATTTTGAACCGTTAAAAATGAACGAATGATTTGTTATGAATTTTAAGAGGTGACTGATTCGGAAATTAGGTTTATAAATGATTTTGGTGAAAAATTCTAGAAATGAGTGGGCCTCACTTTTGGTTGTTGGGGAAGATGGCTGATTTTTGGTGGGTGGAATAGTAAGAGGTAAAGCCATCAGGTAGCAGGTTAAGTCTGCTTCGGCGTGCTAATATTTTCCTATAAATAGAGGGCTAAGTTAGAATTGAAAATCACACCAGAATTTATAAGTTTTCTCTCTTTTTCTCTCTAGATTATCGAGTGTATTTTGTGAGTATTTAGATACTTGGTAAGTTGCTATTCATCAGTGTAAGTTTCCTTCAACGTCATATCCGATATCCAGTCAGAAGTGCTGCTCTTTTGAGGGATAAAACATTATTGGTGGACTTTTAACATGGAGAAGATAATAGACTTTATGGTCTATTTGACTCTTCTAATGGATTGCTCGTTTCGCTGCAACTATGGTAATAAGAGTGTAGCTGGATTGAGCGAGGGTAACGAGGAAATAGAAAGGTGGTCTCTAGCTGTGGAGGTTCTCCCTAAATAGTATAGACAAGTGTGTTGTATACATCTTTTAGTAGTTATATTTGGTGAATCATATAGGGTGAGGCGAACCCAACATTAGAAGGGTGTTTTGCCACTATCATACAAGATGTCTAATGGCATACAACCTCGTGTCATCATAAGACAGGGTTGTGTTCATCCACTTGCTGAGTATATTTACGAGCACTACTTATATAATCTTGGTATTTGTTTGAAGTATAATTCTCAATTAGAGACAGTGGAGATAATGATAAGTCAAGAGAAGACTCACCATTGGGAAGAATATGATAGTAATCTTCTCATTTTTCTTTGGGGTCTATTGGGTCAACCAAGGATAATTCTGTGGCCATATGATATCTATCATAACCTAGACGCATGGCCTCCCATGTACAAAGGTTTCCTTGAGCACTTCCCAAAGATTCTCATTTCTAAAATAGTTTTTGACTATACCTTTATGTAAGGTGTCATTGTGAGGTGTTGTCCACGGTTGGAACATGTGTCACATTTGGTTTATATTTGTATCCAAACTCACAGCATATGTGTTGTTGTATTTTGCACGACAATTATTGTAATAAAGTTGTAGTTATTTTCTGTACCATGTATTTGGCGACTCAAAATAGGTTGGATGGAATGGACCTGTTTTGGGGTTGTCACACATGGGCTGCATGCTGGGATAGAAAGACGATAGAGGCCAAGAGCGAGCTATCTACTACCTCAGCAAAAGATTCAGCAGCAGTGAACACAAGTACACTCTGATTGAGAAAACTTGTTGTGCTTTAGCATGGGCTTCCATGAGATTACAACATTATCTCCATGGTCACACAACCCATCTCATATCTCGCGTGGATCCTCTCAAGTACATATTCAGCAAACCCATGTTAAATTGCCGACTGTCCAGATGGCAGTTGATCCTACAACAATTTGACATCGTCTACGTGACGCAAAAGTCTATCAAAGGTCAAGGAATTACAGATTAACTGGCCGCCACACCTTCAGGGGATTTCAAACCTTTGGAAACATACTTTCCCGATGAAGGGGTAATGACAGTTCAACAACGCCATCAGGATGATACACACCAATCATGGAAGATGTATTTTGATGGAGCCGTAAACATGGAAGGTTCTGGGGCCGGAGTAGTTCTAACATCCATTACGGGGGAGCAACATCCTGTCGCCATCAAATTACAGTTTGCCAACACCAACAACACAACTGAGTATGAATGCAGTATCATGGGGCTAAAACTAGCTCAATCAATGGGCATCAGACGGTTAACTGTCTTTGGGGATTCCGAATTGGTAATCAGACAAACCACTAAAATTTATCACACCAAAGAGCTACATTTGCTGCCTTACCATCGGCAGGTTCTACAGATGGCTTTGGAGTTTGAAGAAATATTCTTCCTCCACATTCCTCGAAATATGAATGACTTTGCGGATGCGCTAGCAACCTTGGCCTCTTTGATCAACATACTTGACAAGGAAAACATGCCAACCATCACTTTTACCCGACAAAAGGCACTATCCTATGGGAACTACATTGGAGAAGTATCGGATGAGCTACCTCCCATTCAACACCCTTGGTATCAGCATATCAAGGAGTATCTGCGAGATGGATCTACACCCGCTGATGCGAGTCATGCTGAAAGAAAGCGGATCCATCGAATGGCCATGAAACCATGAAATTTTACCTGAGCGGAGACGCACTCTACATAAGAGATGCAGGACTAGGTCTCCTCAGATGTTTGGATAAGGACCAAGCTCAGAGGCTCATGGATGAAATCCATGGTGGAGTATGTGGCCCACACATGAGCGGCCCTCTACTTGTTAGGAAGATCCTAAGAACAGTGCATTACTGGCTCTCTCTCAAGGCTGACTGTGATGATCACGTCAAGAGATGTTACCAATGCCAAATTTATGGGAATGCTATCCATGCCCCTCTAAGGGAGCTCCACAATATGAGTTATCCTTGGCCCTTCTCAGTGTGGGGAATGGACGTGATCGGGCCCATCGAGCCCAAAGCCAATAATGGTCATCGATTTATCTTCACCATGATCGACTACTTCACCAAATGGGCAGAAGCAGCCTCCTTTCCCAGGGTAACAAAAGAAGTTATCATTGCTTTCATCAGAAATAATGTTATTTATTGATATGGACAACCAGAGGTAATTGTATCAGACAATGCTAAGAACCTCAACAACAAAATGATGGAGGAGTTATGCAAAAAATTCCACATCAAACATCTCAACTCCGTCATCTACCGTCCAAAGATGAATGGTTCTATTGAAGTAGCTAATAAGAATATCAAGAAAATAATGCAAAAGATGTCTGCCAATCACAAAGGATGGCCTGGCTTATTACCTCTGACTCTGTTAGCCTACAGAACATCAATGCGCACTTCCACTAGGGCAACCCCCTACTTATTAACTTATGAGATGGAACCAGTGCTCCCCATAGAGGTGGAAATAGAATCCCTCAGAGTGTTGATAGACGCTCAGCTGGATGAAGACTAATGGTTACAGGATAGATAGCACCAATTGTCTCTAATAGATGAAAGGCGAGCCGCTGCTATCTTCCATGGTCAGCTATACTAACAGAGGATTGCCAAATCCTACAATAGAAAAGTCTGGCTATGGCAGTTTAAACAACATGACTTCATTTTGAAGAAGATTATTGACAACCAAGATCTGTCCAAGGGAAAATTCACCCCGAACTGGGAAGGCCCATTTGTTGTCAAGGAGGTATTGATAGGAGGCGCTCTCAGATTACAGGAAATGAATGGCGATGAATTTTCACAGCTCATTAACTCAGACACCATGAAACGGTACTATGTCTGAAGTTATCATCAAGCAAACATTCTGGTTTTGGATCACCAGATCCCTAGTCAATTCAGGTTTTCTTAAACCTTTCACTATATACAACCTTTCCCACACCCATTTACCCCATCAGGGACAATCACACTTTTCATCCAGCAGCCTGGTTTCGGATCACCAAATCCTTCACTCCCCGCAGGTTTTCAAAACCTTTCACACTTTCAGTTTGTCCTACTAGGAATTAAACTTTTCACACCTTCAGTTTATCCTGTACATGTGATTAAACTTTTCATCTGCAATTCGTCCTGTACATGGGGCGAACTATGTCGACCTGATCTCCCCAAAACACGGTAGTATGTAGGCAGCCATTTTATATGGTCTGGTTGCCCTAAAAACAAAAAAATAAAAATAAAAACAAACACATCTCTATACCCTTTCCCACATACATCATTGAACCTCTACACCAGGTTCGAACTACGCAGACCTGATCTCCTCTTTAATAGGAGTACGTAGGCAGCCATTCATGGTTTGGTCTTACCCCCTACCAAAACACAAAAACTTGTTAATGGTACTGGGATTATCCTTCAATCCACAACACTTCATCGGATTCAGACCAAAGGGATGGAACTACCTGACCTTCCCACATAAATGGGAGAATCAGTGACCATCTAAGCTGCGGTTGACTCCTCAAAGAAAAACTCCAATCCATAAGAGATGAAACTAACTGGGCTCCCCCATACAAAGCAGTACCGGCGACCATCTGTGGTGCGGTTAACCTCAGAGAGGAAAGCCATACTCCTCTCCACATCTCCATACACCAGTCTCAAGATACCAAAGATGGTAGGGAATACACACAGATCAACTATCCATTCTGAAAGATCTTAAGACATCTCAATGTCTATCCATCAAGGAGGAGTTCAAAATACATCAAGATCACAAGCCCTGGAGAAACAGGCAAATATCAAGCAAGTAACAAGGCACAACTAAAAGGGAATTGAATCAACATATATTTCCCTGCCATATATAATGTTGTTTGATATATACAATGTGTACTGTACATGACAAAAATGGCTAAGCTAGTCTATGCAGGAAAATACAAGCCCATCTACAAGTCAGTGTATATGCTGGCTATCAAGTCCAACATGGCATCCCTCTCAGAAGAAGGAGGTAACGATGTGATCTTCTGCCCAAGGGTCATGAGCCAACAGATCCACATCTAACTGCATGATAACACTATGCTCATCAATATACGTGCTCATCTGTGTAATGATGCCGGTAGTAAGGGACCTCACTACAGTACTATCTGTAACAGCGATATCTCAGGCAGATATAGCGCTATCCCACTCAACAATCACTGCATCTCTAGATGATCTGGCCTCATCCCGCTCAGCAACAACGGTATCACTATGAGTTAATGCCTCATCTCTCTCTAATAGAGCAGCATCTCTCCCAGCCAGAGCTGTCAACATCAAGGCCCTAGCCTGATCTTTCTTAAAGGTCATCAGATGCAGACTCTGCTCTAAATACTCTGCTTAATGCTGGATCACAGTAGCAGTCATACTGGAATAATCTACAAGAGCTGCTGGTAACCTGACAAATAGCTCCTCCTCGATGCGAGAATCAGTGTCCTCCATGGGCTCTCCACCATCTGAATCAATCCCCGACACTGTGGATACAACTGCTGCTGATGTGATCTTTGCCTCCATTCATGTAGAATTCTCTATAGAACGGTCTGGATGGATAATAGTGAACTCAGCACTCTCACGCTGATCCCAACAGGTATACACCCTGGATCTATCCTTTGCTGATAAATGCCGAGATGACAAACGCTGACCTAATGCCCCCTCAAAAGGATGAGCATCCTGGAACTGGTCAAACTATGACGTCACAGCTAGTGGGTGATATGTGGTCATGCCCCTTAAACCAGTCAGAGGGAGATAATCCATGCCCGGTGCATGAGTAATGAAGCTGTAGGGTGAACTGAGCCCTGTATACGGTAAAATGTCAAATGGATCTTTGATCCCTGCCAAAAACACCGACCAGGATGTAGCGTCTGTACACTCCGCTGGCTGAAAGGAGTAAGACATGGCTATCTCATGGGAAAAATAGTACCCATGCCGTTGGAAGGTGCTAATCGGTCTCAGGTGTGACATAAGCTATGCATACAGCAAGACCGCGTTGCCTGTAAATACCCCTGCAGAATGGGTGTGGCAATATATGGCCTTCCTCAGTGTCTCTATCACAATCAGCAGTATAATGGTATGACCCTCCCTAAGAGCTCTCACTGCCATAACAACCCCAATGTCGAGATGATCCATGTATAGTGGCATGTACAAATAAGCCACTACGCACATCATGAGTACATCTACTCTGGCAACATGCCACTGATTCTCTGACGTGGTGAAATCCCCATAGTGCTGTGCATAGCTGTCCACTGAGTCACATCTGTCTATCAAAAAATGCTGGGACACTATATGATCAGATGTAATCTCACCTGTACTACTCTATGCCTCAACCTGGTGAGGGTCATGAACTGCCTACGCATATCTCCGACAGCCATCCGAGCGCAAGGCTTGTCCAATAGCAAAGCCGTCAACCACTCATACTCCTCTAAGGCGAGAGTCAACTCCTGGGTCTCAAACTGAAAAACCTACCTCTCCGGTACCCAATGCTCTAGCATGCCATCTACAAAGCCCAATGGAACCTGGAACATCAGGAGGGTCATGGAATGCTACAATAGCCGATCTACGATCACCCTGTCTGAAGGGGATACACTATCATACCAAGATCTCAAGTATGAGGCCACCAATACTGATGGGGTGTGATCAATACGGCTAACCGTCGAGGAAGACATCTGTGTGGGCCGTATCATAAGACCATCTAGGGGTCAATGCTGAGCATCTCTGGACATACATATGCATGACATAATACATGCATGACAAATAATAGATGACAATATGATGTAGGGAATGAAAAACAATACATATATTCCTAAGTACATCATCATCTAAATACATCATCTCTGTACAATTGAAAATACAGGGAAATGGGGCACAGACACCCTATAACTAACAGAGGCCTATCAAAATATATAACGAGAATGGGGCACAGCCACCCAGTATCTAATAGAGGCATATCAAAAGATATAGCGAGAAAATACATCATAAAAAATCAAGTTTGTTGATGTCTATATCATCAATCCTGTCCACCTGATGTAACTCCTCCTAAGTCACTAGATCTCCGCCAAGAGGGATGTTAGGCCTATACAAGGGAGGATCTAAACCGAAAAAGCCACATTGGTCATCTGAAGGGCCAGCCCCTGAGTTAGAAGGATCAAAAGTATCCGCCTCTGAAGGATCTCTGCCCAAATGCTGGATAAAAAAATGTGCCCGGTCCAATTGTCGGGTCAAACTGTCAATCTGTGTCAAATGAGTCGGATCTCGGACACAGACCATCCAATCCGTCATCACCACGGATCCAGGAACCATATCCCCCATGAATTGAGTGGCGTGGGTCTGGGCTCTGATGGTACGAGGGGACCACCAGCGGTATAACGCCTCCTAAGTAAACGGACCCTCTGATAAAGTAAAGCCGTCAACGCCCATCAACGGGATATCACTGATAGGCGACTGCAACATAGGCCAATAACGCCTAGCAGGAGGCAAGATCGGTATATGAATCTCTCCTGTGGTGCTCCTAATAGCACGCTCTCCTAAATAGAGCTCCCATCCTCCATCTGTGAAGAGAGGAATCTGGTGGGTGGATATTACATACTCGACACAAGTCGGGTATCCATCCTCAAAGCCAACTGCCAAATGTTCCCCAGAATAGGAAACCCAAGTGATGGCATCAGCCGTCAATAACTCCAACTATAAGCGACAATGGGTGAAACCCTCAGCTACATGAACCTCCGCTAAAATGGAGTGATGCCATCGTCGTCCTCGTGGATGGGTATCTAAACCTAATACACTGATAGGACGCAAGCATGGAAGCCTCTCATAGGCCCAAAACTTCCAACACAAAGGTAAACATCTGCTGTTAGTCAACACTTTTAACCTGTACATGGGAAATCAAAAGACAGATACTTACCAGTAGAAATGGGTAAAATCCTAGACAAGCCTCTGTCAAGCCCTGCGAACGCATGCGCATCCACCTGAGGAAATAGGCAAAGGTGTAGGAGCCCCATTCATACTCTCTAATACGGTCCACCTCTCGAGTGGCACTGATCAAAGCGAATAACACCGTGGAAGAGTTGTCCGCTATGAAACAACCCCTGATAATAACCAGGAACAATCGTCGAAGAATGCGATCCCTGACTCTCACATCAGCGGGTAATGGCTCACTCAATAGCCCACTTATAGCATTTACGCTCAAAGGACCTATATGAATGGTCCTGCCCTTGAGCGCCTTAGCCAAAACTCCTAGCAAAGATCTGACGATAGTCGGGGTAATGTTCGCTGTATAAGGCACTGGCGCCCCTCCAAACTCCATACCGATGATAAACTGCCAATCCATCGGCGTCATCATCACCTCACAATCCAACAAGTGGAGAGACTGAGTCTGGTGAAACCAGAGCTCAGACAATGCCCTGAGGTAACCCCAGGGACAACGGCGGGGAAGAATGGAAAAGAACGCCCCAAAGCCTCAACCATGCATAATCTCTCGGTAATCTGGATGTCGAGCCTGATATAGAGAGTGTATGCTGAATTAGTTCCCTCGAGGCTGCGTCAAGCCAGGAACCTACATCACAAATACAGATCAACATCAGAATCCTTGCTCCTCATCAATAGGAAAAAGGAAGATCAAACCAAGCTTTTACCTCATTTGCCTACAAGTAAACCGAGGGGTGGCGACTCAAATCATCTAGAAGCTCTGGAATTATCACATTAATGCCTGGAAGATCCCTGTGGGTAGCATGAGCAGCAGGAGCTGAAGCCACAACTAATACATCCTCCTCCTCGTCCTCAACATCCGGTACATCAACCTGGATAGGACGAATCACCGCCTCCATCAGACGACGAGGCTATCTGACTGAACGGGGTCGAGGCACTTTAGAAGCCCTCCTCCGTACACCTGAAGTGGTCCTACGGGAACTAGTCGACTGATCCGGATCCATAATATCTGGACACAAGTCTCTAAATCACCTCAGAAAGGGTGTGGTAAATTCTAACCTGGAGCTTTTCAAATGCATTTTATGACTACATGCATGCATGTATTACTTTAACATACGCCTACAGTAGAGTAAAAAAATGCATGACTACTCAATGCTTAGGCTCATGGGAAATATTTGCCAGAGTCTCCTTTGTAACAAGGACTATCCATATGCGCATAGGTATGACTAGGTGGCTATTCAGTAGCACACCTACCCATAGTCATAAACATCCTATATGCATACAAATGTCAAAGTCACATTCCATGATGGTAGACTAATTACCAGGATTACTTTGCTTTACTACCTTTGCTCATTTTGTCCTCAAATAGGATAAGAAATAGCAGAAAAAGGTGTCAATTTGACTGTTTTAAAAGTTAAATTTTTTTACATCATTATGTTCAGTATGGTTAAATACTAACATTTACTATGTTAAATATTTTTTATCAATTCATATGAGCATGTATATTCACTACTATGTGTTTAGATGCATTTCATATGATAACTCATTTTCCAACAGACAAAAACTGTAAAAGAAGACATGCATACGTTACCAGGATAGTGTGAAACACTTGTACATTGACGGATTTCACAGAAAGCTACCCGAACTCATCGGATCTGAAGAAGAACTCTCGGATTCTCTATGTGGCGCAACGTGAAAGTGACTTGTGAAAGGAAAGCAGCCTACAAGTACACCCATGGATGGCCGCAGGTGTACCTGCGACTATTGATGAGTGAGTTTTATACCCATAATTGAGTGCATTTGAGCTTAATCTTTTGGATATTTTTAAGAGTTTGTGTCTATTCATGCATGTTTTACGTTGTTTTGTAGGAATTGGGTCAAAAATTACTTGGATCGACGTTTGGGGTTGCTAGATTCGCGTTTTCGGCTTGCCAATTACATAGCACCCACTTCAAAGCCAATTTCAATATTTCTCCGGGCCTTATTTCAAAAACCTCAAAGAATGTACGTTGTAGATCTGCGTCTCCTCTTTTCGGAACATCTTGAATCATCGAAATTAGAGTTCGGACGAAGAAGTTATGGTCATTTATCCAAAGGACGTCGGAGTAGAAAATTCTCGAAAAAGCCCCAGCGAGGGGGCACCCATTTTAAGCCTATTCCCAATGTCGGGGCATTAGGAGGCAGTGGTATAGCGCCATGAATAGCGTTGGGGCGCTGGGGAAGGGCCTGGTCAAGCTCGGACACGTTTTGGGGTGAATTTTGACACTTTTTTGACTCCAAATTGGATTGGATTTGTTCCTAAGCTAAAAATTAGACTTGTAACCTATAAATACATGATGTAAGATATAGAATATGAGAGATGAGATTACATAGATTAGATTAGATAGATTAGATTAGAGATACACTCCATTAGATTAGAACATAAACCCTAGTTCTTATTAGTTATGGAGATTGAAGCAACTTGGAGACCATTGAAGAACAAGAGCGGGAGCTTGAGGAAGATGGAGATTTGCTGACAATAGATTTATTCTTCACTCTAATCTTACTTTTATCTTTTAATGTCTATTCAATTGTGGATTCTTGATTTTAATTCATTAATCATGAACTAATTCTTTTATTAAGACTACAAATTGAACCTTTTATGTCTATGAATTAATTATTCAATTTATTCTAATTATTTATGTCTAGGTGAATTGTTTATCATGTCTTGTACTTTTTGATTAATTATTTGGCCAGTAATTACCGTGTTACTCTAGAAGGATTCGAGAGATGAAATCTAGTGGAACTGGACATGATAACATGTATGCTTAATTATTTGTATGAGATGAATAGTTAGGGTTGTGAATTGAATAGGAATATCTATTCACTGCATGTAACAAATTGGGAATTGGAACTTAATGGATTTAATTTAATTATTTTGCATAGGAATATCGCAGGATTAATTTAATTGAATAAAAGTTAACTGATCACTTGGAAAATGGCTTTTAACACTAAGAGTTCTTGTTAACAATTTAGGAGGCATAATAATTGGGTTAGTTGAATAATTGATTTATAGTACATAATTTGGGGATATTGTAGTCCTAATCTTTATTTATTTGAATTCATTCATATAGTCTTAACCTTTATTTAATTGAATTAATTTCTAAAGACATCTAGTTTAATTAGCTAATTTAGTTTTCTTAATTCAAAAATCTTAAATCAATTGTTTTGCTAAAATTGATTTGGTTAAGAGTTAGTACTTGGTAATTTTTATTAAATAATTCCTCGTGGGAACGATACTTTTCTTATCACTTTATTACTTGTTGACCGTGTATACTTGCACGTATTCATTGATTGCGAAATCATTTAACAAGTTTTTGGCCCCGTTGTCGGGGAAATTAATTTAATAATATTTGCTAATAGTAATTTTTATCAAATTAGTTTTAATTTAAACTTTTATTTATATATTTTTATCTCACTTAATTCTCTTTTAATTTTTTCTTTCTTTTTAGGTACCATGGCAGAATTTAATTATCAATGGCCGTATACGAGAATGACTCAACTAAGGAGAGCGGAGATTGATGGACTCGCGGCACTTTCTGTATTGTCAGTACAGATTGAGACACTATCGAGGAGGTTATGTGAAATCCCAGATTTTATGAATAACGATTTAATTTTTTTAAAATATTTTTTTAAATATTATGGTGTGAATTTGAGATAATATTATAGTTGTGGGTATTATTTATAAATTTTACAAAGTATGCAAGTTGTTGTATTATATTCGATTGGTCGGGGAATATTATTTTTGTTGGAAAATATTCGTACGACGACATAATTATTGGTGGACCCCACAACAAAATTATTGTCGGATTGAGAAAACGACAAAAATATTTTATGAAAATAACGGCAGAAGTTTTACCGTTAATACTGTTGAACTACTCGGTAGTAAAAGTACAGTAATACGTGTGGTTGTATAGTAGCATACGATATTGATTATTGAGGCTTACGTGATAAGTCACTCAGTTTTGTTTTATTGGTATTATTAATGTAATAAAATAGAAAAACTTTTTATATAAAACAGAATACTTTTATAAAGTTATTCGTTTTATTAGGCTAATAGTAAAATCTTTTTATATAAAACAGAATACTTTTATAAAGTTATCTATTTTATTAGACAATAATTAGAATATATTTTATTTTATTTTGCATAGTGTTTGTATAGTGCCTGCATAGTATTTGCATAGTAAAATCTTTAATAAAGTTATTCGTTTTATTAGATTATAAATAGAATATATTATATTTTATTTAAAAGATTTTGCTTTAAATATGGACAGTCAGATTAAAGTAAATCAATCCAGACCATTCATGAGTTAGTTACTATGCAGTTCATTTTTTTATAAATAGAAGCTCATTCCTTCATTATTTTCTTACGAATTCACTGAAACTCTAGAGAGAGAAATTATAGAGAGAAAGAAGAAAAGTGTTCTGCTACTTCACTACTCCTATATCCAGCACACTTCCTTTCAAGGTAAGGGATATTATTTGTTATACACGTAAGGGGTATTATTTCTTTTGTATTCATGAAGAGAACTTCTGTTATTCCATTATTTATTATTCTGTTGGAATAACCTGTATATGCGGGCTACCCTATACTTGGTGAAATTCTATTGGTTCCGTCTTTATTAATCTGTTGGAATATCCTGTCTGTGCGTTTTACGTCGGACCTGGTTCCGTCTTTATTATTCTGTTGGAATATCATGTCTGTGCATTTTACGCCGGACCTGGTTCCGTCTTTATTATTCTGTTGGAATATCCTGTCTGTGCGTTTTACGCCGGACCTGGTTCCGTCTTTATTATTCTGTTGGAATATCCTGTCTGTGCGTTTTACCCCGGACCTGGTTCTATTATTTATTATTCTGTTGGAATAACCTGCCTGTGCGGTCTATCGGATGCCTGATGATTTTCTTTGTTATTCCATTCTTTATTATACTCAGTTGGTTAAAGTTTTAGCTTCTATACTCCATAGAATTAGTGGAATATCCTTGATATTTGCGCTTCATCCAGTATCTTTTCATGGAAATATTCTTATGAGCATTCTTAAATTTCACTCCACAAAGCAGTATCATGTTGACAATTTGGACGTTATTGGTTCCTGAATAAATTAATTCTTGAACTTATTTTATTGAATTATTATGTCATTGCCATCATCCTCATGTTTATATTATGTTGAAAGTCATCTGTGGCCTGTATTGCATAGATGGACTTGGTATGATTATGACCAGGGATTATTCGGTATAATCATAACCGTAATGTTACAAATGATGTGGAAAAAGTTCTCATTGGCCCGTAGTGCATTGATGGACAGATTTTGGTATGATTATGGCTATGAATTCTCTTTGGCCATAGTGCAAAGATGAATTATTTTATGGCATGACCAGGACCGTTGATGAAAATATGATTATCTTTAGCCGTAGTGCATGGATAATTCGTGGTCGTGATACTAAAGAATATCCTTGGCCGTAGTGCAGGGGTGATTCGATGATGTGGATTATTTATTAAGCTAAGTCCCAGCGATAAAAGTCATGAAAAACCTTTTAAATCATAAAAGATAGTAGATTTTATTCTCTACTTGACTCTTTTAATGGATTGCTAGTTCCGCTGCAGTTAAACTTGATGTCTATTGTATTTTATCAGTTTAACATTGTTGAAGACTAATGATAATTTATTCTGCATTATCTTAGTCATAATATTTCTTACTGGGCTAGTTGAGCTCACCCTTTCTTTCACTGTTCTCTTCAGGAAATGAGAATGTAGTTGGGACGAGTCGGGAAACGGAGTGATGGACCAGATGATAGCATTAGTAGTCCTTACTATTCTATGTAATAGTGTGATAATAATTGTAATGAGGACTCCTTTTGAGTATGGATACTCTCTAGAAGATAATATTTGTATTCAAACTCACAGTTTATGTTTTGTTGTATTGTACACGACAGTTGTATTATTAAGTTGTATTTGAATTCTGTACCATGTATCTGGCGACTCAAGATGGGTGACGTATACCTAATTTTGGGGGCGTCACAGTTGGTATCAAAGCTTAGGGATATGATCCCTGGCTAGAATATGAGAATAGAACTAGGAGGGGAGAGATGGGTAATTCCTTCACTAGTATGACCTACCTAAGTTTATTTAATTGGTCGGTCAGAGTATAGGGATAATATGTGATATGTTAATTAACCCTTGTTTTGTTGCAGTATTTGAAAATGGCATCTGAAAATGTTGAGATAAGCAATGGAGCACAGGAGACCGTTGAGTCTCCACAGATCAATAATCAGGACAATGTGCAACAGGATGGCGATAATCCTCATGTAACCAACAACACTGATCAATTGACGAACGACGGTAAGTTTAGGAGTTTTTTAGAATTCATACAACATCAGACGAAGGCGGCTCCTGTTCATAATGCAGGTAAAAATAATGGCAACCCACGGTTGGTCATCGCTAAGCAATTCAAGGAGTTGGGACCACCAGAGTTTTTGGGAAAGCCATAACCACTTAAGGCGGAGACGTGGTTAAACCAGATCACCAAGATATTTGATGTCTTGGGATGCTCCGAGGAGCAAAAGGTTCCCTTTGCCACCTTTATGTTGCGTGAAGAGGCAGATCACTGGTGGGAATCTGTAAAACGTACCCAGCCTGACGCACTCAAGATGTCTTGGGAGAAGTTCCAAGAGCTGTTCAATGACAAGTACTTTCCCGAAAGCATTCGTCACATGAAGGAGGTGGAATTTATCAAGTTGGAGCAAAACAACATGACCGTGTCGCAGTACGAAGCCAAGTTTCCCGAGTTGTCCCGATTTGCGTCCCACTTGGTTGGTAATGAAGAGAGAATGACGCGGATGTTTTTAAGAGGTTTGAAGCCGGAGATACGTCAATATCTTATTTCTCATAAACTGTGTTTGTATTCAGATATTGTAAATAGGGCTCAGTTAGTGGAGCGCGATAATGAGTCAACGCAACTAAAAGAGAGCAGCCGGTAAAATGATAATATCGGTGATAACAGTCATCAAAGCGGTGACAATAAACATGGAGGGAATCAACATGCCAGAAATGGTAACCATTTCGGTGGTAATCATGGTCAAAATAATAAGAATGGACATTTTAAGAAAATGAGATTCAACAATGATGGAAAGATGTCAGCACCAGCACCCGTTGTTAAGGAAGGAGAACGACCACCTATCATATGCTTCAAATACGGAGGGGAGGGACACATCAGTCCAAACTACGCGATGCCGTCCAAAGCATGTTATAATTATGGAAGAGAAGGTCACTTAGCCCGATTATGTCGTTCACCGAAGACAAGTTCAGCTAGGATGGACGCACCAAAGGCCGTCCCAGAAAAGTCAAAGCCGGTAGTTTAAGAGAGAGCATTTTTTTTCGTGACGAGGAACCTGAATAAAATTATCACGGGTATGTTAGTCATAAACTCTTTTGAAGTCAATACCGTGTTAGATACCGGTTCTACTCACTCTTTTATTTCACCTAGTTGTGTTCAATGTTTGAACTTAACTCCAAAGAAGTTAGACTTTGACTTATCTTTTGAAACTCTGTTAGGAGGAACCTTCGTTACCTCCACTATTTATAAATCTTGTTTGATTCAAATCAACACTTTCACGTTACCTGTCGATCGTATCTCTTTAAAAATACTTGCCTTTGATGTGATTTTAGGAATCGATTGGTTAACTACTCATCATGTTTTTTTTGGTTGTTAGCTTTCATACTCCTAACCAAACCACTAAAGTCAATCATTGTCATATCAAGCCATAAGTAAAGAGCCCTGCGCCTTTATCTGGTGCCTTCCTTGTGCGGAATGCACCGAAGCCAAACTTTCTATAGGCGACGTCGTGAATGACGATGGCAAGTTGATAGGTATCAATGTGACATGCTATCCAAGTCTTGGATGAGGGTCACAGTTTTGAACGATATTTTTATTGTTAATAAATTTTCTGATGTATTCTTGAAGACTTCTTAGCCTACCCCAGAGCTTGAAATCAAATTTTATATTGACTCCAGTATAAAACCCATTTCTTAAACCCTCAAATATTTCTTCAACTAAAACGAACGTATTATGCGCCACAGACGTTGGCTCAAGCTGTTGAAGATTATGATCGTACCATTCAATACCATCGTGAAAAAGCAAACGTGGTAGCTGACGCATTGAGTAGAAGATCGTATGCGTATACGAGTGCGAATATACGAACCCACATGAAGATAACGAATATACGAGTATAATCGACTTTAATCGATAAAGTTAAAGCCGCTCAAGCTACGCACCCGAAGCTGATGAACATGAAGAAGAAGGTTCAAGAGGGCGTTATTTTAAATAGCAAGAGTTGCTGAAATCTCAACCCTCGATTTAGTTGGCCCATTTAAAATCCTCGATTGAGTAGGAACTGTGGCTTATAGACTCGTTTTATCGCCAGGTATGTCGCGTGCTCATAACGTTTTTAATGTATCGATGTTATGACCCAAACCACATTATTAATTTAGAACCGGACGAGATAACGGATGATTTAACGTTTGAGGAGATACGTGTTAAATCTTGGACAAGAAGAATCGTATTCAACACTCAAAGGTTTTACCTCAAGAGTTAGAATCTGAAATGAAGTCAAGGTATCCTCACCTGTTCGGCATACTAGGTACGTACGTAAATTTAAAGGGCAAAATTTCATAAGGAGGGGAGATTGTGAAACCCCAGATTTTATGAATAAAGATTTAATTTTTTTGAAATATTTTTTTAAATATTATGGTGTGAATTTGAGATAATGTTATAGTTGTGGATAGTATTTATAAATTTTGCAAAGTATGCAAGTTGTTGTATTATATTCGATTGGTCGGAGAATATTATTTTTGTCGGGGAATATTCGTATGACGAAACAATTATTGGTGGACCCCACAACGGAATTATTGTTGGATTGAGAAAACGACAAAAATATTTTATGAAAATAACGGTGGAAGTTTTACCGTTAATACTGTTGAACTACTCGGTAGTAAAAGTACAGTAATACGTGTGGTTGTATAGTAGCATACGGTATTGATTATTGAGGCTTACGTGATAAGTCACTCAGTTTTGTTTTATTGGTATTATTAATGTAATAAAACAGAAAAACTTTTTATATAAAACAGAATACTTTTATAAAGTTATTCGTTTTATTAGGCTAATAGTAAAATCTTTTTATATAAAACAGAATACTTTTATAAAGTTATCTGTTTTATTAGACAATAATTAGAATATATTATATTTTATTATGCATTGTGTTTGCATAGTGCCTGCATAGTGTTTGCATAGTAAAATCTTTTATAAAGTTATTCGTTTTATTAGAATATACATAGAATATATTATATTTTATTTAAAAGATTTTGCTTTAAATATGGACCGTCAGATTAAAGTAAATCAATCTAGACCGTTCATGAGTTAGTTACTATGCAGTCTATTTTTCTATAAATAGAAGCTCATTCCTTCATTATTTTCTTTACGAATTCACTGAAACTCTAGAGAGAGAAACTATAGAGAGAAAGAAGAAAAATGTTCTGCTACTTCACTACTCCTATATCCATTACTCTTCCTTTTAAGGTAAGAGATATTATTTATTGTACTCGTAAGGGGTATTATTTCTTTTGTATTCATGAAGAGAACTTCTGTTATTCCATTATTTATTATTCTGTTGGAATAACCTGTATACGCGGGCTACCCTATACTTGGTGAAATTCTTTTGGTTCCGTCTTTATTAATCTGTTGGAATATCATGTCTGTGCGTTTTACGCCGGACCTGGTTCCGTCTTTATTATTCTGTTGGAATATCATGTCTGTGCGTTGTACGCCGAACCTGGTTCCATCTTTATTATTCTATTGGAATATCGTGTCTGTGCGTTTTACACCAGACCTGGTTCCATCTTTATTATTCTGTTGGAATATCCTGTCTGTGCGTTTTACGCCGGACCTGGTTCCATTATTTATTATTCTGTTGGAATAACCTGCATGTGCTGTCTATCGCATGCGTGGTGATTTCTTTTGTTATTCCATTCTTTATTATACTCAGTTGGTTAAAGTTTTAGCTTCTATACTCCATGAAATTAGTGGAATATCCTTGATATTTGCGCTTTATCCAGTATCTTTTCATGGAAATATTCTTCTGAGCATTCTTGAATTTTACTCCACAAAGCAGTATCATGTTGATAATTGGGACGTTATTAGTTCCTGAATAAATTAATTCTTGAACTTGTTTTATTGAATTATTATGTCATTGTCATCATCCTCATGTTTATATTATGTTGAAAGTCATCTGTGACCTGTAGTGCATAGATGTTCTTGGTATGATTATGACCAGGGATTATTCGGAATAATCTTAACCGTAATGTTACAAATGATGTGGAAAAAGTCCTCATTGGCCCGTAGTGCATTGATGGACATTTTTTGGTATGATTATGGCTATGGATTCTCTTCGGCCGCAGTGCAAAGATGAATTGTTTTATGACATGATCAGGACCGTTGATGAAAACATGATTATCTTTAGCCGTAGTGCATGGATAATTCGTGGTTGTGATACTAAAGAATATCCTTGGCCGTAGTGCAGGGGTGATTCGATGATGTGGATTATTTATTAAGCTGAGTCCCAGCGATAAAAGTCATGAAAAACCTTTTAAATCATAAAAGATTGTAGATTTTATTCTCTACTTGACTCTTTTAATGGATTGCTGGTTCCGCTGCAGTTAAACTTGATGTCTATTGTATTTTATCAGTTTAACATTGTTGAAGACTAATGATAATTTATTTTGCATTATCTTAGTCATAATATTTCTTACTGGGCTAGTTGAGCTCACCCTTTCTTTCACTGTTCTCTTCAGGAAATGAGAATATAGTTGGGACGAGTCGGGAGACGGAGTGATGGACCAGATGATAGCATTAGTAGTCCTCACTATTCTATGTAATAGTGTGATAATAATTATAATGAGGACTCCTTTTGAGTATGGATACTCTCTAGAAGATAATATTTGTATTCAAACTCACAGTTTATGTTTTGTCGTATTGTACACGACAGTTGTATTATTAAGTTGTATTTGAATTCTGTACTATGTATTTGGTGGCTCAAGATGGGTGATGTATACCTAATTTTGGGGGCGTCACAGGTTAGACGCTTTTGCAGCACAACGTCGTCAAAGTGTGGCGGTTACTTAGGATTATTGTGCTAGAAATCATCCGAGTCATCAATGCACCACCAGTTTCGAGTCGGTACCGTATGGTGGTGATTACCCCAACAATTATGTCTATCCCAACAACAATTATCAGGATTGGGGGTATCAACCAGATTTTTCATGGAGCCATACTTATCAAGATCAATTTTATGCTCCAAGTCCAACATACCCACCGGATTTCTCGTGTCCACCTCCACTACAACAGGAAGAACATTCAAATTTGGAGGATATTTTGTCCAAGTTCATAGCTTCATGTGAGGAGAGGAGGATTAATCAAGATATATCGAGTCAAAATTTTACGAACCAAATGGAACAACTAATCAATGCTGTAAGACCCTAAATTTTATGAAATAAAAGTATTCAATTTTTCTATTTAGTAAATAGTTAAATTGATAAAAGTTTAAAGTTATAGGTGAAATTATTTTTTTTTCAAAATAAGTAAGTGGTTATAAAATATTTATTGTTGTCGGGGAATATTCGTTTGGTCGTGGAATATTTTTGTTGTCGGAGAATATTCGTACGACGGCGCAGCCATTTGTGGGTCCCATAATAGAATAACTGTCGGATGAAGAAAATGACAAATATAAGTTTTTATAAATAACGGCGTAGTTGTTACCGTTAAAACTGTTAGAATACCCGGTGGTTAAAATACAGTAATACGCGTGGTTGCATAGTAGCACACGATATTGCACAGTATTGATGAATTATTGATCCTTACGTAAGAATGCACTACTCAATAATTGTTACAGTAATTACTGTTCAATATGTTATTTTATTGATTCAATAATTGTTACGTTGATATTTTATATTATTGTTGTTCAATAATTAACACTGCACAGTATTTTACATTACCAGATCAATAATTCATATTATTTAAATAATATTGTTAGATAACATTATTGACAATGTCTAAGAAAGTTCTATTTAAGGAGAGGTTTGGTCACCTAATTGCGCGCCAGTAAGGAGAAATCCTTATCAGAAAGCCCCCTCTTTCCTAGCAACGACCTGGTTGTCATAATTGTGATTCTTTAATATTATTTGTGAATAATTAATTATTGATTTATATGATAAGGAAATATATATTTTTATATGAATATAAATGAAGGAATTAATGCTGAGGTATTTTATTAGTATTTTGTCGAAATGATGAACAAAATTTGAATTTTTTTAAAAAATTAGTATATTACTTGATTTTGTAAAATCCATAACTCTTTGTGTATAATGATTTAGGAGATGAGCCATATATCAAAAGAAAGCCCTAGATGTAAGCTAAACGGAGAAATTTGAATCACCCAAATATTCTTTGTGGATTTTTCGTGGTGACTGTTTGAGTTAAACTGGTACGAGAGACTTATAGTCCGAAAATCAAATTAGTGTTCTTAAGCTCTATTGCGTGAGTTATAATTTTGATCCGACCGTTGGATCGTTGTGATTTTTGGATATGTTATACATATATAAGTTAAGTATATGTCCACAAATTTTGAACCGTTAAAAATTAACGCATGATTTGTTATGAATTTTAAAAGGTGTTAAAAATTATCCGCTTATGGATTTCAGATATTTTATGTCTGGAATTTGGAGAAACTTAAAGCTACAAAGTTGTAGAGAATTTAATTTCGTGTGGAATTGACATAAAATTCGTATTTTTCTGATAAGAGGGCTATTTATTATGGATTATTGAAGTTTTGAAAATTAAATATTTTTATTTAAAATATGGGCGGGCCCCACTTTTGGTTGGTGTGGAAAAATCTAATTTTTGGTGGGCCCTACTGGTGGTGGCTAATTTTTGGTGTTAAAGGTGTGCGTAGAAAATTTTTGAAAATAATATTATTTTATTGTTTAGTCTCCTATGCCGTTCTAGCATTTTCCTATAAATAGGTGCTTAAGCTAGAATTGAAAAGCACACCATAAATAAGTTTTCCTTCTCTTTATATTATCGTGCGTATTTTTATGAATATTTAGATACTTTGAGAGTTGCTATTCAGTGCAAGTTTCCTTCGGCTTTACATCCGATATTTCGATCAGAACTACTGTTATTTTGAGGTGAGGGATGCTATTTTTTTCGTAAATGATATTATTTTCTTCAATATCATTACGACACTATTCACAAATACGACACTATTAACCGAAAAATAAAATATTCTCTTTTTCGTCCCAGATGTCTATTATGGTTACTATCATTGATTGTATCCATATTTTGTTAAAATTTTAGCTTCTATACTCCATGAAATTAGTAGAATATCCTTGATATTTGTGCTTCATCCAGTATCTTTTCATAGAAATATTATTCTGAGCATTCTTGATAAGTTTTAACTTTTTCATGGCAGAGTACTATTCACGGGGTTACTATTCCCAAAGTACTATTCACGAGATACTATTCACTCAAATACTATTCACCCGGAATACTATTCATAATAAAAAATGATTCATTTTCTGTTCAAATTATTTTTGGTACAATATTATTCTTGAATTTTACTCCACATAGCAGTATTATGTTGACAATTTGGACGTTATTGATTTCTGGATAAATTAATTTATAAATCTTTAAAAATCTATCCTTGAACTTGTTTTATTGAATTCTTATATCATTGTCATCATCCTCATGTTTATATTTTGTTGAAAGTTATCTGTGGCCTGTAGTGCATAGATGGACTTGGTATGATTATGACAAGGGATTATTCGGTATAATCATGACCGTAATGTTACAAATGATGTGGTCAAAGTCCTCATTGGCCCGTAGTGCATTGATGGACAGTTTTTGGTATGATTATGGCCATGTATTCTCTTCGGCCAATGATGCAAAGATGAATTGTTTTATGGCATGATCATGATCGTTGATGAAAACACGATTATCTTTGGCCCGTAGTGCATGTATAATTTGTGGTCGTGATACTAAAGAATATCCTTGGCCTGTAGTGCAGGGGTAATTCGATGATGTGGATTATTTATTAAGCCGAGTCTCATCGATAAAATTGATGATAAATCTTTTAAGTCATAGAAGATAATAGGTTTTATGCTCTGCCTGATTCTTCTAATGGATTGCTTGTTCCGCTGCAATTAAACTTGATGTTTGTTATATTTTATCAGTTTAACACTGTTGAAGGCTAACGATAAATTATTCTGCATTATCTTAGTCATAATATTTCATACTGGCTAGTTGAGCTCACCCTTTCTTTCACTGTTCTCTTCAGAAAATGAGAATATAGCTGAGACTAGTCGAGGAATAGATTGACGGTCCAGATGTTTGGATTAGTAGTCCTCACTATTCTGTGAAATAGTGTGATAATAAATGTATTGAGGACTTATTTTGAGTTTTAATATTGTCTAGAAGATAATATTTATATTAAAACTCACAGCTCTTGTTGTAGATTTAAGTTTGTATTTGTATTCTGTACCATGTATTTGGTGACTCAGAATGGGTGATGTATACCTATTTTGGGGGCATCACAGTTGGTATTAGAACTTAGGGATATGGTCTTTCGCGGAGATCAGGGAATAGAACTAGGAGGGGAGAGACGAGTAATATTCTTCGCTAGTGTATGTCCTACATAAGCTAATTTTTTTTTCTTAAGTTGACAAATTGTGATATGTCAATTAACCTTTGTTTTGAAGCTGTATTCTAGAATGATATCTGAAATACAGGAGATGAGCAATGGAGAAATCATGATGACTGGGGAGATTGAATATGAAATGAGAGCAATGTATTCTCAACTCTTTGAAATACCAGGTACGTAAATTTTGAGGGCGAAATTTCAAAAGGAGGGGTGATTGTAAGACCCCAAATTTTATGAAATTAAAGTATTCAATTTTTCTATTTAGTAAATAGTTAAATTAATAAAAGTTTAAAGTTATGGGTGAAATTATTTTTTTTTTCAAAATAAGCAAGTGGTTATAAAATATTCATTGTTGTCGGGGAATATTCGTTTGGTCGTGGAATATTCTTGTTGTCGGAGAATATTTGTACGACGGCGCAGCCATTTGTGGGCCCCATAACAGAATAACTGTCGGATGAAGAAAATGACAAATATGAGTTTTTATAAATAACGGCGTAGTTGTTACCGTTAACACTGTTGGAATACCCGGTGGTTAAAATACAGTAATATGCGTGGTTGCACAGTAGCATACGGTGTTTCACAGTATTGATGAATTACTGATCCTTACGTAAGAAGGCACTACTCAATAATTTTTACAGTAATTACTGTTCAATATGTTATTTTATTGATTCAATAATTGTTACGATGGTATTTTATATTATTGTTGTTCAATAATTGTCACTGCACAATATGTTCTATTATTAGATCAATACTTCATATTATTTGAATAATATTGTTAGATAGCATTATTGACAATGTCTAAGGAAGTTTTATTTAAGGAGAGATTTTGTCACCTAATTGTGCACCAGTAAGGAGAAATCCTTATCGGAAAGCCCCCTCTTTCCTGGAACGACCTGGTTGTCATAATTGTGATTTTTTAATATTATTTGTGAATAATTAATTATTGATTTATATGATAAGGAAATATATATTTTTATATGGATATAAATGAAGGAATTAATGCTGAGGTGTTTTATCAGTATTTTGTCGAAATGAAGAACGAAATTTGAAAATTTTTAGAAAATTAGTTTATTACTTGATTTTATAAAATCCATTACTCTTTGTGTATAATGATTTAGGAGATGATCCATATATCAAAAGAAAGCCCTGGAAGTAAGCTAAACGCAGAAATTTGAATCACCCAAATATTCTCTGTGGTTTTGTCGTGGTGACTGTTTGAGTGAAACTGGTACGAGGGACTTATAGTCCGAAAATTAAATTAGTGTTTTTAAGCTCTATGCATGAGTTATAATTTTGATCCGACCGTTGGATCGTTGCGATTTTTAGATATGTTATACATATATAAGTTGAGTATATGTCCACAAATTTTGTACCGTTAAAAATTAACGCTTGATTTGTTATGAATTTTAAAAGGTGTTAAAAATTATTCGTTAGTGGATTTTGGATATTTTCTGTCTGGAATTTAGAGAAACTTAAAGCTACAAAGTTGTAGAGAATTTGATTTCGTGTGGAATGGACATAAAATTCATATTTTTCTGATAAAAGGGCTATTTATTATGAACTATTGAAGTTTCAGAAATTAAATATTTTTATTAAAAACATGAGTGGGCCCCACTTTTGGTTGGTGTGGAAAAATCTGATTTTTGGTGGGCTCCACTGGTGGTGGCTGAATTTTGGTCCAAGAGGTGTGCGTAGAAAATATTTAAAAAAAATATTATTTTATTATTTAGTCTCCTATGACGTTCTAGCATTTTTCTATAAATAGGCGCTTAAGTTAGAATTGAAAAGCACACTAGAAACAAATTTTCTTTCTCTCTATATTATTGAGCATATTTTTGTGAGTATTTAGATACTTTAAGAGTTGCTATTCAGTACAAATTTTCTTCGGCTTTACATCCGATATTCCGATCAGAACTACTATTATTTTGAGGTAAGGGTTGTTATTTTCTTCGTAAATGATATTATTTTCTTCAATATCATTATGCCGAATTATTGATATGTGTTTTATTATGGAATTTCTATCTTTTTGTGTTGGGGTTACTATTCACGTATAAGATACTATTCACGTATACGATACTATTTACAAATACGGCACTATTCACCGAAAAATAAAATGTTCTCTTTTTCGTCCCAGATGTCTATTATGGTTACTATCATTGATTGTATCCATGTTTTGATCTTTATTCTATACTTGTTTTGTTAAAATTTTGGCTTCTATACTTAATGAAATTAGTAGAATATCCTTGATATTTGCGCTTCATCCTATATCTTTTCATTGAAATATTATTCAGAGTATTCTTGATAAGTTTTAACTTTTTCATGCCGGAGTACTATTCACGAGGTTACTATTCCTGAGGTACTATTCACGGGGTACTATTCACTCAAGTACTATTCACCCAGGGTACTATTCTTGATAAAAATTGATTCGTTTTCTGTCTAAATTATTTTTGGTACAATATTATTCTTGAGTTTTACTCCACAAAGCAGTATCATGTTGACAATTTGGACGTTATTGATTTCTGGATAAATTAATTTATAAATCTTTAAAAATCTATCCTTGAACTTGTTTTATTGAATTCTTATATCATTGTCATCATCCTTATGTTTATATTATGTTGAAAGTCATCCGTGGCCTGTAATGCATAGATGGACTTGGTATGATTATGACCAAGGATTATTCCGTATAATCATGACCGTAATATTACAAATGATATAGTAAAAGTCCTCATTGGCCCGTAGTGCATTGATGAACAGTTTTTGGTATGATTATGGCCATGGATTCTCTTCGGCCAAGGGTGCAAAGATGAATTGTTTTATGGCATGATCATGTTCGTTGATGAAAACACGATTATCTTTGGCCCGTAGTGCATGGATAATTTGTGGTCGTGATACTAAAGAATATCCTTGGCCCGTAGTGCAGGGATAATTCGATGATGTAGATTATTTATTAAGCTGAGTCTCAGAGATAAAATTGATGATAAATCTTTTAAATCATATAAGATAGTAGGTTTTATGCTCTACTTGACTTTTCTAATGGATTGCTTGTTCTGCTGCAGTTAAACTTGATGTTTGTTATATTTTATCAGTTTAACACTGTTGAAGGCTAACGATAAATTATTCTGCATTATCTTAGTAATAATATTTCTTACTGGGCTAGTTGACCTCACCATTTCTTTCACTGTTCTCTTCAGGAAATGAGAATATAGCTGGGACTAGTCGAGGAATGGATTGACGGTCCAGATGTTTACATTAGTAGTCCTCACTATTCTGTGAAATAGTGTGATAATAAATGTATTGAGGACTTATTTTGGATTTTAATACTGTCTAGAAGACAATATTTGTATTAAAACTCACAGCTCTTGTTGTAGATTTAAGTTTGTATTTGTATTCTATAGCATATATTTGGATATATTGTTTGAGTATTATTGGCATCTTTGAGGCCAGTTGTTATATATCATACTGATTTATTACTGGGTTCTTAGGTATATTAGAAAGTAGATCATGCATATGCATTCATGTAATTGAGTGAGTTTGTTTATTTTTAGTTCTTTTATGTTTTTGCTTGAGGACAAGCAAATATTTAAGTTTGGGGGTATTTGATGAGTGAGTTTTATATCCATAATTGAGTGCATTTGAGCTTAATGTTTTGGATGTTTTTAAGTGTTTGTGTTTATTCATGCATGTTTTACGTTATTTTGTAGGAATTGGGTTAAAAGTTACTTGGATTGACGTTTGGGGTTGCTAGATTCGCGTTTTCGGCTTGCCATTTACATAGCAGCCACTTTAAAGCCAATTTCAGTATTTCTCCGGACCTTATTTCGAAAAACTCAAAGAATGAACATTGTAGATCAAGGTCTCCTCTTTCTGTAACATCTTGAATCATCGAAATCGGAGTTCGGATGAAGAAGTTATGACCATTTTTCCAAAGGACGTCGGAGTAAAAAATTCTCGAAAAAACCCCAGCGCGGGGCCGCCCATTTCAAGCCTATTCCCAGCGTCGGGGCACTAGGAGGTAGTGGTGCAGTGTCGTGAACAGCGCTGGGGCGTTGGGGAAGGGCCTGGTTAGGCTTGAACGCGTTTTGGGGCGAATTTTGACACTTTTTTGACTCCAAATTGAATTGGATTTGTTCCTAAGCTAAAAATTGAACTTGTAACCTATAAATACATGATGTAAGACATAGAATATGAGAGATGAGATTACATAGATTAGATAGATTACATTAGAGATACACTCCATTAGATTAGAACATAAACCCTAGTTCTTATTACTTGTGACGCCCCCAAAATTAGGTATACATCATCCATCTTGGGTCGTCAGATACATGGTACAAAATACAAATACAACTTACTAATACAACTGTCGGGTACAATACGACAAAACATAACTGTGAGTTTGAATACAATTATTGTCTACTAGAGACTATACAAACTCAAAAGGAGTCCTCATTACAATTATTGTCACACTATTTAATAGAATAGTGAGGACTACTAATACTATCATCTGGTCCATCACTCCGTTTTCCGACTCGTCCCAGCTATATTCTCATTTCCTGAAGAGAACAGTGAAACAAAGGGTGAGCTCAACTAGCCCAGTAAGAAATATTATGACTAAGATAACGCAGATTAAATTATCATTAGCCTTCAATAGTGTTAAACTGATAAAATATAACGAACATCAAGTTTAACTGCAGCGGAACAAGCAATCCATTAAAAGAGTCAAGTAGAGAATAAAATCTACTATCTTCTATGATTTAAAAGGTTTTTTAACACTGTTATCGCTGGAACTCAGCTTAACAAAATAATCTACATCATAGAATCACCCTTGCACTACGGCCAAGGATATTATTTAGTATCACGACCACAATTATCCATGCACTACGGGCCAAGAATATTTGTGTATTCATTAATGGTCATGGTCATGCCAACAACTGTCCATCAATGCACTACGGGCCAATGAGGACTTTTACCACATTATTTGTAACATTACGGTCATGATTATACCGAATAATCCCTTGTCATAATCATACCAAGTCCATCTATGCACTACAGGCCACAGATGACTTTCAACATTTTATAAATATGAGGATGATGACAATAATATAAGAATTCAATAAAACAAGTTCAAGAATTAATTTATCCAAGAATTAACAACGTCCAAATTGTCAACATGATACTGCTTTGTGGAGTAAAATTCAAGAATGCTTAGAATAATATTTTCATGAAAAGATACTAGATGAAACACAATTATCAAGGATATTCCACTAATTTTATGGAGTATAGAAGTTAAAACTTAACCAACTGAGTATAATAAAGAATGGAATAACAAAAGAAATCACCCGGCATGCGATAGACCGCACAGACAGGTTATTCTAATAGAATAATAAATAATGGAACCAGGTCCGGCGTAAACGCACAGACAAGATATTCTGACAGAATAATAAATAATGGAACCAGGTCCGGCGTAAACGCACAGACAGGATATTCCGACAGAATAATAAATAATGGAACCAGGTCCGGTGTAAAACACACAGACAGGATGTTCCAACAGAATAATAACAAGACGGAACCAGGTCCGGTGTAAAACACACAGACAGGATGTTCCAACAGAATAATAATAAAAACGGAACCAGGTCCGGTGTAAAACACACAGACAGGATGTTCCAACAGAATAATAGAAGAATGTCACCAAGTATAGGGTAGACCGCGTATACAGGTTATTCCAACAGAATAATAAAAAATGGAATAACAACAGTTCTCTTCATGAATAAGAAAGAATAACACCCCTTACCGTTTTAAAGAAGAACTGAAATAAGGAAGTAATTAAGTAGCATAATACTTTTCTTCTCTCTCTCTCTATAGTTTCTCTCTCTAGAGTTCAGTGAATTCATAAGAAATAATGAAGGAATGAGCTGCTATTTATAGAAAAATGGAATGCATAGTAACTAATCCATGAACGGTCCAGATTGATTACTTTAATCTGACGGTCCATATTTAAAAAAAAATCTTTTAAATAAAATATAATATATTCTATTTATAGAATAACTTTAATAAAGTATTCTGTTTTATATAAAAAGATGTTTCTGTTTTATTACGTTAATAATACGAATAAAACAAAACTTCATTATCGCTAAATAATTCATATTATTAACTGACA
Organism: Panax notoginseng; assembly: GCA_016801055.1. NCBI lineage: Eukaryota > Viridiplantae > Streptophyta > Magnoliopsida > Apiales > Araliaceae > Panax > Panax notoginseng. Next base: position 182,073,908 of record CM029016.1, on the reverse strand, counting down.
ATAATTGAATCAAACTGAGTGACTTCTCACATAAGCATTAATAATCAATACCGTGTGCTACTATGCAACCACACGTATTATTGTACTTTTACTACCAAGTAGTTCAACAGTATCAATGGTAAAACTTTCGTCGTTATTTTTAATAAAATATTTTTGTCGTTTTCTCAATCCGACAATAATTCCGTTGTGGGGTCCACCAATGATTGTGCCGTTGTACGAATATTCTCTGTTAAAACGAATATTCCCCGACCAATCGAATATTATATAACAACTTGTGTACTTTGCAAAATTTATAAATATTACCCACAACTATAACATTATATCAAATTAACTCCATAATATTCAAAAAATGATATTTATAGAAAATTCATCTTTATTTATAAAAGTTGGGGTCTTACAACCTCCCATTCTTATGAAATTTCGTCCTCAAAATTAGGGTACGTACTTGGTATGTCGAAGAGGTAAGGATACCTTGATTTCATTTCAGATTCTAACTCCCAAGTCATTTCCTCAACATCGTGGTTTCTCCACAAAACTTTGACTTGAGGTATAACCTTGGAGCGTAGAATATGTTCCTTCTTATCCAAGATTTGAACAGGAACTTCTTCATACGTCAAATCTTCTGCTATTTCGTCCGGTTCTAACTCAATAATGTGGTTCGGGTCTTCCACATATTTACGTAACATGGATATGTGAAAAATATTATGAACACGAGAAATACTTGACGGTAAAGCGAGTCTATGAGCCACAGTTCCTACTCGATCGAGGATTAAAAATGACCGATGAATCGAGGATTGAGCTTTTCTCTCCTTCCAAATCTCGTAACTCCTTTCCATGGAGCAACACGTAAGAACACATGATCTCCTATATCAAATTCCACGTCCTTTCGATGAAGATCAGCATAACTCTTTTGTCGATCTTGTGAGGTTTTTATACGTTGTCGGATCGTTTGAATCTTTTCTGTAGTCATACGTACCAACTCCGGTCCCAACAACGTTGCTTCACCCACCTCATCCCAGCATACTGGAGAACGACATTTTCTTCCATACAATGCTTCGAATGGAGCCATGCCAATACTTGCTTGATAACTGTTGTTGTAGGAAAACTCCACCAATGGTAAAAACTTGTTCCAACTTCCCTTGAAGTCAAGGACACAGAGTCTTAATAAATCTTCTAGAGTTTGAATAGTCCTCTCTGATTGTCCGTCCGTCTGAGGATGATATGCCGAACTATATCGTAAATCCGTGCCCATAGCTTTTTGTAAACTAACCCAAAATCGTGAAGTGAATCTTTGGTCTCGATCAGAAACTATGGATACTGGCATACCATGCAGTCTTACAATCTCGTTTATGTACATACGAGCAAGACGTTCAAGTGTATAAGTTTCTCGTATCGGTAAGAAATGAGCAGACTTGGTCAATCTATCAACAATGACCCAAATCGCATCTATACCTTGAGAAACCTTAGGAAGACCGGTAACGAAATCCATGGTAATGTGCTCCCACTTCCATTCTGAAATTTCAAGTGGTTGCAATGGACCTTTTGGTACTTGATGCTCCGCTTTGACTCGTTGACAAGTTAGACACCTTGAGATAAACAGCGCTATCTCTCTCTTCATATTGCTCCACCAAAATGTATGACGAAAATCATGATACATTTTAGTACTTCCAGGATGGATTGCAAACGGTGTGTTGTGCGCCTCCATCATGATTTCATACTTTAAATCAGGGTTGTTAGGAACATAAAGTCTGGAGTTGACTCGAAGTATTCCTTCTTCATCGATTCTTGCTTCCGGCATAGCACCTTCTTGCACTTTCTTCCTTATACGCATCAGCTCCAGCTCTGTAGCTTGAGCAGCTTTAACTTTATCGATTAAAGTTGGTTCTACTCGTATATTTGCCATCATCACATGGGTCCCTGGAGTCTTTAACTCTATCTCCATCCTTTGCAAGTCACACAAAATGGGCCTTTGTGTTGATAATATCGCACTCGTACTTGCATATAATCTTCTACTCAATGCGTCAGCTACCACGTTCGCTTTTCCAGGATGGTATTGAATGGTATGATCATAATCTTTCAACAGTTCAAGCCAACGTCGTTGTCGCATGTTGAGTTCCTTTTGAGTGAAGAAATATTTGAGGCTTTTATGATCCGTAAAGATCTCCACCTTCTCCCCATACAAGTAATGCCTCCAAATTTTAAGTGCAAAGACAACAGCTGCCAACTGTAGATCATGAGTAGGATAATTCCTCTCATATTCCTTGAGTTGTCTTGATGCATAGGCTATGACTTTTCCATGTTGCATGAGAACGCATCCCAACCCTTTGCTCGAAGCATCACTGTAGATGACAAATCCCTCCGAGTCAGATGGTATTGTTAGAACAGGTGCTGAAATGAGTCTCCTCTTGAGTTCTTGAAAACTCTTCTCACATTCTTCGCTCCAACCGAACTTTGTATCTTTTCGAGTCAGCTGAGTTAATGGAGTAGCGATTCGAGAAAATCCTTCCACGAATCTCCGATAATAACCAGCTAAACCAAGAAAGCTACGTACTTCGGTCACTGATTTAGGTTGCTCCCAGCTTTGAATAGCTTCAATCTTTGCCAGGTCAACAGATATTCCACGACTTGATATTACGTGCCCAAGGAATGCTACCTCCTCCAGCCAGAACTCGCACTTCTTCAACTTGGCATAAAGCTTGTATTCACAAAACTTTTGGAGTACCAGCCTCAAGTGTTGCTCATGATCTTCACGGCTTTTGGAATAAATAAGGATGTCATCAATAAAGACGACCACAAAGTGATCCAAATATTCTTTGAATACCCGGTTCATCATATCCATGAAGGCAGCAGGAGCATTAGTCAATCCAAAGGACATGACTAGGAATTCATAATGCCCGTACCGAGTTCTGAAAGCCGTCTTTAGAATATCCTCAGTTCTAACCTTCAGCTGATGATATCCAGAACGAAGATCGATCTTTGAAAAGAATTGTGCTCCTTGCAACTGGTCAAACAGGTCATCAATACGTGGCAATGGGTACCTATTTTTGATGGTGACATGATTCAACTCCAGATAATCAATACAAAGTCGCATACTTCCATCTTTCTTCTTCACGAATAGCACATGAGCACCCCAAGGAGAAGTACTAGGACGAATAAAGCCAATGTCTAACAATTCCTGCAGTTAGATCTTTAACTCCTGAAGTTCAATAGGAGCCATTCGATATGGGGCTTTGGAAATGGGTTTTGTACCGGGTTCAAGATCAATACAAAATTCAATTTCACGCTCTGGGGGTAGGCCAGGAAGTTCTTCAGGGAATACGTCAGGGAATTTATTAACAATAGAAATATCATTCAAAATTGACGTATTTTTGTTTAGATCCGTGACATGAGCTAAGAAAGCTTGACATCTGTTTTTTAATAAACGAATAGCTTTATGGCTTGAGATGACATCGATTGATTTTAATGGTTTGGTTGCTTGAATTCGCATAATAGGTCAATTAGGAATATGAAAGGTAACAACCTTACGAAAACAATCAATTTTTACATGATGAGTAGTTAACCAATCAATCCCTAGAATCACGTCAAATGCAAGTATTTTTAATGAAATAAGATCGACAGGTAATGTGTGGGTACCAACTTGAACCAAACAGGACTTATAAACCATGGATGTAATGAAGGTTTCTCCCAATGGAGTTTCAACAGATAAGTCAAAGTCTAATTTCTCCGGAGTCAAATTTAATCGATGAGCGCAAGTAGGAGAAATAAAAGAATGGGTAGAATCGGTATCAAATAAAGTATATACTTCATTAGAGTTTATGATAAGCTTACCCGTGATGACCTCATTCGGGTTCCTTGCTTTCTGGGAGGTCACAACAAACGCTCTCCCTTGCACTACCGGTTTTGACTTTTCTGGGACGACCTTTGGTGTCTCCATCCTGGCTGAACTTGTTTTTGGTAAACGACAAAATCGAGCTAAATGACCTTCTCTTCCACAATTATAACATGCTTTAGACGGCATCGCCCAGTTTGGACTGATGTGCCCCTCCCCTCCGCATTTGAAACATATGATAGGTGGTCGTTCTCCTTCCTTAACAACGGGTGCTGGTGCTGACGTATTTCCATCATTGTTGAATCTCCTCTTCTTGAAATGACCATTCTTATTATTTTGGCCCTGATTACCACCGAAGTGGTTACCATTTCTGGCCTGTTGATTCCCTCCACGCTTGTTGTCACCGCTTCGATGACTGCTCTCACTGGTATTATCATTTTGCCGACTGCTCTCTTTTGGTTGCGTTGACTCGTTATCGCGCTCTACTAACTGAGCCCTATTCACAACATCTGAATACAAACACAATTTATGAGAAATAAGACGTTGACGTATCTCAGGTTTCAAACCTCGCAAAAACATTCGCGTCATTCGCTCTTCATTATCCACCAAGTGGGACGCAAACCGGGACAACTCAGCAAATTTAGCCTCATACTGCGACACGGGTCATATTATTCTGCTCCAATTTGATGAACTCCACCTCCTTCATGTGACGGAAACTTTCGGGAAAGTATTTGTCATTGAATAGCTCTTGGAACTTCTCCCAAGACATCTTCAGTGCGGCAGGTTGAGTACGCTTAATCGATTCCCACCAGTAATCTGTCTCTCTTCGCAACATAAAGGCGGCAAAGGGAACCTTTTGCTCCTCGGAGCATCCCAAGACATCAAATATCTTGGTGATCTGCTTTATCTATGTTTCCGCTATAAGTGGTTTTGGCTCTCCCTTAAACTCCGGTGGTCCCAGCTCCTTGAACTGTTTAGCGATGACCGTCTGAGAGTTTTCAGTGTTTCCACCTATATTTTGGACAGGAGCCGCTCTCGCCTGCTGTTGCATGAACTTCATAAAGCTTCTAAACATTCCATCATTCATCATCTGGTCAGTGTTGTTGTTTGCATGAGGATTGTCACCTTCTTGATGCACATTATCCTGATTATTGATATGTAGTGAATCAACAGTCGCCTGTGCTCCATTACTATTCTCAACATTCTCAGATGCCATTTTCAGATACTGCCACAAAACAAAAGTTAATTGATATGTCATATATTATCCTTATATTCTGACCGACCAATAAAATACCATGCAAATAAACTTAGGTAGGTCACACTAGCGAATGAATTCTCTGTCTCTCCCCTCCTAGTTCTATTCTCACATCTTAGCCAGGGATCATATCCCTAAGCTCTGATACCAACTGTGACACCCCCAAAATTAGGTATACATCACCCATCTTGGGTCGTCAGATACATGGTATAGAATACAAATACAACTTACTAATACAACTGTCGGGTACAATACGACAAAATATAACTGTGAGTTTGAATACAATTATTGTCTACTAGAGACTATACAAACTCAAAAGGAGTCCTCATTATAATTATTGTCACACTATTTAATAGAATAGTGAGGACTACTAATACTATCATCTGGCCCATCACTCCGTTCCCCGACTCGTCCCAGCTATATTCTCATTTTCTGAAGAGAACAGTGAAAGAAAGGGTGAGCTCAACTAGTCCAGTAAGAAATATTATGACTAAGATAATACAGAATAAATTATTATCAGCCTTCAACAGTGTTAAACTGATAAAATATAACGAACATCAAGTTTAACTGCAGCGGAATAAGCAATCCATTAAAAGAGTCAAGTAGAGAATAAAATCTACTATCTTCTATGATTTAAAAGGTTTTTCAACACTGTTATCGCTGGGACTCAGCTTAATAAAATAATCCACATCATCGAATCACCCCTGCACTACGGCCAAGGATATTCTTTAGTATCACGACCACAATTATCCATGCACTACGGGCCAAGAATATTTGTGTATTCATCAATGGTCATGATCATGCCAACAACTGTCCATCAATGCACTACGGGCCAATGAGGACATTTACCACATCATTTGTAACATTACGGTCATGATTATACCGAATAATCACTGGTCATAATCATACCAAGTCCATCTATGCACTACAGGCCACAGATGACTTTTAACATTTTATAAACATGAGGATGATGACAATGATATAAGAATTCAATAAAACAAGTTCAAGAATTAATTTATCCAAGAATTAACAACGTCCAAATTGTCAACATGATACTGCTTTGTGGAGTAAAATTCAAGAATGCTTAGAATAATATTTTCATGAAAAGATACTGGATGAAACGCAATTATCAAGGATATTTCACTAATTTCATGGAGTATAGAAGTTAAAACTTAACCAACTGAGTATAATAAAGAATGGAATAACAAAAGAAATCACCCGGCATGCGATAGACCGCACAGACAAGTTATTCTAATAGAATAATAAATAATGGAACCAGGTCCGGCGTAAACGCACAGACAGGATATTACGACAGAATAATAAATAATGGAACCAGGTCCGGCGTAAACGCACAGACAAGATATTCCGACAGAATAATAAATAATGGAACCAGGTCCGGTGTAAAACACACAGACAGGATGTTCCAACAGAATAATAACAAGACAGAACCAGGTCCGGTACAAAACACACAGACAGGATGTTCCAACAGAATAATAATAAAAACGGAACCAGGTCCGGTGTAAAACACAGACAGGATGTTCCAACAGAATAATAGAAGAATGTCACCAAGTATAGGATAGACTGCGTATACAGATTATTCCAACAGAATAATAAAATATGGAATAACAACAGTTCTCTTCATGAATAAGAAAGAATAACACCCCTTACCATTTTAAAGAAGAACTAAAATAAGGAAGTAATTAAGTAGTAGAATACTTTTCTTCTCTCTCTCTATAATTTCTCTCTATAGTTTCTCTCTCTAGAGTTCAGTGAATTCGTAAGAAATAATGAAGGAATGAGCTGCTATTTATAGAAAAATAGAATGCATAGTAACTAATCCATGAACGGTCCAGATTGATTACTTTAATCTGACGGTCCATATTTAAAGAAAAATCTTTTAAATAAAATATAATATATTCTATTTATAGAATAACTTTAATAAAGTATTCTGTTTTATATAAAAAGATGTTTCTGTTTTATTACGTTAATAATACGAATAAAACAAAACTTCATTATCGCTAAATAATTCATATTATTAACTGACAATAATTGAATCAAACTGAGTGACTTCTCACATAAGCATTAATAATCAATACCGTGTGCTACTATGCAACCACACGTATTACTGTACTTTTACTACCAAGTAGTTCAACAGTATCAATGGTAAAACTTCCGCCGTTATTTTTAATAAAATATTTTTGTCGTTTTCTTAATCCGACAATAATTCCGTTGTGGGGTCCACCAATGATTGTGCCGTTGTACGAATATTCCCTGTTAAAACAAATATTCCCCGACCAATCGAATATTATATAACAACTTGCGTACTTTGTAAAATTTATAAATATTACCCACAACTATAACATTATATCAAATTAACTCCATAATATTCAAAAAATGATATTTATGGAAAATTCATCTTTATTTATAAAAGTTAGGGTCTTACATTACTTGTGGAGATTGAAGCAACTTGGAGATCATTGAAAAACAAGAGCAGGAGCTTGAGGAAGATGGAGATTTGCTGACAACAAATTTATTCTTCACTCTAATCTTACTTTTATCTTTTAATGTCTATTCAATTGTGGATTCTTGGTTTTAATTCATTAATCATGAACTAATTCTTGTATTAAGACTACAAATTGAATCTTTTATGTCTATGAATTAATTATTCAATTTATTCCAATTATTTATGTCTAGGTGAATTGTTTATCATGTCTTGCACTTTTTGATTAATTATTTGGCCAGTGATTACCGTGTTACTCTAGAAGGATTCGGGAGATAAAATCTAGGGTTGGAACTGGACATGATAACATGTATGCTTAATTATTTGCATGAGATGAATAATTAGGGTTGTGAATTGAATAGGAATAGCTGTTCACTACAAGTAACAAATTAGAAATTGGAACTTAATGGGTTTAATTTAATTATTTTGCATAGGAATATCGCAAAATTAATTTAATTGAATAAAAGTTAACTGATCACTTGGAAAAAGGGCTTTTAACACTTAGAGTACCTGTTAACAATTTAGGAGGCATAATAATTGTGTTAGTTGGATAATTGGTTTATAGTACATAATTTGGGGATATTGTAGTCTTAATATTTATTTATTTAAATTCATTCATATAGTCTTAACCTTTATTTAATTGAATTAATTTCTAAAGACATCTAATTTAATTAGTTAATTTAGTTTTCTTAATTCAAAAATCTTAAATCAATTGTTTAGCTAAAATTGATTTGGTTAAAAGTTAGTACTTGGTAATTTTTATTAAATAATTTATCGTGGGAACGATACTTTTCTTATCACTTTATTACTTGTTGACCGTGTATACTTGTACGTATTCATTGATTGTGAAATTATTCAACAACTACCCTATGTGGGTTCCACCCCTCCAGCTCGGTCCACTCTAAGTTGCAAAAGAGGTCTCATAAGTTGAAACAATCAAATCAGGAAAAAAATGCTACGTGATTAAGCGAAAAAGTCTGAAATCCTGATTTTCCAGACCAAACTGTGGGTCTACATATCACTCATTGGTATTCGCCTGGACACATGGTTCACAACACCAATGATCACAGTGGTTGTAAACTACAATCGAAAATACCTCATAAAGGTCCGATGCCGTCAGTGCAGGGTCATAACTCCACAATAGCTCTCCTCAGCAGGAACTTTATACATCATCAGCCATTGATGCACATTTCAACGAAGGTCAAGCAACCTTGACATTATCTCAGCCGTTGGTAAATAAACCCAACGAAGCATCGGAAGTCATCCGATGATCTCAGCCGTTGATGCACATTTCAACAAAGGTCAAGCACCCTTGACAGTCTTCAGCCGTTGGCAAGGAAATCCAACGAAGCATCAAAAGCAGTTCGATGATTTCAGCCGTTGATGCACATTTCAACGAAGGTCAAGCAACCTTAACGTTATTTCAGCCGTTGGTAAGTAAATCCAACAAAGCGTTGGAAGCCATCCGATGATCTCACTTCAACGAAGGTCAAGCAGCCTTGACATCACCATCCGTTGGCAAGTAAACTCAATGAAGCGTCAGAAGTCGTTTGATGATTACAACCATTGGCAATTAAACCCAACGAAGCATCAGGGATGGTCCGATGGTGGTATCCATTGATGCACATGTCAGTGAGGGTCAAGCAACCCTGACAAACACAGACTGTTGGCAGTAAATCTGACAGATCACTGGAAAGACCTGGCGATACAAACCAGGTAAAACATCCTCATCGGGGAGGACCGATGATGGAATCTGTTATACTCATCTTCATCAGACAAAACACAATCCCCCAGAGTCTCTTGTATATGAGAGAAATATCTATGGTAGAAAGTTTGTACCAAGGATTAAGGACTTTTGTGATAACCCCAACGTTAACATCCTAGAAGTTCCTGAGAACTTTGGAGTACGCATCCAAGCAGTTCATTAGAGTCATCTGTGATAACTTCAGTACTCACCAAAAGTCATCGGAGAAATAGTCATCACATCCCGTTGGAAAACGGTCTAACAAACCACATTCATCATACATTTGCATCCTGCTACAGTACATTGCATCATGAATGTCTTGTCATATTTCAAGTGTCTAGTGTTCTTTATCCTATCCATGCCATTACATTGCATGAATATGATAAAGAGGGGCATCTGTAGACACTCAAAATTTTGCATTCCTGTTACTAACATTGCAGGAGGGCAGAATCCTCTTCCAGAGATAACCCTGGAAGTCAAATCAGTGCCAGTCCCGGAGATAACCTTGGGATACTCAATTCCATCTCGGAGACAACCTTGAGATATTCAGTTCCAACCCCGGAGACAACCCCAGGAGTTTCAGTTCCAACCTCAGAGACAACCCCGAGGAATGCAGTTCTAGTTCCTGAGATAACACCGGAGAATTCAGTTCCATCTCGGAGACAACCCCGAGATACTCAGTTCCAACCCTGGAGACAACCTCGGTAGTTTTAGTTCCATCCTCGGAGACAACCCCGAGGAATACAGTTCCAGTTCTGGAGATAACACCGGAGAAGTCAGTTCCATCTCGGAGACAACCCTGAGATACTTAGTTCCAACCCCGGAGACAACCCCGGGAGTTTCAGTTCTAACCTCGGAGACAACCCCGAGGCATGCAGTTGCAATTTCAGAGACAACCTGATGAGTGGGTTTTATACCTACGAATCGGCTTCTAATTCGATCTTAAACTGTGTTAACTAATTATAATTATGTTTGTTTTTACTTGTTTAGTGTTGTTTTGTGTTTAGGTGCTGTGGCATATCAATTGTGGCTTAAAAGATGGTTTCGTGGTGGAATTTGGCAAGGAAATGAGCAGTAATTAGAATTCAACAGAAAGACCCCCCGCCGAGGCGAACTTGTTACACACAAAACCCCCGCCAGGGCGGGGGTACTTGATCGAAAGACAGAAGCCCTGCCTGCCGGGGCGGGCTATTAATGAAGGAAAACCCCCGCCGGGGCGGGAGTATAGGAAAATCCAGAGGTCTGTTCCAACTCTATTACTGCAGAAGCGTGAAGGATTCACTATTTTTACTTAATTCATTATTTTTCCTTAGTTCATTATTTTTCCTTAATTCATTACTTGTAATTGGGATGATGAATTCTTTGATAATTTTAGTTTTTAATTCATTTATGATGAACTAATTTACTTATTAGGCTTATGACGGATCTTATGGTTGAACAATGATTACGTAACCTTTAATTTCAATTTAATAATCTATCTTTTAGTTTATCTATAGTGATTTGTGTTTGAATTTATGAATTGCTTGATCACCAATTTTGTGTGAAATTATATGGACTCGAGAGAGAAACTACGAATCTAGACTTAGTCATTATATCATATGATTTTGAATTCTGTGAGTGAATGGAATCTTGATGAATGTTAGGGTAGAGATATGCTTAACATTTCATGTAATTGGATAGAGAACTTGTATTTAAACCTTTTTTGATTGTAATTCACATAGAGATATAGTGAATTAGTTAATTAAGGTGTTTAGCTTAATTTTATCTAATTTGTGAATTTAAGTTAATATGGTATTAATGCATCGAGAGGTGGCTAGTTGTACTTGAGTGTTCTTGATTAATAAATTGGGATAGTGAATTGAACTGAAATAAGGTGTAATAATCGGAGTGATACTTAAAGTGAAGTCGTAAGCCTAATTCTCCATCATTTGCTTGAAATTATAGTTTTTGAGTTTGTTGATTGCTTAGTATTTTTATGTTTTTTAGTTCTTAATTGTTATAATCATTGAATTGGATAGTTTAATAAAATTTGAATTAATATAAAGCTGGTAATTGCAAGGATTAAATTCTTATTAAGTCTCTAGGGGAACGATACTTAACTTATCATTATATTACTTGTTGACCACGTACACTTGCGTGTGAGCGTATATAGATTTTACCCAATAAGTTTTTGGCGCCATTGCCGGGGACCTAGTATAGATTTTAATATTTTTCAATATCAGTTTAATTAGTTCAGTTTTACTTAAACATTTTTCTTTTGTTTTGTTCTTTCTTGTTTCAGGTTCTTGAAGTTAGTTTATGCAAACTCGGTCTAAAAACCCAGACTTGTTTCCTTTTGAGGAAGATATCGAGAAACGGTTTCAAAGGCTAAGTAAGTGGATAAAGGACACTAGGAAAACTTTGAGAATTATGAGACAGAAGAAATAATGGCTGCAGAAGACTAGAAAGCGCTAAGGGATCATGCTACTCCTAAGGTGACTGAACTTCAGTCGAGTATCACCAGGCCGGCGATTGCTGCAAATACATTTAAGATTAAGCCTGCGACTATTCAGTTGATTCAGGATTCAGCTCAGTTTGGGGGACTAGCTAACGACGATCCGAATGAACACTTGGTCAGCTTTTTGGAGATATATGACACCTTCAGATACAATGGGGTGTCAGATGAAGCAGTTGGGCTTCGCTTGTTCCTATTCACTTTACGGGACAAAGTGAAGAGTTGGTTACATTCTCTACCATCGGGATCAATAACTACTTAGGAAGACCTTGCTCAAAAGTTCCTGGCTAAGTTCTTTCCACCCGTTAAAACTGAAAAGATGAGAAACGAAATCACCATGTTCGAGCAGCAACATGGGGAGTCTTTATATGAGGCATCGGAACGGTACAAGGAATTTCTCAGAAAATGCCCTCATCATGGACTACCCAAATGGCTGCAGATGAATACGTTCTACAACGGGTTGAATGAGAATCTCAGGACTAGTATAGATGCAGCTCCGAGAGTTGCAAGGAGGCATATGAGTTAGTTGAAACTATGGCAACTAATAATTACTAGTGGTCTACATCGAGGATGACACAACCTAAGGTAGCTGGGGTATTAGAGATAGACGGGGTAACAACATTGGAAGCACAGATTTCTTCCTTATCGAAGAAAATGGATGCTTTGACTAGTGCACAACCACAATAGGTAGCTTATGTTTGCGAGTTATGTGCAGGGGAACATCCTACAGAGAAGTGTGCCATCAACCCAGCGTCAGTTCAGTTTGTAGAAGCTATAATAGAATTCCACAGAACATGTATCAAAATGCCTACAATCCGGGGAATAGGAACCATCCAAACTTTTCGTGGAGTAACAATCAAAATCAGTAGGCTCCACGACCTTCTTATTCGCCGGGGTTCCAAAATCAGAATCAACAAGTAGCTCCGCATCAAGAAAAGAAAACAGATTTAGAAGAGCTTCTGATGAAATGCATATCGGGAAATGAGGCGACAATGAAAACACAAGTAGTGGCCATCAAAAATTTAGAAAATTAGATGGGACAACTTGCCTTAGCATTGAATAATAGGCCGCATGGGACTCTACCAAGTGACACAGAAAAGAATCCAAAGGGGAATCATGAGCAGTGTCAAGCAATCATGTTGAGGAGTGGTAAACATATTGATGGGAAAATTTTAGAAAATTCAGCACATCAGGATGTCAAGGAGAATGAAAACAAAGTGATTGCAGAGAAACCAGATGGGGAAAAGCAAGGGGACAAGACCAAGTCAGATGTCAAGCCAATTGTGTATCCTCCATCGCCGTTTCAGCAGAGGGTCCAAAAATAGAAATTAGATAAACAATTTGCCAAATTTTTGGAAGTTTTCAAGAAACTTCAAATAAATATTCCTTTCGCAGAAGCCCTAGAGCAGATGCCTAGTTATGTCAAATTCATGAAGGGTATTTTGTCAAGGAAAAAGAAGTTGGAGGATTTTGAAACTGTAGCATTGACAGTGCAGTTCTACAAAGAAGGTTACCGCCAAAGTTAAAAGATCTGGGAAGTTTTACCATTCCGTGCACAATTGGGAACATGGCGTTTAAAAAGTGTTTATGTGATTTGGGGGCAAGTGTGAACCTTATGCCGTTATCAGTATACGCCGAATTGGGTTTACCAGCTCCAAAACCGACCAATATATCTCTACAGTTGGCAGATAGGTCAGTCACATACCCAAGAGGCATTGTGGAGGTTATTTTGGTCAAGGTGGACAAATTCATATTTTTAGAGGACTTCATAATTCTGGATTTTGAGGAAGATAAAAATATCCCAATTATCCTAGGGAGACCGTTTTTGGCTACAGGTAGGACTCTCATCGATGTGCAAAAAGGATAATTAACCATGAGAGTCCAAAATCAGGAAGTTAAGTTCAACGTGTTCAAAGCTATGAAGTTCCCTACAGATGAATAGGAGTGTTTTCGGGTGGATGCCATTGATTAGATAGTGAATAAAGACATGGTTAAGAGCTTAGTGAATGATCCATTAGAAATTACACTATTGGGAGATAAAGATTCGGACGATCCAGAATTTGTAGATTATTTGCATATGCTTGATTCTTTTCCACGAGTTAGTAGATTCAAGACACCATTTAAGCCATTACACATAGAAGAGAAAACCACTGCAAAGATGAAACCTTCATTAGAGGAGCCACCTACACTTAAGCTTAAGCCAATTCCTAAACACCTTAGGTATGCATATTTAGGAAATTTAAATACTTTACTTGTTATTATTGCTTCTTCGCTTAACGAATTATAGGAAAGTAAGTTGCTGAGAGTGCTTAGAGAATACAAATCGGCTATAGGATGGAAAATTGCAGATATCAAGGGAATCAGTCCATCCTTCTGCATGCACAAAATTCTTATGGAAGAGGATGTAAAGCCAACAGTGGAACAACAGAGACTGCTAAACCCGATCTTGAAAGAAGTGGTGAAGAAAGAGATTCTGAAGTGGTTGGATACGGGAATCATCTACCCAATTTTAGACAGTGCTTGGGTCAGTCCCGTTCAATGTGTGCTGAAAAAGGGAGGAATGACCGTAGTAAAGAATGATGATAATGAACTAATTCCAACAATGATAGTGACCGGTTAGAGCATTTGCATGGACTACAGGAAGCTGAATAAGGTAACCCGTAAAGACCACTTACCTCTGCCCTTTATCGATCAAATGTTGGATAGGTTAGCAGGGCACAAATTTTACTACTTATTGGATGGCTATTCGGGGTATAATCAAATGGTCATTGCTCTTGAAGATCAAGAGAAGACCACTTTCACATGCCCATACGGCACCTTTGCATTCAGGAGAATGTCTTTTGGATTGTGTAATGTACCCGCAACTTTCCAAAGATGCATGATGGCTATCTTCTTAGATATGGTGGAAAACGAGTAAAAGTTTTTATGGATGACTTTTTAGTCTATGGAAACAGTTTTGATAAGTGTCTGGAAAATTTGGTCATGGTGTTAAAGCGGTGTGTGGAAACTAATTTGGTACTCAACTAGGAGAAGTGCCACTTTATGGTCGAAGAAAGAATAATCTTGAGGCACAAGGTCTCTGTGAAGGGATTAGAAGTTGATGGAGCAAAGTTGGAAACAATTGAAAATCTATCACCACCAACCACAGTCAAGGGAATCCATATTTTTCTGGGACATGTGGGTTTCTACCAAAGGTTCATTAAAGATTTCTCTAAGATTGCAAAACCATTATGCAGTCTCTTAGAGAAAGATTCAGTTTTTAAGTTTGATGAAGATTGTAAGTCAGCTTTTGAGCAGTTGAAGAAAAAGTTGATTACAGCTCCAGTGATCGTCGCACCAGATTGGACTATGCCCTTTGAATTAATGTGCAATGCGAGCGACTATGCAGTATGGGCTGTTCTGGGTCAACACCGAGAGAAGATATTCCACGCCATATACTATACAAGTAAAACTCTTACGGATGCACAATTGAACTATACAACTACAGAGAAAGAGTTACTTGCAGTGGTATATGCCTTTGACAAATTCTGGGCATATTTAATTGGAACAAAGGTTGTGGTCTACACAGATCACGTGGCAATTCGCTACTTAATTTCGAAGAAGGATGCTAAGCCTAGACTTATCAGATGGATACTTCTCCTACAGGAATTTGATTTGGAAATAAAAGATAGAAAGGGGATAGAGAATCAAGTTGCAGATCATCTTTCAAGGTTAGAAAATCCAGACAAAAATGGGGAAGATAAGTGTTTACTCAATGAATCGTTCCCGGATGAACAACTATTTGAAGTTAATTCAGAATTTTCGTGGTATGCAGATTTTGCGAACTATTTGGTGAGCAATATCCTTCCCCCTGATTTGACGCGACAGAAGGAAAAGAAATTCCTACAAGACGTTAAATGGTACATGTGGGATGAGCCGTATTTATTCAAACAGTGTGCCGACAAGATGATCTGTAGGTGTGTGCCATACAGTGAAGTGAAGAATATTCTACACGAGTGTCATGCATTTGCATATGGGGGACATTATGGTAGTGAGCGGATAGCGACTAAGGTACTTCAGTCACGATTCTATTGGCCTACGGTGTTCAAGGATGCTCACCAGTTTGTGAAGACTTGCGATAGATGACAAAGAGTGGGTAACATATCAAAGTGGAATGAGATGCCACTACAGACTATTATGGAAGTGGAAATTTTTGATGTATGGGGGATAGATTTTATGGGGCCATTTCCTTCATCTTTCAACTACCTATACATCTTGCTAGCGGTTGATTATGTGTCGAAATAGGTTGAAGCCGTAGCACTCCCCACAAATGATGCCAAAGTGGTTCTCAAGTTCTTGCATAAGAATATTTTTACTAGATTTGGCACGCCAAGAGCTATTATAAGTGATGAGGGTAGTCACTTCTGCAACAGATCGTTCGCAGCACTCTTGGAAAAATAGGGGGTCAATCATAAAGTTGCAATAACATATCACTCCCAGACAAATGGGCAAGCCGAGGTCTCCAACAGGGAGGTGAAGAAAATCTTAGAGAAGGTAGTCAACCCGAACAGAAAAGACTGGTCTCTAAAATTAGATGACGTACTATAGGCATATAGGACAGCATACAAGACGCCAATTGGGATGTCTCCGTATCAGTTGGTCTATGGAAAAGAGTGTCACCTACCTGTAGAGATACAACATAAATCCTACTGGGCAATTCAGAAACTCAACTTTGATCAAACAGAGGCGGAAGAAAAGAGGCTACTTTAAATGAATGAACTTGATGAATTCTGACTACAAGAATATGAGAGCTCGAAGTTGTATTAAGAAAAGGTCAAGAAATAGTACAACCAAAAAATCTTGCAGAAAAATTTTGAACCAGGACAAGCAGTACTACTGTTTAATTCACTCCTGCGATTGTTCCCAGGAAAGCTCAAATCTAGATGGTCGGGGCCATTTACAATCAAGAGAGTTTTCCCACATGGCGCTGTTGAGTTATACAGTAGGAATCCATTAGAGGCGTTTAAAGTCAACGGTCATCGGCTAAAGCATTATTGGGGTGGCGACTCCAACCCGGAAGTCATCTCAATCACACTTGCTGACGCACCATGAACAGGGAGTAGTCAGGCTGAAAGACTTAAAATCAAGCGCTAATTGGGAGGTAACCCAATTTTACTTTTATTTTTAGTATTTCAAAGCATGCTAATTAATTTGTAGTTTAGCGTATAAGTGAATATTGAGTTATTTTATTTTGATGTATTAGGTAGTTAGTAAGTCATGAAGTTAGGTGAATTTAACCTTTAATGTTCAATATTTATGTTGTAATCTTAAAATTATCATTTTTTGGTGTTTCAGGTACTTGAGAAGTGCATGGATATGTGTTGAACGTAAGGAATTGGAAAATTCAAGATCAGTTGCAGAGTACCCCCCTCGTCGGGGCAAATTTTTTAAGAAGAAAACCCCCACTGGGGCGGTGGTCTTAACCCAATAACAGTGTACTCGCCCCCCCCGCTGGGGCGGACAATTAACAAAGAACACCCCCGCCGGGGCGGGAGTCTTGGTCCAAAAGCAGAACACCCCCGCAATGGGGCGGACATCTATAGCTTATAACCCCCGTCAGGGCGAGGGTACGGGAATTCGAACAAAGATCAAGTTGGCAGTTAGACTAGTTGAACCCATCTTCTCCACTTCCACTTCCTCTAACCACAACTGATACACACTTTCCCCATAACAAACCCACGATTTCATCAGTTACCAACAATTACCTCACTTAATCACCACTTACCCACTAATTTGACCCACTAAATACATATATCTCTTCACATTATCTCCTCCCTATAAATACATACCCTAACAACACAACATATCCACCTAAGTTCATACAAGTTCAGTCATATAAGAGTTAGGGTTCCTATAGTGCGAATTTTGACAGTAAAAAGAGAGGGGAGATTCAACCAACTTGTCAATACACTAAGGGTAAGTGAGTATTTCTTACAATTCCTCATCACTTATCACCATACTTGAAATCCAATTACTAAGTTTGGGGGAATTGTGAGTTGTGCACACCAAGTGTTCGACGTATTATTTGATTGAAGTTTAGGGGAAATTGGTTTGAAGTTCAACCATTCTAGTACCATGGCACCAAAACCAGCAGCGAAGCGATAGCGAGGCAAGAGTTCCGGATCCATAACACTGACGAAAGCCTTTGACAGACGAAAGTTCATCAGTGCCAACGCCGCCGATCGTTATGAATATCTTGTGACTAAAGCACTAACCCCAGAGCGCGGCTTGGTACCCAACAATGTTGATGGCAAAATGAAAAGGCAAATTTATGAAAAAGGATGGGATATGTTCACTGATGAGATGGAGGTGGTGATTGTCAATGTAGTGAAGGAATTCTATGCCAACGCGGAGGATAAGGTCCCATTCATAGCCTTTGTGAGGGGCAAGCAAGTACCCTTTAGTGCTGACGCCATTAACGAGTACTACCAATTGCGCATTCCTAGAGAGTGCCAGTATGCCTATTTGCATGACCACGATCCCTACTATGAGGCCATTTTGACTGAAATAACAAAGCCGGGCACCACACGGGCTAAGGGATGCAAAGGGGACACCATCTTCCATAGCAAGGACCTAAGCCACTATGGAAAGATATGGTACGTGTTCATATGCGCCAAGCTATTCCCATCCACACATATGACAGAGGTGACAAAGGAGAAGATAGTTCTTCTGTATGCCATCGTTCAAGATTTTCTCATCGACGTAGTTGCCATCATAAGTTTCTCTATCCGAAGATGATGACCCTTTTCCGGTGGCTTACCAAACCCATCTCTCATATGTGGGTTGTGCAAGCAGGCTGGAGTTCGTTAAGCATTGTGTTTGCATGAGTTTAGCTGTTCGATATAGTTCAGTTTATTATGGCCAATGATGAGATTGGGATTGAGTAGACAAGTATAGTACCGACTATTAGTACTTTGACGTAATTTTTTGTTATAAATTGGATCTTTTGCCTGTGTGAAACTGGTATAATAAGGTTAACACAATAATAACACCTATATGGATTGATTTAGTTCAAATTGATACCTAAAGGACCTCTAAAGGATAATGCTAGTTTGAATTAAAGAATGACAAGGATAGGCAGTGAAGACAGAAATTAGGCAAGAACCTAAGTTTGGGGAAAAGATTTGGGGTATATAAGCTTTATAAAAAAAAGAGAATAAATACTATGACATGCTTGTCTAGTTTTGTGACCTTTATTACTTGAGTAAGTAAGCCTGAGGGGATTGTCTTTACACCTACCTCCCTAAGGTCTTAATGGTCTGAGAGTCGTTGGTTGAAAGCTCATTAAGGTAGCATTGAAAAGCCTAAGGGAATAAGACATTGCACAATCATGAGAAAAATAAAAAATGAATAAAACACAAGAAAGAGAAAAAATGCCCTCATGGTTGAATAAAGGTAGAAATAAATCCTGTATTTACCCTTAGACTTGGGAAATAAGAGCAAAAAGCCCCTCGTAAATAGAAAAGAAAGCATAAATACCCTATTTGGATCCTTGATTTTGGTGAATGTTTGATTTTAGTTGGATCTTGTCTGTTTTTGAAATTCTTGAGTTTACACTGTATGACTCCTTCTAAGAGACTTGTTATGTATTAAATTTGAATTGGCATCAGTGAGCATGGTTGTTGAGCACACATGCACTATACCAGTAACTACAATTTAAGATTTGATGATTGATAGAAATTATTAATTGGTTTTGATATGAAGTATAGTCATGTTCGCTTAATTTCTCTGAGGCCGGTTGAATAGACTTGATTCTATCATGACTGCTGGATTCGTAGGCATATAGATCAGTGCATTACATTACATTACATTACATTGCATTGCATAGTATTTTTTGTGTTGTTTTGTGCTCGAGGACTAGCACGTGTTTAAGTTTGAGGGAGTTTGATGAGTGGGTTTTATACCTACGAATTGGCTTCTAATTCGAGCTTAAACTGTGTTAACTCGTTATAATTATTTTTGTTTTTACTTATTTAGTGTTGTTTTGTGTTTAGGTGTGGTGGCATATCAATTGTGGCTTAAAAGATGGTTTCGTGGCAGAATTTGGCAATGAAATGAGCAGTAATTGGAATTCAACAGAAAGACCCCCCACCGGGGTGGACTTGTTACACATAAAACCCCCGCCGGGGCGGGGGTACTTGATCGAAATATAGAAGCCCTGCCCGCCGGGGTGAGCTATTAATGAAGGAAAACCCCCGCCGGGGCGGGGGTACGGGAAAAGCCAGAGGTCTGTTCCAACTGTAATACTGTAGAAGGGTGAAGGATAGTAGTTGGCATGGTGTGGAACTCCATTGGGCGTCGAATTATGGTCAGAATAAGTGTCTTAAGATAGAGATTAACAAGAAACAACAATATACAATTAAAGAGAATCAATTAACAATTCTAAGCCCTAATTTTGAGCAAGAGCATTGGAGAGAGATTGAAGGTCTACGTCATGAGAATTGTGAGTTTTGGATTCACTATTTCTCCTTAATTCATTACTTGTAATTGGGATGATGAATTCTTTGATAATTTCAGTTTTTATTTCTTTTGTGATGAACTAATTTACTTATTAGGCTTATAACAGATTTTATGGTTGAACAATGATTATGTAGCCTTTAATTTTAGTTTAATAATCTATCTTTCAGTTTATCTATAGTGATTTATGTTTGAATTTATGAATTGCTTGATCACCAATTTTGAGTGGAATTGTATGGACTCGAGAGAGAAAATACGAATCTAGACTTAGTCATTATAACATATGTTCTTGAATTCTTTGAGTGAATAGAATCTTGATGAATGTTAGGGTAAAGATATGCTTAACATCGAATGTAATTGGATAGAAAACTTGTATTTAAACCTTCTTTGATTGTAATTCACATAGAGATATAGTGAATTAGCTAATTAAAGTGTTTAGCTTAATTTTATCTAATTTGTGGATTTAAATTAATATGGTATTAGTGCATCGAGAGGTGGCTAGTTCTACTTGAGTGTTCTTGATTAATAAACTGAGATAGTGAATTGAACTGAAATAAGTTGTAATAATAGGAGTGATACTTAAAGTGAAGTCATAAGCCTAATTCTCCATTATTTACTTGAAATTATAATTTTTGAGTTTGTTGATTGCTTAGTATATTTATGTTTTTTAGTTCTTAATAGTTATAATCACTGAATTGGATAGTTTAATAAAATTTGAATTAATATAAAGCTGGTAATTGTTAGGATTAAATTCTTATTAAGTCTATGTGGGAACGATACTTAACTTATCATTATATTTCTTGTTGACCAAGTACACTTGCATGTGAGCGTAAATAGATTTTACCCAACACAACCCCAAAAAAGCTCGTTTCAATCCCAACAATCAGCTTCAACCTCGGTAATAGCCCTGAGGCACTCAGACCGAAACCCGGAGATAACCCCGGGAGGTCAGGCACACCTCAGAGATAACCCTGAGGACATTCAGCACTTGCAGTAGCCCAATCTCAGAGATAATCCTGAGTAACGACTGCTATATCAGCCCAGAACCGGAGATAACCCCGGTAAGAGCCTAAATCGTCATTTTGCCACCTCGATCCCACATTCACACCGTCTCAACAACATTTCAACCTATATGCTACACAGAAGTGTCCTACAAGAACCATAGCTCCAATCCCGAGTGACTACTACACAAGACAGCACACCAGATAGAATTTGAAGACTTGAAGACCTGGGCATGGACCCATCTGTTGGATTTTGGCACATAAATGCAACGAAAATAAAAAAAAATTCAAAGCAATTTTGAAACCCTAAAATAGGATCCATGTGAAAACCATATTAATTCAGTGGTTAGAAATTTGTACCGATTATTGAAGGTGAAATTGATGTGATCGAATCTCCAGCGCAATCCAAACGAACCGCGCCTCTACGGTATCCACACGAACGTCCCGCAAATCTTCGTACGATCTGCAATAAAAGGAACTGCGATACTAGCCACCAATGATGAGGATCTCGAAACTGTTTCTCTCTAGTCTCTCTCTAAAAGCGGCTAGGGTTTTTAGGTTATGATTTAATTCCCTAAAACGCTGATATATCATATATATAGCAGTAATTCAGAATTAATCAAAACCCTAATCTAATTAAAATAAAATCCGAATTTATATATATATATATATATATATATATATATATATATATATATACACACACACACACACACACACACAAATCATCCTTTTAATTTTAATTCGTAATTTAAATACTATCAATCATATTGATATATTTAAATCCTTACAATTTAAATTAATTCTTTTTTTTAATAACATTCTATGTGTGTGACCATATAGGTTATTATTACATTGGCAATAATTTTAAAATCATATTACAAAATTATAAATAGTGAGCGACATCTAGTAATGCATCACTGCTACCCAAGTAATAATAAGATCGATGATTTGATGTAACCTTTTCGTGACCAATGTTTCAATGTAATTTAATTCTTTTAACCTTGGCATCTTAGATTAAACTCGAGTTATGGAATGTGTCATACTCTTTATAATTTAATCTGAGGTTTCTTGATCAATGAGTAGACTATATGAAATAAATCACTATTTGAGCATGACCATGCATTTCATAGTCCTACTCAATCAAGAGGCCTATGGATATCACCCCTATTATATATGAGAGTTAAATTCCATCTAGATCACTCATATTCCTCACACGATTCATGATGTACCCAATACTCATCTTTATTGTCCACCCTATTAAAGGTGACTTTTGATGATATCAAAGTACATAAATTCCCGTGTAGTAATATAGTGATTTTAGGTCGGAGGATCATTACATCATTGTCACTATGAGAATCGCTAATGACACTTCGCATAATGCTCAACATAGAATTCTCATGGTGGGTCTGTCCAGTACATCGTTCTCTAATACATACCTATGCATTAACTTAATATCTCATATATTTATGACCATTGAGATTTGGTCATCAGTCAATCCACATACTAGTCTCAATGCATCATTGTTGTCCCATCAACAATGATACTCGACTAGGGACATTTAAGAGCAATGATACTAATTGTAATTTTATAATCTCATGTTCAAGTCACATACTCAAAACTATATAATTTGTATCACTATTCTAAGGAGTTTTATTATGTTAACATTTATATAACGTAGTAAATAAAACTATAATAAAAGCATTCATTTATTCAATCAAATATAATATCGAAATGTTAAGTAATTATATCAAATAATTGGCCTCTAGGGCACTAACTCTAACACCATCTTCCTGAATTCGTACAACCTCTTACCCCATGTCATTGTGTAGCTCTCGACAATAGCATTCCGAAAAGGTATTATACGCCTCCATTGGATGCCCGAATTAAAAGTTATAAAGGTTCGAGCGGACAACACGTTGCACGAGTGCATATACTTCGAGACGATAGGGCCCACGGAGCCCGGGGCACCCCGGGCAGTCGTAGGTATGTCTGCGGCATCCGTAGGTACACTTGCGGCTCCCCCCCTCTATAAATAGAGGGCTTGGGGTGGCCATTTATAAGAAAAAAAAGGCGAGAAAGCCCTATCCATTTTGCTCTATACACACTATAAATTGAGTGCTTTCTCATTTCAAACACTTGTGAGCTTATATTTTGCTACATTTTATCGGTGGGAACCGAGTGTTCATCCATTTAAAGCTATTTGAAGTCTTCTTTGGCAGCCCACTATAAGCCTTCTCACATTTCTTAAAGCCTTTCTCCACTTTTGTGCACACATAGGTATTCACGTTGAGAGTCGTGTTGTGTGCGTATGCCCGGACCGTCGGTCCGTGGCTTTTATTGCTTATATATATATATATATATATATATATATATATATATATATATATATATATATATATATATATATATAAGCTTATATATATATTATTATCGAGTTATCTCGATTGAGCTTGAATATAATATTCGGAGCGTTTACTGCTTTTATATATATAAATACTTATATATATTGTTATCATCAAACTCTGTTTGATTGAGCCTGAATTTATATCCGGAGCGTTTATTACTTATATATATATATATATATATATATATATATATATATATATATATATATATATATATATAGTCCGAATCTTAAGCTCACCCTTTATTCAACTCACCCGAGCTCACCCCCCTTTAGCGACGGACCCGATGATGGTTCGGTCATACAACCGTCGTCTATAATTTTAGCGACAGACAACATATATCGTCTATACTTTTAGCGACAGACAACATATATCGTCGCTAAAAGTATAGACGACGGTTGTATGACCGAACCGTCGCCAGGTCCGTCGCTAAAGGAGGGGTGAGCTCGGGTGAGTTGAATAAAGGGTGAGCTTAAGATCCGGACCGTATATATATATATATATATATATATATATATATATATATATATATATATATATATATATATATTGTTATCATCAAACTCTGTTTGATTGAGCTTGAATTTATATCCGGTGCGTTTATATCCTCAAACTCGAATTAACGAACTTAGCCTGGATCGATATATATCCGGTGCGTTTTTCAACTTTATATATATATATATATATATATATATATATATATATATATATATATATATATATATATATATATATATACATTTCTGTCAGACCTGGAATTTATTTCGTGACCATTACTGCTTTTATACATACATACACACACACACACACACACACACACACACACATATATATATACACACATTTAGTCCCGCCTGGAGTTTACTTCATAGCGGCTAATTAACTTTATATTTATATTTACATTTAGTCCTGCCTGGAGTTTACTTCGTGGAGGTTTATCGTTCATATATATATATATATATATATATATATATATATATATATATATATATTTACAGCTTATATATATATAACTACTTACAACTTTCATACATACTGCATCATCATGTGAGCCTAGGAATCATGTGATCACAGATTCAGTCTCCTGAATCTAGATTTGGTTCCCATGATGGACATTTCAGTTGTGACTAGGTTGTAAATTATTTACGGTGGTTAAATTTCCTTAGACGGCTCTCATGCCCACAAGGAGTTAAGCACTGCTTTTTATCTTATTTTCTCGAAGATGCTTCGCATCTCGAAAATAAAAGCAATCAAGCCAAACACATAATAAAATGGAAGTATCAAAGGCCTCAATTACTATTGAGCACAAGGGTTTCAAAAACCTCTTTTACAAAAACATTGCTGCTATATCTTGTTAAAACTGAACTTTTATACAAAATTCAAACCCTTCGTATATAGGTGCAAATGAGGCATAACACTACTTCCAGATAATTGCACATTGATCTATACACACACACACACACACACACTCAGATAAAGGTTTAAATTGAAAAGTGGAGGTTACCGTGTCACCACGGATGTCGGGGGGTGCCTAACACCTTCCTTCCGCATAATTAAGCCCTAGACCCTAACGAATCTCGGTTTCACAGACCAGTTAAATAGTGTCATATCACTAGGTCAATGTGCAAACCTTTTCTCGGTTGAGTTGGTGCAACCATTTAAAAATACCAACTGGCGACTCTTACAAGTCCCAATCATCTACATATACATGTCGGACTTTTTCACAACTTATTTTTTCAAACAAATCTCACCTAACATGAGAACACCAAAAGACAAGAAAGTAAAACGGACAAATAAAAATCCCGACGTCGATAATATATATATATATATATATATATATATATATATATATATATATATATATATATATATATATATATATATATTATTTTGTCGAAGATGCTTCGCATCTCGAGAATAAAATCAAAACAAGCTGAATACAGAATAAAATGGAAGTATCAAAGGCCTCAATTACTATGTGAGCATAAGGCTTTGAAAACCTGTTTTGAAAACATCATTTTATATATCTTGTATAAAAATTAAACTTTTATACAAGTCAAACCCTTTGTATATAGGTGCAAAAGAGGCTTATTTCCAAATAGTGCACTTAGGCCTAATTAACTTCAATGTATACACACAAATTAAGGAACAAAAAGCTCGGCAACTGTGTTTCACGGAAGTCGGGGGGGTGCCTAACACCTTCCCCCTGCTTAATCAAGCCCCCAAACTCTATGAATATCGGTTTCCAAGACAAATTAAACAGAGTCCAAATATTGGGCCATATTACAAAATTTTTCAAAACTCGGTTAAGTTGGTACAACTATTTAACTCCTACCAATTGGCGACTCTGTCTAATTCGGGCAAATAAAAATCAAATCTTTTCAAATCGTCGACATTATATGTCGGCCTTTTTCTTGAAAACCTCACCCTTCAGATCAAACAAATTCACATAGAAAACATAAAGGGTAAGAAACATATAGGAAGAGAGAGATGAAATCTTTTTGGCGTCGACAGGTGGCGACTCCGTTGGGGATAGTAGAGGGCTTAAGCTGCATTTCAATCTTTTTTATTTCCCTCTTTGTGCATGTGTGTCAAATGACGTCTTTACATTGAATGGATGTTAATGTCTCTTTACCACGTTTTATATTAGTGCTTCAGACAATGCCATCATTTTGCATGCGGTGAGACACGATGAATGTATGTTGTGTGATTCCTCCACCAGGAGGCAAACTTGTCGGTCGCTGATTACTGGACTCCAGCGACGATTAAGTCCAAGTGAGGCTCAGGAAAGGTACCACTCAGATCTGCTCCAGTTGAAAGATCGGATTCACTTCCCATCTAGTAGATTGCGATAATCTGGTAACCTCCATGCCGAAAAGCCCGTGAGAGTAAACCTAAGATAGGTCAGCCTCTGATAAACCAAACGCGAAGGAAAGTTTCTTGATGCCATTCCCTTTCAATTTAATGTAAATCTCAAATTCCATGTAAATATCAATTAAATGTAAATATCATTTCCATTCCCTGTCAATTCCATTATTGTACATATATCAAATCATGTCATGCTATCATGTTATCAAAACAACTGACATTTTTTTTGTAGGAAAATATTAAAAACCATAAAAAACCAGGACATTGCATCAATACATGTTGTTAATGCTTAAAAAGACTAAATTATCTACTCTTCTTGTAGGTTAGATACTTTCCAAAACCAGATCAAAGCCTATCCACTGACATAGATGAAAATGTCCAATACAAATCAGTTCAGTATCTCAAAAGGAGTTTGAGGGTCTCAAGAATCAAATAGCAGAGTTATCTATCCTCTTGAAAGAATAAAGTAAAAGCATTCAGGGCCAAACAAAGCCCACTCAACCAGATTCCTCCTCACAGGGTGGCAATCAAAGTGCTGATAAAAAGGGGGAAGTACAAATACCTGAACCTCAATCCAGTGAGAGAATCACCAACAAAACCCTTAAAATCACTAACCTCAGGGATGATCGAGAAACTGGGCATCTAGTCAATCAAAGGGACTGGAAACTATGGAAGTGTCACCTATTCAGATCTCTGCATATTCCCAAGGGCTCGATATCCTGACAAATTTCAAGTCCTAGAGTTTGAAAAGTACAATGGGGTAGGTGATCTATATATGCACCTGAAAGTATACATTGGTGAGCTGGGGCCTTATGCTGAAGATGAAAGCCTCAGAATGCATCTTTTCCAAAAGAGTTTCACTGAAGAGGCTAGAGTCTGGTAAGCCCGACTAGACAATGCCTAAACCCACAACTGGGAAGAGTTAGCCCAAGCCTTCCTAAATCAGTACAATTTTCAGTCACAAATGACACCAGATCGATATCAAGTGACAAAAATTAAGAAGTATAAAATTGAGTTTTTATGAGAATACGCTCAAAGATGGAGACGTCTTGCATCATAGGTTAGCCCCCCTATGACAGAAACTGAATGGTGATGACTTTCATAGACATCCAAGAGGCACCTTACTATAAGAGGATCCTAGCAAGAATAGGCAAGTCATTCTTGGAGATGATCAAACATGGTGAAATGGCAGAGATGGGCCTGAAAGCTGGCAAAATTAAAGACATCACGGACTTGAAAGAAGTTGCCGAGCATATATAGTCTGGTAACTATGCGAGCACACCCAAAAGGGTACCCAAGAAAGGCGATGAAGATGTATCCCTTGTTTTATAAGGGCAAGCTAGGAGACCAACCTACAGTCCCCCCATTTGGAAGAAGCAAGGTAATCTGTCAATTCAACAACATGCTACATTCAACCAATTCCAAGACAGAAAGAGAAATTTTAAAAGAACAGAAAATCGGGTGTTCACTTCACTAGGCGATTCCTTGGAAAACATATTAGATTTATTAATCAACCAGAAGAAAATTACCGAATTAGCTCCACCTCTTGATCCAAAAAGCAAAAGATACAATCCAAGCCAGAGGTGTGCTTACCATTTAGGGTCTCCAGGACAAGATACAGAAGATTGTTGGTCCTTAAAACATAAAATTTAAAATATAATTGAAAGTGGAGATGTTGTGGTCCAACAGCCTGACTAATCAAATGTCAACACCAACCTTCTGTTACAACATGATACGGAGGGAGTGAACATGATCAGGTCAGGAAGCACTGAAATATGTCTAAATTGCAAGTACATACGAAGGATAGAGGAATACCCCCTAAAAAAGAGAATAAATGTCCTCGAGTGGGAAAATTCAGAGGAGTGTATGACAATGATATAAAAATTAGAGTCAATCCATCATCAAGTAACTCTATTGGCTAATCTGGTAGTGCGCTAACATCAGGTTACAAGGCAACTTTTCACTCAACTATCAGAAAGTCAAGAGAAAAAAGAGGTTAACCAGAATTCAAGGCTATACCCCTCCAAGATAAGCTAGCTAAATGAAAAAGGTCAAAGTGAGCTGAAAGCACAAGAAAAGTGGAATGATAAAATTATAAGAAGATCTGGCCAGCGAAAAAATTGCCGGAGGAAAGCGAATTCCTAAAGAGGAAATATCAAACAACATTCCAAACACTAGCAAACCCTCGAAATCCTACGGCACCGAGAGTCGAGGAGAGTAGATAGAAAAGGGTATTTATGCCTTTGGGGGACTCGTTGGAAAATGTGTTAGCACTGTTGGTTGCGCAGAAAAAGATTATTGAGTTACTACCTCCAGTAAATCCCAGGATTAAGTGTTATAATTCCACCAAGATATGTCTCTATCATTCTAACTCATCTGGACATGCAACTGATGAATGTTGGTCTTTAAAGCATAAAATCCAGGATCTCATTATAAATATAGAGCTGAAGATAGAAATCCCCATGACCCAAAAAGGCAAAAGGGAAATGAAGAGCTTAAGATGTCCACTCGAGACAGACAGTTCAAAGGAATTGATGGCTATAAGCACCAATCCTAGCAAAACATAAGGTGGACTGATCCTAATGCTGGGAGTGACAGAGGAGACAAGAGAGCACCCCAAGAAAATTCATCTACCACCATCAAACATCTTGTTGCCAAAAGTCAGGAACCACATTCCTGATTTAACCCTCCTAAATGATGAGGAGGAAATACTGATCCTGTCTAGTGTAAAAAAAGCCAAAAAGGAAAGTTCCTTGCGAGAAATATAACAATAGTTCGGGAGAGATTTCATAGTCAAATCCTCTCAAACCCATGAAAAAGATGAAGGAACATATGAAGGTACATGTCGTAAGGTTGTCGGGAAAGCCAACCCATCAAGAAATCAAGAGTTCATCCCTTTTTGTAATGGGTCCAGCTTAAGCATCCTTGAATGATGTACTGAATCAGGTGGTGATCAAGTTATGATAATGATTAAAGATATTCATGACTAAGAGGTCACCTCTATCGCGAGCCTTTAAGGCAACATAACCACTAATAGTTGGACTACCAGGCCTCAGCTAGCCAAGAAGACGTAGATCCATAGGTTAAAGTTGTGAGTTCCAGGAGATGTTGGGACGAAATCACTTTCTTAGGATTATGCCTTTTATTTTCTATGCATGTAAATATTGAAAAGAAAAAAAAATCAAAAAATCAAGTCATTCAGGTCTTTACAGCTAAGCCTGGACTACAAAAGACCTGATCTCCCCTCATCAATAGGAGTACATAGGCAACCATTTATGGTGCGGTCAAACCAAACAAAAAACCCACTCAAAAAAATCAAAACAAACACCTTTTAAATCCCCAAAATACTCCACTCCAGAATACTAGTTTCCAACCATTCAGGCCAAGCCTGAACTACGAAAGACCTTATCTCCTTTCATCCACGGGAGTACGTAGTCAACCATCTATGGTGCGGTCAAACCAAACAAAAAACCCAAAATAATCCACTCAAACAAATCAAAACAAACACCTTTTAAATCCCTAGAATACTCCACTCCAGAATACCAGTTTCCAGTCATTCAGGCTAAGCCTGAACTACGAAAGACCTGATCTCCCTTCATCGACAGGGGTATATAGGTGTGATGCCCCCAAAATTAGGTATACATCACCCATCTTGAGTAGCCAGATACATGGTACAGAATTCAAATAAAACTTAATAATACAACTATCGTGTACATTACGACAAAACATAAACTGTGAGTTTGAATACAAATATTGTCTTCTAGAGAGTATCCATACTCAAAAGGAGTCTTCATTACAAATATTATCATGCTATTACATAGAATAGTGAGGACTATTAATGCTATCATCTGGTCCATCACTCCGTTTTCCGACTCGTCCCAACTATATTCTCATTTCCTGAAGAGAACAGTGAAAGAAAGGGTGAGCTCAACTAGCCCAGTAAGAAATATTATGACTAAAATAATGCAGAATAAATTATCATTAGTTTTCAATAATGTTAAACTGATAAAATGTAATAGACATCAAGTTTAACTATAGCGGAACCAGCAATACATTAAAAGAGTCAAGTAGAGAATAAAATCTACTATCTTTTATGATTTAAAAAGTTTTTCATGACTTTTATCGCTGGAACTCAGCTTAATAAATAATTCACATCATCGAATCACCCCTGCACTACGGTCAAGGATATTTTTTAGTATCACGACCACAAATTATCCATGCACTACGGCTAAAGATAATCATGTTTTCATCAACGGTCCTGATCATGCCATAAAACAATTCATCTTTGCACTACGGCCAAAGAGAATCTATAGCCATAATCATACTAAAAACTGTCCATCAATGCACTACGGGCCAATGATGACTTTTTTCACATCATTTGTAACATTACGGTCATGATTACACCGAATAATCCCTGGTCATAATCATACCAAGTCCATCTATGCACTATAGGCCATAGATGACTTCCAACAAAATATAAACATGAGGATGATGGCAATGATATAAGAATTCAATAAAACAAGTTTAAGAATTAATTTATCTAGGAACTGATAACGTCCAAATTGTCAACATGATACTGCTTTTTAGAGTAAAATTCAAGAATGCTCAGAAGAATATTTCCATGAAAAGATACTGGATGAAGCGCAAATATCAAGGATATTCCACTAATTTCATGGAGTATAGAAGCTAAAACTTTAACCAACTGAGTATAATAAAGAATGGAATAACAAAATAAATCACCAGACATGCGATAGACCGCACAGGCAGGTTATTCCAACAGAATAATAAATAATGGAACCAGGTCCATCGTAAAACGCACAAATAGGATATTCCAACAGAATAATAAAGACGGAACCAGGTCCGACGTAAAACACACAGACATGATATTCCAACAGAACAATAAAGACGGAACCAGAAGAATTTCACCAAGTATAGGGTAGCCCGCGTATACAGGTTATTCCAACAGAATAATAAATAATGGAATAACAGAAGTTCTCTTCATGAATACAAAAGAAATAATACCCCTTACGAGTATAACAAATAATATCCCTTACCATAAAAGAAACTTGATATCGGAGTAGTGAAATAGCATAATATTTTTCTTCTCTCTCTCTATAATTTCTCTCTCAAGAGTTTCAGTGAATTCGTAACAAAATAATGAAGGAATGAGCTTCTATTTATAGAAAAATAGACTGCATAGTAACTAACTCATGAACGGTCTAGATTGCTTTACTTTAATCTGACGATCCATATTTAAAGTAAAATCTTTTAAATAAAATAAAATATATTCTATTTATAATCTAATAAAACGAATAACTTTATAAAAGATTTTACTATGCAAACACTATGCAGGCACTATGCAAATACTGTGCATAATAAAATATAATATATTCTAATTATTGTCTAATAAAACAGATAACTTTATAAAAGTATTCTGTTTTATATAAAAAGATTTTACTATTAGCCTAATAAAACGAATAACTTTATAAAAATATTCTGTTTTATATAAAAAGCTTTTCTGTTTTATTACATTAATAATACTAATAAAACAAAACTGAGTGACTTATCACGTAAGACTCAATAATCAATACCATATGCTACTATGCAACCACACGTATTACTGTACTTTTACTACCGAGTAGTTCAACAGTATTAACGGTAAAACTTTCGCCGTTATTTTTATAAAATATTTTTGTCGTTTTCTCAATCCGACAATAATTCCGTTGTGGGGTCCACTAATAATTGTGCCGTAGTACAAATATTCCTCGACAAAAATAATATTCCCTGACCAATCGAATATAATACAACTTGCATACTTTGCAAAATTTATAAATACTACCCACAATTATAACATTATCTCAAATTCACACCATAATATTTTAAAAAAAAATATTTCAAAAAAATTAAATCTTTATTTATAAAATCTGGGGTTTCACAATCTCTCCTCCTTATGAAATTTTGCCCTCGAAATTTACGTACGTACCTGGTATGCCGAACAGATGAGGACTCTTCGTCAGATTCTAACTCTTGAGGTATAACCTTTGAGTGTTGAATACATTCTAGGATTTTAACAGGTATATCTTCATACGTTAAATTATCCGCTATCTCGTCCGGTTCTAAATCAATAATGTGGTTCGGGTCGTCCACATATATATGTAACATCAATACGTTAAAAATGTTATGAACACGCAACATACTTGGCGGTAAAACGAGTCTATAAGCCACAGTTCCTACTCGATCGAGGATTTCAAATGAGTCAATTAAATCAAGGGTTGAGATAACACCTTCTTGAACCTTCTTCTTCACATTCATCAGCTCTGAGTATGTAGCTTGAGCGGCTTTAACTTTATCGATTAAAGTCGATTCTAATCTTATATTCGTTATCTTCACGTAGGTCCCTAGAGTCTTTAACTCTATCTTCATCATTTGTAAGTTATACGAAATGGATCTTTGTGTTAACAACATCTCACTCGCATACGATCTTCTACTCAACTTGTCAGCTACCACTTTCGTTCTTCCACGATGATATTGAATGGTATGGTCATAATCTTTAACAGCTCGAGCCAACGTCTTTGGCGCATGATACGTTCGCTTTAGTTGAAGAAATATTTAAGGGTTTAAGAAATGGGTTTTGTACTGTGGTCAATACAAAATTCGATTTCACGCTCTGGGGTAGGCTAAGAAGTTTTCACGAATACGTCAGGAACTTTATTAATAATAGAAATATCGTTCAAAACTGTGACCCTCATCCAAGACTTGGATAGCACGTCACCTTGATACCTATCAACTTGCCATTATCATTCACGATGTCTCCTATAAAAAGTCTGGCTTCGGTGCATTCCACACAAGGAAGTCACCAGATAAAGGCTCAGGGCTTTTTACTTATGGCTTGATATGATAATGATTGACTTTAGTGGTTTGGTTACTTTGAATTTGCATAACAGGTTGGTTAGGAGTACGAAAGCTAACAACCTAACAAAAAAAACATGATGAGTAGTTTACCAATTGATTCCTAAAATCACATCAAAGACAAGTATTTTCAAAGAGATACGATCGACAGGTAACGTGAAAGTGCTGATTTGAATTAAACAAGATTTATATATAGTGGAGGTAACGAAGGTTTCTCTCAACGGAATTTTAACAGATAAATTAAAGTCTAACTTCTCCGAAGTTAAGTTGAAACATTGAACACAACTAGGTGAAATACAAGAGTGGGTGGAACCGGTATCGAATAAGGTACAAACTTCGTAAGGGTTTATGATTAGCTTACCCGTGATAACTTTATTTGGGTTCCTCACTTGTTGGGAAGTCCTGACAACCACTCTCCCTTGAACTACCTGACTTTGACTCGTCTGGGCAGTATTTGGTGTCATCACTACCGCTGGAATTAACTTTTCTATAGGACATATTCCACCCTCAACTGCTTCATCGTACTCCTGATTCATAATCTGAATCATCAATCTTCGATCCATATCGAATTGAGATTGACCACTCTGTACAGGGTAACTCCAAACTTGATGTTGGGTTCTTCCAATTGCTGTCCAAAAAGAGAAATGTATATCATCTATTTTAGCCTTTTTGGATCGGACGTCTCTTTCTACAATGTCAACATATCGTGCGGCTTTTACCCACGCATCCTTTATTTTCACACGTTCAGTTGTTTCTTCTTTCAGCTGATCCTTGATATTTGAATTCTCATATTCCAACCTTAATATCTTACACTCTGCCAAAGCGTTATTTTGTTCGAGCATCACACATCGGGTAACACAACTTTGAATTGTTGCATCCCTTTATTCCACGACCGCTTGCCATTCTTCAACCTGTTCTTCTAATTCATGAACACGATTTTGTAATTCTAAGTTTTGATCATAAACTTCTTCTAACCAATTCTCCTCAGGTTCCCCTTCTTCCTCTTCTTCCTCACTCTCAGCTGTTACCTCTGTAACAAGCTCGGGTGCAACTATTAGTTCTTCAGTTACCACGTAGATATCTCTAATTTCTTCTTCGCTTGATATTACATTATCCTGGTTGGTGATTAGAGGTGTCTCCACGGTCTCATTCACTCCATTGTTGACATTTTCAGCTGCCATTTTCAAATACAGCCACAAAACAAGGGTTAATTAACATGTCACATATTATCTCTATACTCTGACCGACCAACTAAATATCAAATAAACTTAGGTAGATCATACTAGTGAAGGAATTCCCTGTCTCTCCCATCCTAGTTCTTGTCTCACATCTCAGCCAATGATCATATCCCTAAGCTTGGATACCAACTGTGACGCCCCCAAAATTAGGAATACATCACCCATCTTGAGTCGCCAGATACATGGTACAGAATTCAAATACAACTTAATAATACAACTGTCGTGTACAATACGACAAAACATAAACTGTGAGTTTGAATACAAATATTGTCTTCTAGAGAGTATCTATATTCAAAAGGAGTCTTCATTACAATTATTATCACACTATTACATAGAATAGTGAGGACTACTAATGATATCATCTGGTCCATCACTCCGTTTCCCGACTCGTCCCAACTATATTCTCATTTCCTGAAGAGAACAGTGAAAGAAAGGGTGAGATCAACTAGCCTAGTAAGAAATATTATGACTAAGATAATGCAGAATAAATTATCATTAGTCTTCAACAATGTTAAACTGATAAAATACAATAGACATCAAGTATAACTACAGCGGAACCAGCAATCCATTAAAAGAGTCAAGTAGAGAATAAAATCTACTTTCTTTTATGATTTAAAAGGTTTTTCATGACTTTTATCGCTGGAACTCACCTTAATAAATAATCCACATCATCGAATCACCCCTGCACTACGGCCAAGGATATTTTTTAGTATCACGACCACGAATTATCCATGCACAGCGGCTAAAGATAATCATGTTTTCATCAACTGTCCTGATCATGTCATAAAATAATTCATCTTTGCACTATGGCCAAAGAGAATCCATAGCCATAATCATACCAAAAATTGTCCATCAATGCACTACGGGCCAATGAAGACTTTTTTCACATCATTTGTAACATTACGGTCATGATTACACCGAATAATCCCTGGTCATAATCATACCAAGTCCATCTATGCACTACATGCCATAGATGACTTTCAATAAAATATAAACATGAGGATGATGACAACGATATAAAAATTCAATAAAACAAGTTCAAGAATTAATTTATCTAGGAATTGATAACGTCCAAATTGTCAACATGATACTGCTTTGTAGAGTAAAATTCAAGAATGCTCAGAAGAATATTTTCATGAAAAGATACTGGATGAAGCACAAATATCAAGGATATTCCACTAATTTCATGGAGTATAGAAGCTAAAACTTTAACCAACTGAGTATAATAAAGAATGGAATAACAAAAGAAATCACCAGGCATGCGATAGACCGCATAGGCAGGTTATTCCAACAGAATAATAAATAACGGAACCAAGTCCGGCGTAAAATACACTGACAGGATATTCTAACAGAATAATAAAGATGGAACCAGGTCCGGCGTAAAACGCACAGATATGATATTCCAACAGAACAATAAAGACGGAACCAGAAGAATTTCACCAAGTATAGGGTAGCCCGCGTATACAGGTTATTCCAACAGAATAATAAATACTGGAATAACATAAGTTCTCTTCATTAATACAAAAGAAATAATACCCCTTACGAGTAGAACAAATAATATCCCTCACCGTAAAAAAAACTTAATATCGGAGTAGTGAAATAGCAGAATACTTTTTTTTTCTCTCTCTCTATAATTTCTCTCTCTAGAGTTTCAGTGAATTCGTAAGAAAATAATGAAGGAATGAGCTTCTATTTATAGAAAAATGGACTGCATAGTAACTAACTCATGAACGGTCTAGATTGCTTTACTTTAATCTGACGGTCCATATTTAAAGCAAAATCTTTTAAATAAAATATAATATATTCTATTTATAATCTAATAAAACGAATAACTTTATAAAAGATTTTACTATGCAAACACTATGCAGGCACTATGCAAATACTATGCATAATAAAATATAATATATTCTAATTATTGTCTAATAAAATAGATAACTTTATAAAAGTATTCTGTTTTATATTAAAAGATTTTACTATTAGCCTAATAAAACGAATAACTTTATAAAAATATTCCGTTTTATATAAAAAGCTTTTCTGTTTTATTACATTAATAATACTAATAAAATAAAACTGAGTGACTTATCACGTAAACCTCAATAATCAATACCGTATGCTACTATGCAACCACACGTATTACTGTACTTTTACTACCGAGTAGTTCAACAGTATTAACGGTAAAACTTCCGCCGTTATTTTCATAAAATATTTTTGTCGTTTTCTCAATCCGACAATAATTCCGTTGTGGGGTCCACCAATAATTGTGCCGTCGTACAAATATTTCCCGATAAAAATAATATTCTCCGACCAATCGAATATAATACAACTTGTATACTTTGAAAAATTTATAAATACTACCCACAACTATAACATTATCTCAAATTCACACCATAATATTTGTTAAAAAAATATTTCAAAAAAATTAAATCTTTATTCATAAAATATGGGGTTTCACAATAGGCAGCAATCTATGGTGCGGTCTAACACTTAAAAGAAACATTCGAACCCAAACATCAATCCCAAGACACAAAAATCAAACCTGAAAAGCCTACGCCCAAGAAAAACCCCCAAAGTCAGCGACCCATGTTGAAAAGACCCAATGACACCTCAGTGTCATTCCATCAAATCCGACACAAGTCCCGAAAATGAAGAGACAACGATACATCAGGACAACCAGTAACAGGGATGAAATGGACATCATCATAAGATGCAACTTGTCAACAACTCATCACTCCTAAAATGTGAAAAGACTTGAACTCCTTTAACATACAAAAGTACATGGGTGGCCTTCGTGGTAAAGTTTTTCCCATACTTGACGACCTGTTCTCTGAGGAGAAAGCCACATATTAAACCTCACAGATCAAACCCGATTGAAGCCATCACATCACCGACCAAGCTGAGCTCTTTCAATGGAGTTTGAAGGCCTCTCGACATCAATCATCAAAGTTGAAGTAACAACATAACAATATATCAAGCATGATCATCAGCAAGGACTTTCAAAGTGTCGACACCCTCAATCACAAGTCTTCATTAAATTAGAAGAAAATCATTAAATCCAATTACGCCAACAAGTTAGAAATAATGATTGAGGGCATCCAAGAATCAAAGCCCAAATCCATTACCTGTTCAACATATGGGTCCAGAAGTAAAAGACTCTTGTGATCTCGGCATCTTATCAGCCCATCTGTCAGAGCAACTATCCCAGACGATAAGCAAGACTGGGGCAATTTCAGAAACAGTGACAACTCAACACTGGGGCATTTATCAGCCATTCTAAAAAGGAGAATGCACCAGTCAACACCATTAACATGGTCCGTCATCATCAGAGCTTCCCTTATACCATTTCATTGGCGATCTGGTACGATTATTTGGTCTTTTCCAATTAAAATTTGCTTAATCCACATGTGATGTATGACTCTTTCATTTCTTTATGCGCTTTTGGTCTTTATTTACATGCATTAGCATCCGTGGAGCAGGAATCATGAAAACGATTAGAGAATTAAGACTATTCAACCCTTTTTTTAGACACGACATCCTAGTTCAAAGTACTTTTTAGAACAGACTTGACCTCATATGCATGTCTGCACTTAGAGATTGACCTGACTCTTAATTATGGGGTATAAAACTATGGCGATAGAAATAACAATTAATGAGAAGATAAGTAGCCAGCCTAATATCTCGAATCATGGCCTAGGTTACTCGAGTTATTAAGCTTGAGGGGTGTCTTTACACCTGGTGCCCTAAAACCATCTGGTTTGGGAGTCACCGTCCCAACGCTCGTTACATGGGTAACTTAGTGCCAAAGAAAATGAGCATTACGAGAAAGAGAAGGCGAGACATGAATAGACCTGAATCGTGGACTAGGTTACTCAAGTAATTAAGCCCGAGGGGTGTCTTTGCACCTGGTGCCCTAAAGCCATCTGGTTTGGGATTCACCGGCCCAACGCTCGCTACATGGGTAATTTAAGCCTAAGAAAACGAATCTTGCACAAGCTCAGGGAAGAATCAAATAGAGTGACCGCCTGACTTATCTCGAAGTGTGGCCTTTATTACTCGAGCTAGTAAACCCGAAAGGGTGTCTTAACACCTAGTGCCCTAAAGCCGTTTGGTTTGGGAGTCATTGGTCCAAAACTCGTTAAATGGGTAACTCTGAATAGCCTAAGAAAACGAGACAAGTTAAGCGAGAGAAAGAGAAAATTTTGGAATCGTAAAAGTCATGGAAATGAAATCCCTGCTAAGAGTTACATCACTCATAGTGCATGTGTCATATGAAATAAATTATGCGAAGAATAATGTTTAGGGCGAAGATGAAGTATCTCTGATAAAGGGAGATAAGTCTTTTAAATATGATCTTACCCATTAACAATGACCATGGATGCCTAAAAATTTTCTTGCAATTTCATAACTCATTCTATTTCATAAACTTTAACTTTAAATGCCTTATTCAAGAATATACTAATCCAGACGGCCGAGCCGTCAAGTTTTGGTGCATTTTGATGTGCAGGATATTGCCCACTCGTGACTTAGTCAACAAAGAGAGTTTCTTATATGAATCCCTGGTAACAACATACAAAAGGGCTGGTGCATTTTTTAATTCCAAGAAATAGAAAAAGTCTAAGGCGGGATCAAGCTTCTCATCAAAAGAAAGGAGAGAACCCCTAAGAAGTTACAGTGACATAAGTCAGACAAAATAAAAGAAGGGCCACATTCAAAGGGGAACCCTTAACTCAAAAACAGACGCCCGATGGCAAAAGGTCTAGCAAATGAAATCTACATCATCAAACATGTCAACATGCGCTAAGTTCTCACAAGTCGAGGCCTCTACACCGAAGTTCAAATTATTGAAATTAAAGAATGGGCCACACCCTCCAAGGATGTTAACGACACCCAGATCATCAGTCCAGCTGGGTCACGAATAAAAGGTACAAGGAAATGGGGCACAAGCGCCCAATAGCTAAAAGACTCCTAATCGCCTCAAGAAGAAGGTTGAGGTATATTTCTACATCTAGTCAATTCAATTAAGCATGCACACTAACCTAGGATAATAGACTCCTAAGGATAAATTTAGATCATCACATCATGCATGGTCTGCACATGTGCAACTGTGCTATATTAGCTCACATCTCCATTAAAAAGTTAAGCATGCATCCCTAGTAGAGTTAAATATGCATGAACATTAAATGCCTAGACTTGAGAAAATAAATTCGTTGTTGAAAACTACCGTTCGAGTAGGCATCGAGATAGTCCGGTGATCAACTGTTGTCAACTACCAGTAGGATAGGCACCGTTATAAACTACCAGCAGGGTAGGCACTATTTTCAACTACTAGCAGGGTAGGCACTGTTGTCAACTACTATTAGGGTAAGCATCGTTTTTAACTACCAACAGGGTAGGCACCGTTGTCAACTACCAGCAGGCCAGGTAGGCGCCATTGTAAACTACCAGCGTATACATCGGGAAGGTCTGGTGATTTTAGAATGTCATCCCCAGCAGATATGTAGAAAACATCTCTATTCATCTTAATCAAACAAGCATCGGCAACACCGACGAAAATCAAACCGTTGGAGTCAACACCAGCATAGCCATCAATAGCACTGATGAAAGATAACCATTAGAATCAACCCCAACATAGGCATCAACAATAACCTGTAATGGTAAAGAGATTTTCCATGTGATGAGCGATTTGCGATGTGCGAAGTGGGATGTGCAAATTACGAAATGCGATTGGCCAAATGAGAAGTGCGATTTACAAAGTGCAATTTGCGAAAGCATTTTAACATTCATCATAACATTCATTGCAGTACAATTTACATCATTAAATATAACTTGTCATATTTCAAGTGTCTAGTAATCTTTATCATGTTCATTCCATAAACATGATAAAGAGAGGCATCTGTAGATACTCGAAAGTTTATTTTCCTATTTCTAACTATTAATGACAGCAAAAGTGTCTTTTTCACACTCCAAAGATAGCCCTGGAGGACTACAACATCAAATTAAACCCCAGAGACAGTACCGTGGGACATCAAATCAATCTTGGAGGCCACCCTGAGGAAAGACATAATCAACATCAGTTAAACCCCAGAGACAGTCCCGAGGGACAGCCAAAAGCAACTTCAGAGACAAACCCCGAGAGGGCAAAAAGGTTATTTTGACAAAATAACATCAACAACTACAATATAGCTGTAGATAGGGACATAAAGAGCCATTGCAGCAGTTCTGAGCATAAAATAGCACAAGTCAGCTCAATAGATAAACTACGGAGACTCAAAGATCTGGTGATGGACCCATCTTTCCAGATTCAAAAAAGGTCAAATCCCATGTCATTTTGTAGCTCTCAGAAAGGGCTTTTCGGAAAGGTATAACATGCCTCCATCGGATTCCCGAAATAAAAGTTATAAAGGTTCGAGTATACTGCGCATTGGTCAGAGTGCACGTACTTCGAAATGATGGGATGCACCAGGCCGGTCCCACCAGGGTCAGTAGCATATAGACTCGTGGCTGATCAGGTTTATATATACTCCCTCCCCTCTTTAGCTTCCAAGAGAAGATTAGGAAAGAAGAGGGCCCATGCGAGAGAAATAAAGTCTAGAATAGCTAAATGGAACTCGAATCGTGCTCTGATTCTTGTAAAACTTCTTTGTAAACACTCTTATACATATATACTACATTAAATCAAGTTTAACTGGTGGAAATTATTCCTAAAGGCACCAGAAGCCGTTCGATAGCCATTCTCGTGCCTAATTATAAGATTTTTCTAGTTTTGGCTTATTCGGTTACTCTAATACGTATATAAGTGTTGTATATAACTTTTTAACGATTAATATTTGTTAGATCTGAAGTTTTAATAGTTTGTTTCTGGTAAATAGTTAATATTTGAGCTTTATTGACTAGATCTGTACTGGATCTAGCCAGATCTAGCTTTTTATCGGTTCAAAAGTTGTAAAACTTGAACCTGGAAGCTAGAATGGCTAAGATCTGTATAGATCTAGTTTTTTTTTCTAGTTTTTGTTAATATTTTGCAATCACGCGACCCTAGATCTGTATCTAGAGGATGTTGAAAGCTTTGTTTATGCACATACAAGGATTTGAATGATAGATCCTTTGTTTTATGGCGTTTAGAGTACATATATCTGTTTTATTTCAGTATATTTGCTATGCAGACTATTTATGTGATATTATGTGAGCCTAGGAGCCGCGTGGTCTAAGATCCTCCTGATGGATCTAGATCTGGTTCCCATGATGGACCCTTTTCAGTTGTACAGCTAGCTTGTAAACTTTGTAATTGTAAATATAGGAGCTTAAAACGGTTATCCGGATTTAAGGCCCTAGTAATAGTGAAAACCTTATGTGTGGTGCTTGAGCATACTTTATTGGCTTTCATGCCCATAAGGAGCCCGACACTTATATATATATATATATATATATATATATATATATATATATATATATATATATATATATATATATTATTTTGTCAAAAATGCTTCGTATCTCGAGAATAAAATCAAAACAAGCCAAATACGAAATAAAATGGAAGTATTAAAGGCCTCAATTACTATGTGAGCATAAATCTTTGAAAAACTATTTTCAAAACATAAATTTATATATCTTGTATTAAAATTGAACCTTTATACAAGTCAAACCCTTTGTATATAGTTGCGAAAGAGACATAGCACTACTTTCAAATAAAGCATTTAGGCCCAATTAACTGCAATGCAAACATACATACACATAAATTAGGGAACAAAAAGCACGGTAATCATGTTTTACGAAAGTTCGGGGATGCCTAACACCCTCCCCCTGCTTAATTAAGTCCCCGAATGCTATGAATCTCTGTTTCCAAGAACAATTAAACAGAGTCCAAATATTGGGCCATATTGCAAAATCTTTCAAAACTCGGTTGAGTTGGTACAACCATTTAACTTCTACCAACTGGTGACTCTGTCTAATTGGGACAAATAAAAATCAAATCTTTTTGAATCGTTGACATTTTATGTCAGCCTTTTTCCTGAAAACCTCACCCTTCAGATCAAACAAATTTACATAGAAAATATAATGGGTAAGAAACACACAGGAAGAAGGAGATGAAATCTTTCCGACGTCGACAAAGGCAATTAATATTAATTCCGTGACAAGACAATTACTCACTCCAAATGTACAAATACAATTTTTTTCTCAAAAGGATGAGATAAAGTACATAAACTGAATGATAAATATGTCATTTAGTAGGGTCCATTAGTATAAAAACTAAAATTATTCGTCACTTTATATAATCTTGTGAAATCACTAATGATAAATTTAAAATTTTTTTACTCTTTTTTTTTACTCTTTTTTTTCTTAATATGCGTGCAAATTATTCTTTGTTCATTTTTTAAAAAGGAAGATGGAGTACTTTTAAGTTGACAAATATGTCATTCTCACTAAATCAACTTAACCAACCACTCCCACACCCCTCCCTTGTCAACGCTAACTTCACGATTAATAAATGAATTTGCCAGAATGACTGTTACGCTTCTACATAACAATTGGCTCAAAACTCGAACCATGTTTCTCTCTAGCTTTCTTAATCTTTTAATTTTGGGAATTGATATTTCTTTTTCTTTTTTCCTTTTTGTTGTTAAATTGGGAATTGATATTTTGACAAACGATAGTTCCATAAGATCTTTCTCACATGAATAATAAATAGGTCTTACACTTATGTATGAGAGACCTCGAGGAAGTAACAACTTTACTTGTGAAAATAACAATTCTCTTAATAATATAAGCTAGTAATTTTTTTATAAAAAAAAACCACAATTGTTACCCATTTTTCGCTATGTTAATCATTTATCTGAAGATGATGAAAAGGAAAAAATAAATTCTCTACATGGTGGCCTGCCTTTACTGAAGTCTCAGTAAGTTGTTTGAGAAATTCCTAAACTCTTATTTTCCAAAGGTTCCTACCCTAGTTTTACAACGTTATACTGACTTTTAAAATAAATGAAACTAAAATGAAGAAATAAAAGAAAAACTTAAATTTTATATCCAAGTCTTGTGTTACTGAGTTTTTTACTTAACATAAAGAAAGGAAAAGAAAACTTAGTTATTTTTTTGTCAAAGTTTTCCATCCAAAAATAAACAGATTTAGGTAAAAAAAAATAGCATAAACAAATGTTTTATACTTCCCATTCATACTCTCTGTAGACACTTAAAATTTTGCTTTCCTTTGATTAACCTTACAAGAGGGTAAAAGCATAATTTCAACTCGGAGACAACCTTGAGAGAGGCAAAAGTGTAATTTTTCCTTGACAAAAACATGTTCAAGTAAAGATTTTCGAGCTGAGGATGGGGTCATAAGAAGCCAGCACAACGATCCTCAAGCCACAGACAAACTAGTCAACTGTCCCGCTGACTTTAGAAAATACACGTCTGCTTTTCACTTCATCTTCTCAAATCTGAAAATGATCAAACTTGATGACATTACGTATCCGTAGGAAAGAGCTTTTCGGAATGGTATGACATGTCTCCTAACTATTACCGGATTGAAAGAAACGAACAACCGACTACAAAGCAAGGTAAATAACTATCTGACATCTACCTAGTGATGTATTTTCCCCTTTTTACCTATCTTCCCGAATTCAGAATTTGGAGGATAATATATCATTTTAAATTTTTCGGAAAGAGCTTTCCAGATTGATATGTCACGTCTCCTAACTCCCCCCGGATTGAAAGTTACAGACATTTCACTCGACAATATAAAACTTGACTTCGAGGAATAAAAATCGAGTAAGTGGGGCCCACCCCAGGCCAACTGCAGGTGTACTTGTGACTTCCTCCATTGCACCTGCGGCTACCCCTTTTCCTCTTCAAATGTACGGATTTTAGTAGATCTAAAGTGAAAGTAGTATGCATACAAGCCAATCATGTATGATGATAAAACATATACTTTGTAATCAATCTTATTTGTTTATTAATAAAAGAATTATTTATTAAAGGTATTTAATTATCTACATGGTGTTGTTTTAATAATATGTGATAAACTCATAGTTTTAAGGATTGCTTTTAGAATCATAATGAGATCATGCTAATAAAATCTAAATTCTTAGATAGCTTAAAACTAAAATGTTCTCAATCGATGGATTACTAAAAAGGGGATTAGTGAATCCGGATATATTAATACATACATTACTTGCTCATTGGATGAGAATGATTGATCTTATGATCATTTATGTGGAGACACTAAAGTAAGTATGTAGGTGCTTAT
The DNA here is from genome assembly GCA_016801055.1 of Panax notoginseng. Taxonomy (NCBI): domain Eukaryota; kingdom Viridiplantae; phylum Streptophyta; class Magnoliopsida; order Apiales; family Araliaceae; genus Panax; species Panax notoginseng. Next base: position 182,028,923 of record CM029016.1, on the reverse strand, counting down.
TGGAGAATAAGTTCACAGAACGTGACTCGCTAAGGAACACTTAATGGAGTTTTACTTGTCTGTCAATAGGAATTTCTGTAGTGATAGTAGTACAAATGATCCTTAGACTTGAGATCATCATAGTATCATATATATAATGAATTACACTTTGACTTATTCCTTAATACTCTTAGAGTATATCAAAAGGTATGTTTGGGTGTAATAAGTTATATATAGAGATAATAAATAATCAATAAAGAATCTACCGCTTCTAATAAAAGAAAAGAAATGTCCTATGTGATTCGATAAATGACAACCCAGGAATCCTTGGCCAAGGTGGAATGAAATTAGAAAGTAGTTTCTAATTTGCATTCATTAGGAGTTGTGCATTTAGGAATCAAAATACATATAATTAAATAAAATTAGACTTGACAGTAATTCCATGTCTTATATTTAATTAGAACATTGTATGATGGAAGGATTGAATTGTACGATAACTATTTACTCAAAGATTTTTTTATGATTAATGTTGAAATCTATATTATCTGGAAAGTCGTTGATCGCTAGGGAGGCTTATCCCTATTGTAGAATAAATATTATTTATTTAAATAAATTAAAAGTTTAATTTATTTATTTAAATAAGATTAGAATTGTTCTAATTGATTTATTAACAGCCGGTTTAATATGGAGAACCTAAAGGGTCACACCATAAAAGGAAGAATAATTATTTAAGAAGTTAATGGCATAATCGTAATAATATGTTAAGTATATTTAATTTAATCTATGGTGATAGAATAAATTAAATAACTTAATATTTATTATTTACTATTTTGAAAATATTAAAAATAAATTAATAAGAGGAGTCTATTAATATTATTACAATCATTATTATTTTAATTTCTAAAAGAGTTTAGGAATTAATTTAATATAAGTACTCTCATTTATTCCTAATAGGATTAGGAGGCAAAATTAGTTAAAGGAGTTTAATTAATTATCCCTAATAAGATTTTAGAGCCCAATTAATTAAAGGAGTTTAATTAATTAAATAATACTTTATTTTAATTAAATAGGGTTACCTGATATCTTTATAAGATGAGTCTTATATCAGATATCAGAGATACGTGATTCGAATTGTTGGAGAGCACGCCCCTTTTTCTATAGAGATAGAAAAAACTAGGGTTTGAGCCAATACACCTTTCTTCTTGAAAATTCTTCTTCCTTGGTAGATCACCTTTAGAGGTCATACACTTGGATGGCTAACATTGATCAAAAGACGGAATCTACCCGGAGATTTAAGGAGATTGCAGAGAAGTAGGAGTTGAACTCGTACCTGTGAAAGCTCGTATCTACAAGGGTATGATTCTATAACTTCTTGTTCTTCGTTTTAATTAATAATATGCATAAATGATGATCCGGGTAATTGGTTTGTGAAAAATTTTAAAATCTGATTTTACTTTGCTTCCGCTAATTTTGCAATTTGATTGCTACTTTGTTTTTCACAAAACCTTACATAAAGGAGGTTAACATTTTAGAGAGAGAAAGTTCTAATTACAGATAGAGAGGATCGATTTTGGTACAAAATCACCATTAAATCCAACTTAGTCTAGGATTATATATATACATATATATATATATATAGCCAAAAGAAGCTCGTTTGTTCGTTCCCCAATGTGAAAAACCAAACCTTAGTACATTTCATTGTAAATATAATTCAATCTACTAGATCTGTCGACGCCGGGAGTTTTTCCTTATCGCATTCTCTACCCTTTAGATTTTTGCTATGTTTGGTTTTATCTTTCTTAAAGGTGAGATTCTAGGAAAGATCGACATACATGTCGATGATTTGAAAATTTTGATTTTAATGATTGGGCCAAATTAGACAGAGCCGCCAGTTGATATGATTTTTAAATAGTTGTACCAACTCAACTGAGTTTTGAAAGGTTTTCGCAATATGGCCCAATATGTGACTCTTGTTAATTAGTATGAAAATCGAGATTCATAGAGTTCGGGGGCTTGCTTAAGCGAGTGGAAGGTGTTAGGCACCCCCGACTTCCGTGAAACACGGTTACCGCGACTTTTTCATTCCCTAAGCATGTGAAGTGTATGTGTCTGTGTGTGTGTGTGTGTGATACAAATAAATGTGCTAGAAGTGTTTTATTTGAAAGTAGTGGTATCCCTTTTTGGACCTATATACGAAGGGGTTTGACTTATTGAAAAGTTCATTTTTAATAGGCATATAAAAATGATGTTTTAAAAAGCTGTTTTCTAACCCTTTTGCTCACATAGAAATTGAGGCCTTTGATACTTCCATTTTATTCCATAATCAGCTTGATTTGATTTTATTTAAGATGAGAAACATCTTTGACACTATGTCAAATATTATCTACAAGGGTCGAGCTTCTTATTGGCATGAAAGCCATCGAAGTAAGCCCGAACATCACAAACCACGATTTCACTACTTTGGGGCCTTAAATCCAGATAATCGCTTTAAGGCCATAGATTTATATGTACAAAGGGGTTATAACCTAGCTTTATAACTTAAACAAGTCCATCTTCGGAATAGAATCTAGATCCATGGATTGGATCATTAACCCTCAGTAGTTCCTAGGCTCACATGCATATTTAAAGCTTACAAAATGAATATTTAAACATACTATGTACATATAACTTAAAAAACTTCGCTAAACAAGAGATTTATTGAACAAATCCTTGTACGCGAGTAAACAAGCTTCACGTTTCCTCTAGATACAAATCTAGGGTGACGTAGTTGCTGAATATTTAGAAAACTAGATCTATACAGATCTTAGTCATTCTAGCTTCAAGGTTTAATTTTTAAAACTTTTGAACCGGTTAAAAGCTAGATCTAGTCAATAAAATGCAAATATTGACTATTTACACAAAATGAACTTTTAAAAAGCTAGATCTATGGAATATTAACTAAGATATATATATATATATATATATATATATATATATATATATATATATATATATATATATATATATATATATATATATATATATATATAGTAAAGCAATAAATAAGCACAGATCTTAAGAGATCTTACAATATAGCACGAGATTTGCTTACGAACGGCTTTTGACGCCTTAAAACTTGACTTCAGTCGGTAGAAACTTGATATATATGCATTTATATGTATATGAGTGTTTATAATTGAGATTTATAGCATTTAAGAGCAAGTTCTAACCTATTTCTCTCTATAAAACTGACTCTCTCTAGCTTTCTCTCTCTTCCTCTCTCCAAATGAGTTAAAATCCGGATTTAAAATAGGAATAAGGGGGAGCCATAGGTCTACTTGCTACTGCCATAGATACACTTGTGTCACCCCTAAAGTGGGCCCCACTTACTCAATTTTTGTCTCGCTAGGTCAGGTTTTCATGATGCGTGTTGGAACGGTCATAACTTTCAATCTAGGAGGAGTTAGAAGACGTACCATATCATTTTGAAAATCTCTTTCCAAAAGTTTCGTAAAAGTATATTATTCACCAAATTATGAGTTCAGAAAGGTAAAGAAAAAATTAAAAAACCATCCCTGGGTAGATACCAGCTAGCCATTTGCCTTGCTATGCGCCGAGAAGCTTGTTCCTTTCAATTCGGGAATAGTTGGGAGACATGCTATACCAATCTGGAAAGCTCTTTTAGAGAGATATTAAATGACATTGGGCTTGACCATTTATGAATCTGGAAAGATGGGTCCATGACCAAAATAGCATCTTCAAGTCTTTTGAAGGTAGTTCGTGGAGCTGTCATGCATAGTTTATACTAGGGATTGTTGTGATGGCTCTTTGTGACCTTATCTGCAGCTTGATGATTGTGGTTTATTTTTATGTTTCCATCACTCTACTTTTTACCTGCCCGGGGTTATCTCCGGGGTCGAAGTAGCTTTTGGATGTCCCTCGGGGCTGTCTCCAGGATTTGACTGCGACCAATTTTTCTTTTCATTAGGATTGATCTCTAAGGTTGATCTGATGTTCCACGGGGCTATCTCCATAGTTGATGGTTGTTATAACCTCTTCTCAGAATTGTTTCCAAGATGTAAAAAGACACGTTTTGTAATGACCATGAATTTTAAACTCCCTATTAAATAAATATGTGATTTAATTTTTAATGAGTTAGTCTTGTGAGTCTATTTAAACCTTATGTGGCTAGGTAAATTTATGAAATGACTAAAGGGAGTCACTAATAGTTTATTTAAATTAGTGGACTAACCCTAAGACTTTAATATCAAAAAATTGATAGGATTATTAATAATTAAATATTCAATTTATTTGAATATAGTGGCAAGATTTGAACATATTGAGTAATTAAATTGATTCGCATTGGAGTAATACGAATTAAGAAGTGTGGAAGTTGAAACTGGCTTGAAGCTAAACCAGTTTGGCACTGCCAGGGACTGGTGCAGCTGCGCCAACCCAACAATACAAACTGGCTCAGCTGCGCCAGTGATCAGTCTGAGACAGTTAGTTTCTTCTGTGGAAATGAAATGGAGCACTTTTGTTGTATGTGTAACATTAATAAATCATAAGGATAAAGGTACATTATGTTGATATAAAGTATCAAGTATTACAAGAAATCCCATGTGATCTTTAATACAAAAGTAATTAAAATAGTTGTGTAATTTAGAAACTGGGAAAGGAATTAGATGTTTAAATAAATATTAATATTAAATAATATTATTATGTGTTTATGAGAGTAGTAAAAATAATTATGGAGCTATCCGGACAATAATACATAACTGCGTTATTTTATTGCGTGTATTTAATGTACTTGGATTATATGATATGGATATATAATTATTCCATAAATTTCTAATATGGTAACAATTGTACATTAAGATTACATTTTGGGAATTTAAAAGGACCAAACCAAGCCTTAGTTGATAAAGTTGCTGAGATTTTGCTCTTGTTCCAACTTAAGTGTCACAAAAGTACATGAACAGTGACTTAAGACTAAAATACGTAACTTCCAAGCAAAAAATCATTGGCTATGGAGATGGCTAGTGGTGGGTTGTTAAACCACTCCTTATTAACCAATGTTTCCTCCTAATACCCCATGAATTTAACCTAGTGCAATATATATAACCAGTCCAAGTTTCTTCTATAAATGGCAGACCAAATTTTCAATATAAGTTGCTTTGTTTTAGTTCTTGAAACTCTGATAACTTGAGAGTGAGTGGGTTGTGGTTCAAAGAGGAGGTTAGCAAATTTAGAAGGATGAAACTAAGTTTATTAAGCTTCAAGAGGTATAAAATCCTAAACTTTTGATCTTAGTTGGGTTTGTCAAATTCTTAGGAATTGCTTGAAATTCTCTGTTAATCAATGTGAATTAGCATGCCATAATGTGTTTAAGAAGTATGCTTACATGTATGAACCCTTTTATGATGGTTTGGAACAAGTTTAAATCGTTAGTAATCAAGTGGGTTGTTACTCTGAAAAAATAGAGTCTGCTTACTGCTTCTGATTTCGACGTGGCGTAGCTGCGCCCTGGATATACTAGGGTACAGCGCAGCTGTGCCGTACCTCAGATTCAGTTTCTGGTTTCTGCTATGCTAGGCGTTGCCGATTTGGTATTATAACTTATATATGTACCTGAACAGAAGTATAGACTGATATATAAAGTTTTCTTGTGTAGTATGAACAAGTATAACAATGTTAGTACATATGATTGACACCACACTTTTAGTTTTGAAATAAAATTTGTAATTTCAAAACTGAACTTTGTCACGAACACATCATGTGAGCATTCTGATTTTATGAACATGATAATATGGTTTATATTGACATAAAATGCAAGTCTAAAGTGATTAAACACACTAGCTTACATGATTGAAAGTTAAGACAATTTCTAAGATAAGAAACTTAAGACTTTTCAAAGTGCTAAACGATGCTAAATATGAATTTATGATATGAACACTATGAGCATGTGTATTAAAAGATTATATGATCTCTATGTGGACATATGGCAAGAGTTGTAAAAGCATGATGATTACATAACTTTTTTATGTTTTAATGACATGTAAATTGAAAGTTAAAACTTGTGGCAATGAACTCAAGAATGGTCATATGCTATGTGAGAACCTCTAGCATGTATGTATGTGTGTTAGAGTTGGACAAAAATAGGAAGTGCAAAAGCTCAACCCTGGTCTGGCCAGGGGACGACACAGCTGCGCCGTCCCTAAGACTAGACAGGGTGCAACTGCGCCATCCTGCAGTCAGTTCTGTATTCTTTTTGTAATCTGACGATTCAAAGCATGTTTATGTGGTTACTCTAACTTGTGTTATGTGACTAGTATACTATCCAATGTGGTAAGAAGCATGCTAGATAATAGAATCGAATGAGTTAATAAGAAAGTATAACTTTCAAGAATGAAGTTCAAAAAGGTATTATTTAAATTGAAGTGCTATGTGGTAAAGCCTATATTGATACATAGAAACTAGATAATCTAAAGTTATTAAATCTAAGACATGATTAGATTGACTTACATGAATTATGGGATAAACCTATGTGATGAATTAATTCTTGTAAGTGTAGACTCATATTAGTTTGCACATACTAATTGGAAAGACCGACTTATTAATATTAGGTCATTTCAACGCAAGTTAATTAAAGCTAGAATTAAATTGTAGCTGAGCAAATAGGCAAGCCTCCGAACTTCACTCTTTGGTTGTTCAAGTTCTTAATCCTTACTCATTTACTTGAGCAAGTATCCGAACATTATTTTTATTGTGTTGCAAGTTCTCTACCTTACACAACTTTGAATATTGTGCAAATTGCTAAACTTCACTTGTTTTTGTGAAAGTTTCCTATCCTTCTCATATTGTATTGAGCATGTTATTATTGAATTGAAAGTTATTCATTTAAGCTTGAACTTTATTTCCAAGCAATTAAGTGGTTTAATTACTTTACAATTATTCCACACCGATATTATTGATATTCACACTTAGTGCACTTGAGTTCGTATAGTCTTGGACTTGTACATCATTTAAAGTTCTATAATTCTTGAACTGTGTCAGAAAGAGTCTGAACCTTTGTTCGGTCAGACAAGTGTATGAAGTTTATAAAAGTTATCCAAACCAATTGTTGGCAAGGATTCTTAGACTGAAAGAACACCCCTTTTATGATAGGGGAGTACCCCATGTATCTAATATAAGATACAAAGAGCATATTTAAATATTATGCATATACATAGTGTACGCAAGGTTGATCCCCTCAAGTACTTATTCTGTAGCCAGTAACCAAAGGGTCAATCAGCTATTGATTCCATTGGAGTTTTATAGTTCAAAGTCTACTTGACTATCAGTTATTCTAAAAGCAATCATTATCTTTGCTTCTAATATTTATATTGTTGAATCCTTCAGATATTCATATTGTTAAATTTATTGTCAGATATTTTCTATTCATCATGATATATCCTTATTGTTGTATTTAAACTTGTTGAGCAAACTTGTTGCTCATCCTTGCTATATCATGAATTATATTGCAGTTAAGCCCGATACCTCAGGGAAGGACAAGGGTAAAGGAAAGATGTAGGATAGTTACGAGGAGCAGACTGTACCTTATGCCTAGTTTAAATTTTTGTTATGTAATATGAACCCTAATGATTATTTTAGGGTATATTTGTAAGATTGTATTAAGGTTATAGAATCTTGGGACTAGTAACACCTTTTGAATGAACGACGTACGTTTATTATATTCTGCCTTTTAGTTATGGTATGTTATTTAGAGGTGGATATTTGTATGTTATCGTGACTACCGGACTAGGGTCAGAGGACCCGTATTCAGGGGTGTCACATGTTTGCCCTTCTGCAGGGTTAGTACCAGGAAAATAAAATTTTGAGAGTCTACAGATGCATCTCTTTACCATGTTTATGCAATGTAATGGAATGAACATGATAAAGACTTACTAGACACTTGGAATATGACAAGATAAATATAATGATGTAATGCAATGAAAGGTATGATGAATTATAAATGTTTTCATTAATCACACTTCACAAATCGCACTTCAATCTTCGCAAATCACACATCGCATCGCAAATCTCTTTACCATTACCGGTTATTGTTGATGCCTATGTTGGGGCTTATGCCAACGTTTGCCTTTCATCAGTGCTACTAATTCCTATGCTGGTGTTGACTCCAATGGTTTGATTTTCGTCGGTGTTGTCGATGCTTGTTTAATGAAGATAAAATGAGATGTTTTCTAAATCTCTGTTGTGGAAGATGTTCTGAAATCACTGAACCATTTCGATGTCTACATTGGTAGTTTACAATAGTGACTACCCTGATGTTAGTTGACAACGATGCCTACCTTGCTAGTAGTTGATAACAGTGCCTACCTTGCTGGGAGTTGACAACGGTGCCTACCCTGTTGGTAGTTGATAACGGTGACTACCCTGCTGGTAGTTGATAACGGTGCCTACCCTGCTGGTAGTTGATAACGATGCCTACCATGTTGGTAATTGATAAAAGCAAAATTTTCTCGAGCACACATATTTAACTCTACTGGGGATGCATGCTAGACTTTTTTTATGGAGATGTGCGCTGATATAACGCGGTTTCACATGTACAGACCATGCTTGATGTGATGATCTAAATTTATCCTTAAGATTCTATTGTCCTAGGTTGATGCACATGCTTAATTGAATTGACTAGATGTAGAAACATACCTCACCCTTTTTGAGGAGATTTAGAGTTTCTTTTAGATGTTGGTTGCTTGTGCTCCATTTCCTTGTGCTTTTTATTCGCGAACCAGCTGGACTGATGACCTGGGTGTCGTTGACGTCCCTAGAGGGTGAGGCCCATTCTTTCACTGCCCAGATTTGAACTTCGATGTAGAGGCCTCGACTTGTAAGGAATTGGCACAGGCTGACATTTTTGATGGTGTAGATTCCATTTGCTGGACCTGTTGTTAATAGATGGGCGGTTGTGCTCCATTTTCCTGCACTTTTTGCTTTTATTTATAGGACAAAGATGCCATTTGATGTATACAGTTTTATGTATTTTGCCGAGATGTAAGTATAATGCTTTTCATTTACTGCATATGTCATGATGCATGCATTATATGACATGGATTTGCATTTTTAAATTTTGAGTTAGGATTGACCCCTGTGTGGTCTTTTGATATTGTTTTACAAATGAGGCGATGGTTCTTTCGGTTAAGGATCTTCGAGGAATTTTCCCCTTCTTTTGTCGCCGCAAGCTTATGCCATTTTAATTTCTTTTAGAAGTCATCTCATTTCATTTGATAGAAACTTGGTCCTACCGTGAACTCCTTCCATTTAATTGAATGCAAAATTGCCCCAGCTCTTTCACATGCTGTTACCAGGGATTCATATAACAAACTTGTCTTGTTGACCTCGTCAAGAGAGAGTAATATCCTGCACATCAGACGAACAAAATGTGAAAACAGATTGACAGCTCGGTCCATCAGGATTAGTATAATCTTGTCAACAAGGCATATGAAATTAAAGTGCATGAAATTAAATGCTTGTATTCGCAGAGCTTTTATCTTATCGCTAAAGATCTTAAAATTGAGTATGAAAAGGAATTTTTCCTAATGAAATTGTGAATCGCTATCTTCCAGGTTTAATTTTTTATTTTGATGAAAATTTCATTTAACAAGTTATGAAATTACAAGAAAACTTTTAAGCATCCATGGTTGGGTAGGATATTTCATCTTCGCTCTAGGCACCTGTAACATTCCAGAATTTTAAAGTGTAATATTAAATATTTATTGATTGATATAAGTATTTAATGAATATGTTTATGGTTGAATAAATAATTGTTCAATTTGATTTGATGTGGTTTAGTTAATTATTTGCTAAATAAATAATTAAATATTAAATATCAAATATTTATTTGCAATATTAAGTATTTAATGAATTATATAAGTATTTAATGGCAATTTGAGTTGATGTTGGTTAGTTAATTATTTGTTGAATAAATAATTAAGGAGCTAAGAAAATTAATTATTATGAGATTATATAATAAATTAATTTAATAAGTAAGCTAGAGAGCTTACAGTGATTTAAATAAATTATAATATTTTAAATGAGAAATTATAATTTAAAATATTAGTTGGTTAAATAAAATTATAATTATAAAAGAAATTATAGTTATGTGATATTAAAATTATGTGCTAAAGTAATTTAATAGATTAATATTTTAATTGATTTATTAATTAAATAAAAGTCTGACTAATAACTTTGCTATAAAGGAGTTATTAAAATAAGCTAAAGGACTTTAATTTATTTTTTGCCAAACATGTCTTATTGCATAATATGTCTTTAATCTAATAATGTTTTAGCAAATAAGGTATAAGGATTAATCCATTTATTTTAATTAGGTTTACCAAACAAGGTGTAAGGGTTAATGAGTTATATTATTTTGATTAGCCAAACAAGCCTTATGGCTTTTGATTTTCAAATAAAAACATAACTGATATAATTATATCAGTACTTATATTATATCATTAATATATATTATTACTATATACGTTATAATATTCTACGTATGTTAGAGTTAGGGAAAAGAAAGACTTAGTTGAAATTTACAGAGAGAAAAGAAGAGAGGAAGAAAACTAGAGAGAATTTGAGAGAAATTCTAACAGGTTTTGATAAAAGGAATTGGAGAAAAGACATTGATAATCAAAAGTAGCCATCATCTTCTTAATCAAAGGTAGGAGCTTAACCTTTTATTTAAAAGCTAAGTTTTTCTTCTTCCCAAAAAGTTCTCTGTGAAATTTTTATATAAGATAAATTGTTGTTATGAATATAGTTTTGTATGATTATTGATTATAAGGTTATTTCATGAGTTGTATATGACTATAGATATAGTAATTCATGTATGTATGTGTTTTGTAGAAGAAAATTTATTACAAAGTGTTCATATGAAAAATATATGAGTATAACTTAATTTAAAATAGAAATTAAGGTTTAATTAGTTGTTAAATTGATAAATTGATATTTGGAATTGCTAGAGTATGTAAAATCATAATCGTGATGTTTTGAATTTAGTGTTTTGGTTGAAAAACAAAATCACAGTGTTGATTTTCTTTGAAAATATCAAAAATGGAGTTTTTGTCAAAAATATTGAAATTGGGTGTTGTATATTTGATGTCTATGTTATTTTATGTGTAGAAACATGTTAGAAGTCTTCAAAATATGTTTATATGAAGTTTATATGTGCATTACATGATAATCAGTCTATTAGATTCGAGCTTTTTGCCAATTTGGCTTTTGTTCATGCTGTTGCCGAGTTTGGTCGTCGGATTCTGGACTCTGGCGCCGCAGCGCGGCCTAGCAGTACAAATCTCACGCCGCAGCGCTGGCGCCACGCCGCAACGCCAACCAATGGCATGTGACCCGAGCCACAGTGCCAACTCAGCGCCGCAGCGCGAACCACAGTGTAAACTGTGGCGCCGCAGCGCGAGTTAGCAGAATGTTCTGCCAGTTTTGTTTTAGTGTACAAAACTTGAAAATAAATGTTATGTGTTGATAATAATAATGTTAAATGATAATTTCATTAGTATTAAACTATGAGTGATCATGTTATTAAGTGTTACCTACTTGTAACATAGTGGATTATGTGAATGGGTAATTTAACCCATATGATGAATACATTTGTTTATATAAATATACAATGTTGGTAATGACTAACTATGTCAGTATGGCATATGTATAGGGTATTAATTCAAGTGGTAAGGGTTTAGCTTGTGCTAAAGGCAAGTTCTCTAACTCAAAAACTTCATTGTGCAAGTTTTTCTAACTCTATCTTATAATTGAGCTAATTATTGTTTTCAATTCGATTATCTTATAATGATGTAAGTCATCTAGACTTTGTTTTGAGGACAAACAAGTTATTCTTGTATTTCAATTATGAATTTGCGTGTATAACTAAATTGCTATGCATGTTTATTATTCAATTCTAATTAACCTTGGCTTAGTGTTATTCAAGCAAGGTATGCTATAGTTATTCAAATTGTATGCTATTAGATTATTCCTAATGCATGACTTGCTATGATTGGTTCAATCACGATTATTCTATAGCATAGTGCTATTGGTTTTTATTCAACTACTCCGTAGTTGATGTTCGTTAAACTCCAAATTTTCTTGAAAGCTCATCCAAACCAAACTTACTTTGGTGCGGACTTGTATTCTAAATACTGAGATGAACAACTCTTTTAATAGAGGTTTACGCTTAGCGTTGAAATGATTGTGCACAATACATTGTACGAAGGGTTGATCCCCCTAAGTACGTGGAGTCCTTATAGTCTTATGATTGTTAAAGTTTAAGTTGAAAGATTACTTATAACTGTGGACATGATTCGTGGTCATTAGACCCTCAGTAAATGTTAAAGTTTTCAGAAAGTTAATAGATTATATTTTTCAGTTCTATTGAGTCTGATATTGGCAATTGATGTAAAAGTTTAATGATTTACTTATTGATATTTCAAGTAGGCCTTATTTGCTCACTCTTGCCTGTAAAATTTCTTACAGCTAAAGTTGAAACTGACGTACCGAGCACTAGTAAGGGAAAAGGAAATATGAATAAATGCTGAAGACTTGTAATAGTTTGATAGTTTATTTAATGATTGTAATGATGTTATTTATTTATCCGCATTTGAATGATTGTTGTTAAAGGTTAGATAACCTGGGAGATGTTAATTTAAATTTAATCCTGTATGGGCAGGTTTTCTTTTACTATTCAAGTATATTATGAATGGGTAGTTAGAAATTAATGTTTTGATTACGTGAGCACCAAATCTTGAGAAAATGAAGTACCAAGATTCGGGGGTGTCACAGGTTGGTATCAAAGCCTTAGGTTATGAACCTTAGGTGGGGGAAAAGCCTTAAGAAGTAACCTTTGAAAAGATAGTGTGAGATAACTCTTATCGAGTTTTAGGAAAGAAGTAATAAAACACTTATGTGCTTATGTGTTTATAACTTATGTGCTCGCGAGTGTAGAGTAGAATGATTAATAACTAAAACTTTAAAACTTTATTGTCAGGATGACTAATGTTGGAGAATCCAGTCAGGCTAGGGAGGAGGGACCTCAAATGCCTATAGAGGAGGAGCCTCACGACATTCAGGTAGTTTGGGAACAACTACTGCCACGGGAGTCAGCTCGTTGGTCACAGTAGTAGAAGATGAGGATGATGATGTGGAGACAGATGAGGAGGATCCCATTGAGTTACCACAGGAGGATGATGATGATGAGGACGTGGAGGAAAGGATTCCACTTAACTCGATAGCAGGCCATATATACGATGAGGTGCATGACCATAACGTGGAACTTCAAGATACAGTTGAGGAGATAGTAGCTGAACAACAAACAGCAATGACACAAAAAGACGGCGAGATCCAGGATCGTGAGGAACGACTAACAAACGCCGAGGATAAATTAATACAGACTGAAGGAGAGAAAGAACAATTGATCGAGATGGTTGCTGAACTGAAGAGAAAGCTGAGAGAAGAAGCTGCTAAGAGGGCAAGAGCTGAAGATGCATACGAGGAAGCTTATCAACGAACTAGAAGAGCAGCGAGAGACGCGCAGACAAAGAGGATGAAGATGGAAGAGATGCATAAAGTGTTTAACACCGCAATTAATCGAGCTCAAGATCGGGTCATGGGATACCCGATTCAGTTCGAGACGCTGCCATCGTTCGTGTTAGATCGCAGAACAATGTTTCGAGTCATGGAGGAAGAACATGATAGGGCTAAGAAGTACCTTAATAGATCATCGTAGAAAATGTGTCGGTAATGTACGTAATAAGTATTAAATAATGTATAAATCCCTAGTGTTAAGTAACCATGGGATATGATAATAATAATGTTGTCCTGAAACTTTTGTAGTTCAGGAAAGTAATGTAAATAGCAGTGATGCTATTGTTTTATGTTCTCAAAAAGATTATGAATCAATAAAAGTTGTTACTTTATTCAAAGTGTTATGTGTTATGTGGCTATTTTTTTTGGAGGCAAGTTAAGTAGAAATTTCTTAAAAGAATTGAATAAAAATCTAATGAATGTTTTTTTAACAGAAAATGCCTCCCAGACGTCAACCAACACGATAGAGAACCACTGAAGGAACTAACAATAACGATAATGTTGATGCGAATCCCGTTCAATAACTAGTGACACTACTGACAGGAGCGTTGCAGAACCAACCACAAAACCATGGTACGACGTTTAAGGATTTCAAGGCGGTTGGACCACCTGAATTCCGTGGGTCCATGAATTCAGTCGAAGCACAGACCTGGATTATGGAGATAGAAAAAGTATTCGATATCGCTCGGGTAGGGGATGATCAGAAGACTACTTTCACAACGTTCATACTGAAAGCAGAAGCTAGTTATTAGTGGCAGGCCAATAAAACTCGTGAAGGGCCAGGAGTGATGACCTGGGATAGGTTCAAGGAGTTATTTTTTGAGACCTATTTCTCGGAGAGTTCGAAAAGTCAACTGGAAGTACTGTTTCTGGAACTAAAGCAAGGAACGAAGACGGTATCTGAGTATGCCACGAGATTTAACGAATTGGCGAGGTTTGCGCCATATCAGGTTAGCACAGACGAACGTAAGGCGAAGAGGTTTGAACAGGAACTGAAGCCCTTGTTGTATAGTAGGGTATTCATGTTTCAGTTGAAGACATTTGTAGCAGTGATGGAGAAAGCAGTACTCGCTGAAGGTGGAGGCAAGGCAGTGACAAAGTTCAACCAGGAACAAAAGAAGAAGAAGAATGAGAATGAGACTAAGAATGGGAGTAGTAGCGGTGGAAACAACAACAACAACAACAACAACAACAACAACAACAACAACAACAACAACAACTTGAAGAGGAAGTGGAATGGGAGTATGGGTACTGGAAACCAGCAGGGTAACCATCAAAACAAAAAGTTTGAAGCATGTGTGACATATGGAAAGTTTCACAGGGGTACGTGCTTGATGGGGAAATGAGTTTGCTACAATTGTGGCCAGGAGGGTCATATCGCCCCAAATTGCACTCAACCGAAGAAGAATGCGTGCTTCACGTGCGGATCTAAGGATCACTTTGCTCGTGAATGCCCTAAGAAGAAGGAGGGAGTGACAACCAGAAGCAATGGAGGTAACAATGGAAGTACATGGGCCATTGCAGGACCTGCAGCATCAAATAAACCCACAGCCAGAACCTTCAACATGACTGTGCAAGATGCTGTGCAATCAAAAGATGTGGTGTCAGATATTATCCCAATCAATGATATTGATGTATATGTATTATTTGATTCGGGTGCTACTTGCTCGTTTATATCTGATGAATTTGCTAAGAGGTTAGAATTGCCTAGAGAAGAACTGAATTTTCCTTTAAACATAGAAATTGCGAATAAGGAAATAATCCCTGTTAGATTCATATACAAGAACTGTAGGGTGAACATTAAGGAGAATATCTTGTTGGTAGATTTAATTCCGATTAGACTGGGGGAATTTGATGTAATTTTGGGAATGGATTGGTTGTTTAAATACGGAGCGATAATTGACTGCCAAAAGAAGTGTGTAAACCTTATGACTCCGTCAAAGGTAGTATTTTATGGTAGCAAGTTGCCTAGACAAATGAAATGTTTGACAACTATACAGGCCAAGAAATTGTTGAGTCAAGGTTGTGTGGGCTATTTAGCTTACATAGTCGATACTCAGAAGAAGGGGGTAAAACTGGAAGAAATACCAGTAGTGAGGGAATTCGAAGACGTTTTTCCAGAGGATTTGCTAGGACTTTCACCTGACAGAGAAATTGAGTTCGTGATCGACTTAGCACCGGGAACAACACCGATATCAAAGGCCCCGTACAGAATGGCTCCGGTAGAAATGAAGGAACTGATGGTACAGTTGCAAGAGCTGCTGGACAAGAAATATATTCAACTAAGCGTATCGCCGTGGGGAGCGCCAGTTTTATTCGTGAAGAAAAAGGACGGGTCAATGCGTCTTTACATTGATTATAGGGAGTTAAACAAAGTCACTATTAAAAACAAATACCCGTTGCCAAGAATAGATGACTTGTTTGATCAGATGAAGGGTGCTAAGTACTTTTCGAAAATAGATTTGAGAAGTGGGTATCACCAATTGAAGGTAAGAAAGGAGGATATACCACGAATGGCATTCAGAACTCGGTATGGACATTACGAGTTTCTGGTGATGTCTTTTGGGTTAACCAATGCACCTGCTGCGTTCATGGATTTGATGAACAGGGTGTTTAAACCATTCCTAGACAAGTTTGTAGCGGTATTCATTGATGACATTCTGGTGTACTCCAAAACTCAAGAAGAACACATGGAACAATTACGTTTGACATTGGAGACACTAAGAAAGAAAAAGTTGTACGCGAAATTCTCTAAGTGCGAATTTTTGCTCGACCGTGTACAATTTTTGGGGCATGTGATTGACAAAGATGGGATCTCAGTGGATCCGTCAAAAGTGGAAGCAGTAATCAATTGGGAACAACTAAGAACATCGACAGAAGTGAGGAGTTTCTTGGGACTGGCTGATTATTATAGAAGATTTATTCAAGATTTTTCTAAGATAGCCACTCCGCTAACAAATTTGACAAGGAAAGCTGTAAAATTCGTTTGGACGGAGAAATGTGAAGAGAGTTTCCAAGATTTGAAGAAGAAGTTAAGTGTGGCACCTGCATTGACATTACCAGATAATACAGGAAATTTTGTGGTATATAGTGATGCCTCACACAAAGGGTTGGGTTGTGTTCTTATGCAGAACGGCAAAGTTATTGCCTATGCATCAAGACAACTGAAGGATTATGAGAAGGGGTATCCGACTCAGGATTTGGAATTGGCGGCAGTTGTGTTTGCTCTGAAGATATGGAGACACTATATTTATGGAGAGAAATGTGAGATTTACACAGACCACAAAAGTCTGAAGTATATTTTCACTCAGAAGGATTTGAACATGCATCAAAGAAGGTGGATGGAATTGATAAAAGATTATGATTGTGAAATCTTTTATCATCCAGGAAAAGCGAATGTGGTGGCAGATGCTTTAAGCAGGAAAGGTCGGGAGAAGTTGATGCTGATAACAACTCAGGAGGAGCTCATTTCAGCAATGACAAAATTGGAGTTGGAAATCAAATTTTCAAAAGAATCTGACGAACAACTATTCCAGATAGAAGCTGGTCCAACTTTGCTGAACAAAGTGAAGATTGCTCAACTACAAGATGAAGAGTGTGGGAAAATCAAAGAGAATTTGGTTGAAGGCGGTGATGTAAAATACAAGATCGACACCAAAGGACTACTACGGTTTGAGGGAAGAATCTGGGTTCCAGCAACACCAGAGCTGAAAGAAGAAATTTTGACCGAAGCTCATAGCTCAAAATATTTAATTCATCCAGGAAGCACGAAAATGTATCAGGATTTGCGCTGACATTTTTGGTGGCCAAATATGAAAAGGGATGTTGCTGAATGCGTAGCGAAATGCTTGACATGTCAGAGAGTAAAAGCCAAACATCAAAGACCCAGCGGATTACTCCAACCGTTGGAAATACCGGAATGGAAGTGGGAACACATCACGATGGATTTTGTGGTGGGTCTTCCAACTACTCAGAGAGGATGCGATGCGATTTGGGTAGTAGTGGACAGACTAACGAAATCAGCGCACTTTCTACTAATAAAGATTAGATTCAATCTTGATCAGTTGGCAAGATTGTACATTAAGGAGATCGTTTCGAGGCACGGAGTGCCAGTATCAATTGTGTCCGATAGAGATCCGCGGTTCACATCGAATTTTTGGAAGAGACTACAAGAATGCATGGGGACACAGTTGCGAATGAGTACGGCTTATCATCCACAAACAAATGGCCAAAGCGAACGAACAATTCAGACATTGGAAGATATGCTGAGAGCATGTGTCATGGACTTTAAAGAAAGCTGGGAAGATCAACTACCGTTGGTAGAATTTTCTTACAACAACAGTTATAACGCGAGCATCGGCATGCCACCTTACGAGGCATTATACGGCAGAAAGTGCAGAACTCCACTGTGCTGGGATGAAGTCGGTGAACGCCAACTGTTAGGACCAGAACTGGTACAACAAACTGCTGACGTTGTCAAACTCATCAGGACAAGATTGGTCACAGCCTAAGATAGACAGAAAAAGTATGTTGATAAACACAGACAAGATCGTGCATTTGACGTAGGAACTTTTGTATTCTTAAAAGTTTCTCCTGGAAGGGGAAAATTCATTTCGGTAAAAAGGGAAAGCTAAGCCCAAGGTTTATTGGACCCTTTGAAGTGCTGCGAAGAGTGGGAGAAGTGGCTTACGAGGTAGCCCTACCTCCAGTGTTGGAAAACATTCATAATGTTTTTCACATTTCGGTGTTACGACCATATAAACCCGACTACAAACATGTGATTGAGTACGAAAAAGCTACAGTTCGAGAAAGATTTATCTTATGAAGAGGTTCCTATCCAGATAGTCGACAGGAAAGAACAAGTGCTCAGGAATAAGGTGATACCTTCTGTGAAGGTGATATGGAGGAACCACAACACTGAAGAAGCTACGTGGGAACTCGAAGAGAAAATGTTGAATGAGTACCCTGAGTTATTTATTTAATATGTGTCTTCGATTCTGGGGACAGAATCTTTGTAAGTAGGGAAGAATGTATCGAATGATTTGTTTGAGTTATGATTCTGAGGACAGAATCCTTGTAAGGAGAGAATGATGTAACATTCCAGAATTTTAAAGTGTAATATTAAATATTTATTGATTTATATAAGTATTTAATGGATATGTTTATGGTTGAATAAATAATTGTTCAATTTGAGTTGATGTGGTTTAGTTAATTATTTGCTAAATAAATAATTAAATATTAAATATCAAATATTTATTTGCAATATTAAATATTTAATGAATTATATAAGTATTTAATGGCAATTTGAGTTGATGTGGGTTAGTTAATTATTTGTTGAATAAATAATTAAGGAGCTAAGAAAATTAATTATTATGAGATTATATAATAAATTAATTTAATAAGTAAGCTAGAGGGCTTACAGTGATTTAAATAAATTATAATATTTTAAATGGGAAATTGTAATTTAAAATATTAGTTGGTTAAATAAAAGTATAATTATAAAAGAAATTATAGTTATGTGATATTAAAATTATGTGCTAAAGTAATTTAATAGATTAATGTTTTAATTGATTTTTTAATTAAATAAAAGTCTGACTAATAAATTTGCTATAAAGGAGTTATTAAAATAAGCTAAAGGAATTTAACAGGGTTGTCGATGCTTGTTTAATGAAGATAAAATGAGATGTTTTCTAAATCTCTGTTGTGGAAGATGTTCTGAAATCACTGAACCATTTCGATGTCTACATTGGTAGTTTACAATAGTGACTACCCTGATGTTAGTTGACAACGATGCCTACCTTGCTAGTAGTTGATAACAGTGCCTACCTTGCTGGGAGTTGACAACGGTGCCTACCCTGTTGGTAGTTGATAACGGTGACTACCCTGCTGGTAGTTGATAACGGTGCCTACCCTGCTGGTAGTTGATAACGATGCCTACCATGTTGGTAATTGATAAAAGCAAAATTTTCTCGAGCACACATATTTAACTCTACTGGGGATGCATGCTAGACTTTTTTTATGGAGATGTGCGCTGATATAACGCGGTTTCACATGTACAGACCATGCTTGATGTGATGATCTAAATTTATCCTTAAGATTCTATTGTCCTAGGTTGATGCACATGCTTAATTGAATTGACTAGATGTAGAAACATACCTCACCCTTTTTGAGGAGATTTAGAGTTTCTTTTAGATGTTGGTTGCTTGTGCTCCATTTCCTTGTGCTTTTTATTCGCGAACCAGCTGGACTGATGACCTGGGTGTCGTTGACGTCCCTAGAGGGTGAGGCCCATTCTTTCACTGCCCAGATTTGAACTTCGATGTAGAGGCCTCGACTTGTAAGGAATTGGCACAGGCTGACATTTTTGATGGTGTAGATTCCATTTGCTGGACCTGTTGTTAATAGATGGGCGGTTGTGCTCCATTTTCCTGCACTTTTTGCTTTTATTTATAGGACAAAGATGCCATTTGATGTATACAGTTTTATGTATTTTGCCGAGATGTAAGTATAATGCTTTTCATTTACTGCATATGTCATGATGCATGCATTATATGACATGGATTTGCATTTTTAAATTTTGAGTTAGGATTGACCCCTGTGTGGTCTTTTGATATTGTTTTACAAATGAGGCGATGGTTCTTTCGGTTAAGGATCTTCGAGGAATTTTCCCCTTCTTTTGTCGCCGCAAGCTTATGCCATTTTAATTTCTTTTAGAAGTCATCTCATTTCATTTGATAGAAACTTGGTCCTACCGTGAACTCCTTCCATTTAATTGAATGCAAAATTGCCCCAGCTCTTTCACATGCTGTTACCAGGGATTCATATAACAAACTTGTCTTGTTGACCTCGTCAAGAGAGAGTAATATCCTGCACATCAGACGAACAAAATGTGAAAACAGATTGACAGCTCGGTCCATCAGGATTAGTATAATCTTGTCAACAAGGCATATGAAATTAAAGTGCATGAAATTAAATGCTTGTATTCGCAGAGCTTTTATCTTATCGCTAAAGATCTTAAAATTGAGTATGAAAAGGAATTTTTCCTAATGAAATTGTGAATCGCTATCTTCCAGGTTTAATTTTTTATTTTGATGAAAATTTCATTTAACAAGTTATGAAATTACAAGAAAACTTTTAAGCATCCATGGTTGGGTAGGATATTTCATCTCCGCTCTAGGCACCTGTAACATTCCAGAATTTTAAAGTGTAATATTAAATATTTATTGATTGATATAAGTATTTAATGAATATGTTTATGGTTGAATAAATAATTGTTCAATTTGAGTTGATGTGGTTTAGTTAATTATTTGCTAAATAAATAATTAAATATTAAATATCAAATATTTATTTGCAATATTAAGTATTTAATGAATTATATAAGTATTTAATGGCAATTTGAGTTGATGTTGGTTAGTTAATTATTTGTTGAATAAATAATTAAGGAGCTAAGAAAATTAATTATTATGAGATTATATAATAAATTAATTTAATAAGTAAGCTAGAGAGCTTACAGTGATTTAAATAAATTATAATATTTTAAATGAGAAATTATAATTTAAAATATTAGTTGGTTAAATAAAATTATAATTATAAAAGAAATTATAGTTATGTGATATTAAAATTATGTGCTAAAGTAATTTAATAGATTAATATTTTAATTGATTTATTAATTAAATAAAAGTCTGACTAATAACTTTGCTATAAAGGAGTTATTAAAATAAGCTAAAGGACTTTAATTTATTTTTTGCCAAACATGTCTTATTGCATAATATGTCTTTAATCTAATAATGTTTTAGCAAATAAGGTATAAGGATTAATCCATTTATTTTAATTAGGTTTACCAAACAAGGTGTAAGGGTTAATGAGTTATATTATTTTGATTAGCCAAACAAGCCTTATGGCTTTTGATTTTCAAATAAAAACATAACTGATATAATTATATCAGTACTTATATTATATCATTAATATATATTATTACTATATACGTTATAATATTCTACGTATGTTAGAGTTAGGGAAAAGAAAGACTTAGTTGAAATTTACAGAGAGAAAAGAAGAGAGGAAGAAAACTAGAGAGAATTTGAGAGAAATTCTAACAGGTTTTGATAAAAAGAATTGGAGAAAAGACATTGATAATCAAAAGTAGCCATCATCTTCTTAATCAAAGGTAGGAGCTTAACCTTTTATTTAAAAGCTAAGTTTTTCTTCTTCCCAAAAAGTTCTCTGTGAAATTTTTATATAAGATAAATTGTTGTTATGAATATAGTTTTGTATGATTATTGATTATAAGGTTATTTCATGAGTTGTATATGACTATAGATATAGTAATTCATGTATGTATGTGTTTTGTAGAAGAAAATTTATTACAAAGTGTTCATATGAAAAATATATGAGTATAACTTAATTTAAAATAGAAATTAAGGTTTAATTAGTTGTTAAATTGATAAATTGATATTTGGAATTGCTAGAGTATGTAAAATCATAATCGTGATGTTTTGAATTTAGTGTTTTGGTTGAAAAACAAAATCACTGTGTTGATTTTCTTTGAAAATATCAAAAATGGAGTTTTTGTCAAAAATATTAAAATTGGGTGTTGTATATTTGATGTCTATGTTATTTTATGTGTAGAAACATGTTAGAAGTCTTCAAAATATGTTTATATGAAGTTTATATGTGTATTACATGATAATCAGTCTATTAGATTCGACCTTTTTGGCCAATTTGGCTTTTGTTCATGTTGTTGCCGAGTTTGGTCGCTGGATTCTGGACTCTAGCGCCGCAGCGCGGCCTAGCAGTACAAATCTCGCGGCCACTGCGCCAACTCAGCGCCGCAGCGCGAACCACAGTGTAAACTGTGGCACCGCAGCGCGAGTTAGCAGAATGTTCTGCCAGTTTTGTTTTAGTGTACAAAACTTGAAAATAAATGTTATGTGTTGATAATAATAATGTTAAATGAAAATTTCAGTAGTATTAAACTCTGAGTGATCATGTTATTAAGTGTTACCTACTTGTAACATAGTGGATTATGTGAATGGGTAATTTAACCTATATGATGAATACATTTGTTTATATAAATATACAATGTTGGTAATGACTAACTATGTCAGTATGGCATATGTATAGGGTATTAATTTAAGTGGTAAGGGTTTAGCTTGTGCTAAAGGCAAGTTCTCTAACTCAAAAACTTTATTGTGCAAGTTTTTCTAACTCTATCTTATAATTGAGCTAATTATTGTTTTTAATTCGATTATCTTATAATGATGTAAGTAGTCTAGACTTTGGTTTGAGGACAGACAAGTTATTCTTGCATTTCGATTATGAATTTGCGTGTATAACTAAATTGCTATGCATGTTTATTATTCAATTCTAATTAACCTTGGCTTAGTGTTATTCAAGCAAGGTATGCTATAATTATTTAAATTGTATGCTATTAGATTATTCCTAATGCATGACTTGCTATGATTGGTTCAATCACGATTATTCTATAGTATAGTGTTATTGGTTTTTATTCAACTACTCCGTAGTTGATGTTTGTTAAACTCCAAATTTCCTTGAAAGCTCATCCAAACCAAACTTACTTTGGTGCGGACTTGTATTCTAAATACTGAGATGAACAACTCTTTTAATAGAGGTTTACGCTTAGCGTTGAAATGATTGTGCACAATACATTGTACGAAGGGTTGATCCCCCTAAGTACGTGGAGTCCTTATAGTCTTATGACTGTTAAAGTTTAAGTTGAAAGATTACTTATAACTGTGGATATGATTCATGGTCATTAGACCCTCAGTAAATGTTAAAGTTTTCAGAAAGTTAATAGAATATATTGTTCAGTTCTATTGAGCCTGATATTGGCAATTGATGTAAAAGTTTAATGATTTACTTATTGATATTTCAAGTGGGCCTTATTTGCTCACTCTTGCCTCTAAAATTTCTTACAGCTAAAGTTGAAACTGACGTACCGAGCACTAGTAAGGGAAAAGGAAAGATGAATAAATGCTGAAGACTTATAATAGTTTGATAGTTTATTTAATGATTGTAATGAAGTTATTTATTTATCCGCATTTGAATGATTGTTGTTAAAGGTTAGATAACTTGGGAGATGTTTATTTAAATTTAATCCTGTATGGGCAGGTTTTCTTTTACTATTCAAGTATATTATGAATGGGTAGTTAGAAATTAATGTTTTGATTATGTGAGCACCAAATCTTGAGGAAATGAAGTACCAAGATTTGGGGGTGTCACAGCACCACTCTTCACAAAATTAACTTCATATGACACGTTCATTATGAGTGACGTAACTCTTAGCAGAGGTTTCATTTTCATGACCTTACAAATTTTTCTTAATTCAAAATTTATTTTTTTTCTTTTTCTCTCGCCTAACTTGTCTAGTTCTCTTAGGCTATTCAGAGTTATCCGTTTAACGAGTTTTGGACAAATGACTCCCAAACCGAACAGCTTTAGGGCACTAGGTGTAAAGATACCCCTTCGGGTTTACTTGCTCTAGTAACAGAGGCCACAGTTAGAGATAAGTCAGATGGTCTACTCTATTTGCTCCTCGCCTGAGCTTGTGCAAGGTTCATTTTCTTAGGCCTCAATTACCCATATAGTGAGCGTTGGGCCGATGACTACCCAAACCAGACGGCTTTAGGGCACTAGGTATAAAGATACCCCTCAGGCTTAATTACTCGAGTAATCCAGGCCACGATTCAGATCTGCTCAGGTCTCCCCTTCTTCTTCTTATAATGCTCGTTTTCTTAGGCGCTAGGTTACCCATGTAGCGAGCGTTGGGCCGGTGACTCCCAAACTAGACAGATTTAGGGCACCAGGTGTAAAGACACCCCTCAGGCTTAATTACTCGAGTAACCTATGTCACGATTTGAGACATTAGGCTAGCTACTTATATTTATCTTTCCATTAATTGTCATTGTCGTCGCCATAGTTTCATACCCCACAACTAAGAGTCAGGACAACCGCAAAGTGCAGACACACATAGGAAGTCAATTCTATTCTAACTAGCTCTTTGAATTAGGATGTCATGCCCAATTAAAAAGGTTGAATAGTCTTAATTCTCTAATCATTCTCGTGATTCTTGTTTCATAAACTCTTATCAAAATTAATCCAATTCATAATAAGTTAAGCAAAATCCTTCTCTTTTAAAACATTTTTCTAAGAATACTTAACATGTATATTATTGCTAATGCATGTAAATGGAGACTAAAGCACATAAAGTGATGAAAGAGTCGTACCTCATATATGGAGCATTGTATTCTAAGAAAATTATGATTGGAAAAGACTGAATGATTGTATCGAATCGCTAGTGAGATGATATGAGGAAAGCTCTGATGATGACGGACTATGCTGATGGTGCCAACTGGTGCATTTTCCTTCTTAGGATGGTTGATGAATGCCCTAGTGTTAAGTTGTCACTATTTTTGAAATTCCTTAGTCTTGTCTGTTATAGAGGTCCTAATATCAGATTGTTGCTGATTCTGAAATTGCCCCAACCTTTCTTGTCGTCTGGGGTAGTTGCTTTGACAGATGGGCTGATAAGATGCCGAGATCATAAGAGTCTTTTACCTCGGAACCATATGGTGAACAGGTAGTGGATTTGGGCTTTGATGACCTAATTATTATTTCTAACTTGTGAGCGCAATTGGCTTTGATGATTTTCTTTTGATTTGATGAAGAATTATGATTGAGGGTGTCAACTTTCATTGTTGAGTTAACATTTTGTTATAATCAGCTTGGGTTATATTCGATGATCATGTTTGATATATAACTATGACATTGCTTCAACTTTGATGATTGATGTCTAGATGCCTTCGGATTCCACTGAATTGGACCTAAGAGCTCATTTTTCTTTGTGATGTGATGGCTTCAATTGAGCTTGGTTTGATCTATAAGGCTTGATTTGTGTCCTTTATCTTAGGGAACAGGTCGTCGGGTATGAGATAGAATATACCATGACGTTTACTTATGTACTTCTGTAGGTCAACGGAGATCAATTCTTCTTCCACTTCAGGAGTGATAAGTTACTGAAGCATTGTGTCATAGGATGATTGCTATTTCTTCTAAGAATGTAAACGAACCGAGTCGATCCGAGTATTGAGTTGCTCAGATTTGGTTCACAAAATTTATTGAGTATAAAATAAGGTTTGATTGAGGTTCATTTAGCTACCGAGTCGAGCACGATTCTGAATTGAGCCTGAGCAGTTTAAACTTTTTGAACGAATATGATCTGAGTATTAATAGAAAATTATAAGTTGAGGAGGTTCGAGTAATTTATTGAACTTTAAAATTTGCTCACATTTGACTTATTTTTATTTCAGTCGAGCTCGAATCGAACTTTTAGTCGAGCGAGTACGAATCGAGGTCGAACTATTTACTCATTTTATAGTCTTAATTTCTTCCCTATGACTGGTTGTCTTAATGTATCACTGTCTCTTCCTTTCTAGGACTTGTGCCGAATTTAAAGGAATGACATTAAGGTGCCATTGGGTCTTCTCAATATGGGTCACTAAGTTCGAGGGTTTTTATTGGGTGTAGACATTGGTATCTTGGGATTGGTTTTTAGGTTTATATTTGGGTTGGAGTTTAGATGTTTCTTTTAAGGGTCAGACCGCACCATAGATGGCTGCCTACGTACTCCCATGGCTAGAGGGAGATCAAGTCTTTTGTAGTTCAGGCTTGATGAGTTATTGAAGAGTTGTATCTTGTGATCACTGAATCATTGAAGGGGTTTTGTGATTTTTTGTAGGGGTTAGACCGCACCATAGATGGCTGCCTACGTACTCCCATGTGAGGAGATTTGGTCTACATAGTTCACAGTTAGATATTAAGAGATTGATTTTTTTTATGTGTATTAAAAATATAAAGATATAATGCTAAGAAAGTGATAACGTCCCAACATCTCATGGAACCTGCAACTGTATCCTCTGGATCTACGCTTTCCTAATTAGTTGAGTCTTGATAGTTCTTGTCAGCGGTCCTATTGCATTTGATGTTGGCACTAGAGGTTACTTCCTTGTAGCGAACATCTTCAATCACTGCCATAACTAGATCACCTCCTGATTCGGTGCATCCCTCTAGAATGCTCAAACTGGACTCGTCACAAAAAGGGATGAGCTCTTGATTCCTTGATGGGTTGTCTTCCTCAACAACCTCACCTCCTTTTTCTTGATTTATTCCATCATCTTTCTGAGAGGACTCAATTTTGAAATTTCTCTCGAACTGCTATTACATTTCTCAGGAGGAACTTTCCCTTTTGGCTTTTTCTTCATTGGAAAGGATCAGTATTTCCTCCTCATTACGTAGGGTGGTAGGATCAGGAATGTGGTGGCTAACTTCGGGCAATAGGGTGTTTGACGGTGGTGGAGGAATTTCCTTAGGGGCTCTTCCCACATTATGACCAGCCCACCTTGTGTTCTACCAGGACTGTTGTTCATAATCGATACTTCCTTTGAACTGTCTGTCTCAAGTTGATATTTTAAGTTATTCGTTTCCCTTTTGCCTTTTTTGGTCATGAGGACTTGTATTTTTAGCTCTCCATTTTCAATGAGATTATGGATTTTATGTCGTAGAGACCAGCATTCCTCGGTCGCATGTCCAGGTGAGTTAGAATGGTAGAGACATATCTTGGTGCAATCATAACTCTTTGTCCTAGGTTTTATGGGAGGTAGTAACTCGGTAATCTTTCCTTCACCTATCAGAAAGTGTAACATCTCTTCATTTGACTTGTTCAGAGGGGTGAATTTTTGGTCTCTTATTGGGTCCTTCTTCTTTGAGAATTCATATTCCTCTAATCAATTTTTCTACTGACGAGGTCTTCTAGTAATTTTATCATTCCACTTTTCTTGCCCTTTCAGCATGCTTTGATCTTTTTTAGTTAGCTGGATCCTTTCAGAGGGATATAGGCTTGTATTCTGTCTAATCTATTCCTTATCTTGGTTTCTTAATAATTAAGTGAAAAGCTGCCTTGTATCCTGATGTTGGCACACTATCAGCTTAACTAGCAGAGTTACTTGATTCTTAATCGTCTCCAATTTTTGCATTACTGTAATACCCTCCTCCGAATTTTCCCACTTTTGGACATTTTTTCTGTTCTTTCAGGGGTATTCCTCCATCCTTCGTATGTACTTACGATTTGGACACATTTCAGCGCTTCCTGACGCGATCATGTTCACTCCATCTGTATCATGCCTGCATCAGAAGGTTGGTGTTGACATTTGGCTGGTCAGGTTGTTGAACCACAACATTGCCATTTTTGATCAGATTTTAGATTTTATGCTTTAAAGACGAACAATCTTGTGTATCGTATCCCGAAAACCCTGAATGGTAAACACATTTCTGGCTTGGATTACATCTTTTAATTTTTGGATTCAGAGGTGGAGCCAATTATGTAATTTTCTTCTGGTTGATTAATAATGCAAATATGTTTTCAAGGGAATCACTTAGTGGAGTGAACACCCGGTTTTCCTTTCTTTCAAATTCTCTCTTTCTGTTCTGGCATTGGTTGAATGTGGCCTATTGTTGTAATGACAGATTGCCTTCCGTCTTCCATATGGGGGGACTATGGTTGGGTCTCCTAACTTGCCCTTGTAAAACAAGGGATACATCCTCATCGCCTTTCATGGGTACCCTCTTGGGAGCGCTTACATAGTTGCCAGACTGTATATGCTCAGCGACTGTTGGGTAAAATCTAGTTGCGCACAACACGCAAGTATATGTGGTCAACAAGTAATAAAGTGAAAGTAGAGTATCGTTCCCACGAGGAATTATTAATACAAATTACCAAATACTAACTCTTAACCAAACTAATTTTATTTAAACAATCAATTTAATGTTATAAAGTAAATTATTTAACTAAACTAATTCTAATTACCATTAATTAAAAATCAGATTATGGAGATTTAAGATCACAACTTCACTTATTGCTTCATTTAAATTAATGCACTTCTTATTAATTAAGCTCACTATTCTGAATTGTTAATCAAGAACACATCAGTAAATATGACCATCTCTCAATACATCATATTCAAATTAACTTAAATCCACAGATGATAGAATTAAGAAGAACACCCTAATTAACTAATTCACTATATCTCTATGTGAATTACAATTAAAGAGGATTTTAACCACAAGTTCTTTCTCAGATTACATGCGATGTATAAGTATATCTCTATCCTATACATAAATTATGAATTCTAACGCCATGCAGAAAACACAATCATATGCTATTATGATCAGATCTAAATCTATAATTCATTTCTCGAGTTCATATAGATTATCACGGTAATTGTTAGCTAGGCAATTAAGCAATAAACACAAACCATAATAGACAATCCAATAATAATCATAATAATTAATAGAGAAGCATACTAAAAATAAACTATGCAATAAGTTCCATAGTATTCTTAAACAATAGATTTAGTTCATGATTAATGAATTAAAAACTAGGAATCCACAACTGAATAAACATTAAAAGACAAAATTAGAAGAAGAGAAAAAGATAGAATATGTTGTCTACAGATTTGATGCTCCCTCCTTGCTCCTACTTTGAATCTTCAATGGTCTCCAAGTTGCTTCAATCTTCAAATCTCATAAGAACTAGGGTTTTTTCCTAATCTACTATAATCTAATATATTGGAATCCTCTCTCCTTTTTTCCTTAAGGCAATATAATAGCTGATAAAAAGGCTCCCTTTTCAGTCCCAATCGAAACCATTTTCATTCTATCCATGCCGTCTCAGTATCCAAATTGCATCCAAACTCCTGATCTGTCTCGCGTACCCCAGCCCCAGCGGGGGTTTTGTACTAGTAAGGGCCCGCCCCGGCGGGGGGTACTTCTGTTCTTGCTTTTCTACCCCCACCCTGGCAGAGGTTTTCTTCACAGGTAATTCTGTAGTTCTAACTTTTGCTCATTTTGTGCCACTTTCTCACCATAACACCGTCATTCTACCAAAACAAACACAAAACAAGTAAAAACGAACTTAAATAGACAAGAACAACACAGTTTAAGTCCAAATTAGAAGCCGGTTCGTAGGTATGAAACCCACTCATTAAACTCCCCCAAACTTAAACCGTGCTAGTCCTCGAGCACAAAAGAAAACATAATACAATGCAATAGAATGCAACTAATCTACATGCCTACGAATCCAGCAGTAATGACAGAAACAATTCTAGTCAACCCGCCTTAGAGAATTCAAGTAAACATGATAATACATCATATCAAAACAAATCAGTAATTTCCCAATCAATCATCAAATCTTAAACTGATATCATTGATATGGTGTGTGTGTGCTCAACAACAATGCTAACTGATATAAAATCAAATTTAACACATAATAGGTCTCTTCGAGGGCATCATACAGTGTAAACTCAAGAAATCCACAAATGAGCTAGATCCGACTAAAATCAAATAATTGCCAATATCAAGGGTCAACATGGGATACTTATGCTTTATTTTTAATTACGGGGGATTTTTGCTCTTTTTCCCATTTTATTCTTCTTCTTTTTTATTTTCTAAAATATAATTCTCATGGCTGTGCAATTTCTAATTCCCTTAGGCTTTTCAATGCTACCTTAACGAGCATTCAACCAATGACTCCCAAATTATTTAAGGCCTTAGGGCGCTAGGTGTAAAGACACTCCCTTGGGCTTACTTACTCAAGTAATAAAGGCCACGAAACTAGATTAGCCATGATGTTTATTCATATTATATATATATACCCCAAATATTCCCCCAAACTTAGGTTCTTGTCTAACTTCAGCCATCACTACTTATTCTTGTCATTATTTCATTCAAACTAGCGTTATCCTTTAGAGTCACATTATGTATCGATTTAGACTCAATCAATCAACAAAGCTATTTTTACTGTGCTACCCTTATTATATCAGTTTCAAACGGAGAAAAATTCAATTCATAACAAGAAATCACATCAAATCTCTAATAGTCAGTACTATATTTGTCTACTCAATTCCAATCTCATCATTGGCCAAAATAGACTGTACTATGTAATAGCTGGAAACATGAAGATGAACATAGTAATAAACTTCTATTTTTGAATTTTTTTTTTTATTTTTCAGATAACAGAATACGAAACTAATTACAATAAACTATACTACTATGCAAAACTAGCATGCGACTACACTACATGAATGCAAACATAATAAACATGACACATATGCAAAAACTAATTACATGCAACATATAACTAAACTAAACTCCCCCTAACTTATCAATTACAATGTCCTCATTGTAAGAATATAGCAGTTAGTATAAGAGGACTTCCCTGTAATCAACTAAGCATGAGGTGATGGTGGCGATGGTGGCGACGGTGATCGTGGCATAAACACTTTGCGCTCCTCCACATGCTCTATTCTGAAAAGTTTTCCTTGATTTCTGTGCATTTGCTTCCCTTTTCATAATCTTTTGCCTATCCATTGAACCTCCAATACCTGCAATGAAGAGAGACAACATGAATTAGAATAACACATTGGATTATAAGAGAACTTAACAAGCAAATTAACTCCTAAAATTTTGACAAACTAACAGCACTAATTAATTGATAATTTGAGGATTTGACAAATGGACATTCTATAACTAAGCTCATAAGTGCTTGGGTAGACGTAGTGTCCATTAGTCAAACCCATCAAATATAATAACTTTATTCGTATCTACTAAATAAACTAATAAGGCAAATAAATCTAAAAATTCCTAGGTTGCCTCCCAATTAGCGCTTGATTTACAGTCTATGAGCTTGACTTTGTCTGGTCAGCACTATCCAATTCCTCTTCGATAATTGAGGAACCCTCCATCCATCGGAAACAATGTAACTTTTGGTAGGTTCCCATTTATGATGGCTATCGAATTAAAGTCACCTAGCATACTTTGTTTATATAAGATCCCATTCAAGAACGTTCAACATCTAGGTGTTTTCTCCACTGTGTTTGTGATCACATTGAGGCATTGAAGCTTGTCAAACACAACAGTTTCTTCTTCTATCTTCTCCAGCTCATCGCACCATGGCTTCGAAGTTGTACTCGCTTTTACGTTACAAAGAGCTCTGCTGATGACATGACTACCAAGTGGGCATGGATTTGTAAATCTAACTGAATCCTTAATCTTTGGCAGAGAAGGTACTTGGGGCACTAATAACATCAGCTCATCATCGTTGGTACTCACAGTTAGTTTTTCACCGATCTTGTTTTCATTATTCCCACGTGTCTCCTCTTTTTCAACATCTTATGGCTCATCCAGTTGTATAATTAGTTCTTGCACTTCATCAATCTCGAAATCCACGTTATAAAACCAATTATTTTAAGGACAGTTGTTCAAGGTTTTGAACATTTGATCCATCTGGTTCTGTAGATTTTGAATTAATATCTCTTGATTAATCCTCATTTCCTCATTTGATGCTACGAACTTGGATAACAATTCCTCCAACCTTGAATTATCTGTCTCAATTTTGGAATCTATGTTTTGAGGACCATTGGTTGAAGTAATAATGAGTTGTTCCATCTGGTTCCAAAAATTATGGCTCGATATTTCTTGACTCATCATCCTCTCCTCTTGGTTTGCTATGAGCTTCGGCAGGAATTCCTCCAAATTTGACTTTTCTTTTTGTGGTAATGGAGGTTGACATGAGAATTTCGGTATGTATGTTGGATTTGGAGCGTAGTATTAGTCTTCATAATTGTAGCTCCATGAAGAATCCGGGTGATACCCCCAAACTTGATAATAATTAGCATATGCATAATCGTTGAGGTAGTCACCACCATATTGTCCTGGCCCAAAACTAATGGTGCATTGATTACTCAAATGATTCCCAGCACAATAATTACAAACTACCACTATCCTTCGAATACGTTGGGCTGCAACAATATCCAACTTCCTCGAAAGTATCTCTATTTGTGTTGATAATGCAAAAATTCTATTGAGTCCATCAATCCATGTGTCCCTTGGTTGAGTCATACTCGAATATAGCCTTTGATAATTGCATCCAATCATGGTACCTGAAAAGAGAGTAAAATAAGAAGATATTAAAATAAAATAAAAAAATATTTAAATTAAGACTAATTTGATTAAAGCTAATATTGGTAAAAAAAAAATATTAAACTAGTTTCCCAGCAACGGTGCCAAAAACTTGTTGTATAAAATCTAGTTACGCACAACACACAAGTATACGTGGTCACCAAGTAATAAAGTGAAAGTAGAGTATTGTTCCCATCGGGGGTGCTTCTGTTCTTGCTTTTGTACCCCCGCCCCGACGGGGGGGGGGGGGGTAATTCTGCAGTTCTAACTTTTGCTCATTTTGTGTCACTTTCTCACCATAACATCGTCTTTCTACCACCATGCCTTGTATTATACTCCTAAACATAAAACAAACACAAAACAAGTAAAAATGAACTTAAATAGACAAGAACAACACAGTTTAAGTCCAAATAAGAAGCCGATTCGTAGGTATAAAACCCACTCATCAGCGACTACTTTCAAGGTCGTGATGTCTTTCATCTTGCTCGCTTTCAGGCCATTTCACCGTGTTTGATCATCTCCGAGAATGGCTTGCCTATTCCTATTAGGACCCTTTCATAGTAAAGTACCTCTTGGATGTCTATGAAAGTCATCACCATCTCATTTTCGATTATAGGCAGGTTTATTTGAGCTGCTATTCGCCTTCATCTTTGTGCATACTCACGAAATGACTCATTATTCTGCTTCTTGACTTTGGTCACTTGATATCTATCTGGAGCCATTTACGACTAGAAGCTATATTGATTCATGAAGGCATGGACCATCTCTTCCAAGCTATGGATTTTTAAGTTATCCAGTCAAGCATAGTAAGCTCTGGCCTCTCCCATTAGACTTTTCTAGAATAGTTGCATTCTTAGCTTCTTGTCCTCTACATAGGATCCAAGTTCCCCAATGTTACCTTTAGATGGGTATAAGGACCGCCTATTCTATTATACTTTTTAAAATCCAGAACCTGGAATTTCTCTGGATAATGAGTCCCTAGGAATATGCAGAGATCTGTATAGTTAACACTTCCAAATGATCCCGTTCCTTTTATAGACCGGATGGTTTCTTCCATTTGTTAGACTTTCTTTCTTATATCCCCAGTTTCTCGGTCTTCCCTGAGATTTGTGATTTCAGGGATTTTGTTGGTTCCTTCCCTGGATCAAGATTTAGGTATCTGTAATTCCACCTTTTTATCAGTACCCTGACTGCCTCCTAGTGCAGAGGACTCTGGTTGAGTGGGTGTCTATTAACCGTGAGTATTGTTACTTTGTTCTTTTAGTAGGATAGCCAACTCTGCAATCTGATTTCTAAGTCCCTCGAACTCTTCTCGAGATATAGGAGCATATTCAGGTTGGGCACTTTTAGCCATGTCGGTGGATAGGCTTTTTTCCTTCTTAGATTTTGATCTGGTAATGGGACTAATCTTGCGTACAAATTAAAAAGGGTATATAGTTTAGTACTGACAAACACTAACAATATGTATGCTATACAATGTGTCAGTTTTTTAATGTTTTTCTGCAAAACAAAGGTTAGTTATTTTGATGACAGGATAGTATGATAGAATTTGATATTTGACATGGAATTTATATTTAATATATGACAGGAATGGACATTTAATATTTGACATAGAATTTAATATATGACAAGAATTGACATTTAATATGTGACATGGAATTGAAAGGAAAGGCATGAAGAGACTTCCCTTTGCATTTGGTTTATCAGAGGCTGACCTATCTTAGGTTACTCTCACGGGCTTTTCAGCATGAAGGTTCCTAGATCATCGCAATCTACTAGATGGGAAATTAATCCAATCATTTAATTAGAGCATATCTAAGTGGTGCCTTTCTTGTGCCTCAAGGGATTATGCTCCTCTTGAGTCCAGTAATCAGTCACCGACGGGTTTTCCTCCTAGTGGAGGAATCACACAACATACATTAACATACATCGCTTCTCACCATATGCAATATGATGACATTGTGCGAAACACTAATATAAAGCATTGTAAATAAACATTCATTGACATCCATTCAATGTAAAGACAACATTCACACACGTGTAGATAAAAAGGGAATTGAAAATATTAAAATGCGGCTTAAGCCCTCTACTGTCCCCAGCAGAGTCGCCATCTGTCGTCGCCGGGTGTTTTTCCTTATCTCATTCTCTACCCTTTAGATTTTTGTTGTGCTTAGTTTTATCTTTCTTAAAGGTGAGATTTTAGAAAAGGCCGACATACAGGTCGACGATTTGAAAAGTTTGATTTTCATGATTGGGCCGAATTAGACAGAGATCCAGTTGATATGATTTTTAAATGGTTGTACCAACTCAACTAAGTTTTGAAAGGTTTTCACAATATGGCCCAATATGTGATTCTTGTTAATTGGTATGAAAATCGAGATTCATAGAGTTCGGGGGCTTTCTTAATCGAGGAAAAGGTGTTAGGCACCACCCAACATCCATGAAACACGGTTACCACGACTTTTTCATTCCCTAAGAATGTGAAGTGTATGTGTCTATGTGTGTGTGTGTGACGCAAATAAATGTGCTAGAAGTGTTTTATTTGAAAGTAGTGTTATGCCTTTTTGGACCTATAGACGAAGGGGTTTGACTATTGAAAAGTTCATTTTTAATAGTCATATGAAAATAATGTTTTGAAAAGTTGTTTTCAAACCCTTTCACTCGCATAGAAATTGAGGCCTTTGATACTTCCATTTTATTCCATATTTGGCTTGATTTGATTTTATTTAAGATGCGAAACATCATTGACAATATGTAAAATATTATCTACAAGGGTCGGGCTTCTTATGGGCATAAAAGCCATCAAAGTAAGCCCGAACATCACAAACCACGATTTCACTACTTTGGGGCCTTAAATCTAAATAACCGCTTTAAGGCCCAAGTTTTACATGTACAAAGGGGTTGCAAGCTAGCTTTACAACTTAAACAAGTCCATTTTCAGAACCGGATCTAGATCCATGGATTGGATCATCAACCCTCTGTAGTTTCTAGGCTCACATGAATATTTAATGCTTGCAAAATGAATATTTAAACATACTATGTACATATAACTTAAAAAACTTCGCTAAGCAAGAGATTTATTAAACAAATCCTTGTATGTGAGTAAACAAGCTTCCTGTTTCCTCTAGATACAGATCTAGGGTCATGTGGTTGCTGAATATTTATAAAACTAGATCTATACAGATTTTAGCCATTCTAGCTTCAAGGTTCAAGTTTTACAACTTTTGAACCGGTTAAAAGCTAGATCTGGCTAGATCTAGTCAATAAAACGCAAATATTAACTATTTACACAAAATAAACCGTTAAAAAGCTAGATCTATGCAATATTAACTAAGATATATATATATATATATATATATATATATATATATACACACACACATATACATAACTTACATATATAGTAAAGCAAGAAATAAGCACAGATCTGAAGAGATTTTATAATATAGCACAAGATTTGCTAACGAACGGCTTTTGACGCCTTAAAACATGATTTCAACCGGTAGAAACTTGATATATAGGAGTTTATATGTATATGAGTGTTTATAAATGAAATTTACAACATTTAGGAGCAAGTTCTAGCTTATTTCTCTCTCCAAACTGACTCTCTCTCTCTCTTCTCCTCTCTCTCCAAATGAGCTAAAATTTGGATTTTAAAGAGGAATTAGGGCGAACCACTGGTCTACCTGCTACTGCCTTAGGTACACATGCGAAACCCCTAAAGTGGGCCCCACTTGCTCTATTTTCATTCTGCTAGGTTAGATTTTCATGCTGCGTGCTGGAATGATCATAACTCTCAATCCAGGAAGAGTTAGAAGACATCCCATATCATTTCGGAAAGCTCTTTCTGATAGCTTCATAATGGTATATTAGTCACACAATTCTGAGTTTAGGAAGGCAGAGAAAAAGGGGGAAAATCATCCCTAGGTAGATGTCAGCTAGCCATTCGCCTTGTTGTGCATTAGGAAGCTTGTTCCTTTCAATTCGGGAATAGTTTGGAGATGTGTCATACCATTCCAAAAATCTCTTTTAGAGGGCTATGCAATGACATTGGGCTTGGCCATTTTTGAATCAGGAAGATCGATCCATGACAAGAATAACATCTCTAGGTCTTCTGAAGGTAGTCCGTGGAGCTGTCTTGCATAGTTTGTACTTGGGATTTTTGCAATGGCTCTTTGTGACCTTATATGCAGCTTAATGATTGTGTTTTATGTTATGTTGTCAACACTCCACTTTTTGCCTGCCCGAGGTTATCTCCGGGGTCAAAGTGGTTTTTGGCTGTCCTTTGAGGCTGTCTCCGGGATTTGACTGTGGCCAACTTTTCTTTTCATTAGGGTTGATCTCCAAGGTTGATTTGATGTTCCATGGGGTTGTCTCTGTGGTTAATGGTAGTTGTAACCTCTTCTCGGGGATGTCTCCAAGATATAAAAAGACATTTTTACCCATTTATAGGGTTAGTACTAGGAAAACAAAATTTCAATTGTCTGCAAGATCTATTTCAATGTAGTGTTTATATATAGCTAGACTTGTTATTTTGTATATATTATTAGGAATAAGCATGTGAATGATATTCCTATTTATATAAGATTTGATTATGATCTTAACAAATGAATATGCAAATATGTCTGCATTGGAATAAGCTGTGAAGTCCTTGGAAAAAAAATTGAAATATATGTACAAGGACTTAGACTGAAATGATCATATGTTAGGTTGATCCTACATGAATAAAACAGCTATTGACGTTGGGATTTTTATTTGTCCCTTTTCTGTTCTTGTCTTTTGGTGTTGTCGTGTTGGTGAGATTTGTTTGAAAAAACAAGTTGTAAAAATCGACGTGTATATGTCAACGATTGGGACTGTAAGAGTCGCCAGTTAGTATTTTTAAATGGTTGCACCAACTCAACCGAGAAAAGGTTTGCACATAGACCAAGTGATGTGACACTGCGTTGTTGGTCTGTGAAACCGAGATTCGTTAGGGTCTGGGGGCTTGGTTATGCGAGGGGAAGGTGTTAGGCACTCCCCGACATCCGTGGTAACATGGTGATTGCTACTTTTTATTTTTAACATTTATCTGAATGTGTGTGTAGGTCTATGTGCAATTATCTGGAAGTACTGCTATGCCTCGTTTGCACCTATATACAAAGGGTTTGAATTTTGTATAAAAGTTTAGTTTTAACAAGATATAGCAGTGATGTTTTGTAAAAGAGGTTTTTTCAAACTCTTATGCTCAATAGTAATTAACGCCTTTGATACTTCTATTTTATTACATGTTCGGCTGAATTGCTTTTATTTTCGAGATGTGAAGCATCTTCGAGAAAATAAGAGAAAAAGTATTGTCGAAATCCTTATGGGCATGAGAGCCATCTGAGGAAATTCAAACACCACGAATAATTTACAAGCTGGTCACAGCTAAAAATATCCATCACATGAACCGAATCTAGATTCAAGAGACTAAATCTGTGATCACATGTTTCCTAGGCTCACATGATGATGTAGTTTGTATGAAAGCTGTAAACAGTTATATATATATATAAGATATATATATATATATATATATATATATATATATATATATATATATACTTCTTGGCGGTTGATCGTTCATATATATATATATATATATATATATATATATATATTATAGACACTCGATAATTTTGCATTACTGTTACTAACATTGCAGGAGGGTAAAATCGTCTTCCAGAGATAACCCTAGAAGTCAATCCAGCGCAGTCCCAGAGATAACCCCGGGATACTCAGTTTGCCATCTCGGAGACAACCCCAAGATATTCAGCAGTCCCGAAGACAACCCCGGGATACTCAATTTGCCATCTCGAAGACAACCCTGAGATATTTAGCCCAGTCCCGAAGATAACCCTGGGATACTCAGTCAGTTCCATCTTGGGGACAACCCCGAGATATTCAGTTCCAACCC
Source organism: Panax notoginseng (assembly GCA_016801055.1). NCBI lineage: Eukaryota > Viridiplantae > Streptophyta > Magnoliopsida > Apiales > Araliaceae > Panax > Panax notoginseng. The sequence continues at coordinate 181,990,351 of CM029016.1, read as the reverse complement.
CGGAGATAACCCCAAAAGTTTTAGTTCCAACCTCGGAGACAACCCTGAGGAATGCAAATTCCAGTTCTGGAGATAACACCGGAACAGTCAGTTCCATCTCAGAGACAACCCCGAGATATTCAGTTCCAACCCTAGAGATAACCCCGGGAGTTTTACTTCCAACCTCGGAGATAACCCCGAGGCATCTAGTACCAGTTCCTAAGATAACACCAGGGCAGTCAGTTCCATCTCAGAGATAACCACAAGATATTTAGTTCCAACCCCAGAGACAACCCCAGGAGTTTCAGTTCCAACCTCGGAGACAGTCCCGAGGAATGTAGTAGCAATTTCAGAGATAACCCAAGAAGAGCTTATTTTAATCCCGAGTAATCAGCTTCAACCTCGGTGATAGCCCCGAGGCACTCAATCCCAAACTCGGAGATAACCCCGGGAGGTCAGGCACACCTCAGAGACAATCCTGAGGACATCCAGCACTTGCAGCAGCCCAATCTCAGAGATAACCCTGAGCAACAACTGCTAAATCAGCCCAGAACCGGAGATAACCCCGGTGAGGGGCAAAATCATCATTTTGCCACCTCGATCCCACATTCACGGCATCTCAACAATATTTCAACCCACATGCTACACAGAAGTGTCCTACAAGAACCATAGCTCCAATCCCGAGTGACTACTACACAAGGCAGCACACCAGATAGAATTTGAAGACTTGAAGACCTGGGCATGGACCCATCTTCCTAACTTCGTACAACCCCTTATCCCATGTCATTGTGTAGCTCTCGACAACAACATTCTATAAAAGGTCTTATACACCTCAATCGGATGCTCGGATTAAAAGTTTGAAGGTTCGAGCGGACAACACATTGCATGAGTACATGTACTTTGAGACAGTAGGGCCCACGGAGCCCGGGGCACCCCGGGCAGCCGCAGGTACATCTGCGGCTGCCGCAGGTACATCTGCGGCTGCTACAGGTACACCTGCGGCTCCCTCCCTCTATAAATAGGGGGCTTGGGGTGGCCGTTTGTAAGAGAATAATGGCGAGGAAGCCCTGTCCATTTTGCTTTGTACACACTATAAATTGAGTGCTTTCTCATTTCAAACACTTGTGAGCTTATATATTGCCACATTTTACTGGTGAAAACTGAGTGTTCATCCATTTAAAGCTATTTGAAGTCTTCTTTGGCAGCCCACTGTAAGCCTTCTTACATTTCTTAGTCTTTTCTCCACTTTTGTGCACACACATTTATTCACGTTAAAGGTCGTGTGTGTGTATGCCCGAACCGTCGGTCCGTGGCTTTTATTGCTTATATATATATATATATATATATATATATATATATATATATATATATATATATATATATATATATATATATATATATATCTCCTGTCATCAAAATCTATTTGATTGAGACTGGATTTTACATCCGGAGTGTTTACTACTTTTATATAAATAAATACTTATATATATATTGTTGTCATCAAACTCTGTTTGATTGAGCCTGGATTTATATCTGGTGCGTTTACCGCTTTTATATATATATATAAAAGTTGTAAATACTTTTATATATATATATATATACATTTTTATCAGGCCTGAAGTTTACTTCGTGGCCATTTATTGCTTTCATTTACATTCCGTCCTGCCTAGAGTTTACTTCGTGGTCGTTGATCATTTCTCTCTCTCTCTCTCTCTCTCTCTCTCTCTCTCTATATATATATATATATATATATATATATTTACAACTTGTATAAATATATAACTGTTTACAGCTTTCATACAAACTGCATCATCATATGAGTCTAGGAATCATGTGATCGCAGATTTAGTCTCCTGAATCTAGATTCAGTTCTCGTGATGGACATTTTTAGCTGTAACCAGCCTGTAAATTATTCACGGTGTTTGAATTTCCTTAGACGGCTCTCATGCCCACAAGGAGTTCGGCACTGCTTTTTATTTGATTTTATCGAAGATGCTTCACATCTCGAAAATAAAATCAATCAAGTCGAACACATAATAAAATGAAAGTATTATCAATTACTATTGATCACAAGGGTTTGAAAAATCTCTTTTACAAAACATCACTGCTATATCTTGTTAAAACTGAACTTTTATACAAAATTCAAACCCTTTATATATAGGTGCAAACGAGGCATAGCAGTACTTCCAGATAATTGCACATTGATCTACACATACACATACATTCAGATAAATGTTTAAATTAAAAAGTGGCGGTCACCGTGTTACCACGGATGTCAGGGGGGTGGGGTGCCTAACACCTTCCCTCCGCATAATCAAGCCCCCGGACTCTAACAAATCTCGGTTTCGCAGACCAATCAAATAGTGTCACATTACTAGGTCAATGTGCAAACTTTTTCTCGGTTGAGTTGATGCAACTATTTAAAAATACCAACCGGTGACTCTTACAAGTCCCAATCATCGACATATACATGTCGGCCCTTTTCACAACTTGTTTTTTCAAACAAATCTCACCTAACATGAGAACACCAAAAGATAAGAACAGAAAAGAGACAAATAAAAATCCTGACGTCGACATATATAAAAGTGGTAAACGCATCGAATATAAATCCAGGCTCAATCAAACAGAGTTTCATGATAACAATATATATATATATATATATATATATATATATATATATATATATATATATATATATATATATAAGCAATAAACGCTCTGGATATAAATACAGACTCAATCAAACAGAGTTTGATGATTACAATATATATAAGTATTTATATATATAAAAGCAATAAACGCTCCGAATATTATATTCAGGCTCAATCGAGATAACTCGATAATATATATATATATATATATATATATATATATATATATATATATATATATAGCAATAAAAGTCACGGACCGACGATTCGGGCATACGCACACAACACGACTCATAACGTGAATAATTGTGTGTGAACAAAAGTGGAGAAATGCTTTAAGAAATGTGAGAAGGCTTATAGTGGGCTGCCAAAGAAGACTTCAAATAACATTAAATGAATGAACACTCGAATTCCACTGGTAAAATGTAGCAAAATATAAGCTTACAAGTGTTTGAAATGAGAAAGTACTCAGTTTATAGTGTGTACAGAGTAAAATGGATAGGGCTTCCTCGCCTTTTTTTCCTTACAAATGGCCATCTCAAACCCTCTATTTATAGAGGTGGGAGCCGCAGGTGTACATGCGGCAGCCGCAGATGTACCTGTGGCTGCCCGGGGTGCCTCGGGCTCCATACTCCCCGTCGTCTCGAAGTACGTGCACTTGTGCAATGCGGTTATCCACTCGAACATTCTTAACTTTCAATTTGGGCATCCGATGGAGGCGTATAATACCTTTTTGGAATGCTGTTGTTGAGAGCTACACAATGACATGGGATAAAAGGTTGTACAAAGTCGGGAAGATGGGTCCATGCCCAGGTCTTCAAGTCTTCAAATTTTATTCGGTGTGCTATCTTGTGTAACAGTCATTCGGGATTGGAGCTATTATTCTTGTAGGATACTTCTGTATAGCATGTAGGTTGAAATGTTGTTGAGATGGCATGAATGTGGGATCGAGGTATAAAAATTATGATTTTGCCCCTCATCGGGGTTATCTCCGGTTCTGAGTTGATTTAGTAGTCGATGCTCAAGGTTATCTCTGAGATTGGGTTACTGTAAGTGCTGAATGTCCTCAGGGTTATCTCTGAGGTGTGCCTAACCTCCTGGGGATATCTCTGGGTTTGGGACTGAGTTCCTCGGGGTTATCACTGAGGTTGAAGTTGATTGCTAGGGATTAAAACGAGCTTTTTCGGGGTTATCTCCAGAATTGCACCTGCATTCCTTGGGGTTATCTCCGAGGTTGGAACTGAAACTCCCAGGGGTTGTCTTCGGGGTTGGAACTGAGTATCTTGGGATTGTCTCCGAGATGGAACTGACTTCTCCAGTGTTATATCTCTAGAACAGGAATTGCATTCCTCGGGGTTGTCTCTAAGGTTGAAACTGAAATTCCCGGGGTTATCTCCAGGACTGATATTGAATATCTCGGGGTTGTCTCCGAGATGGGAAAGACTGAATATCCCAGGGTTGTCTCCGGGATGGAAAATTGAGTATCCCGGGGTTGTCTCCGGGACTGAAACTGATTTGACCTCCAGGGTTATATCTGGAAGATGATTCTGCCCTCCTGCAATGTTAGTAATAGGAATGCAAAATTTTGAGTGTCTACAGATGCCCCTCTTTATCATATTAATGCAATGTAATGGCATGGATAGGATAAAGAATACTAGACACTTGAAATATAACAAGATATTCAAGATACAATGTACTGCAGGATGATGCAAATGTATGACGAATGTGGTTTGTTGGACCGTTTTCCAATGGGATGTGATGACTGTTTGTTCCCATGACTTTTGATGGGTACTGGAGTTATCACAAATGACTCTGATGAACTGCTTGGTGTGTACTCCAAATCTCTCAAGTACTTTTAGGATGTTGACATTGGGGTTATCACCAAAGTCCTTAATCCTTGGTATAGACTTTCCACCACAGATATTTCTCTCATGTATAAAAGACTCTGGGGATTGTGTTTTGTCTGATGAAGATGTGTATAACTGATTCCATCATTGGTCCTCCCCGATGAGGATATTTTTCCTGGTTTGTATCTCTAGGTCTTTCCAGTTATCTATCGGAGTTACTGCCAAAAGTCTATGTTGTTAGGGTTACCTGACCCTCGCTAAAATGTACATCAATGGATACCACCATCGGACCATCTATGACACTTTGTTGGATTTAATTACCAACGGCTGTAATCATTAGATGACTTCTGACGCTTCGTTGAGTTTACTTGCTAACGGCTGGTGATGTCAAGGCTGCTAGACTCTTGTTGAAGTGAGATCATCAGATGGCTTTTGACGCTTCATTGGATTTACTTGCCAACGGCTGAAGACTGTCAAGGTTGCTTGACCTTTGTTGAAATATGCATCAACGGCTGATGTCACCGGATGGCTTCCGACACTTCATTGGATTTAATTACCAACGGCTGAAATAAGGTCAAGGTTGCATGACCTTCGTTGAAATGTGCTTCAACGGCTGATGTCATCGGATGGCTTCTGATGCTTCATTGGATTTACTTTCCAACAGTTAAAATAACGTCAAGGTTGCTTGACCTTCATTGAAATGTGCTTCAACGGCTGATGTCATCGGATGGCTTTTGACTCTTCGTTAGATTTACTTGCCAACAGCCGAAATAACGTCAAGGTTGCTTGACCTTTGTTGAAATGTGCTTCAACGGCTGATGTCATCGGATGGCTTCTGACGCTTCATTGGATTTACTTGCCAATGGCTGAAATAATGTCAAGGTTTCCTGACCTTCGTTGAAATGTGCTTCAACGGTTGATGTCATCGGACGGCTTCCGACGCTTCGTTGGATTTACTTGCCAATGGCTAAAATAACGTCAAGGTTGCTTGACCTTCGTTGAAATGTGCTTCAACGGCTGATGTCATTGGATGGCTTCCGACGCTTCGTTGGATTTACTTGCCAACGACTGAAATAACATCAAGGTTGCTTGACCTTCGTTGAAATGTGCTTCAACGGCTGATGTCATCGGATGGCTTCTGACGTTTCATTGGATTTACTTGCCAACGGCTGAAATAACATCAAAGTTGCTTGACCTTCATTGAAATGTGCTTCAACGGCTGAAGACGCATGAAGTTCCCACTGGGAGAGCTATTTTAGAGTTATGACCCCGAACTGACGGCATCGGACCTTTGTGAGTTATTGCCGATTATAGTTTGTAACAGCTATTATCATTGGTGTTGTGTACCTTGTGTTGGGGTGAATACCAATGAGTGACATGTAGACCCACAGTTTCGTCTTGAAAACCAGGATTTTAGGCTGTTCTGCTCAATCGCGTAGCGTCTTTTTTCCTGATTTCACTATTTCAACTTGTGAGACCTCTTTTAAAACTCAGAGGGGTGGGACCCACATAGGGTAGTCACAGGTACACTTGCGACAGTCATAGGTACACGTGCGGCCAACTGTGGGTGTACTTATAGGTTACTTGCCTTTCACAAGTCACTTTCACGTTGCGCCACACAGAGAATCTGAGAGTTCTTCAAATCTGCTGAGTTCGGGCCGCTTTCTGTGAAATCTGTCACCATACATGTGTTTCACACTATCCTGGTAACGTATGCATGTCTTCTTTTCCAATTTTGTCAGTTGGAAAATGAGTTATCATATGAAATGCGTCTAAACACGTAGTAGTGAATATGCATGCCTATATGACTTGATAAAAAATATTCAACATAGTAAATGTTAGTATTTAACTATGCTGAACATAATGATGTGAAAAAATTTAACTTTTGAAACAGTCAAATTGGCACTTTCTTCTGCTATTTCTTATCCTATTTGAGGACAAATAACCAAAGGTAGTAAAGCAAAACAATCCTGGTAATTAATCTACCATCATGGATTGTGACTTTAATATTTATATGCATATAGGATGTTTATGACTATGGGTAGGTGTGCTACTGAATGGCCACCTAGTCATGCCTCTGCGCATGTGGATAGTCTTTGTTACAAAGGAGAATCTGGCAAAAATTTTCCATAAGTCTAAGCATTGGGTAGTCATGCATTTTTAACTCCACTGTAGGCATATGTTAAAGTAATGCATGCATTCATGTAGTCATAAAATGCATTTGAAAAGCTCCATGTTAGAATTTACCACACCCTTTTTGAGGTGATTTGGAGACTTGTGTCCAAATATTATGGATCTGGATCAGACGAGTAGTTCCCAGAGGACCACTTCAGGTGTGCGGAGGAGGGCTTCTGAAGTGCCTCAACCCCATTAAGTCAGATAGCCTCGTCAGTTGGTAGAGGCAGTGATTCGTCCTATCCGATTTGATGTATTGGATGTTGAGGATGAGGAGGAGGAGGATGTACCGATTACGGCTCTGGCTCCTACTACTCATGCTCCCCGCAGGGATCTTCCAGGCATTAATGTGATGATTCCAGATCTTCTGGGTGGTTTGAGTCACCACCCCTCAGTTTACTTGCAGGCAAACGAGGTAAAAGCTGAGTTTGATCTTCCTTTTTCCTATTGATGAGGAGCCAGGATTTTAATGTTGATCTGCATTTGTGATGTAGGTTCCCAGCTTTACGTAGCCTCGAGGGAACTGGTTCAGCATACACTCTTTATATCAGGCTCTGCATCTAGATTACCGAGAGATTGTTCATGGTTGGGGCTTTGGGGCGTTATTTTCCATTCTCCCCTGTCGTTGTCCTTGGGGTTACCTTAGGGCATTATCTGATCGCTAGTTTCACCAGACTCAGTCTCTCCATTTGTTGGACTATGAGGTGATGATGACGCCGATGGATTGACGGTTTATCACCGGTATGGAGTTGGAGGGGCGTCAGTGCCTTGTGTGGCGAACATTACCCCGACTGCCGTCAGATCCTTGCTAGGAGTTCCAGCTGAGGCGCTTAAGGGCATGACCGTTAGTACAGGTCCTTTGAGTGTAGTTGCTATGAGTGGGCTATTAAGTGAGCCCATGCCTACTAATTTGAGATTCAGGTATCGCATTCTTCGACGATTATTCCTAGTTATTATCAGGGGTTGTTTCATAGCAGATAACTCTTCCACAGTGTCATTCGCTTTGATCAGTGCCACTCGAGAGGTGGACCGTATTGAAAAGTATACTTGGGGCTCCTACACCTTTGCCTATTTCCTTAAGGGAATGCGTATGTGTTCGTCGGGCTTGACAGAGGCTTGGCTAGGATTTTACCCGTTTCTATTGGTGAGTATTTCTCTTTTGATTTCCCATGTACAGGTTAAGAGTGTTGACTGACAGCAGATGTTTGTTTTTGTGTTGGCAGTTTTGGGCCTATGAGACGCTTCAATGCTTTTGTCCCATTAGCGTGTTAGGTTTAGATACCTACCCACGAGGACAACGATGGCATCACTCCACGTTGGCGGAGGTTCCTATAGCTAAGGGTTTCACCCATTGTCGCTTACAGTTGGAGTTGTTGACAGCCGATGCCATCACTTGGGTTCCCTACTCTGGGGATCATTTGACCATCGGCTTTGAGGATGGATAATCGACTGGTGTAAAGTATGTGATATCCACTCGTCAGATTCCTCTCTTCATATATTGAGGATGGGAGCTCTATTTAGGAGAGCGTGCTATTAGGAGCACCACGGGAGAGATTCGTGTACCGATCTTGCCTCCTGCCAGACGTTATTGGCATGTGTCGTAGTCACCTGTCAGTGGTATCCCATTGATGGGCGTTAACGGCTTTACTTTGTCAGAGGGTCCATTTACTCAGGAGGCATTATACCGATGGTGGTCCCCTCGTACCATCGGAGTCCAAACCCGCGCAACTCAGTTCATGGGGGATATGGTTCCTGGATCCGTGATGATGACAGATTGGATGGCCTGTGTCTGCGATCCAACTCATTTGACACAGATTGATAGTTTAACCCGGTAGTTGGACCGAGCACATTTTTTTATCCGGCATTTAGGCGGAGATCCTTCAGAGGTGAATACTTTTGATCCTTCCAGCTCGGGGGCTGGCCCTTCAGATGACCCATATGGCTTTGCCGGTGCAGATCATCCCTTGTACAGGCCTGACATCCCTCTTAGAGGAGATCCAGTGACTCAGAATGAGTTACATCAGATGGACAGGATTGATGATGTAGACATCAACACCAATGACTTCTTCTGATGTATTTTCTCGATATATCTTTTGATAGGCCTCTGTTAGTTGTAGGGCGTCTGTGCCCCATTTTCCTGTATTTTTTAGTTGTACAGAGATGATGTATTTAGATGATGATGTACTTAGGAATGTATGTACTATTTTTCATTCCCTACATCATATTGCCATCTATTATTTGTTATGTGTGTATTATGTCATGCATATGTATGTCCAAAGATATTCAGCATTGACCCCTGGATGGTCTTATGATACGGCCCACATAGATGTCTTCCTCGACAGTTAGCCGTATTAATCACACTCCACCAGTATTGGTGGCCTCATGCTCGAGATCTTGGTATGATAGTGTATCCCCCTTCAGACAGGGTGATTGCAGCATTCCATAACCCTCCTGATGTTTCAGGTTCCATTGGGCTTTGTAGATGGTATGCTAGAGCGCTGGGTACTAGAGAGGCAGGTTTTTCGGTTTGAGACCCATGAGTTAACTCCCACCTTAGACGAGTATGACCGGTTGACGGCTTTGCCATTGGATAGGCCTTGCGCTCGGATGGCTGTCGGAGATATGCACCGGCAGTTCATGACCCTCACCGGGTTGAGGCGTAGAGTAGCACATGATGAGATTACATCTGGTCATGTAGTGTCTCAGCATTTTTTGATAGACAGATTTGGCTCAATGGATAGCTATGCACAACACTCTGGGGATTTCATCACGTCGGAGGATAAGTGGTGTGTTGCCAGAGTAGACATACTCATAATGTGTGTAGTGGCTTATTTGTACATGCCATTGTATATGGATCATCTTGACATCGGTATCGTTAGGGCAATGAGAGCTCTCAGGGAGGGTCATACCATTGTACTGATGATTATAGTAGAGACATTGAGGTTGGCAATGTATTGCCACACCCATTCTGCAGGGGTATTTACAGGCAGTGTGGTCTTACTGTATGTGTGGTTTATATCACACTTGAGACCGATTGGCACCTTTTGATGGCATGAGTACTATTTTTCCCATGAGATAGCCATGTCTTACTCCTTTCAGCCAGCGGAGTGTACAGACGCTATATCCTGGTCGATGTTCTTGGCAGGGATCGAGGATCCATTTGACATTTTTCCGTGTACAAGGCTCAGCTCTCCCTACAGCTTCATTACTCATGCACCTGGCATGGATTATCTCCCTCTGGTTGGTTTGAGGGGCATGGCCACATATCACCCACTGGCTGTGATGTCACAGTTTGTCCAGTTTTAGGATGTTCAACCTTTTAAGGGGGCATTGGGTTAACGTTTGTCTTCTCGACATTTGTCAGCAGAGGATAGATCCAGGGTATATGTCTATTGGGATCAGCGTGAGAGTGCTGAGTTTACTGTTAGCCATCTGGGGTCGTTCTACAGAGTATTCTGTATGGATAGAGGCACAGATTATGTCAGCCGGGGTCGTATCCACCTTGTCGGGGATTGAGTTTGTCAGTGGGGAGCCCATGGAGGACATTGATTTTCCCACTGAGGAGGAGCTATTCACTGGATTGCCAGCAGCTCTTGTAGATTCTCCCAGTATGACTGCTACTGTGATTTCGCATTCAACAGAGTCTTTATCTGATGACATTTGAGAGAGATCAAGCTAGGGCCTTGATGTTGATAGCTCTTGCTGGGAGAGATACCGCTTTATTAGAGAGAGTTGATGCTTTAGCTCATAGAGACACCGTTGTTGCTGAGCGGGATTAGGCCAGATCATCTAGAGATACAGTGATTGTTGAGCGGGATAGCGCTATATCTGCCCTAGATATCATTGTTACAGATAGTATTGTAGTGAGGTCCCTTACTACTGGCATCATTGCAGAGATGAACACGTATATTGATGAGTATAGTGTCACCATGCAGTTGGCTGTAGATCTCTTGGCTTGTGTAGAGACCCTTGGGTAGGAGATCACAGCGTTACCTCCTTCTTTTGAGAGGGATGCCACGTTGGTCTCGATAGCCCGCATATACACTGACTTGTAGATGGGCTTGTATTTTCCTGCACAGACTAGCTTAGCCATTTTTGTCATATACAGTACACATTATATATATCAAACAGTATTATATATGGCAGGGAAATATATGTTGATTCACTTCCCTTTTAGTTGTGCCTTGTTACTTGCTTGATATTTGCCTGTTTCTCCAGGGCTTGTGATCTTGATGTATTCTGAACTCCTCCTCGATGGACGGACATTGAGATGTCTCAGGATCTTTCAGAATGGATCGTTGATCTGTGTGTATTCCCTACCATCTTTGGTGTCTTAGGACTGGTGTATAGAGAGGAGTGTGGCTTTCCTCTCTGAGGTTGACCGCACCACAGATGGTCATCAATACTCGTTTGTATAGGGGAGCCTAGTTAGTTCCATCTCTTATGGATTGGTGTTTCTCTTTAAGGAGTCAACCGCAGCTTAGATGGTCGTCGATTCTCCCATTTATGTGGGGAGGTCAGGTAGTTCCATCCCTTTGTTCTGAAGCCGATGAAGTGTGGTGTATTGAAGGATGATCCCAATACCATTGACAAGTGTTTGTGTTTGGGTAGGGGTAAGACCGAACCATGAATGGCTGCCTACATACTCCTATTGAAGAGGAGATCAGGTCTACGTAGTTTGAACCTAGTGTAGAGGTTCAACGTTGTATGTGGTAAAGTGGGTGTAGAGATGTGTTTGTTTTTGTTTTTTTTTTGTTTTTTTCTGGTGAGACCGAACCATAAAAATGGCTGCCTACGTACTCCCATGTATTGGGGAGATCAGGTCGACGTAGTTCGCCCCATGTATAGGAAGAATTGCCGATGAAAAGTTTGATCCCATGTACAGGATAAACTTGAAGTGTGAAAGGTTAAATCTCTGGTGGGATAACCTTAGGTGAGTAATGTTTAATCCCTGATGAAATAAACTGAAGGTGTGAAAGGTTTTGAAAACCTACGGGGAGTGAAGGATCTGGTGATCCGAAACCAGGCTGCTGGTTGAAAAGTGTGATTGTCCCTGATGGGGCAAATGGGTGTGAAAAAGGTTGTATGTAGTGAAGGGTTTGGAAAACCTGAATTGACTGGGGATCTGGTGATCTAAAACCAAGATGTTTGCTTGATGGTTACTTCAGACATAGTACCATTTCACGGTGTCTAAGTTAATGAGCTATGGAAATTCATCGCCATCCATTTCCTGTAATCTTAGAGCGCCTCTTGTCAATACCTCCTTGACAACAAATGGGCCTTCCCAGTTTGGGGCGAATTTTCCCTTGGACCGATCTTGGTTGTTAATGAGCTTCTTCAAAACCAAGTCATGTTATTTAAACTGCCGTAGCTGGACTTTTCTGTTGTAGGATCTGGTGATCCTCTATTGGTATAACTGACCATGGAAGATAGCAGCGACTCACCTTTCATCTATTAGAGATAATTTGTGATACCTATCTTGTAACCATTGGTCTTCATCCAGCTGAGCGTCTATCAACACTCTAAGGGATTCCATTTCCACTTCTATGGGGACCACTGCTTCCATCCCATAGGTTAATAAGTAGGGGGTTACCCTAGTGGAAATGCGCATTCATGTTCTGTAGGCTAACAGAGTCAGAGGCAATAAGTCAGGCCATCCTTTGTGATTGGCGGACATCTTTTGCATGATCTTCTTGATATTCTTTGTGACACCACCAAAATAGGTATACATCACCCATTCTGAGTCGCCAAATACATAGTACAGAAATAAATACAACTTCATTAATACAATTATCGTGCAAAATACGACAACACATATACTGTGAGTTTAAATACAAATATTGTCTAATAGACAGTATTCAAACTCAAAAGGTGTCCTCATTACAATTATTGATACACTATTTTATAAAAATAGTGATGACTGCTAAAACAACTTTCTAGAACCATAACTCCATACCCCGGCTAGCTCTTACTATATTCTCACCTCCTGAGAAGAAAAATGGAACAAAAAAGAAAAGGGTGAGCTCAACTAGCCCAGTAAAGAATATTATGACTAAGATAATGAACAACAAATTATCGTTAGCCTTCAATAAATCAGATAAAATATAATGGACAACCAGTTTTAGATCAATATTCGCAGCGAAAATAACAATTCATTAAAAGAGTTAAGTGGAGAATGAAATCTACTATCATCTATGAATTTAAAAGTTCATCATCAATATTATATCCATGTAACATCAATCAATATACATCTTGCATCAAATATTCATCTTTGGCGCCAAAGATATTCATTTATATCACCAGTTGGTCATATTCATCTCAACACCTGTTTATCTTTGCACTACGGGCCAAAGATATTCATCAGGTAATCATTCATCTTTGCACTACAGGCCAAAGATATACAGTTATATTATCATTTAGGACTAAAGATAATAAAAAATATTTTAAAGAAACGAATTCAGTGAGATAAAAGGACAAAGATTAGGAATTCGTACTTTAGATAATCCAAGTTCAAAAACGCTCCATAATAAATCATAGTGGAGTAAAATTCAAGAATGAAGATCAAAACATGGATATAATCAAAAATAGTAACCATAATAGACATCTTGGACGAAGAAGAGAAAATTTTATTTTTCTGTGAATAGTGTCGTATTCGTGAATAGTGTCGTATACGTGAATAGCGTTGTATACGTGAATAGTAATCCCGACACAAAAAAAAGTAGAAATTCTACATTAAAATTCTTATCAATATTTCGGCATAATGATATTGAAGAAAATAATATCATTTACGAAGAAAATAACAACATTTATCTCAAAAGAACAATACTTCTAACTGGAATATCGGATGTAATGCCGAAGGAACCTTGCACTAAATAGCAACTCTCAAAGTATCTAAATACTCATAAAAATACGCTCGATAATATAGAGAGAAAACTTATGTTTCTTGTGTGATTTTCAATTCTAACCTAAGCACCTATTTATAGAAAAATGTCAGAACGCCAAAGTAGACTAAATTAATAAAATATTAATATTCTTATTCAAGCACGCCAATGACCAAAATCAGCGCTCCACTTTTGAAAAATTAATTCAGCACATTTTATCAACAAAGGACAAAAGTGGGTCCCACCCATAATTTTAATAAAAATATTTATTTTTGTAACTTCAATAATTCACAATAAATAGCTCTTTTATCATAAAAATATGAATTTTATATCCATTCCATAGGAAATTAAATTCTCTACAACTTTGTAGATTTAAGTTTTTCCAAATTCTAAACGAAAAATGACCGAAATCCACATACGGACGATTTTTAATACCTCCATTCTGACAAAATAATAATAAAACACCCCTATTTCGACAAAATACTGATAAAACACCTCAGCGTTAATTCTTTCATTTATATCCTCATAAAAAAAATATTTCCTTATCATATAAGTCATTAATTAATTATTAGCAAATAATATTACAGAATCACAATTATGACAACCAGGTCGTTCCCAGGAAAGAGGGGGCTTTCCGATAAGGATTTCTCCTTATTGGCGCGCAATTAGGTGACCAAACCTCTCCTTAGGCAGAACTTCCTTAGACATTACCAATAATGTTATCTAATAATATTATTCAAATAATATGAATTATTGATCTGATAATGGGAAATACTGTGCAGTGACAATTATTGAAATGACAATAATATAAAATATCAACGTAGCAATTATTGAATCAATAAAATAATATATTAAATAGTAATTACTGTAACAATTATTGAGTAGTGCCTTCTTACGTAAGAATCAATAATTTAAAAAATATTGTGTAATACCGTGTGCTACTGTGCAACCACGCGTATTACTGTACTTTAACCACAAGGTATTCCAACAGTATTAACGATAACAACTACATCGTTATTTATAAAAACTCAAACTTGTCATTTTTTTCATCCGACCATTTTTCGTAATGGGGCCCATAAATGGTTGCGCCTTCGTACGAATATTCCCCGACAACAAGAATATTCCACGACCAAACGAATATTTCCTGACAATAATGAATATTTTATAACCACTTGCTTATTTTAAAAAATTTACACATTTCACACATAACCAAAGCATTATTTCAAATTAACACCTTATTATTCAAAATAATAATAATTAGAGGAAATTCAATTTTATTAATAAAAAGTTGGGGTCTTACAACATCTCCTCCTTATGAAATTTTGTCCTCGAAATTGACGTACGTATCTGGTGTTTCGAAAAGGTGAGGATACCTCGTTTTCATTTCCTATTCTAACTCCCAGGTCATTTTCTCAATAGCATGGTTCCTTCACAAAATCTTGACTTGTGGTATAACCTTTGTTCGTAGGATATGCTCTTTCCTATCCAAGATTTTGACAGGTACCTCCTCGTACGTTAAATCTTTGGCTATCTCATCTGGTTCTAACTCAATAATGTGGTTTGGGTTTTTCACATATTTACAAAGCATAGATATGTGAAAAATATTATGAACACGAGACATGCTTGGAGGTAATGCAAGTCTATAGGTCACATTTCCTATTTGGTCAAGAATCTCAAATGGACCAACAAATCGTGGATTGAGTTTTCCTCTCTTCCCAAATCTTGTAACTCTCTTCCATGGAGCGATACGTAATAATACATGATCCCCAATATTAAATTTCACGTCCATTCGATGAAGATCCGCATAACTCTTTTGTCGATCCTGTGCAGTTTGTATACATTGTCGGATCATTTAGATATTTTCTGTAGTCATACGTACCAACTCTAGTCCCAACAATGTTACTTCTCCCACCTCATCCCAACATACTGGAGAGCGACACTTTCGTCCATACAATGCTTCGAATGGAGTCATGCCTATACTTGCTTGATAACTGTTATTGTAGGAGAATTCCACCAATGGCAAGTACTTATCTCAACTTTCTTTGAAATCTAGGACATAAAGTCTTAATAGATCTTCTAGAGTTTGAATAGTCCTTTCTGATTGCCTGTCCGTTTGAGGATGGTATGCCGAACTGAATCATAAATTCGTGCCCATAGCTTTCTGTAAGCTAACCCAAAATCATGAAGTGAATCTTGGGTCATGATCTAAAACTATGGATACTGACAATCTGATAATCTCATTCACGTACATACGAGCAAGACGTTCAAAGGAATAAGTCTCTCGTATAGGCAAGAAATGAGCAGACTTGGTTAATCTATCAACAATGACCCAAATGGCATCTATGCCTTGAGAAACCTTGGGAAGACCCGTAACGAAATCCATGGTAATGTGTTCCCACTTCTATTTCGTAATCTCAAGTGGTTGCAATGGACCCTTTGGCACTTGATGCTCTGCCTTTACACATTGACAAGTTAAACACGTCGAGATAAACTCCGCGATCTCTCTCTTCATATTGCTCCACCAAAATGTATGTCGAAGATCATGATACATTTTAGTACTCCCCAGACAGATTGCAAACTATGTGTTGTGTGCCTCCATCATGATTCTATGCTTCAAGTCAAAATCGTTAGGAACACAAAGTCTGGAGTTGACTCGAAATATTCCTTCTTCATTGATTCTTGCTTTTGGAATAACAATTTCTTGCACTTTCTTCTTCATACACATTAGCTCCAGGTCCGTAGCTTAAGCAGCTTTAACTTTATCAATTAAAGTCAATTCTACTCGTATATTTGACATCATTACGTGGGTCCATGGAGTCTTTAACTCTATCTTCATCCTTTGCAAGTCATACCAAATGGGCCTTTGCATTGACAATATCGCACTCGTACCCGCATATGATCTTCTACTCAATGCGTCAGCTACTACATTCGTTTTTCCAGGATGGTATCAGATGGTATGATCGTAATCTTTCAGCAGCTCGAGCCAACGTCGTTGTCGTATGTTAAGTTCTTTTTGGGTGATGAAATATTTGAGACTTTTATGATCTGTATAGATCTCCACTTTTTCCCCATATAGGTAGTGTCTCCAGATCTTCAATGCGAAAACGACTACTGCTAACTCTAGATCATGGGTAGGATAATTCTTCTCATATTCTTTGAGTTATCGCGAGGCATAGGCTATGACTTTCCTATGTTGCATGAGAACACACCCTAACCCTTTGCCTGAAGTATTGCTGTAGATAACAAATCCATCCGAACCAAATGGTATTGTCAGAACAGGTGCCGAAATGAGTCTCCTCTTAAGCTCTTGGAACCTCTTCTCGCATTCCTCTCTCCATACGAATTTTGTATCTTTCCGAGTCAGCTTAGTTAATGGAGTAGCGATTCTAGAAAATTCTTCCATGAATCTCCGATAATAACCAGTTTAGCCCAGAAAGCTACGTACTTCGGTCACCGACTTCTGTTGCTCCCAACTTTGTATTGCTTCAATCTTCGTCGGGTCAACAGATACTCCATGTTTTGACACCACGTGCCCAAGGAATGCTACTTCCTCAAGCCAGAACTCGCATTTCTTTAGCTTGGCATATAGCTTATTATCACGAAGTCTTTGATGTACCAGCTTTAAATGGCGCTCATGATCTTCACGGCTTTTAGAATAGATGAGGATGTCATCAATAAAGACAATAACGAACTGATCCAAATATTCCTTGAACACATGGTTCATCATATTCATGAAAGCAGCAGGAGCATTAGTTAATCCAAAAGACATGACTAAGAATTCATAATGCCCGTACCGAGTTCTGAAAGCAGTCTTCGGAATATCCTCAGTTTTAATCTTCAGCTGATGATATCTAGAACAAAGATCGATCTTTGAAAAGAATTGTGCTCCTTGCAACTAGTCGAACATGTCATCAATGCGAGGTAGTGGATACCTATTCTTGATGGTGACATGGTTTTATTCCCGATAGTCAATACAAAGTCGCATACTCCCGTCTTTCTTCTTTACTAATAAAACAGGAGCACCCCAAGGAGATGTACTAGGATGAATGAAACTGATGTTTAACAACTCCTGTAGTTAGACCTTTAACTCCTAAAGTTCTGTGATGCCCCCAAATCTGGGTTATCTGACTCCCGAGTTTGGTGCTCACGATCCACAACATAAATAACATTTAACTACCCATTTAATTATAAATAGAAACATACACTTCATCAACTGATATAGTTAATACAGTACCCAGGTTCTCTAACCTTAACATTACAAATACACCCTTTAGTTATACAAAAAGGGTTTACAAATATAACATAATAATATTGTTCATTATAACTATATTATCACTATGCCTTTGCCCTTGTCCTTCACAGCACCTCCTGCCACTTCGTCCCTAGCTAAAAAGTTTTATTTAGCAAGGGTGAGCAATAAATTTGCCCCGCAAGTTAAGACATACAATGAATGTATAAGAATCAATAATAGCAGACTATCTAATTTGATAGAATAACACCAAAGTTCGGGAAACTTTGAAATAGCTAAACAAATCTTTAAATACTAATAAATCTTCTCGCATTCTATGCAACACAATAATCTGATAATGAAAGAGTACAACGCTTTCAAAGTTTCTACGATATTCTATTGAATAATTAAGAATCAATTCTACGCAATAACGAAGTGGAATGTTTTCCAGATTTATGTTGAGCGATCCATTAGATCTTGAACTTCTCTTCTCGAGTAACTATCAAAGATTTGACTTTGATATACCCAGGTGTATCAAATAACCATAAAGATTAAATTTTACCCCTCTGCAAGTACTTAGAGCGACCAACTCTTTGTACCCTATATTATGCATAATACTTACACGCGGGCAAAGGCCAAATATACGACCAGAAATGTTCCCTTTATATAAAAGGTTGTTCTTCTCAGTTTTATAATCAGAGTTTGATTTAACAACGAAATACTATGATTTTAATATCTAATCACTTCTCGATCTAGCCGAAATAATTGGCATCGATCTATCAATAATAATTGAATTATCTTCTCGAACCTATCAAGTTCTAACAAATATTCGTCTAGCCAGAATAATTAGGTAAGACATTTCTCTACACAATTGGATAATAGACATGAATCAACTGTACTATTTACAATCAATAATAACTTCTACGGATGTGAATAACCAATAACAGTTATTCCCCAATCATATTCTCAAATTTAATAATTTAATTTGAATTAATAAACATGCACTAACTGCGAATAATCAACAATAATTCTCAGACGTGGTCTAATCAACAATAATTAACCACCATAATACTTAAAAAGTATAACTCAAGGTTGAGTTAAGGAAACTTGCCTTCTCCATGGATTACTGCTACACAATATACTTAATTGCGTTCGTAAGATCAATAATCAATAAAATCGGTCTCGCAATTAGCACAATAATTTATAACATGTATCACTGTAATTTACAGTCTGTCTTTCTCCTAGGCACATTACCACATAGCCACATTAGTGTTTATAACCTATATAAACACTTATCAAGTCTAACTAGTTTGGTCTGGTTAGACTTCGTTCTCATTTCGGTGTCTTGGTCACCTTATCCGATAATTTACACATTTATTGTCACTTAAACTCAGTCTCAAAGCTTCAATATTATTTTAGATAAATCATATATCATTTATAATATTTTTTGAAAGTTTTTAATAATTTATAAACAATTATTATAATTTATAATAATTTTTCAAACACCGGAATCATTTTTAAATGATTTAAGTACTAATTAATTCCATCATCATTAATATTTAATAATATTAAAATATTAATGACGTACTTGTCAAAATATTAAAGTTATTTTTAATAACTTAAAATATTTTTAATTCATCAATATTCTACTTAAATAATTTTTAAAATAATTAAAATTATTTTTAAACCATCACCATTAATATTTAAATATTAATAAAATTATTATCAAAATATTAAAAGTCATTAATTATAACTTAAAATATTTTTAAATCATTTTTCTCATTTTTAAATGATTTTTAAATCAATAAAACTATTTTTAATTCATTTATTTAATATAATTATTAAATAAATCTATTATAATTAATATTAAATTATTAATGAAAATTACTCAAAAATATTAAATGTTACATTTTATAACTCATAATATTTTTAAACACTCTATTCTTATTTAAAATGATTTTTATAATATTAAAATTATTTTTCTCTAATTTATTCAATACACTAACTAAATAAATTAAGTATCATTAATATTCAAATAATTATAAATATTAATGAAAAATATCCCAAATAATTAAAAGTTATTTTTCAGAATTTTAAATAATTTTTAAAATTATTTTTGTAATTTTTAGAATTTATTTCTATTTTTAATTAATTTTCAGAAAAATAAGAAATTAAAAATAATTAAAACCGTCGTTGTAGCCTTTAGCGACGCTTTTTGTCGTCTTAGGTGTTCTTGGCTCAAGAACACTGACAAGTCAGTGTTCAATGGGTCACGTTTGACTGACTTTAAATCTCAATGTAAACATGTTCTGGGCTAGTTTGAACTGTGATCGTGTAGTAGTTATGTAACACTACACCATCCAACCTACATCGTGGTCATACAACAAAACCACACGAAGATCTAATCTCCCAAACCTTTTGTCAGACCAAATCTGGGTTTTCTGGGTAACCCAGAAACCCAGACAGTGTCGGCTAGACACTTTCAAGCTCGATTAAGTTCATGTTCCAGTCATTGTATTGGTGTTATTAAGGTTCAAACCTATAGTACTCATGTCATAGAACACATACATAACCCTAACTCAGTCCAACAACATCATAATCACCAGATTCAATCCGGTCAAAGGCTGTCATAAATTATGTTCTTCTGATTTCTGGGTTTTCCAGAAACGGCAAGTCAGTGTCGAGTGGTCTAGTTTGACCACCCATTAGCCATACATTTATAGTAGATCTAGCAGGCTACAATTTGGTTACAAACCCAACATCAAACAACATCACACCTGATAGATCTGGGGCTTTCAAAAGGTTGTCAAACACGGGTTTAGGTTTTCTGGGTTACCCAGAAATCACCCGGTCATGCCCGGTCAACGGGTTTTGACCAAGAATAACATGAAATCTAGACATCAAATGACTGTGATTTCACTTCCAGATCAAAGACCACATGATAAGCTACAGATTATAACATTAAAATAACAAAAATCAAAAACATGTAAAGATCTATGGCCACTGACATTAGCTTGTCAGACGACTTTAGAGCTCAAGAATAGTTTTTCAAAAACTCTATTTCAAAGCCTTTTGATGCCATGGATCTATGATGGATCATCATAGATCATCATAAAACATCTTCTAACACTTTTTTAATCACATAAACACAAACTTTACCTTAGCATACAAGATCAAATGTAGGGTTTAGGTTTATACCTTTTCTTATCCAATCCTTGATCCTTGCTCTCCTTAACTGATCTAGGTGTTCCAAGAGGTTGGTGAGTGACTGAATTACTTGTAATTTTTGGAGGTTGGGAGAGAGAATGAGTTGTTGAGAGTTAGAGTGCAAAATAAGTAAAATGCTAGACTTTCTCTCTCTTAAACTCTTATAAGTAGATACATCATATATGGCTGATGATGTGGGACTGATTTGCTGGATTTTATGAGTCACAAAATCAAGTTAGTTGGTCACCAACTCTCAAATATGGCAAGATTGACAAGTTAACTAATAAAAATCCATAAAGGACAAATTTGTCATTTGCATTCTAAATTTAATGGCATACAAGACTTTTATCTAAACCCTTAGGGTTTAACCCTAAGGTTCTAACCCTTAGGTTTTACAACCTTAGCTTCTAGGATTTTCTAATTAGGATTTTTAAAATAGAAAATTACGATTTCAGAAATATAATTAGGGTTTTAAATAGAAATTAATATTTCTAAAGTATAATTAGGGTTTCCTAATTACATTAACGTTTACTAATCACTTTAGGGCTTACTAATTAGGATTAGGGTTTCCTAATTAAGGTTTAGGATTCTCGAATTTAAAATTAGGGTTTCCCGACTTTTGATTAGGGTTTTTAACAGTACGTTAGGATTTCTAATCCTAATATTAGGGTTTCTAACCTCATACTAGGGTTTACTAATTTTATATCCTACCCGATCAATCATTGATCAATAATTCTATACAGTACAACCACATACTCATCAATATAATTATTTTAATTATATTTTCTATCGAATCTCTATCCGGACTTAGGGTTAGGGTTTCTAAATTTGTTAAGCACAACTCTACTCTTCTTTTCTCAGTTAATACACAAATAGACTACTTCTCAAGACTCGTATCACAGATACTCGTCATAAAATTGATAATCAATATTAAAATTAAAAAAAATTATTCGTAAATTTCGGATTATTCGAAATCTCGGGTTATCACAAGTTCAATACGAGCCATTCGATATGGGGTTTTAGAAATGAGTTTTGTACCGGGTTCAAGGTCAATAAAGAATTCAACTTCATGTTCTGGGGGTAGACCAGGAAGTTCTTCAGGAAATACGTCAGGAAATTCACTAACAACAGAAATATTATTCAAATCTGACGTGATTTTGTTCAAGTCCGTGACATGGGCTAAGAAAGCTTGACATCTATTTTTTAATAAACGAATGGCTTTATGACTTGATATGACAGTGACTGACTTTAGTAGTTTGGTTGCTTGAATTCGCATAACGGGTTGGTTAGGAATAAGAAAACTAACAACCTTACGAAAATAATCAATTTTGGCATGATGAATAGTTAACCAATCAATCCCTAAAATCACATCAAATGCTAGTATTTTCAAAGAAATAAGATCGACAGGTAATGTGATGGTACCAACTTGGATCAAGCAAGATTTATAAACAGTAGATGTAATGAAAGTTTCTCCTAACGGAGTCTTAACAGATAAGTTAAAGTTTAATTTCTCCAAAGTCAAGTTCAAACGTTGAGCACAAACAGGAGAGATAAAAGAATGGGTAGAACTGGTATCTAGTAAGGTATAAACTTCGCAAGAGTTTAAGATTAGCTTACCCGTGATCACCTCGTTCGGATTTCTCGTATTTTGGCCAGTCACGACAAACGCTCTTCCAGGAACCGTTGACTTTGACTTGTCTGGAACACCCTTCGGAGTCACCATTCTCGTTGGAAATGGTTTTGCTACAAGACAATCTCTAGCTATATGACCTTCCTTTCTACAGTTATAACACAACTTGGATTGTTGTGGACAGTTTAGGCTGATATGTCCCTCTTTCCCGCATTTGTAACATACGACTAGTGATCGATCTCCTCCCCTAGAAACAGTTGATGTTGGTGCTGACGTTTTCACGTTATCATTGTTGTACCTTCTCTTTTTGAAATCTCCTCCTGACTCGCTTCTTCTACTATCATGGCCATGATTACCACCAGAGTGGTTATCGCTTCTGTCCGAATGTTTTCCTCCCCGCAGGTTGTCATTGCTCCAATGACTGCTGCCACAGGTATGACCTCGGTTGTGGTCCCTCGGTTAAACATACTCATTATCTCGCTCTAATAATTGAGCCCTGTTCACAACATCTGAATATAGAGAAAATTTGTGAGAAATAAGATATTATCGAATCTCGTGTTTCATACCTCTCAGAAACATTCGCGTCATACGTTCCTCATTCTCTACCAAATGAGGTACAAACCTGGATAACTCCGCGAACTTCGCCTCGTACTGGGACACCGTCATGTTATTTTGTTCTAGTCTAATAAATTCTACCTCCTTCATATGACGAATACTTTCAGAAAAGTTCTTGTCATTAAATAGTTTCTAAAATGTTTCCCAGGACATATTGAGTGCGACAGGCTGGGTTCGCTTCACAGACTCCCACCAATAGTCTGCCTCACCACGGAACATAAAGGTGGTGAATGGAACCTTCTGTTCCTCTGTGCATCCCAAGACATCAAATATCTTGGTAATTTGTTTAACCCACATTTCCGCCTTGATCGGATCCGGCTTTCTCACAAATTCTGGTGGTCCCAACTCTTTGAACTGCTTGGCTGTGACAAGCTGCGCGTTGCTATCATTTCTAGCCGTATTTTGTACACGAGTCTCCCTCGTCTGATTTTACATGAACTGCAAAAGGCTTCTAAACATTCTATCATTTATCGTTTGTTTGGTAGTGTTATTTACAGGAGGAATTTTGCCTTCCTGTTGCACGTTCCCCTGGTTGGTGATTAAAGGTGTCTCCACAGTCTCATTCACTCCATTGTTAACATTCTTAGCTGCCATTCTCAAATATTGCCATAAAACAAGGGTTAATTAAACAAATTAACATGTCACATATTATCCCTACATTCTTTCCGACCAATTAAATACCAAATAAGCTTAGGTAGGACACACTAGCGAAGGATTTACTCTTCTCTCCCCTCCTAGTTCTATTCATCGATCTCCGCCAGAGACCATATCCCTAAGCTTTGATACCAATTGTGACACCCCCAAATTAGGTATGCATCACTCATTCTGAGTCGCCAAATACATGATACATAAACAAATACAACTTCATTAATACAATTATTGTGAAAAATACGACAACACATATAATGTGAGTTTAAATACAAATATTGCCTAATAGACAATATTCAAACTCAAAAGGAGTCCTCATTACAATTATTGATACATTATTTTACAAAAATAGTGAGGACTGCTAAAACAACTTTCTAGAACCATCACTCCATATCCCGGCTAGTTCCTGCTATATTCTCACCTCCTTAGAAGAAAAATAGAACAAAAAGAAAAGGGTGAGCTCAACTGGCCCAGTAAAGAATATTATGACTAAGATAATGAACAACAAATTATCGTTAGCCTTCAATAAATCAGATAAAATATAATGGACAACCAATTTTAGATCAATATTTGCAGCAAAAATAACAATTCATTAGAAGAGTTAAGTAGAGAATGAAATCTACTATCATCTATGAATTTAAAAGTCCATCATCAATATTTTATCCCTGTAACATCAATCAATATACATCTTGCATCAAATATTTATCTTTGTACTACGGGCCAAAGATATTCATTTGTATTACCAGTTGGTCATGTTCATCTCAACACCTGTTTATCTTTGCACTACGGGCCAAAGATATTCATCAGGTAATCATTCATCTTTGCACTACAAGTCAAAGATATACAGTTATATCATCATTTAGGACTGACGATGATAAAAAAATATTTTAAAGAAAAGAATCCAATGAGATAAATGGACAAAGATTAGGGATTCGTACTTTAGATAATCCAAGTTCAAAAGCGCTCCATAATAATCCATAGTGGAGTAAAATTCAAGAATGAAGATCAAAACATGGATACAATCAAAGATAGTAACCATAATAGACATCTTGGTCGAAGAAGAGAAAATTTAATTTTTCTGTGAATAGTGTCATATTCGTGAATAGTACCGTATATGTGAATAGTGTCGTATACGTGAATAGTAATCCCAACACAAAAAGGTAGAAATTCTATAATAAAATTTATATCAATATTTTGGCATAATGATATTGAAGAAAATAATATCCTTTACCTCAAAAGAACAGTACTTCTAACTGAAATATCGAATGTAATGCCGAAGGAAACTTGCACTAAATAGCAACTCTCAAATTATCTAAATACTCACAAAAATACGCTCGATAATATAGAGAGAGAAAACTTATGTTTCTAGTGTGATTTTTAATTTTAACCTAAGCACCTATTTATAGGAAAATGCCAGAACGCCAAAGCAGACTAAATTAATAAAATATTTATATTCTTATTCAAGCACGCCACTGACCAAAATCAGCCCTCCACTTTTGAAAAATTAATTCAGCACATTTTATCAACAAAGGACAAAAGTGGGTCCCACCCATAATTTTAATAAAAATATTTATTTCTGAAACTTCAATAATTCATAATAAATAGCCATTTTATCAGAAAAATACGAATTTTATGTTCATTCCATAGAAAATTAAATTCTCTAAAACTTTGTATATTTAAGTTTTTCCAAATTCCAAACGAAAAATAACCGAAATTCACATACGGACGATTTTTAATATCTCCATTCTGACAAAATAATAATAAAACACCCCTATTCCGATAAAATACTGATAAAATACCTCGGCATTAATTCTTTCATTGATATCCACATAAAATAAATATTTCCTTATCATATAAATCATTAATTAATTATTAGCAAATAATATTACAGAATCACAATTATGACAAACAAGTCGTTCCTAGGAAAGAGGGAGCTTTTCGATAAGAATTTCTCCTTATTGGCGCACAATTAGGTGACCAAACCTCTCCTTAGACAGAACTTCCTTAGACATTGCCAATAATGCTATCTAATAATATTATTCAAATAATATGAATTATTGATCTGATAATAAAAAATACTGTGTAGTGACAATTATTGAAACAACAATAATATAAAATATCAACGTAGCAATTCTTGAATCAATAAAATAAAATATTAAACAATAATTACTGTATCAATTATTGAGTAGTGTCTTCTTACGTAAGAATCAATCATTCAAAAAATACTGTGCAATACCGTGTGCTACTGTGTAACCACGCGTATTACTGTAGTTTAACCACCGGGTATTTAAATAGTGTTAACGGTAACAACTACTCCATTATTTATAAAAACTCAAACTTGTCATTTTCTTCATCCGACCGTTTTCCGTTATGGTGCCCACAAATGGCTGCGTCGTCGTACGAATATTCCTAAACAGCAAGAATATTCCACGACCAAACGAATATTTCCCGACAAAAATGAATATTTTATAACCACTTGCTTATTTTGAAAAATTCACACATTTCACCCATAATCAAAGCATTATATCAAATTAACACATTATTATTCAAAATAATAATAATTAAAGGAAATTCAATTTTATTAATAAAAAGTTGGGGTCTTACATTCTTGTTAGCTGCTTCAATAGCACCATTCATCTTTGGACGGTAGATGACGGAATTGAGATGTTTGATGTGAAATTTACTGTATAACTCCTCCATCATTTTGTTGTTGAGGTTCTTAGCATTTCCTGATACAATTACCTCTGGTTTTC
The DNA here is from genome assembly GCA_016801055.1 of Panax notoginseng. Classification (NCBI taxonomy): domain Eukaryota; kingdom Viridiplantae; phylum Streptophyta; class Magnoliopsida; order Apiales; family Araliaceae; genus Panax; species Panax notoginseng. The sequence goes on along the minus strand of CM029016.1, from coordinate 181,963,737 downwards.
CATATCGATAAATGACATTGTTTTTTATGAAAGCAATGATAACTTCTTTTGTAACCTTGGGGAAGGAGGCTGCTTCTACCTACTTGGTGAAGTAGTCGATCATGGTGAAGATAAATCGATTACCATTACTGGCTTTGGGCTCGATGGGCTCGATCACGTCTATTCCCCACATTGAGAAGGGCCAAGGTGAACTCATATTGTGGAGCTCCCTTAGAGGGGCGTGCATAGCATTCCCATGAATTTGACATTGGTAACATCTCTTGAGAGAGAGTCAGTAATGCCATGTTCTTAGGATCTTCCTAACAAGTAGGGGGCCGCTCATGTGTGGGCCACATACTCCATCATGAATCTCATCCATGAGCCTCTAAGCTTGGTCCTTGTCTAGACATCTGAGGAGACCTAATCCTGCATCTCTTTTGTAGAGTGCATCTCCGCTCAGGTAGAATTTTATATCCATTTGATGAATCCGCTTTCTTTCAGCATGACTCATCTCAGCGGGTATAGATCCATCTTGCAGGTATTCCTTGATATGCTGATACCAAGGGTGTTGGATGGGAGGTAGCTCATCCGATACTTCTCCAATGTAGTTCCCATAGGCTGGTGCCTTTTGTCGGGTAAATGTGATGGTTGGCATGTTTTCCTTGTCAAGTATGTTAATCAAAGAGGCCAAGGTTACGAGCGCATCGGCAAAGTCATTCCTAGTCTGAGGAATGTGGAGGAAGGATATTTCTTCAAACTCTGAAGCCATCTATAGAACCTGCCGATGGTAAAGTAGCAAATGTAGCCCTTTGGTGTGATAGATTCTAGTGGTTTGTCTGATTACCAATTCAGAATCCGTAAAGACAGTTAACCGTCTGATGCCCATTGATTGAGCAAGTTTAGGCCCATGATACAGCCTTCATACTCAGTTGTGTTATTGGTGTTGGCAAACTATATTTTGATTGCGACGGGATGATGCTCCCCCGTAATGGATGTTAGAACTGCCCCGGCTCCAGAGCCTTCTATGTTTACAGTTCCATCAAAATACATCTTCCATGATTGGTGTGTATCGTCCTGATGGCATTGTTGAACTGTCATTACCCCTTCATCGGGGAAGTATGTTTCCAAAGGTTTAAAATCCCCTGAAGGTGCGATGACTAGTTGATCCGCAATTCCTTGACCTTTGATAGACTTTTGCGTCACATAGACGATGTCAAATTGTTGTAGGATCAACTGCAATCTGGACAGTCGGTAATTTAACATGAGTTTGCTAAATACGTACTTGAGAGGATCCACGCAGGATATGAGATGGATTGTGTGACCATGGTGGTAATGTTGTAACCTCATGGATGCCCATGCTAAAGCATAACAAGTTTTCTCAATCAGAGTGTATTTATGTTCGCTGCTACTGAAACTTTTGCTGAGATAACAGATAGCTCTTTCTTGGCCTCTATTGTCTTTTTGTCCCAACATGCAGTGTAAGACCCCAACTTTTTAATGAATAAAATCGAATTTCCTCTATTTATTATTGTGAATAATATGGTGTTAATTTGATATAATACTTTGGTTATAATGTGTAAATTTTTCAAAATAAGCAAGTGGTTATAAAATATTCATTTTTGTCAGGGAATATTCGTTTGGTCGTAGAATATTCTTTCTTTCAGGGAATATTCGTACGACGGCGCAACCATTTGTGGGCCCCATAACAGAATAACTGTCGGATGAAGAAAACGACAAATTTAAATTTTTATAAATAACAGTGTAATCGTTACCGTTAACACTGTTGGAATACCCGGTGGTTAAAATACAGTAATACGCGTGGTTGAACAGTAGCACACGGTTTTGCACAGTATTTTTGAATTAATAATTCTTACATAAGAAGGCACTACTCAATAATTATTACAGTAATTATTGTTCAATATTTTATTTTATTGGTTCAATAATTGCTACGTTGATATTTTATATTATTGTTATTTCAATAATTATCACTACACAGTATTTCCCATTATCGGATCAATAATTCATATTATTTGAATAATATTATGAGATAGCATTATTGGAAATGTCTAAAAAGTTCTGTCAAGGAGAGGTTTGGTCACCTAATTGCGCGCCAATAAGGAGAAATCCTTATCGGAAAGCCCCCTCTTTCCTGGGAACTATCTGGTTGTCATAATTGTGATTCTGTAATATTATTTACGAATAATTAATTATTAATTTATATGATAAGGAAATATTTATTTTATGTGGATATAAATGATGGATTTATTTATGTGGTTATAAATGAAGGAATTAATGTTGAGGTATTTTATCAGTATTTTATCATATTGGATGTATTATTAGATCAAACCAGTGTTCTTGAGCTATATTGCGTGAGTTATATTTTTTAATCCGACTGTTGGATCGTTGTGATTTTTGGATATGTTATACATATATAAGTTGAGTATATGTCAACAAATTTTGAACAGTTAAAAATGAACGTATGATTTGTTATGAATTTTAATAGGTGACTGATTCAGAAATTAGGTTTATAAATAATTTTGGTGAAAAATTCTAAAATTGAGTGGGCCCCACTTGTTGTTGGTGAAGAAATGTGTTGAATTTTATTTCAAATGTGGTGGGTGGCAATAGTAGCAGGTAAAGCCATCAGGTAGCAGGTCAAGTCTGCTTCAGCGTGCTAATATTTTCCTGTAAATAGAGGGCTAAGTTAGAATTAAAAATCACACCAGAAACATAAGCTTTCTCTCTTTCTCTCTCTATATTTTCGAGCGTATTTTGTGAGTATTTAGATACTTTGTGAGTTTCTATTTATCAGTGCAAGTTTCCTTCAGCCTTATACCGCTATTCCAATCAGAAGTACTGCTCTTTTAAGGTAAAAGATTTTAAGGGTTATTATATTTTTCAGTTTCATAAGTTTTTTGAACCTTCAAAAATTCTGGAAAAATTTGAAATGATAATTTGATGAGTTTTCTTGATTGTGTCCAAAAATGATGATTTTTGGATATATAGATTAAGAGTTATGAATTTTATGGGAAAAAACTATTTTAAAAGTAAACCCTTATAATTCCTTGTGGTTAACTCCAAAATTGGTAAAAATTTTATTGGGAGTACATGTATATAATAGAAGTATACTCTGTAAATTTTGGAATTTTTGGACAAAAGTACAGTTTATGATAAATGTCTGAATATTCGGCGGTTTTGGCCGTACGAAAAATAGTAAATGAATTTTAAAAATTCTGAGAAAAATAGATGTTCAATATGAAACTATATTCTACAAAATTCCAGAAAAGAAAATTTGTTTGTACTGATTTGGTATTTTTCATTAAAATTGACTAGTTATGAGTAAATGAATTAAATATGTTATGTGAAGTAAGAAAATTGGAAAATAGGATTTTATGGCTTGAGAATCCTATATAAGGTATATGCAAATTTTTGATGAGGGTTTTGGTTATTGGTGATGAAATCTTATGAGTTTGGCATTTTAGGATGATTAAATGCATTGTTTAGTAAAGTGTAAACAATTAAAATAAATTATTTATAAGTTTAAGAAATGTTATTCTTTCAATATCATTATACCGAAATATTGGTATGGATTTTATTGTGGAATTTCTATCTTTTTCATGTCGGAATTACTATTCATGAATTACTATGCATGAGTTACTATTCACGAGTTACTATTCGCGGGATACTATTCACGACAAAATTGGTTTCTTTTTCTGACCAAATTATTGTTGATTTATGAATCTTACTCTTGAGATTAAATCTATATGTTGATTATATTATTTTTATTATCATATATAACATTTTTATATCCCTAATGATGATATTTCTCTTTGACTTGAGTGTAAAGATGGATAGATTATTGGTATGGTCGTAACTATGGGTTCTCTTTGGCCAGTAGTGCAAAGTTGAATTATTGACTGGTATGATCATGACCATTGAAGTTATAATTAAATATCTTTAGCTTAACTGTAAAGGTGAATTGATCAACATGGTTATAATTATTGTTTATATAACTTCTGAAATGATTATATATTTTTTTGAGATATTAATATCTTTGGCCCGTAGTGCAAAGAAGATCTGTTGTTGAATATCTTTGGTATGTAGTGCAAAGATGAACTGTTATTGAATATCTTTGGCATGTAGTGCAAAGATGACTTGTTGTTGAATATCTTTGGCCTTTAGTGCAAAGATGAACTGTTGATGAATATCTTTGGCCCGTAATGCAAAGATGAATTTATTAGTATGATTATGAACAGGAACTGTGATTTAGTATAACCATGATATTTGATATTTCAGGTAAAGACATGTGATGAAAATTATCTTCGTCCTGGATGCGAAGAGGAATTTAGAATCACAATTATGATTATGAGTTATTCATATGATTGTGGACCAGAACTGTTGATTGATGTTATAGGGATAAAATATTGTTGGTGGATTTTTAATATGGAGAAGATAATAGACTTTATGGTCTATTTGACTCTTCTAATGGATTGCGTGTTCCGCTACAACTATGGTTGAAAAATTTTATCATCTACCATATGTTCTAAATCTCTGATTTATTACTGTTGAAGGCTATTGATAATTTATTTATCTTTAGTCATGATATTCTTTACTGGGCTAGTTGAGCTCACCCTTTTGCTTCACAATTCCTTTCAGGTAATAAGAGTGTAGCTGGGTAGGGCGAGGGTAACAGGGGAATATAACGGTGGTCTCTAGCGGTGGAATTTCTCCCTAAATAGTATAGAAAAGTGTTTTGTATTTTATACATCATTTAGTAGTTATATTTGATGAATCGAATAGGGTGAGGTGAACCCAACTTTGGAAGGGTGTTTTGCCGCTATCATATAAGATGTCTAATGACATACAACCTCGTGTTATCATAAGACAGGGTTGTACACATCCACTTGCTGACTATATCTATGAGCACTACCTATATGATTTTGAAGTTTATTTGAAATATAATTTTCAACTGGAGACAGTGGAGATAGTTATATGTCAAGAGAAGACTCACCATTGGAAAGAGCATGATAGTAATCTTTTCATTTTTTTGGGGGCCTATTGGGTCAACCAAGGATAATTCTGTGGACATATGATATATATCATAACCTAGACGCATGGCCTCCCATTACGAAGGTTTCCTTGAGCACTTCCCAAAGATTTTAATTTCTAAAACAGTTTTTGATTGTACCTTTATATAAGGTGTCATTGTGACGTGCTACCCAAGTTGGTGTCAAGAGTCACAGTTGGTATATATATTTGTATCAAAACTCACAATATATGTGTTGTTGTATTTTGCACGACAATTGTTGTAATAAAGTTGTAGTTATTTGTTGTACCATGTATTTGGCGACTCAGAATAGGTTGGATGGAATGGACCTATTTTGGGGTCGTCACAGTTGGTATCAGAGCTTATGAATATGGTCTTTAGCGGAGATCGGGGAATAGAACTAGGAGGGGAGAGATGAGTAATCCTTCGCTAGTGTGTCCTACCTAATCTTATTTGTTAGTCAGTCATAATATACAGATATTATGTGATACGTTAATTTGTTTAATTAACCCCTGTTTTATAGCAGTATTTGAGAATGGCAGCTGAGAATGTTAACAATGGAGTGGATGAGACCGTGGGGATACCTATAATCACCAACCATGATAATGTGATGTCAGGCGAAAAAGGAATTAGAGATTTTCTTGTGGTGAGGGAAGAATTAATAGTTGCACTCGAGCTAGTCACAGAGGTAGCAGCTGAGAGTGAGGAAGAAAAAGAACCTGAGGAGAATTTATTAGAAGAATTTTATGATCGAAATGTAGAATTACAAAATCGTATTCATGAGTTAGAAGAGCAGGTTGAAGAACGGCAGGCGGTCGTGGAGCAAAAGGATGCAACAATTCAAGCTTGTGTTACCCGCTATGTGATGCTTGAATAGAAGCATTCTTTGGCATAGTATAAGATGATAAAGCTGGAATCTGAGCTGAAAGAAGAAACAACTGAACGAGTGAGAGTGAGTGATGCATGGGTAAAATCCGCACGACGCATTGATATTGTGGAAAGAGATGTCCGATCTAAGAATGCTAAAATAGATGATATGTATTTCTCTTTTTGGACAGCAATTGGGAGAACCCAACATCGAGTTTTGAATTACCCTGTACAGAGCGGTCAACCTCAATTCGATATGGATCGACGATTGATGATTCAGATCATGAATCAGAAGTACGAAGAAGCAGTTGAGGGTGCAATATGTCCTATAGAAAAGTATATTCCAACGGTAGTGATAACACCAAATGCTACCCTAGACAAGTCAAAGCCGGGTAGTTCAAGGGAGAGCGGTTGTCATGACTTCCCAACAAGTGAGGAACCCAAATGAAGTTATCACGGGAGATGAGCAATGGAGAAATCATGATGACCGGGGAGATAGAATCTGAATTGATAGCAAGGTATTCTCAACTCTTCGAAATATCAGGTACGTAAATTTCGAGGATGAAATTTCATAAGGAGGGGAGGTTGTAAGATCCCAACTTTTTAATGAATAAAATCGAATTTCCTCTATTTATTATTGTGAATAATATGATGTTAATTTGATATAATACTTTGGTTATAATATGCAAATTTTTTAAAATAAGCAAGTGGTTATAAAATATTCATTGTTGTCGGGGAATATTCGTTTGGTCGTGGAATATTCTTTTTGTCGGATAATATTCGTACGACGACACAGCCATTTGTGGGCCCCATAACAGAATAACTGTCGGATGAAGAAAACGACAAATTTGAATTTTTATAAATAACGGCGTAATCATTACCGTTAACACTATTGGAATACCCGGTGGTTAAAATACAGTAATACGCGTGATTGCACAGTAGCACACGATTTTGCACAATATTTTTAAATTATTAATTCTTCCGTAAGAAGGCACTACTCAATAATTGTTACAGTAATTACTGTTCAATATTTTATTTTATTGGTTCAATAATTGTTGTGTTGATATTTTATATTATTGTTGTTTCAATAATTGTCACTACATAGTATTTCCCATTATCGGATCAATAATTCATATTATTTGAATAATATTATGAGATAACATTATTGGTAATGTCTAGAAAGTTATGTCAAGGAGAGGTTTGGTCACCTAATTGCGCGCCAGTAAGGAGAAATCTTTATCGAAAAGTCCCCTCTTTCTTGGGCACTGTCTGGTTGTCATAATTGTGATTCTGTAATATTATTTGCGAATAATTAATTATTGATTTATATGATAAGGAAATATTTATTTTATGTGGATATAAATGATAGATTTATTTATGTGGTTATAAATGAAGGAATTAATGTTGAGGTGTTTTATCAGTATTTTGTCGGATTTGAGGTATTATTAGATCAAACCAGTGTTCTTGAGCTATATTGCGTGAGTTATATTTTTTAATCCGACCGTTGGATCGTTGTGATTTTTGGATATGTTATACATATATAAGTTGAGTATATGTCCACAAATTTTGAACCGTTAAAAATGAATGTATGATTTGTTATGAATTTTAAGAGGTGACTGATTCAGAAATTAGGTTTATAAATAATTTTGGTGGAAAATTCTAGAATTGAGTGGGTCCCACTTGTGGTTGGTGAAGAAATGTGCTGAATTTTATTTCAAATGTAGTGGGTGGCAATAGTAGCGGGTAAAGCCATCAGGTAGCAGGTCAAGTCTGCTTCGGCGTGCTAATATTTTCCTATAAATAGAGGGCAAAGTTAGAATTGAAAATCACACCAGAAATATATGCTTTCTCTCTTTCTCTCTCTATATTATCGAGCGTATTTTGTGAGTATTTAGATACTTTGTGAGTTTCTATTTATCAGTGCAAGTTTCCTTCAGCCTTATACCGCTATTCCAATCAGAAGTACTGCTCTTTTAAGGTAAAGGATTTTAAGGGTTATTATATTTTTCAGTTTCATAATTTTTTTGAACCTTCAAAAATTCTGAAAAAATTTGAAATGATAATTTGATAAGTTTTCTTGATTGTGTCCAAAAATGGTGATTTTTGGATGTATAGATTAAGAGTTATGAATTTTATGGGAAAAGACTATTTTAAAAGTAAACCCTTATAACTCCTTGTGGTTAACTCTAAAATTGGTGAAATTTTTATTGGAAGTACATGTATATAATAGAAGTATACTCTGTAAATTTCAAAATTTTTGGACAAAAGTACAGTTTATGATAAATGTCTAAATATTCGGCGGTTTTGGCCATACGAAAAATAGTAAATGAATTTTAAAAATTCTGAGAAAAATATATATTCAATATGGAACTATATTCTGTAAAATCCAAAAAAAAAAATTATTTGTACTGATTTGGTATTTTTTATAAAAATGGACTAGTTATGAGTAAATGAATTAAATATGTTATGTGAAGTAAGAAAATTGAAAAATAAGATTTTATGGCTTGAGAATCCTATATAAGGTATATGCAGATTTTTGATGAGGGTTTTGGTTATTGGTGATGAAATCTTATGAGTTTGGCATTTTAGAATGATTAAATGTATTGTTTAGTAAAGTGTAAACAATTAAAATAAATTATTTATAAGTTTAAGAAATGTTATTCTTTCAATATCATTATACCGAAATATTGGTATAGATTTTATTATGAAATTTCTATCTTTTTTATGTCGGAGTTACTATTCATGAATTACTATTCATGAGTTACTATTCACGGGGTACTATTCACGACAAAATTAGTTTCTTTTTTTGACCAAATTATCGTTGATTTATGAATCTTACTCTTGAGATTAAATCTATCAGTTGATTATATTACTTTTATTATCATATATAATATTTTTATAACCCTAATGATGATATTTCTCTTTGACTTGAGTGTAAAGATGGGTAGATTATTGGTATGATCGTAACTATGGGTTCTCTTTGGCCAGTAGTACAAAGTTGAATTGTTGACTGGTATGATCATGATCATTGAAGTTATAATTGAATATCTTTAGCTTAAGTGCAAAGGTGAATTGATCAACATGGTTATAATTATTTGTTTATATAACTTTTGAAATGATTATATATTTTTTTGAGATATTAATATCCTTGGCCCGTAGTGCAAAGACGATCTGTTGTTGAATATCTTTGGTCCGTAGTGCAAAGATGAACTGTTATTGAATATCTTTGGCCTGTAGTGCAAAGATGAGCTGTTGTTGAATATCTTTGGCCTTTAGTGCAAAGATGAACTGTTGATGAATATCTTTGGCCCGTAGTGCAAAGATGAATTTATTAGTATGATTATGAACAGGAACTGTGATTTAGTATAACCATGATCTTTGATGTTTCAGGTAAAGACATGTGATGAAAATTATCTTCGTCCTGAATGCGAAGAGGAATTTAGAATCACAATTATGATTATGAGTTATTCATATGATTGTGGACCAGAACTGTTGATTGATGTTACAGGGATAAAACATTGTTGGTGGATTTTTAACATGGAGAAGATAATAGACTTTATGGTCTATTTGACTCTTCTAATGGATTGCTTGTTCCGCTGCAACTATGGTTGAAAATTTTTATCATCTACCATATGTTCTAAATCTCTGATTTATTACTGTTGAAGGCTATTTATAATTTATTTATCTTTAGTCATGATATTTTTTACTGGGCTAGTTGAGCTCACCCTTTTGCTTCACAATTCCTTTCAGGTAATAAGAGTATAGCTGGGTAGGGCGGGGGTAACAGGGGAATAGAACGGTGGTCTCTAGCGGTGGAATTTCTCCCTAAACAGTATAAAAAAGTGTGTTGTATTTTATACATCATTAGTAGTTATATTTGGTGAATCGAATAGGGTGAGGTGAACCCAACTTTGGAATGGTGTTTTGCCGTTATCATACAAGATGTCTAATGACATACAACCACGTGTTATCATAAGACAGGGTTGTGCACATCCACTTGCTGAGTATATCTATGAGAACTACCTATATGATTTTGGAGTTTATTTTAAATATAATTTTCAACTGGAGACAGTGGAGATAGTTTTATGTCAAGAGAAGACTCACCATTGGAAAGAGCATGATAGTAATATTCTCATTTTTCTTTGGGGTCTATTGGGTCAACCAAGGATAATTCTGTGGACATATGATATCTATCATAACCTAGACGCATGGCCTCCTATGTACGAAGGTTTCCTTGAGCACTTCCCAAAGATTTTAATTTCTAAAACAGTTTTTGACTGTACCTTTATATAAGGTGGCATTGTGACGTGCTACCCAAGTTGGTGTTAAGAGTCACGGTTGGTATATATATTTGTATTAAAACTCACAACATATGTGTTGTTGTATTTTGCACGACAATTGTTGTAATAAAGTTGTAGTTGTTTTCTGTACCATGTATTTGGCGACTCAGAATAGGTTGGATGGAATGGACCTATTTTGGGGTCTTCACATGCAGCCCATGGCATTGTCATTGATGAACAGGTATATAAACAGGGGAACATCATCCCTGGGAGGTACCAAAATAGGAGCTTTGACTAGTTGCTCTTTGATTGTGAGTAAGGCTTTCTGACACTCATCATTCCATTTCATGGAGGAGTTCTTCCTTAACAACTTGAAGATAGGCACACAGGTTGCTGTAAGTTGAGAAATGAATCGGCTAATGAATTTGATTCTTCCCAAAAATCCCTATATTTCCTTCTCTGTCTGAGGAATGGGCATTTTCGCAATGGCCTAGATTTTTGTGGGATCCAGCTCAATCCCTTTGTGGCTGACTAGGAATCCTAGCAACTTACCAGATTTAACGCCAAAGGCGCACTTGGCTGGATTCAACTTCAAGTTGTACTTACGCAACCTATTGAAGAGCTTTCTGAGATGGTCTAGGTGGTCTTCCTCCCTTCGGGACTTGACAATGATGTCATCCACATAGATCTCTATCTCTTTGTGCATTAAATCGTGGAAAAGAGCCATCATGGCTCGCTGGTAGGTAGCTCCGGCATTGATGAGGCCGAATGACAACCATTTGTAGAAAAATGTTCCCCAAGGAGTGATGAATGCAGTTTTCTCACGATCCTCTTCAGCAACCATGATTTTATGGTACCCCGCAAAACAATCAGCAAAAGAGTACATGTCGTATTAAGCTGTATTGTCAATGAGTATGTGGATGAATGACACGGGAAAGCTATCTTTGAGGCAAGCTTTATTCAGATCCCTGTAATCCACGTAAACTCACACCTTTCCTCCAGGTTTAGGCATGGGGGCTATGTTGGATAGCCATTCAGGGTATGTTGACACCATGATGATGTCGGCTTGAAATTATTTCACATTTTCTTCTTTAACTTTTAAACTCTACTCAGGTTTTAATCACCTAAGCTTCTGCCTGACTAGCTTGAATCCCTCTTTGATGGGGAGGTGATGAATGACAATGTCAGTGGATAAACCAATAATGTCTTTGTGAGACCATGCAAACACATCCTGGAATTGGGTCAATAGAGTAACCATGTCATTCCTTTGGTTTGTAATGAGGTCCGTACCAATCTGGATTTGTTTGGGGTTTTCTTAGGTTCTGAGGTTAAAAGAGGTGGTTTGATCAAGATTTGGCTTGGGTATGTCTTCGACCCAATCTTTGATCTCCTGAGGTATCTCATAGTCCTCTTGTATTTCCATTAAGTCTGAGTCCTACTTACAGTCCTTATGAAGAATAAGCACCTCATCAGCAAGTTTAGGCACATCTAACTTTAGAGTCCTAAAACAAAATGCTTTCACTTAATATATGAAATTGTTCAATCATACAAAGTGTTAGCATGAAATGACAAAAGTAACTGCTAATATTATTCAAAAAAAGTAAACAGTTATTGCTATCTACAGGGCAGAGGGAGTTTCTGCCCTTTTTACCCTCGTCGGCAAATGCAAGGAGTACTGCTACAATTGACAAGGATGAAGTCCTGGTGTACGGCTGTAATGAAGGGGCTGTTATCGTCCTCCTTCTCCCGAATGATGACCATGATGTCTAGACAATCATCGTCTGAGATGTCTTTGTTCATACCATCAGTATGGACTATGATACGTATGTTTCATAAGCGCCTTGCAATGTCCTGCTTACACCTCCTATCCTTTTCCTCCGCCTCCGGATCTGGTATCAAGACTTCTTTTCCTTTGACCGGTATCATCTTAGGAAATAACATAGTCATCAGATGGGAAGGAACCTTTAATGAAGGCCCTACAAGCTCAGTCCCTGTAGGTTGAGGCAAGTGCCGTATGGCTAAAGATGAAGGAACCTATTTGTGTTTGTGAGGATTCTTGTGAGTGGAGCTAGAAGAATAGCCAAGTCTGGCTGTCCCTGCTTGACTGGGAATTTGAATTGGGCGCTTAATGCCTTGATGATCTTTGCACAACCCTTGTCCAAGTTAAAAACCCAAAGAAATCATCTCTTGACTTGCCGACATTACCTCGGCAGAAACTCTGGGTATCAGAGGTGGCGCCCCAATGGGATGGTAGTGAGTGTTGCTCACCTCCAGGGCATGAAAGCTGATAGGCTCAACTTCTGAATTAAAACTGATGAGTGGTATGTCACTGATAAGTAGGTTTTATACCTACTTATTGGATATCAATTCACGCGAACTATGCTCATCTCAAGTACATTTTAGTATGTTTTTAGTTAAATTTTGTGTTAACTTGCATTGCATGTAATGAGAACTCCAATGGTATGAAATTGCAGGAAAAGGCACAGTTCGGCAGTGGTAGGTGGCACGAGACTAATGAAGGCATGACACGAGGAATGGGTGGAGTTACCGTGACAACCCGAGAATTTAGATAATTATTAAAATCCTAAAATGATGGATTAAAGGTTATAAGATGAACCTAGACAGAAAATAAGTGTATGGAATTGACGTTTCTGTGAAAGAATTTTAAGAATTTCAAAATTTTCAAGTAAAACCTATATGGTTTGCTATTCGAATGAGAATATAGAAAATATGGGTTACAAAATTTCAAAACCCTAGAAATGAATTAATATGTACTAGAAGAAATATCGAGAATAAGGTATTACGATGCCTGTAAATTCTATATGAACTGAATAGTCTAAGAAATGTTATATAAGTACATATCGAAATTTTATTAAGGAGATAAGATTTCACATGAAGAGATGTTATAAGGTTAAAAGAAGTTGAGTATATGTATAGAAATATATATACTTAGTAAGGTGCTATATATATTTTAGCAAGAGGAATGATGAATTAAGTTAATGATATAAGGATCAAGATAAAACTATGTTAGTAATTAACATAGCTTGAACGTTGGCCTTAAATAGCAAATAAAAAGATAAATAAGTTTAAATTCGTTAGTTAATACGATTAGCAATAAGAAGGGAGTAATTTAAAACTCAAAATTTAAGTTAGAGCTAGAATTTTGAAGCATAAACTGCTCGGTTGTGTCCGGAACGTCAAGTTTAGTCAAAATGGACAGTAAACATAAAATGTGTAAAGGTTGACTTTTGGTCAAAGTCAACAGTTGACTTTTATGGAGAAAAGTCAAAAATTAGTGTGAGAAGTAAAAATATGAGAGGAGATTCAATATGCAAATATGTATATTGGTATCAAGCAGTTAGTAAATTAAATTCATATTTGAATAAATGATTGAATGTATTAAATTATATATTTAGTATATAAATAAATTGTTTGAAAACAATTTATGGAGAGGAGGAGGAAATTAAATTTAAGTATACAATATGAATTGTATAACTTAAATAAGTTATTTAAAATATGTATGAGAATTAAATGACCTAAAGGGTTATTTTTATTTAGTGGTCCTAGTATTTATTTATATACTAGTGTCCTAATCTAAGAGAATTGTGGAGCATGTCACAATTTATTTAATGATTATGTGAGTAAGTTAATATGAATATTAAGTGATTGTTTATATTTATTTATTATATAAACAAATAAAAGAAACTAGTGTAATCCTAATTTTTATATTAGGAATGAAGGATTGAATAACTTAAGGGTTATGGGATGAGAGAATTATGGTATTTAAACTATATACTAATTCTAAGAGATTTATTTTATATATCTCAATTAATTAATTTTAAAACCTAATTAATGTAAGTCTAATTGGGTTAAGGAAATTAAATGTACTTAGGGTAAGATATAATTAAATGTAATGGACCATATTAATTTTTATGGCCCAAACATTTTAGCTAAGAAGTCCAAATATTTTATTTAAAAAAGCCAAAGGAATTAAGTGTTAAGCTCAAGTGAGCCAATTATTAAGGAACATGTGGAAGAATAATAATATTAATATTATATTAAGTCAAGAGATATACTTTTATTATCTCAAGTTTATTAATTTTATGACTTAATTAAAGTAAGTTTAATTTGGTTATAAAATTTAGTGTACAAGGGTAATAACTTAAATTCTAAATGTATGGAATGGATACCCTAATTAAATATTTAGGGTGGGATAATATTAAAAGTATTGGACCTAATTTATTTTCATGGCCCAAGAAATTAATCTAGAAGTCCAAAGAGATTAATTATGGTGGCCCAAATGTTGGCCCAATCAATAAATTAAAAAGCCCAAAATTTGATCCAAGTATGGGGGACATTTTTGGACAAGGAAAGACAAAGAAATTAAACCAAATGGTGGGAGAATAAGTAGGCCACATGGCTATCTAATGAGTGGTAGAGGAATGGTCACAAGGAAATCAAAATGTGGGAGAAAGAGAGGCCAAGTGGCCGAGTATTAGAGTGGGAGAAAAGGAGAGGAAGATGTGCATGCACATCATCATTTTATAAACCACACATGTGGCAAAAGATCTTGCACAAATCAATCTAGGTGGCATTCATTTTAAGGAGCCACTTTGCACACTAAGATTCCACATATCTATATAATGATGATTAAGGAAAGAGATAAGGATAGTAGAGATATTGGAAGATAAAGATTAGATATTCAAAATATATCTATAGATTTTAAAAAATTTTTTAGCAAATAAACTCATTTTCTCTTTCATCTCTTATTTCTTACCAAAAAGAAAAGTAAAGAGAGAGAGAAAGAGAGAAGAGAGGAACGGCACTTAGAGAGAATAAAGGCTTCGGCATCCATGGAAGGAAGAAGATAGAAGGGGAAGAGAAAGTCCATCCATGGAAGAAGAAGAAGAGCATGAAAATCAAAGGTATAAATACCTTTTGTTATGTAATTTTTGATTATTTCAAATCAAATCTTGAATCAAGTTTTCTAAACTCAAAAACCATTTATATACTTATTATTGAGTGTTTAATGTTTAGATATACCCATATTGGGTGTTGTTTTAGTTGGAAATCAAAAATAAAGAAAAGTGATTTTTCTAGTTTATGAGCCTAAAAATTTCTAAGTACTTTAGATTTCCACCGTTTTTGATCTACACCTTCTTTTTGCGATCCGTCAAAGAGATGTGCTAGATATGTAAGTTAACTACTAAACCCAAGTGGTAGAACTCAAAAATGTTGAGTACACAAGTTGTAGTGACTGTTTTACCAAAAACAGTTTCGTTGCTAAAAATGAAAAATAGACTGTTTTGGACAGTCAAAGAGTAGGGGCAGTTTGGTCATTTTTTGGACATCTAAAAATTCTGGAAAAATTTGGGAGGG
The DNA here is from genome assembly GCA_016801055.1 of Panax notoginseng. Taxonomy (NCBI): domain Eukaryota; kingdom Viridiplantae; phylum Streptophyta; class Magnoliopsida; order Apiales; family Araliaceae; genus Panax; species Panax notoginseng. The sequence goes on along the minus strand of CM029016.1, from coordinate 181,948,185 downwards.
TACTATGATAAGTTATCTAACATTTCCAAGTGGAATCACTGAAAAAGGAGTTGTAGATTTCCGTATGAAAAATGTTTAATAAAACACGAAAAACTGTAAAATGTCATTTAGCATCTGCCCAAAAATTTAAAAGGGCATTTTCGGCCACTTAATTTATGAGAAAAATTCTGGCCTTTTGGGACATGAAAATACATGGTATAAAGTACCTACTGTCCAAAAATGAGCTCATTCCGAGTTAAAATGAGCAAGTTATGACCATTTCAATTCCTGTGAGTTTTTGACGAAAATCGCTATAACCAGAGTTCTATAACTCCGATGGCCACGAAATTTAAACTGGAGTGTCACGTTAGCATGTATGAGATTGTGTCAAAATATGGGAATTTCTGGAGTTAAGCACGAGATAACTAATTTCTTAAGGAATTAACTAAAAATAATTTTTGAAAAATACCAAAGGAAGTTGGAAAATTTTGAAAAAATACTTTTTGTGTATGAAATATGTGTATATATGTTTGTACAAAGGATAGAAAAATAATAAGTTGATTTGGTATTTTCGTGAATGGATATGGAATCCAGCTTGCTAGATTGGAAAATCTGATGAATCTAGCTTGTCGGATTGAAAAGAAGTTTACTGAATTGAAAATATGTTGAATCCAGCTTGCTGGATTGCAATCTAGTTGCTGGATGTGTAATCCAGTTTGCTGGATTGTAGTTTGACTTGCTGGATTAGAAATTTGTTGAATCCAGGTTGCTGGATTCTGTTTCCAGTCTGCTGGATTGGCAATTTGGTTGTTAAATTTCGAATCCAGGTTGTTGAATTAGTATTTGATTTATTAGAGTATAAAGAAGAACTTATAATGTATAAGATTAAGTGTTTAATCTTAATAAATATGATACAGTGATTGAAGAATTATCTAAGAATGATAATAATACCGATGTGTTAGGATGTTATCTAATATTTGATTAAGTGTTAGATAATCTATTGACAAAGTAATTGTATTATGATACAAAGTAGAATATGTTGATTGAAAGACCAATCTTATTATTATTGATAGGTCTTACCGAAAGAAGTTAACTTAAACTGCGTAGCAGTAGTCAACGAATCAGGCAAGTTTTTCTTAACTCAAACATGAGTTGTATGTTCAAAGCATGTTAATGAATAATTGTTGTTGATTATTCACGTCTATATTGATTATTGATTCGCACGTTGTGCATATTGTAAACGTTCATCAAGTATGAAAGGCTGATCACCTTCATTACCATTTGGTTAAGTTAATCTGTTCATGTTTATGCATGACCATTCATCTTTATTGACTTGGTCGTTCAGCTAAAAAAATTTGTTCATGCTCTTTCACAATGTTTATATTGCTGAAAGTTAGCTAGCTTATTGTTCAATTCTTTCAATCATGATATATCTTTATTGAATTTAAACTTGCTGGGCAAATTTGATGCTCACCCTTGCTATATCATGATAAAATTTTCATATTTAGATGAAAGCTCGAATAAAGACAGAAGCAAAGTCAAAGTGCAAGATTAAATTATGTTGCAGTTAGATCTATTAAATTTTCTGATGAAAATAGCATTGTAAATCTTCTAAGATATTGAAGGTATCTTTTAAGTTAAGGTTGTAGACCTTGGGGTTTATGTTGTAAAAGTTTAATGTATAAACAATTTATGTTTATATCTTCCGCGATAGTTATAGAAATAGTATACCAGATCCTTGGTGATTAGGACCGGGATTTGGGGATGCTACAGTTGGTATCAAAGCCGTAGGTTATAAACCTTAGGTAGGTGTACCTTAGGATATAATCGAGGAGAGATGATAAGTAATAAACTCGAATAGAGTTTAAGCGATAAGAGATGACTTTTTGGAAATTCATTATTAAGTAAAGAGAAAGATAATTAAGATTCAAAGAAGAATCTTGAAGAGCTATAAGGCTAAGAATCCGGAGTTACCTGACTCCAATAATAGAGATGAAAAGTGATAATAAATAGTCTATGTCTATAAAATGGGAAGTGTTAATAAAATCATAATATAATATGATTAAAGAGAAGAATAAGAAGATCGTAAAATAAAACGATCGTAAGTATAAGGAGAAATGATTACGAAATAAGATCACGACGTGATCATATTAAATCGTTGAATAACATATGATATGTTAAGTGATTGGTATGATATAGCCTAACGCTATAAAGAGAATGTACTATGAAATGGTACAATGTAAACTCAGAAAAGAGTGGTAAATGTTAAGATGCGGATTAAAGAAAATTCGTATTAAGAAAAGAGAAAGTTAGAATGATGAGGGATTTCAATTGAGGACTCAGGTCAGCAGCTGAGTTGTATGATTCCTTGTATGGGCGGAGAATTTGTACTTGGTTTTAAAATCACTTAGCTTCTTGGTCGATATAATGGTTAGGTTGAACAATTCTTTGTATGGGCGGGAAATTGTCCGCTTAGCTTCCTATATTGATTAGTGGCCGAGTTTGGTTTGACGACCACTTAGTTTTTGATACTGATAATCATTGGAACCTGGTGTCGTGCTATTTGTTATATGCATGTGGATAAGGTGATTCTTTTCTCATGTGTATAACGAATAGGTAGAGAATATAAGGTTAAGTACGAGTTCTTAAAACTCATACTTATGGTACGTTCGTGACTCATAATTATATGAAATGTTTATGAACCCCTCAGCGAATGGACGCCAAAGGTCTGACTAGGACAAGTTCTTAAACTCATATGATTGTGGAAAGTTCCTGAACTCATAATAGTTAAGTTATGAATGGAGAATTGAAGATGATAGAAATAGATAGAATTATTAAGCAATGGATTGAATTTGATGATGGAAGCATAAGTATTCCAAATCTTCTAGCAATGCTGGACTTTGATGTTTTTGACATCAAGCTAAATTCGCACTGATGTGCCTTTAAAATTGAATTTTTATTATCCTCAACACATGGTGACAAGTGTGTAGGTGTGGACTTCGGGCCACTAACACATCGTTACCTGTTGTGGCATGATGACACTAAAAATAATTTGTAAAGGTTTTGAACTGTTTAAAGAAGAGTCTAGGCCAATTGATTCGGCTAGACGAAAATGATTTGAATTATCAAAATGTATTTTTATATAATTAATGCATCATGCAACCTGGTGCAGAGATGATAAAAATGATGGAGTTATTAATGCAGAATTACCTAGTGTGGTATGTGATCTAAAGATCGTCAGCCCACTATGGAATGATGTAGTATGACAAAGTCACACAATGACGGAATCCTCAAACGGACTGTAAATGCAGTGCGGTATCATGACGTCATAAAATGATTTTAAGAATTTTAAAGATAATTTATGGCCAACTAAATTTAGCTAGCAATGTTTCGATTGAAATTCAAATTATTGATATGCGTCTAAGCTATTTGATTCAGCTAGACAAATTTTTATGAAATTCAAAGTATTCTTTGAAAGCTTATGCCGAACCAAATTGCTTTGGTGCGGAATCTTATGATGAGTCTGAGGTGAATAACCCTAAAAATGGGGATATACTAATGGGATAAAATATTTCAATCTAAGAACGCATATAGTCGTTCCGATTACTAAGGTACAACAGACTGATCCTCTAAAGTACCCGCATCGGTAGTTTACCGTCTTTGTGATTGTAAACATACCAAATATAAAATATTTCAGAGGTAGAGTACCTTTCTTTCGTAATTGAAAGAGGTAGCAGGTAGAAATACCCCTAAACCTCAAAGTTCATGGTTTTATGATCCCTCAGACATATATGAATTATTTTTTTAAACTCTTTAGAGTAATGTTGTGGTAGAAGGTGATGATGGATATGAAATATTGTGAACTCGTTGCGTACGAGTAGAATCTGAGATGATTGAGTAAAGGTTATTATGACAACCTAGTTTTGCTGAATGTTTAGTAGATGTAAACTCCTAGTGAGTAGTTATGGTGAAATGTGATAATAGATGAAAAATCCTCAAAGGAGAAAATTGTAAAGGTTAAGTTAAAAACCTAGTTTTGATCAAGAGAATAAGCAGAGATTAGTATGCTTTAATTTCGGGGACGAAATTCTTAGAAGAAGGGGTGAATGTCACAACCCAAGAATTTAGATAATTATTAAAATCCTAAAATGATGGATTAAAGGTTATAAGATGAACCTAGACAGAAAATAAGTGTATGGAATTGACGTTTCTGTGAAGGAATTTTAAGGATTTCAAAATTTTCAAGTAAAACCTATATGGTTTGCTATTCGAATGAGAATATAGAAAATATGGGTTACAAAATTTCAAAACCCTAGAAATGAATTAATATGTACTTGAAGAAATATCGAGAATAAGGTATTACGATACCTGTAAATTCTATATGAACTGAATAGTCTAAGAAATGTTATATAAGTACATATGAAAATTTTATTAAAGAGATAAGATTTCACATGAAAAGATGTTATAAGGTTAAACGAAGATGAGTATATGTATAGAAATATATATACTTAGTAAGGAGCTATATATATTTTAGCAAGAGGAATGATGAATTAAGTTAATGATATAAGGATCAAGATAAAACTATGTTAGTAATTAACATAGCTTGAACGTTGGCCTTGAATGGAAAATAAGAAGATAAATAAGTTTAAAGTCGTTAGTTAATACGATTAGCAATAAGAAGGGAGTAATTTAAAACTCAAAATTTGAGTTAGAGATAGAATTTTGAAGCATAGACTGCTCGGTTGTGTCCGGAACGTCAAGTTTAGTCAAAATGGACAGTAAACACAAAATGTGTAAAGGCTGACTTTTGGTCAAAGTCAACAATTGACTTTTATTGAGAAAAGTCAAAAATTAGTGTGAGAAGTAAAAATATGAGAGGAGATTCAATATGCAAATATGTATATTGGTATCAAGCAGTTAGTATATTAAATTCATATTTGAATAAATGATTGAATACATTAAATTATATATTTAGTATATAAATAAATTGTTTGAAAACAATTTATGGAGAGGAGGAGGAAATTAAATTTAAGTATACAATATGAATTGTATAACTTAAATAAGTTATTTAAATTATGTATGAGAATTAAATGACCTAAAGAGTTATTTTTATTTAGTGGTCCTAGTATTTATATATATACTAGTGTCCTAATCTAAGAGAATTGTGGAGCATGTCACAATTTATTTAATGATTATGTGAGTAAGTGAATATGAATATTAAGTGATTGTTTATATTTATTTATTATATAAACAAATAAAAGAAACTAGTGTAATCCTAATTTTTATATTAGGAATGAAGGATTGAATAACTTAAGGGTTATGGGATGAGAGAATTATGGTATTTAAACTATATACTAATTCTAAGAGATTTATTTTATATATCTCAATTAATTAATTTTAAAACCTAATTAATGTAAGTCTAATTGGGTTAAGAAAATTAAATGTACTTAGGGTAAGATATAATTAAATGTAATGGACCATATTAATTTTTATGACCCAAACATTTTAGCTAGGAAGTCCAAATATTTTATTTAAAAAAGCCAAAGGAATTAAGTGTTAAGCTCAAGTGAGCCAATTGTTAAGGAACATGTGGAAGAATAATAATATTAATATTATATTAAGTCAAGAGATATACTTTTATTATCTCAAGTTTATTAATTTTATGACTTAATTAAAGTAAGTTTAATTTGGTTATAAAATTTAGTGTACAAGGGTAATAACTTAAATTCTAAATGTATGGAATGGATACCCTAATTAAATATTTAGGGTGGGATAATATTAAAAGTATTGGACCTAATTTATTTTCATGGCCCAAGAAATTAATCTAGAAGTCCAAAAAGATTAATTATGGTGGCCCAAATGTTGGCCCAATCAATAAATTAAAAAGCCCAAAATTTGATCCAAGTATGGGGGACATTTTTGGACAAGGAAAGACAAAGAAATTAAACCAAATGGTGGGAGAATAAGTAGGCCGCATGGCTATCTAATGAGTGGTAGAGGAATGGTCACAAGGAAATCAAAATGTGGGAGAAAGAGAGGCCAAGTGGCCGGGTATTAGAGTGGGAGAAAAGGAGAGGAAGATGTGCATGCACATCATCATTTTATAAACCACACATGTGGCAAAAGATCTTGCACAAATCAATCTAGGTGGCATTCATTTTAAGGAGCCACTTTGCACACTAAGATTCCACATATCTATATAATGATGATTAAGGAAAGAGATAAGGATAGTAGAGATATTGGAAGATATAGATTAGATATTCAAAATATATCTATAGATTTTAATTTTTTTTTTAGCAAATAAACTCATTTTCTCTTTCATCTCTTATTTCTTACCAAAAAGAAAAGTAAAGAGGGAGAGAAAGAGAGAAGAGAGGAACGGCACTTAGAGAGAATAAAGGCTTCGGCATCCGTAGAAGGAAGAAGATAGAAGGGGAAGAGAATGTCCATCCATGGAAGAAGAAGAAGAAGAAGAGCATGAAAATCAAAGGTATAAATACCTTTTGTTATGTAATTTTTAATTATTCCAAATCAAATCTTGAATCAAGTTTTCTAAACTCAAAAACCATGTATATACTTGTTATTGAGTGTTTAATATTTAGATATACCCATATTGGGTGTTGTTTTAGTTGGAAATCAAAAATAAAGAAAAGTGATTTTTCTAGTTTATGAGCCTAAAAATTTCTAAGTACTTTAGATTTCCACCGTTTTTGATCTACACCTTCTTTTTGCGATCCGTCAAAGGGATGTGCTATATATGTAAGTTAACTACTAAACCCAAGTGGTAGAACTCAAAAATATTGAGTACACAAGTTGTAGTGACTGTTTTACCAAAAACAGTTTCGTTGCTAAAAATGAAAAACAGACTGTTTTGGACAGTCAAAGAGTAGGGGCAGTTTGGACATTTTTTGGACATCTAAAAATTCTGGAAAAATTTGGGAGGGTACTATGATAAGTTATCTAACATGTCCAAGTGGAATTACTGAAAAAGGAGTTGTAGATTTCCGTATGGAAAATGTTTAATAAAGCACGAAAAACTGCAAAATGTCATTTAGCATCTGCCCAAAAATTTAAAAGGGCATTTTCGGCCACTTAATTTATGAGAAAAATTCTGGCCTTTTGGGACATGAAAATATATGGTATAAAGTACCTACTGTCCAAAAATGAGATTATTCCGAGTTAAAATGAGAAAGTTATGACCATTTCAATTTCTGTGATATTTCGACGAAAATCGCTATAACCGGAGTTCTACAACTCCGATGGCCACGAAATTTAAACTGGAGTGTCACGTTAGCACGTATGAGATTGTGTCAAAAGATGGAAATTTCTGGAGTTAAGCACGAGGTAGCTAATTTCTTAAGGAATTAACTAAAAATAATTTTTTAAAAATACCAAAGGAAGTTGAAAAATTTTAGAAAAATACTTTTTGTGTATGAAATATGTGTATATATGTTTGTACAAAGGATAGAAAAATAATAAGTTGATTTGGTATTTTCGTGAATGGATATGGAATCCAGCTTGCTAGATTGGAAAATCTGATGAATCTAGCTTGTCGGATTGAAAAGAAGTTTACTGAATTGAAAATATGTTGAATCCAGCTTGCTGGATTGCAATCTAGTTACTGGATGTGTAATCCAGTTTGCTGGATTGTAGTTTGACTTGCTGGATTAGAAATTTGTTGAATCCAGGTTGCTGGATTCTGTTTCCAGTCTGCTGGATTGGCAATTTGGTTGTTAAATTTCGAATCCAGGTTGTTGAATTAGTATTTGATTTATTAGAGTATAAAGAAGAACTTATAATGTATAAGATTAAGTGTTTAATCTTAATAAATATGATACAGTGATTGAAGAATTATCTAAGAATGATAATAATACCGATGTGTTAGGATGTTATCTAATATTTGATTAAGTGTTAGATAATCTACTGACAAAGTAATTGTATTATGATACAAAGTAGAATATGTTGATTGAAAGACCAATCTTATTATTAATGATAGGTCTTACCGAAAGAAGTTAACTTAAACTGCGTAGCAGTAGTCAACGAATCAGGCAAGTTTTTCTTAACTCAAACATGAGTTGTATGTTCAAAGCATGTTAATGAATAATTGTTGTTGATTATTCACGTCTATATTGATTATTGATTCGCACGTTGTGCATATTGTAAACGTTCATCAGGTATGAAAGGCTGATCACCTTCATTACCATTTGGTTAAGTTAATCTGTTCATGTTTATGCATGGCCATTCATCTTTATTGACTTGGTCGTTCAGCTAAAAAAATTTGTTCATGCTCTTTCACAATGTTTATATTGCTGAAAGTTAGCTAGCTTATTGTTCAATTCTTTCAATCATGATATATCTTTATTGAATTTAAACTTGCTGGGCAAATTTGATGCTCACCCTTGCTATATCATGATAAAATTTTCATATTTAGATGAAAGCTCGAATAAAGACAGAAGCAAAGTCAAAGTGCAAGATTAAATTATGTTGCAGTTAGATCTATTAAATTTTCTGATGAAAATAGCATTGTAAATCTTCTAAGATATTGAAGGTATCTTTTAAGTTAAGGTTGTAGACCTTGGGGTTTATGTTGTAAAAGTTTAATGTATAAACAATTTATGTTATATCTTCCGCGATAGTTATAGAAATAGTATACCAGATCCTTGGTGATTAGGACCGGGATTTGGGGATGCTACAGTTACGGAGCTGAGCAATAGTGGAAGAGCAAGCATCAAGCAGTGGAAAACAAAAAATAGCAGCAGAACATAAGAAGGCAGGACACAGAAGCTGCGCGGCTAAATGAGCTAGAAATCGTGCGCCCGCGCAACACACCTGCAGAAGCTAGAAATGTTACCAGGTGTGCCCGCGCCTGTTTTGAACTAGAGCCTCGCGCAGCCGCGCGCTTCATCGACTGCTGTTGTTTGACTTTATTTTAATTTTGAAATTTGAAGTGTTTGAGTAGAGATAAACTACTCTGGTTGGTACCAGACGCGTATTATTATTGTTTTTATCAGTTTTTCATATTAGAGAACGAGGGTTCCAAGCATTGAACGCATTTCCAAAGAGGGTTGAGCATACATTAAATATTTTCTTCATCTTCTTTTGGATTGATTCATTGAATAAGAACTACTTTCATTTTGCTGGATAATATTGGAGATTTGAATAGCACTTTTGGATTATAAACTGCAATTGGGTTTGATCGATTCTATCTTCTCTCTCAACTGTTTTATTTATTTTTCATGTGTTGCTATAACCCCATAATGGCTTTTGGTTCAGAAATGAACTAAATTCCATTATGGGGTTCTAACGGAGATTGATATGTAATCTAATATTAATGACATGATTGCTTGATTGTGTGGTTGTCATGGAATTTCTATTATGATTGATTGGATTGCATGAATGTTTGATCACCATTCATTTTATGTACTTATATGAAATTGAAAAATGACATGTGAGTATGGTTGTAATCATGATAGCATGCGTTTATGAGGCTGAATTCTGTAGCTTTATATTTCGTGAACCAGATAGAAATATATTGTTTCACCGTGTGTAGTTGTATAAGAGCTTACGCTTCAATTCAATATTACTGCAAAGTCACATAGAAATATAGAGATTTTGGTTTTATTGATGATTACATGATTTCTATTGCACGTAGAGGTTATGTAAGTAGGTCATAATGCATTGAAAAATGGTTATGTCTAGTTTTCGTGCTCTTGGCTAATTTTCTATGATACATGTATAATCTTGCATGATGGTATTATTTAGATGAAATATGAATTGAAGTTAGAATCTCATTATTTCCATATTTGATTTATTATTCTATTATTCTTCTTTTATTCGTTAAGTGGGTTTAGATTCATTCTAAATTATAGCATTCGTTTAAGCGTATATAAATAGTGATACAGTTGATGCATAATAATTTAATCATGAAACCTTTCTCCATGGATCGATACTTTCTTACTCTGTACTACTTGTTGACCCATGTATGCTTACATGAGTTAGAGTCCTTTTATTACAACTAAAAAGGAGGCAACAAGTTTTTGGTGCCGTTGCCGGGGAAAGGTGTAAGACCCCAACTTTTATAAATAAAGATGAATTTTCTATAAATATCATTTTTGAATATTATGGAGTTAATTTGATATAATGTTATAGTTATGGGTAATATTAATAAATTTTGCAAAGTACGCAAGTTGTTACATAATATTCGATTGGTCGGGGAATACTCGTTTTAACAGGGAATATTTGTACAACGGCACAATCATTGGTGGACCCCACAACAGAATTATTATCGGATTGAGAAAACGACAAAAATATTTTATTAAAAATAACGGCGGAAGTTTTACCATTGATACTGTTGAACTACTCGGTAGTAAAAGTACAGTAATACGTGTGGTTGCATAGTAGCACACGGTATTGATTATTAATGCTTATGTGAGAAGTCACTCAGTTTGATTCAATTATTGTCAGTTAATAATATGAATTATTTAGCGATAATAAAGTTTTGTTTTAATCGTATTATTAATGTAATAAAACAGAAACATCTTTTTATATAAAACAGAATACTTTATTAAAGTTATTCAATAAATAGAATATATTATATTTTATTTAAAAGATTTTTCTTTAAATATGGACCGTCAGATTAAAGTAATCAATCTGGACCGTTCATGGATTAGTTACTATGCATTCCATTTTTCTATAAATAGCAGCTCATTCTTTCATTATTTCTTACGAATTCACTGAACTCTAGAGAGAGAAACTATAGAGAGAAACTATAAAGAGAGAGAAGAAAAGTATTCTACTACTTAACTACTTTCTTATTTCAGTTCTTCTTTAAAACGGTAAGGGTGTTATTCTTTCTTATTCATGAAGAGAACTGTTGTTATTCTATTTCTTATTATTCTGTTGGAATAACCTGTACACGCGGTCTACCCTATACTTGGTGACATTCTTCTATTATTCTGTTGGAACATCCTGTCTGTGTGTTTTACACCGGACCTGGTTCTGTCTTTATTATTATTCTATTAGAACATCCTGTCTGTGTGTTTTACACCGAACCTGGTTCCGTCTTTATTATTATTCTGTTGGAACATCCTGTCTATGTGTTTTACACCGGTCCTGGTTCCGTCTTTATTATTATTCTGTTGGAATATCCTGTTTGTGCGTTTTACGCCAGACCTGGTTCCATTATTTATTATTCTGTTGGAATAACCTGTCTGTGTGGTCTATCGCATGCATGGTGATTTTTTTTATTATTCCATTCTTTATTATACTCAGTTGGTTAAGTTTTGACTTCTATACTCCATGAAATTTGTGAAATATCCTTGTTAATTGTGTTTCATCCAGTATCTTTTCATGAAAATATTGTTCTAAGCATTCTTGAATTTTACTCCACAAAGCAGTATCATATTGACAATTTGGACATTGTTAATTCTTGGATAAATTAATTCTTGAACTTGTTTTATTGAATTCTTATATCATTGTCATCATCCTCATGTTTATAAAATGTTGAAAGTCATCTATGGCATGTAATGCATAGATGGACTTGGTATGATTATAACCAGGGATTATTCGGTGTAATCATGACCGTAATGTTACAAATGATGTGGTAAAAGTCCTCATTAGCCCGTAGTGCATTGATGGACAGTTGTTGGCATGATCATGACCATTAATGAATACATGAATATCCTTGGTCGTAGTGCAGGGGTGATTTGATGATGTGAATTATTTTATTAAGCTGAGTCCCAGCGATAACAGTGTTGAAAAACCTTTTAAATCATAGAAGATAGTAGATTTTATTCTCTACTTGACTCTTTCAATGAATTGCTTGTTCCGTTGCAGTTAAACTTGATGTTCGTTATATTTTATCAGTTTAACACTGTTGAAGGCTAATGATAATTTATTCTACATTATCTTAGTCATAATATTTCTTACTGGGCTAGTTGAGCTCACCCTTTATTTCACTGTTCTCTTCAAGAAATGAGAATATTGCTGGGACGAGTCGGGGAACGGAGTGATGGACCAGATGATAGTATTAGTAGTCCTCACTATTCTATTAAATAGTGTGACAATAATTGTAATGAGGACTCCTTTTGAGTTTGTATAGTCTCTAGTAGATAATAATTGTATTCAAACTCACAGTTATGTTTTGTCGTATTGTACACGACAGTTGTATTAGTAAGTTGTATTTGTATTTTGTACCATGTATCTGACGACCCAAGATGGGTGATGTATTCCTAATTTTGGGACCGTCACAGTTGGTATCAGAGCTTAGGGATATGATCCCTGGCTAAGATGTGAGGATAGAACTAGGAGAGGAGAGACAGGAAATTCCTTCGCTAGTATGACCTACCTAAGTTTATTTGCATGGTATTTAATTGGTCGGTCATAATGTAAGGATAATATATGACATATCAATTAACTTTTGTTTTGTGGCAGTATCTGAAAATGGCATCTGAGAATGTTGAGAATAGCAATGGAGCACAGGCGACTGTTGATTCACCACATATCAATAATCAGGATAATGTGCATCAGGAAGGTGACAATTCTCATGCAAACAACAACACTGACCAGATGATGAATGATGGAATGTTCAAAAGCTTTATGCAGTTCATGCAACAGCAGACGAGAGCGGCTCCTGTCCAAAATATAGGTGGAAACGCTGAAAACTCTCGGACGGTCACCGCTAAACAGTTCAAGGAGCTGGGACCACCGGAGTTTAAGGGAGAGCCAAAATCACTTATAGTGGAAACATGGATAAAGCAGATCACCAAGATATTTGATGTCTTGGGATGCTCCGAGGAGCAAAAGGTTCCCTTTGCCGCCTTTATGTTGTGAGGAGAGGCAGATTACTGGTGGGAATCGATTAAACGTACTCAACTTGCCGCACTGAAGATGTCTTGGGAGAAGTTCCAAGAGCTGTTCAATGACAAATACTTTCTCGAAATTGTTCGTCACATGAAGGAGGTAGAGTTCATCAAATTAGAGCAGAATAATATGACCGTGTCCCAGTATAAGGCTAAATTTACTGAGTTGTCCCGATTTGCGTCCCACTTGGTGGATAATGAAGAACGAATGACGAGAATGTTTTTGCGAGGTTTGAAACCTGAGATACATCAACATCTTATTTCTCATAAACTGTGTTTGTATTTAGATGTTGTGAATAGGGCTCAGTTAGTGGAGCGCGATAACAAGTCAACACAACCAAAAGAGAGCAGTCGGCAAAATGATAATACCAATGAGAGCAGTCATCGAAGCGGTGACAACAAGCGTGGAGGGAATCAATAGGCCAGAAATGGTAACCACTTCGGTGGTAATCAGGGCCAAAATAATAAGAATGGTCATTTCAAGAAGAGGAGATTCAACAATGATGGAAAGACGTCAGCACCAGCACCCGTTGTTAAGGAAGGAGAACGACCACCTATCATATGTTTCAAATGCGTAGGGGAGGGGCACATCAGTCCAAACTGCGCGATGCCGTCTAAAGCATGTTATAATTGTGGAAGAAAAGGTCATTTAGCTCGATTTTATCGTTTACCAAAAACAAGTTCAGCCAGGATGGAGACACCAAAGGCCGTCCCAGAAAAGTCAAAACCGGTAGTGCAAGGGAGAGCGTTTGTTGTGACCTCCCAGAAAGCAAGGAACCCGAATGAGGTCATCACGGGTAAGCTTATCATAAACTCTAACGAAGTCTATACTTTATTTGATACCGGTTCTACCCATTCTTTTATTTCTCCTACTTGCGCTCATCGATTAAATTTGACTACGGAGAAATTAGACTTTGACTTATCTGTTGAAACTCCATTGGGAGAAACCTTCATTACATCCACGGTTTATAAGTCTTGTTTGGTTCAAGTTGGTACCCACACATTACCTGTCGATCTTATTTCATTAAAAATACTTGCATTTGACGTGATTCTAGGGATTGATTGGTTAACTACTCATCATGCAAAAATTGATTATTTTCGTAAGGTTGTTAGCTTTCATATTCCTAATTGACCTATTATGCGAATTCAAGCAACCAAACCATTAAAATCAATCGTTGTCATCTCAAGCCATAAAGCTATTCGTTTATTAAAAAACGGATGTCAAGCTTTCTTAGCTCATGTCACGGATCTAAACAAAAATACGTCAGTTTTGAATGATATTTCTATTGTTAATAAATTTCCTGACGTATTCCCTGAAGAACTTCATGGCTTAACCCCAGAGCGTGGAATTGAATTTTGTATCGACCTTGAACCCGGTACACAACCCATTTCCAAAGCCCCATATCGAATGGCTCCTATTGAACTTCAGGAGTTAAAGATCCAACTGCAGAAATTGTTAGACATTGGCTTTATTCGTCCTAGTACTTCTTCTTGGGGTTCTCCTGTGCTATTCGTGAAGAAGAAAGATGGAAGTATGCGACTTTGTATTGATTATCGGGAGTTGAATCATGTCACCATCAAAAACAGGTACCCATTGCCACGTATTGATGACATGTTTGACCAGTTGCAAGGAGCACAATTCTTTTCAAAGATCGATCTTTGTTCTGGATATCATCAGCTGAAGGTTAGAACTGAGGATATTCCAAAGACGGCTTTCAGAACTCGGTACGGGCATTATGAATTCCTAGTCATGTCCTTTGGATTGACTAATGCTCCTGCTGCCTTCATGGATATGATGAACCGGGTGTTCAAAAAATATTTGGATCACTTTGTGGTAGTCTTTATTGATGGCATCCTTATTTATTCCAAAAGCCGTGAAGATCATGAGCAACACTTGAGGCTGGTACTCCAAAAGCTTCGTGAATACAAGCTTTATGCCAAGTTGAAGAAATACGAGTTCTGGCTGGAGGAGGTAGCATTCCTTGGGCACGTAGTATCAAGTCGTGGAATATCTGTTGACCCGGCAAAGATTGAAGCTATTCAAAGCTGGGAGAAACCTAAATCGATGACCGAAGTACGTAGCTTTCTTGGTTTAGCTAGTTATTATCGGAGATTCGTGGAAGGATTTTCTCGAATCGCTACTCCATTAACACAGCTGACTCGGAAAGATACAAAGTTCGGTTGGAGCAAAATATATGAGAAGAGTTTTCAAGAACCCAAGAGGAGACTCATTTCAGCACCTGTTCTAACAATACCATCTGGCTCGGAGGGATTTATCATCTATAGTGATGCTTCGAGCAAAGGGTTAAGATGCGTTCTCATGCAATATGGAAAAGTCATAGCCTATGCATCAAGACAACTCAAGAAATATGAGAGGAATTATCCTACTCATGATCTAGAGTTGGCAGCTGTTGTCTTTGTACTTAAAATTTGGAGGCATTACTTGTATGGGGAGAAGGTGGAGATCTTTACGGATCATAAAAGCCTCAAATATTTCTTCACTCAAAAGGAACTCAACATGCGACAACGACGTTGGCTTGAACTATTGAAAGATTATGATCATACCATTCAATACCATCCTGGAAAAGCAAACGTGGTAGCTGACGCATTGAGTAGAAGATCATATGCAAGTACGAGTGCGATATTATCAACACAAAGGCCCATTTTGTGTGACTTGCAAAGGATGGAGATAGAGTCAAAGACTCTAGGGACCCATGTGATGATGGCGAATATACGAGTAGAACCAACTTTAATCGATAGAGTTAAAGTTGCTCAAGCTACAGACCTGGAGCTGATGCGTATGAGGAAGAAAGTGTAAGAAGGTGCTATGCCAAAAGCAAGAATCGATGAAAAAGGAATACTTCGAGTCAACTCTAGACTTTGTGTTCCTAACAACCCTGATTTAAAGTATGAAATCATGATAGAGGCGCACAACACACCATTTGCAATCCATCCTGGGAGTACCAAAATGTATCATGATCTTCGTCATACATTTTGGTGGAGCAATATGAAGCGAGAGATAGCGCTGTTTATCTCAAGGTGTCTAACTTGTCAACGAGTCAAAGCGAAGCATCAAGTACCAAAAGGTCCATTGCAACCACTTGAAATTCCAGAATGGAAGTGGGAGCACATTACCATAGATTTCGTTACCGATCTTCCTAAGGTTTCTCAAGGTATAGATGCGATTTGGGTCATTATTGATAGATTGACCAAGTCTGCTCATTTCTTACCGATTCGAGAAACTTGTACACTTGAACGTCTTGCTCGTATGTACATAAACGAGATTGTAAGACTGCATGGTATGCCAGTATTCATAGTTTCTGATCGAGACCTAAGATTCACTTCACGATTTTGTGTTAGTTTACAAAAAGCTATGGGCACGGATTTACGATATAGTTCGACATATCATCCTCAGACGGACGGACAATCAGATAGGACTATTCAAACTCTAGAAGATTTATTAAGACTCTGTGTCCTTGACTTCAAGAGAAGTTGGGACAAGTTCTTACCATTGGTAGAGTTTTCCTACAACAACAGTTATCAAGCAAGTATTGACATGGCTCCATTCGAAGCATTGTATGGAAGAAAATATCGTTCTCCAGTATGCTGGGATGAGGTGGGTGAAGTAACGTTGTTGGGACCGGAGTTGGTACGTATGACTACAGAAAAGATTCAAACGATCCGACAACGTATAAAAATCTCACAAGATCGACAAAAGAGTTATGCTGATCTTCATCGAAAGGACGTGGAATTTGATATAGGAGATCATGTGTTCTTACGTGTTGCTCCATGGAAAGGAGTTACGAGATTTGGAAAGAGAGGAAAGCTCAATCCTCGATTCATCGGTCCATTTTTAATCCTCGATCGAGTAGGAACTGTAGCTTATAGACTCGTTTTACCGCCAAGTATGTCTCGTGTTCATAACGTTTTTCATATATCCATATTACGTAAATATGTGGAAGACCCGAACCACATTATTGAGTTAGAACCAGACGAAATAGCAGAAGATTTGACGTATGAAGAAGTTCCTGTTCAAATCTTGGATAAGAAGGAACATATTCTACACTCCAAGGATATACCTCAAGTCAAAGTTTTGTGGAGAAACCACGATGTTGAGGAAATGACTTGGGAGTTAGAATCTGAAATGAAATCAACGTATCCTTACCTCTTCGACATACCAGGTACGTACCCTAATTTCGAAGGCAAAATTTCATAAGAAGGGGAGGTTGTAAGACCCCAACTTTTATAAATAAAGATGAATTTTCTATAAATATCATTTTTGAATATTATGGAGTTAATTTGATATAATTTTATAGTTGTGGGTAATATTTATAAATTTTGCAAAGTACGTAAGTTGTTATATAATATTCGATTGGTCGGGAAATATTCGTTTTAACAGGAAATATTCGTACAACGACACAATCATTGGTGGACTCCACAACGGAATTATTGTCAGATTGAGAAAACGACAAAAATATTTTATTAAAAATAACGGCGGAAGTTTTACCATTGATACTGTTGAACTACTCGGTAGTAAAAGTACAGTAATACGTGTGGTTGCATAGTAGCACACGGTATTGATTATTAATGCTTATGTGAGAAGTCACTCAGTTTGATTCAATTATTGTCAGTTAATAATATGAATTATTTAGCGATAATGAAGTGTTGTTTTATTCGTATTATTAACATAATAAAATAGAAACATCTTTTTATATAAAACAGAATACTTTATTAAAGTTATTCTATAAATAGAATATATTATATTTTATTTAAAAGATTTTTCTTTAAATATGGACCGTCAGATTAAAGTAATCAATCTGGACCGTCCATGGATTAGTTACTATGCATTCTATTTTTTTATAAATAGCAGCTCATTCCTTCATTATTTCTTACGAATTCACTGAACTCTAGAGAGAGAAACTATAGAGAAAGAGAAGAAAAGTATTCTGCTACTTAACTACTTCCTTATTTCAGTTCTTCTTTAAAACGGTAAGGGGTGTTATTCTTTCTTATTCATGAAGAGAACTGTTGTTATTCTATTTCTTATTATTCCGTTGGAATAACCTGTATATGTGGTCTACCCTATACTTGGTGACATTCTTCTATTATTCTGTTGGAACACCCTGTCTGTGTGTTTTACACCGGACCTGGTTCCGTCTTTATTATTATTCTGTTGGAACATCCTGTCTGTGTGTTTTACACCGAACCTGGTTCCGTCTTTATTATTATTCTGTTGGAATATCCTGTATGTGCGTTTTACGCCGGACCTGGTTCCATTATTTATTATTCTGTTGGAATAACCTGTCTGTGCGGTCTATCGCATGCATGGTGATTTCTTTTGTTATTCCATTCTTTATTATACTCAGTTGGTTAAGTTTTGACTTCTATACTCCATGAAATTTGTGGAATATCCTTGATAATTGCGTTTCATCCAGTATCTTTTCATGAAAATATTGTTCTAAGCATTCTTGAATTTTACTCTACAAAGCAGTATCATGTTGACAATTTGGACATTGTTAATTCTTGGATAAATTAATTCCTGAACTTGTTTTATTGAATTCTTATATCATTGGCATCATCCTAATGTTTATAAAATGTTGAAAGTCATCTATGGCATGTAATGCATAGATGGACTTGGTATAATTATAACCAAGGATTATTCGGTATAATCATGACCGTAATATTACAAATGATATGGTAAAAGTCTTCATTAGCCCGTAGTGCATTGATGGACAGTTGTTGGCATGATCATGACCATTAATGAATACACAAATATCATTGGCCGTAGTGCAGGGGTGATTCGATGATGTGGATTATTTTATTAAGCTGAGTCCCTGCAATAACAATGTTGAAAAACCTTTTAAATCATAGAAGATAGTAAATTTTATTCTCTACTTTACTCTTTTAATGGATTACTTGTTCCGCTGCAGTTAAACTTGATGTTCGTTATATTTTATCAGTTTAACACTGTTGAAGGCTAATGATAATTTATTCTGCATTATCTTAGTCATAATATTTCTTACTGGGCTAGTTGAGCTCACCCTTTCTTTCACTGTTCTCTTCAGGAAATGAGAATATAGCTGGGACGAGTCGGGAAACGGAGTGATGGACCAGATGATAGTATTAGTAGTCCTCACTATTCTATTAAATAGTGTGACAATAATTATAATGAGGACTCCTTTTGAGTTTATATAGTCTCAAGTAGACAATAATTGTATTCAAACTCACAGTTATGTTTTGTCGTATCGTACACGACAGTTGTATTAGTAAGTTATATTTGTATTCTGTACCATGTATCTGATGACCCAAGATGGGTGATGTATACCTAATTTTGGGGGAGTCACAAAAGGCGTTTAATTGTATTATTATCATCAGTTTTAAGCTATATTGTATAACTTAGACAAATCTAATCTTATCCCATTTCTATTTTTATTTTTGCTGCAGGCATTTTTATAGAGTATATGCGCACTCGATCTTCCAATCCTGAGTTAACACCTTTACAGGATAACATCAACGGTAGGGGTTGGAAATCAAGAGCACGTAGAAATATACAGGAAGAGCTAGAGATTACAACATTTAATATGGCAGCCGCGGAACAAAGAGACGAGAAAAGGGAGGAACACAGGGCTTTAAGAGACTACTCTATGCCGAATATTAATGGACTGCAGTCAAGTATAGTCAGACCAGCGATAGCAGCTAATACCTTTGAGATAAAGCCGGGCACGATTCAAATGGTGCAGAATTCGGTACAGTGTGGGGGTGCTGCTACAGATGATCCTAATGAACACCTATTGAGTTTCATCGAAATATGTGATGCTTTCAGATACAACATGGTGACAGAGGATGCTATCAGACTAAGGTTATTTCCATTTTCACTGAGGGATAAAGCTAGAAGTTGGCTTCACTCTTTGCCTTCGGGATCTATAACCACATGGGAGGACCTATTACAGAAATTTTTAGCCAAGTTTTTCCCAATGGCTAAGACTGCGAAGATGAGGATAGCAATTTCCCAGTTTGAGCAACAATAGGGTGAATCTTTATATGAAGCCTGGGAGAGATACAAAGAGATGCTAAGGAAGTGTCCACACCATGGCATACCGGATTGGATGGTGGTCAACACATTCTATAATGGATTGGGATGGCAATCAAGACCGATTGTAGATGCAGCTGCAGGAGGAGCTTTATGGGCCAAAAGTTATGAAGAGGCCTATAACCTTATCGAGACAATGGCAGCAAATGATTTCCAAAACCCTACAGCCAGGATGCCACAGCCCAGAGTTGTAGGTTTGTTAGAAGTGGATGCTATCACATAATTGTCAGCACAGATGGCATCCATGGCGAAGAAAATTGATTCATTGACAGAGACCAAGGCGAAGACAGTTGCCTTTGTGTGTGAGATTTGTGCAGGGTCACATTCAACGGATCAATGTGCTATCAGCTCAGAGTCTGTACAGTGTGTGAGCAATTATAGGAAGGATCAAGGATAATTTCAGAACACATACAACTCCAACAACCACAACCATCCAAGATTCAGTTGGTCAAATAATCAAGGAAATCAACAGAGTCAGTTTCAACCGAATAATCAATTTTAGTCACAGTCAGCTCAGCAACAGTTTGCACTAAGACCACCTTACCCATCGGGATTCTCTCAACAACAACATCACACTCCAGCTGCACCTCAGCAAGAAAAGAAGTTAGAGATGGAGGAGATGATGATGAAGTACATGGCAAATATAGAGGTGATGATTAAAAGTCAAGCAGTGGCTATTAAATATTTAGAAACTCAAATGGGTCAGATGGCGAGCATGCTTAACAACAGGCCCCAGGGTTCATTGTCAAGTACCACAGAAGCAAATCCAAGAAGAGAAGGGAAGGAACAATGCCAGACAATCACACTCAGGTCTGGGAAACAGTGTGCAGGAAATCAACCAGGCGCGCCCGCGCCATGTTTACAAAGGGAAGACGCGCGGCCGCGCGAGGCAGAAAAGTTATCTGAGAAGAAAGCAAGTAAGGAAGATTCTAAGTTACAGCAGGAAGAGAAGGATAAAGCAGGTTCAGTTGAGAAGCCCGTGAATCAAATACCACTAGTTCACCCTCTGGTTCCGTATCCACAAAGATTGAATAAGCAAAGATAAGCAGTTCAGCAAGTTCTTAGAGGTCTTTAAAAAATTACAAATTAATATTACCTTTCGTTGAGGCATTGGAACAGATGCCTAGTTATGCAGAGTTCATGAAGGGTATTTTGTCAAGGAAGAAGAGATTAGAAGATTTTGAGACAGTAGCCTTGACAGAGGAATGCAGTGCAGTGCTTCAGCGTAAATTACCTCCGAAGCTGAAGGATCCGGGCAGTTTCATAATTTCGTGCACAATCAAAAAGATGAGCTTCAGTAAATGTCTGTGTGATATTAGGGCAAGTATAAATTTGATGCCCTTGTCAATATTCAATCAGTTGGGATTGTCGGCCCCAAGGCCGATAAATATTTCTTTATAGCTAGCTGACAGATCCATCACTTATCCTTGGGGAATTATTAAAGATGTTTTGGTGAAAGTGGATAAATTCATCTTTCTGGCTGATTTCATCATTTTAGATTATGAAGAAGATAGGAGTATACCAATCATACAGGGAAGACCATTCCTAGCAACAGGAAGAACCTTGATTAACGTACAGAAAGGGGAACTCACTATGCGTGTTCATGATCAGGAGGTTACCTTTAACGTATTCAAGGCAATGAAGTTTTCGACATATGAAGAGGAATGCTTTAGGGTTGATTTGATGGATCAGGCCTTAAATGATGAAGTAGAGAGTTTGGTGAATAATGAACCATTGAGAAGTGTTCTTGCGAGAAATTTAGAACTAGAGGATAAGGAATTTGAAGAACTTGTGCAATTTCTTGATACTACTCCACAATTCAAAAAATTCAAAATTCCTGTTAAGCCATTGAAGAAAGCTGGAGAGACGTCAGTAAAATTAAAGCCATCTCTTGAGACACCTCCAGAACTTGAATTGAAACCACTTCCAGACCATTTAAGGTATGCATTTTTAAATAAAGATTCAAAGTTACCTGTGATTATTTCTTCTGAACTAACATCTTTTCAGGAAGAAAAACTGCTACGAGTCCATAGTGAGTTCAAGTCAGCTATTGGATGGACTATAGTAGATATAAAAGGGATCCGCCCTTCTTTTTGTATGCATAAGATCCTACTGGAGGATGATAGTAAGCCATCAGTGGAGCAACAAAGAAGACTTAATCCGATTATGAAAGAAGTGGTTAAGAAGGAAGTATTGAAATGGCTGGATGCAGGCATAATTTATCCAATTTTTGATAGTTCATGGGTGAGCCCAGTGCAATGTGTACCAAAGAAGGGTGGCATGACCATGATTTCTAATGAAAATAATGAGTTAATTCCAACACGAACAGTGACGGGGTGGAGAGTCTGCATGGACTACCGCAGGCTTAACAAAGCTACAAGGAAAGATCACTTTCCACTGCCATTTATCGATTAAATGTTGGATAGACTAGCAGGCCACGAGTATTATTGCCTTTTGGACGGGTATTCAGGCTACAATCAGATTGTGATAGCTCCAGAGGATCAAGAAAAGACAACCTTCACATGTCCATATGGAACTTTTGCTTTCAGAAGGATGTCTTTTGGTCTGTACAATGCTTCAGCCACTTTTCAGAGATGCATGATGGCTATTTTTTCAGATATGGTGGAACAGAATGTGGAGGTATTCATAGATGATTTTTCGGTATTTGGGGATTGTTTTGATTTATGTCTTGAGAATTTGATGATGATATTGAGAAGGTGTGTTGAAACAAACTTAGTACTGAATTGGGAAAAGTGCCATTTTATGGTACAAGAACGAATAATTCTAGGACACAAGGTTTCGAAGAAGGGACTCAAGGTGGACAGGGCTAAACTAGAAATTATTGAGAATTTGCTGCCACCTACCTCAGTAAAAGGTGTTCGCAGTTTTCTTGGACATGCAGGCTTTTATCGCAGATTCATAAAAGACTTCTCTAAGATAACTAAACCACTTTGCAGTCTATTGGAGAAGGATGCACAGTTCAATTTTGATGAGGCTTGCGTGTTTGGCATTTGAGCACTTGAAGGGGAAACTAACTTTAGCACCAGTTATTACTGCACGAGATTGGGATTTGCCATTCGAATTAATGTGTGATGCCAGTGATTATGCTGTGGGGGCTGTTTTGGGTCAGAGAAAGGAAAAGATTTTCATGTGATCTATTATGCCAGCAAGACCCTTACAGATGTGCAGTTGAACTACACCACCACAAAGAAAGAATTACTGGCAGTTGTGTATGCTTTTGATAAATTTAGAGCGTTTCTGATTGGTACGAAGGTGATAGTGTACACGGATCACGCGGCAATTCGACACTTAGTGGCAAAGAAGGATGCAAAGCCCCGTTTGATCAGATGGATATTATTATTGCAGGAATTTGATTTGGAGATGAAGGACAGAAAGGGCACTAAGAACCAAGTGGCGGACCACTTATCTCGACTAGAGAATCCGAAAAGGGAGGTAGACGACAAAGTTAAAATTAATGAATCCTTTCCAGATGAGCAGTTATTTGTGGTGAAAGGGGAAGTGCCATGGTTTGCAGACTACGCGAACTACTTGGTGAGTAAGATGGTACCTTCTGACTTGGTTGGTCATCAAAAGAAGAAATTCCTGCATGATGTTAAATGGTTTATATGGGATGAACCATATTTGTTTAAACAATGTGTCGATCAGATGATAAGGAGGTGTATCCCGTATAGTGAGATCAAGGTGATTCTGTAGGATTGTCATGCTTCTGTGTATGGGGGTCACTATGGTGGAGAGCGAATAGCAGCTAGAGTGCTACAAGCAGGATTCTACTGGCCGATAATTTTCAAGGAGGCTTACAGTTTCTTTCAGAGATGTGATAGATGTCAAAGAGTCGGGAACATTTCAAAAAGAAATGAAATGTCATTGAATACAATCCTCGAAGTGGAAATTTTTGATGTGTGGGGGATTGATTTCATGGGCCCTTTCGTTTCTTCATGTGGGAATCTATATATCTTGCTAGCAGTGGATTATGTGTTGAAGTGGGTGGAAGTGGCAGCTCTTCCAACAAATGATGCCAAAGTGGTCCTCAGGTTTTTACAAAGAAGTATCTTCACGAGGTTTGGGACTCCAAGGGCCATCATTAGTGATGAAGGCAGTCATTTTAGCAATAGGCAGTTCACAGCTTTGTTGGCTAAGTATGGGGTGAATCATCTCATTGCTACAGCGTATAATCCACAAACGAATGGCCAAGCAGAAGTGTCAAATCGGGAAGTTAAAAGAATTCTTGAAAAAGTTGTGAACCCCACTAGAAAGGATTGGTCCTTAAAGCTTGATGATGTTGTGTGGGCATATAGGACTGCGTACAAAACTCCATTGGGCATGTCACCTTTTCAGCTAGTTTATGGCAAAGCATGTCATCTTTCTATGGAGCTAAAACATAAGGCATATTGGGCGATTCGGAAGCTCAATTTTGATTTGAAAACTGCAAGAGAGAAACGCCTACTCCAACTCAATGAGTTGGATGAATTTCGATTACAGGCGTATGAAAATTCTAAGTTGTACAAGGAGAAGGTGAAGAAATGGCATGATCGCAAGATCATAGAGAGAACATTTGAGCCGGGACAAAGAGTACTTTTGCTTTTCAACTTCAAACTTAAACTTTTTCCTGGGAAGATAAAATCAAGATGGTCAGAGCCATTTACAGTGAAGATTGTCTTCCCACATGGTGCAATAGAAGTATTCGATAAGTTTCCCGACAAGCCGTTTAAAGTGAATGGACAGTGGCTGAAGCATTACTTTGGTGGCGAGGTTGATAGACAAAAAGTCACCTCGATTCTTTCTTCGACATGAGATTCAGAGACAGTCAAGCTAATTGACTATAACTTAGCGCTTGATGGGAGGTAACCCATTGTTTCTATCTCTACCTCTTATTTAGTTCTATTTTAAATTCTATTTGATGTATTATTTGCAGGATTAAATATTTTAGTTTAGTTAGTGTGAACGTATTATCAGGTGAAATTAGTTAATGTGTAATCATCAGTTCATGTGTGATTTTGAAGGATTGATATTTGATATTGATAATTGTTGATTGTACAGGTGTATTGGAGTGGAGTAGTCACTGCTTTAAGAACTGGGAGCTGCAGAATGAGATTGCAGAATGCACCAGGCGCACCCGCACTATGATATCAGTACAAAATTGAGCGCCCGCGCTACATGTCTAAGTAACACAAAAAAAGGCACTCACGCGCCCACGCCATGTCTACATTGAAAACATGCGCAGTCGCGCCCGACACCGAAAGTTGAAAAAAAAAATTTGGGTTTTAAAGACGTGTTTAAACACATTTCTTCTTCATTCGAAATAACAGAAGTTGTGTTCCTTTGGTCTCTACACCACGCACAATTCCTACTCTCCAAATAGTTGCAAATTGAAGTTGTAAATTCTCTTCTCCATCCGTTCATCTCATCCTACGTCGTGCGCATCAGTTACTCTACCCACATCAAACCTCTCACTGATAAAACTAGGGTTTCAGTGGGTTTGTACAACATAAGTTTGGGGATATTCAGTCAGTAGTTATCACTCACGATTTTACCAGGCAAATCATCTTCTCTTCATTCAGTCTCAAATGGGTCCTAAGCGTGCTCAATCTCGCACCCCTGAATCATGGGGAATCTCTTTATGTGTGCCAAAGTGGAGAAAATGTTGATTTGTCAAAGTTTATCAACTTGGATGCTCAAATAGAATACTACCAAATTATGGGGAAGTCATTTATTCGCTAGCGAGGGTTCAAGCCCGACACACAAGACAGACAGTTAGTGCAAATGATTGGAGAAAGGTGTTGGCATGGTGTGTGTTCTACGCCAGTGGCTTCACCTATGGCTGTTGTGCGGGAGTTCTATGCTAATGTGCGAGAAATAATGAATGGGTTTTCTTTTGTTCGTGGGATTGAAGTGGACTACAAACCGAGAGCTATTCGTCAAGTGTTCCATTTGCCCGACCCTCCGCTGGACGAATAAATTGGGTGGAGGCAGAACGTTTAGAAATAGATTTGGACGTTGTTATCACTGATCTGTGTATTCCAGGGACCCAGTGGACATGCATTCCTGACATGAATCACCCCAAGTCATTTCTGGCTTCCACTCTCAATCGTTATGCAAAAGCCTGGAATCTCTTTATGTGTGCCAAACTTATGCCATCTCCTCACCAGCATGAAATTACAGTGGAGCGAGCAATTATATTATGGGGAATCATTGTTGGAAAATATATCGACGTGGGTCACTTGATGAATCAGAATATGATGAGATATATGCGGGGAAGTACTATAGGGAGTATTCCACATGCTTCAATAGTGATGCATTTGTGTGCCAAGGCAGGAATTAGGTGGACGGATGAGCAGTTGTAATTCCCGGGCCAAGACATTACGCATGCTACAATCGCAAGATTTGAAGATTGGCAAGGGGGTACACCGCATCCAAGAGGAAAGGTTTTTATTTTGCGTCCTGGATCGTCTACACCTTTATCGCAGCCCTCCAAGTTAAATAAAGCAGGCACGTCAACCCAAGCAACTGCTGTTACTGGGGATCAACAGCTCTGAAGGTTGGAGCGAAAGGTCAACGCTATGTACGACAATTTTGCAGCGTTTACTACGGGTTTGACAAGATCACTAGCGGAGGCGTTTGCACAGTAGGGGACTATGCTTGAGTGGCCATAGTTTGGGACCTCCGTGCCATTTCCACCACCGAATTCATCACCCGAAGAGGGTGGTGCAGCTGATCAGTAGGGAAGTTCTTCTAACCCTTTACCTTCATTCATTGAAGCAATGAATATTTTAAGTTTGAGGGTATTGGGTAGTAGGGTAGTTGCATGTAGTGTTTGCACGATTAGTTTAAATTTTATATTTTTATGTGTTAGTTAATAATTGTAGTAAATTTTTTGTTTTTAGTAGTATTATATGTGTTAGTTATACGTTTAGTTGCATGTCTCGCAATTCTAGCTTTATGGAAGTTATGTCTAGCCTATGATGAAAATGAATTTTGAAGGATTATTGAGTATTTTGGATAACATAAACTTAGATATAAAATTTTACATGATGTAATCCATGGATGCTGTTTAGATGCTTTTGGTTTGCACGGGCGTGTTCACAATTGCTTGTAGGCATAAGAATTATGTGTTGCATTGTTTGATAGGAAATGTGGTTTTAAAAAGAGAATTATGTGGAAAATGGACTTAGAATATACAAAACATTGATAATCAAATTTTGGGAACGCATGGGTATGCTATATATAAAAAAAACAATAATGTGGCTAGTCTTATTTCAGGGCCTTTGTTACTTGAGTAAGTACGCCCGTAGAGGTGTCTTAACACCTAGCGTCCTAAGGTCTTTTATAGTCTAGGAGTCGTTGGTTGAAAGCTCACTAAGGGGTAGCATTGTTAGCCTAATGGAATAAGGCATTGCACAGTCATGTGAAAAAAAAATAGCAATAAACATCGCGAGAAAGGGCAAAAATTGCCTTCGTGAGTAGAAATAAAGCAGTTTAAACCCATTATTGAACCTCAATTTGTTTTGATATGTTAGAATAATCTTTGTTGCATGAGTATACATGGATCTTGGTTTAGACTTTAATTTTCTGTTTTGAGCAGTTTAGCATGTGTATTCTTTGCTTTAATCAAGTTTTGGTGAACACAACAAACACACACCACATCTTTATAGCATATATGAATTATTTGAGTGTATAATATTATGCCTATAGTTTGGTTTGAATTTGTATTCTCGAATCTGGATAATTCGTTGAGGCATTTTGGACTAAAATTCTGTTATAGCTGGAAAAATGTGAGACTCATTGGCATCGTAATCTAGTTGCATAGCATGTAGTTGCATTTTCAGTGTTTATTGTAGTAGCATTGCTTGAGGGCAAGTAATAGTTCAAGTTTGGGGGTATTTGATAAGTAGGTTTTATACCTACTTATTGGATATCAATTCACGCGAACTATGCTCATCTCAAGTATATATTAGTATATTTTTAGTTGCATTTTGTGTTAATTTGCATTGCATGTAATGAGAACTCCGATGGTATGAAATTGCTGGAAAAGGCACAGTTCGGCAGTGATAGGTGGCACGAGACTAATAAAGGCATGACACGAGGAATGCGTGGAGTTACGGAGCTGAGCAATGATGGAAGAGCAAGCATCAAGCAGTGGAAAATAAGAAACAACAGCAGAACATAAGAAGGCAGGACACAGAAGCTGCGCGGCCGCGCGGCTAAATGAGCTAGAAATCACTCGCCCGCGCCACACACCTACAAAAGCCAGAAATGTTACCAGGTGCGCCCGCGCCTGTTTTGAACTAGAGCCTCACGCGGCTGCGCGCATCATCGACTGTTGTTGTTTGACTTTATTTTAATTTTGAAATTTGAAGTATTTGAGTAGAGATAAACTACTCTGGTTGGTACCAGACGCGTATTATTATTGTTTTTATCAGTTTTTCATATTAGAGAACGACGGTTCCAAGCGTTGAACGTATTTCCAAAGAGGGTTGAGCATACATTGAATATTTTCTTCATCTTCTTTTGGATTGATTCATTGAATAAGAACTACTTTCATTTTGCTGGATAATATTGGAGATTTGAATAGAACTTTTGGATTATAAACTGTAATTGGGTTTGAGCGATTCTATCTTCTCTCTCAACTGTTTTATTTATTTTTCATGTGTTGCTATAACCCCATAATGGCTTTTGGTTCAGAAATGAACTAAATTCCATTATGGGGTTCTAACGGAGATTGATATGTAATCTAATATTAATGACCTGATTGCTTGATTGTGTGGTTGTCATGGAATTTCTATTATGATTGCTTGGATTGCATGAATGTTTGATCACCATTCATTTTATGTACTTATATGAAATTAAAAAATGACATGTGAGTATGGTTGTAATCATGATAGCATGCGTTTATGAGGCTGAATTCTGTAGCTTTATATTTCGTGAACCAGATAGAAATATATTGTTTCACCGTGTGTAGTTGTATAAGAGCTTACGCTTCAATTCAATATTGCTGCAAAGTCACATAGAAATATAGTGATTTTTGTTTTATTGATGATTACATGATTTCTATTGCACGTAGAGGTTATGTAAGTAGGTCATAATGCATTGAAAAATGGTTATGTCTAGTTTTCGTGCTCTTGGCTAATTTTCCATGATGGTATTATTTAGATGAAATATGAATTGAAGTTAGAATCCCATTATTTTCATATTTGATTTATTATTATATTATTCTTCTTTTATTCGTTAAGTTAGTTTAGATTCATTCAAAATTATAGCATTCGTTTAAGCGTATATAAATAGTGATACAGTTGATGCATAATAATTTAATCTTGAATCCTTTCTCCGTGGATCGATACTTTCTTACTCTGTACTACTTGTTGACTCATATATGCTTGCATGAGTTAGAGTCCTTTTATTACAACTAAAAAGGAGGCAACAGTCACCTTGTTCAGGACATTCTGGCTCAGCATTAACAGTAATTAGGTTGTTGTTAATGATGTATTTGAGCTGCTGATGAAGGGTGGACGGGACGACTCCAGCCATATGAATCCACGGTCTTCCCAAGAGTAGGTTGTATCTTGTAGCTATTTTGAGCGCATGAAAGGATACGTAGAATGTGTGTGGACCAATCTCGACAGGTAGTTCAATCTCTTCGATAACATTTCGTCGGGATCCATCAAAAGCTTTGATAATTGTATGGCTTCTTCGGATCCTGTTGAGATTGATGTTCATCTTCTCCAAGGTGGCATAAGGGCATATGTTCAAAGATGACCCTCCATCTATCAGTACTCCTTCTACCACGTATCCGGAGGACATAACTGCTATGTGCAACGATTTGCAATGACCCGTCCCTTCGGGAAGTATGTCATCATCAGTGAAGGATATCACATTGCTGTTAAAAATGTGATCATCCAGGTGATGGAACTTTTCAACATCCACTGATTTTGGCAAGTAGGCGTCTTCTAAAACTCTCAGTAAGACCTTCCTGTGATCCTCTAAGGAGAATACCAAGTCTAGTATGGAAACCTATTGTGAAACTTCTTTCAAGCTTAAAACCACTTTGTCTTCATTGTGTCCCATAGTACGGAGGAATTCTTCAATCTTCTCCATGAAAACTTTCCTCTTTGATTTGATGGCAGACTTTATCACCCGTTGGGGAAGATACAGTGGATTTTTTTTCGACACTGCAGCAGTTATGTGGGATGTGGATCCTTCAGCCTCTCCATAATTCCATGACACTTTCTGTAGGCTGACAACAGGATATTGTGGTATGAATGGCAAGATTATTGGCTTTGGCGCAGCCACTTTCAAAGGATTTTCAACACCTTTGAGTTGAATAGGTTGAATTGTATGTGATGGGGTAGCTGAATCTGTCTCAGAAGATATAACTGCTACGACTTCCTTCCACTTTGTAGGAAATGTGTCTCCACTCTCCAGTGATACAGCGTCATTGTCTGTCATTTGTAGGACACTGCTATCAATTAGGTTCTGAATTAGATGGCGGAATGCCCAGTATTCTTCAGTGTTGTGACCAAGAGAGTGGGAGTGGTATTGACATACTCCATTAAAATCAAACCGTCTTGAATGCGGGCTGATTGGAGATAGCAGAGCTGTGATTCTTCCTTCATTGATCAGCATCTGCAATATCTCTTCCATCGGTTGGCCTAAACAGGTGAATTCCCTTTTGTTGGCTAAATCCCTGCGGGCTTTGGCATTTGCTCTTTTTGCAATTTTATCCTCCAGTGTTTCACTTTCTGGAGTACGTGGTGTACTTGTAACAAGAGGAAGGAGGCTAGTATGCTCTTGGCTGAATAATTGACGTGTAACTTGGTGCTGATGGACCACCAGTTCTGCCAATTGATTAACTTGCTCGCGAAGAGCCTTCATTTTTTGTTCCATCATAAACTGGAACTGTGCATGATTCCACTTGTCAGCACTATCCTTGCTGGTTTGGGAAGATCCACCATTATAGTGGGAAGTCTGTCCACTACTCCAATTGATCACGTTAACCTCCTCTTCTTTGTGTTGAGGAAGAGGGTTATCTTTCACATGGGGTTGGTCAGGTTTGGTTACCACGATCTCACCATTATCAATCAAATCCTGGATTTTATGCTTCAAGGCCCAGCAATCCTGAGTGTCATGGCCTAGAGCTCAAGCATGATAAGCACACTTCCTGTTATCATTAAAACCCTTCCCACTTGGGTTAGCTGGTGGAAGAAGATGGGTAATTTTCTTCTGAGTTATCAGAAGATTGAGAATGTTCTCGAGTGATTCCTTTAAGGGTGTGAACACTCGAGTGCACCTTTTGGCAATGGCGGGTTTGAAGACTGAGCTAGAAAAGGGGAGTAGTTTCTCCTCTGAATAGGCATGCTCTGACTGCCTTTTTGTCCTTGTAGTATCAAGGAAACATCTTCCTCTTTCTTCTTATGGACCCTCCGGGGGTTGTTTCCATAACTTCCAGACTGGATGTGCTCAGCTACAGCTTTGAGAGCGACAAGGTCTTGAATCTTTCATGACTTCAATCCCATCTCGGCCATTTCTCTATGTTTGATCATTTCAGAGAATGGTTTGCCAAGACCAGCTAAAACTCTCTCGTAGAAGGGAGCTTCTTGAATATCTATGAAGGTCATCACCATTTCAGACTCAGTCATAAAGGGAATAACTTGAGTCTTGGAGTTGTCTAATCTGGTATACTGTGACACCCCCAAATCCCGGTACTTCATTTCCTCAGGATTTGGTGTTCACGTAATCAAAACATTCATTTCTAACTACCCAATTATAATAAAATTGAATAACAAACCTGCCCATACAGGAATAAACTTAAATAAATCTCCCAGGTTAACTAACCTTTACAAACAATCATTCATGCGGAAAATTAAAATAAACTTCATTACAATCTTTAAACCAAGTTTGAAAATAAACTATTCAATTATTACAAGTCTTCAGCATTGCTTCGTCTTTCCTTTCCCTTTACTGGTACTAGGTACATCACCAGTTTCAACCTTAGTTGTAAGAAATTTTACAGGCAAGAGTGAGCAAACAAGGCCCACTTGAAATAACAAGAATTAAATCATTAAACTTTTACATCATTTGTCAACATTAAGCTCAATAGAATTTAACAATATATTCTATTAACTTTTGGAAAGCTTTAACCTTTACTGAGGGTCTAATGACCGCGAATCATGTCCACAGTTATAAGTAATTTTTCAACTTAAACTTTAACAGTCATAAGACTATAAGGACTTCACGTACTTAGGGGGATCAACCCTTCGTACAATGTATTGTGCACAATCATTTTAATGCTAAGCGTAACCTCTTATAAAAGAGTTTTTCTTCTCAGTATTTAGAATACAAGTCCGTACCAAAGTGAGTTTGGTTTGGATACATCATGGGGTAATTTAGAATTCAACGGTAATCAACTAAGGTTTAGTTGATTACAAACGACATAACTGTATACTATGGAATAATCATAGTTTAATTGATGTTTATAAATTGACATCATGCTTTAGGGATAATATAATAGCATACAAATTGAATAATTATAACCTACCTTGCTTGAACAATAATAAGACAAGGTTAATTGAATAATAAACATCCACAACGTGTATATAATTGTACATGCTAAACCACAAGTTAATTACAAGAATAACTTGCTCCAAATAAATTTACACCATTATATGATAATCGAAATTGAAACAATAATTAGTTCAATAACACCAATGATTAGAAAACTTATACAATAAAGAACTTGCTAAATATCAAAAGTTAAGGCTTAGAAACTTGCTCAATGTGAAAGGTAGGTTTAGGAAACTTGCCTTTAGCACAAGCTACACTTTTACCACTTGAATTGATACCCTAAACATATGTCATATTAACATAATTAGTCCTAACCAACATTGTACATTTATATAAATAATTACATTCATCATATGGGTTGAATTACCCATTCACATAATCAATTATTTTTTAAGTAGATAATACTTAATAACATGATAGTTCATAGTCTAATAATACTGAAATTATCATTTAACATTATTATGATAAACACATAACATTTATTTTCAAGTTTTGTACATTTAAACAAAACTGTCAGACAGTTCTGCCAAGCCGCGCCGCGGCGCCACAGTTTGTATTGTGGCTCGCGCTGAGTCGGCGCTGCGGCGCAGCGATTATACTATGAGCCGGCGCTGCGGCGCAGTGATTGTGCAACAGGTCGTGCTTACGTCATGGTGATGGCGCTGCGGCGCCAGAAATGAACTGCTGGGCCGCGCCGCGGCGCGAACTGTCAGCGTCGACTGACAGCTTCGGCAACCATGAAAGAAAAAGCCAAATTGGCCAAAAAGCTCGAATCTAATAGACTAGTTATACTCTATTTTATATATAAACTTCATATAAACATATAGTAAAGACTTCTAACATGTTTTTACTCATAAATTAACACAAACATCAAATATCCAACACCCAATTTCAATATTTTTGTCAAAAACTCCATTTTTGATATCTTCCATGAAAATCAATACTGTGATTTTGTTATTCAACCAAAACAGTAAATTCTAAGCATCATGATTATGATGTTACATACTCTAGCAATTCTTATAATCAATTTATCAATACAACAACTAATTACACCTTAATTTCCATTTTAACTAAAGTCATACTCATTCATAAAAACTCTCTGTAAAATAATTTCTTCATAAAATACATACATACATGAATTAATATATCTTATAATCATATATAACTCATAAAACAACCATATAATCAATAATCATGCCAAATTATAAGCATAACAACAATTTATCTTTTATAAAAATCACAGAGAACTTTTTAGAAGAAGAAAACTAAATTTTTTAAAGAAAAAGATGGAGCTCCTACCTTGGATTAGGAAGATGATGATATTATCTTCTTTGATTGTCAAGCTTTTTTCCAAAACCTGTTAAAATATCTCTCAATTCTCTCTAGTTTTCTCTCTGTATTTCTTTCTTCTTCTTCTTCTTTTCTCTCTGTAAAGTTCAACTGAGTCCCTAACTCTAACATACGTACTATAAAATATAACGTATATAGTAATAATATATATTAATTATATAATATAAGTACTGATATAAATATATCAGTTATATAAGTTTTGAAATTTAAAAGCCATAAGGCTTGTTTGGCTAGTCTAAATAAAATAACCCATTAATCATTACTCCTTGTTTGGTAAATTGAATTAAAATATAATAGATTAAAGACTTATTATGCATTAAGCCTTGTTTGACAAAACTAAATTAAACCATTTTTAATTTATTTTAATAACTCCTTTATAGCAAGGTTATTAGTCACACCTTTATTAAATTAATAAATCAATTAAACATTAATCTATTAAATTACTTTAACACATAAATAATTATAATTTTTTTTTTACAATTATAATTTCATTTAATCAACTAATATTTCAAACTACAATTTCTCATTTAAATATTATTATTTATTTAAAATCATTATAAGCTCTCTAGCTTATTAAATTAAGCTTCATTATTATAAAATCTCATAATAATTAATTTATTTAGCTCCTTAATTATTTACTCAATAAATAATTAATTAAATCACATCAACTCAAATTGTCATATAACTCAATAAATATTTAATATTGCCAATAAATATTTAATATTTAATATTTAATTATTTATTCAACAAATAATTAAATAAACCACATCACTCAAATTGAACAATTATTTATTCAACAATAACATATCCATTAAATACTTAAATAAATCAATAAATATTTAATATCACACTTTAAAATTACGGAATGTTACATCATTCCCTCCTTACAAGGATTCTGTCCTCAGAATCACAACTCAAACAAATCATTCGTTACATTCTTCCCTACTTACAAAGATTCTGTCACCAGAATCGAAGACACAGATTAAACAAATAACTCAAGGTATTCCTTCAATATTTTCTCTTCGAGTTCCCACGTAGCTTCTTCAGCGTTGTGGTTTCTCCATATCACCTTCACAAAAGGTATCACCTTATTCCTGAGCACTTGTTCTTTCCTGTCGACTATCTGGATAGGAATCTCTTCATAAGACAAATCTTTCTCGAACTGCAATGGTTCATACTCAATCACATGTTTGTAGTCTGGTTTATATGGTCGTAACACCGAAATATGAAAAATATTATGAATATTTTCCAACTCTGGAGGTAGAGCTACCTCGTAAGCCACTTCTCCCACTCTTCGCAGCACTTCAAAGGGTCCAATAAACCTCGGACTTAACTTTCCCTTTTTACCGAAACGAATTTTCCCCTTCCAGGGAGAAACTTTTAAGAATACAAAAGTTCCTACGTCAAATGTACGATCTTGTCTGTGTTGATCATCATACTTTTTCTATCTGTCTTGAGCTGCGACCAGTCTTGTCCTGATGAGTTTGACAACATCAGCAGTTTGTTGTACCAGTTCTGGTCCTAACAGTTGGCGTTCACCGACTTCATTCCAACACAGTGGGGTTCTGCACTTTCTACCGTACAATGCCTCGTAAAGTTGGCATGTCGATGCTCGCGTGATAACTGTTGTTGTAAGAAAATTCCACCAATGGTAGTTGATCTTCCCAGCTTCCTTTAAAGTCCATGACACATGCTCTCAGCATATCTTCCAATGTCTGAATTGTTTGTTCGCTTTGGCCATCTGATTATGGATGATAAGCCGTACTCATTCGCAACTGTGTTCCCATACATTCTTGTAGTCTCTTCCAAAAATTCGATGTAAACCGCGGATCTCTATCAGACACAATTGATACTGGCACTCCGTGCCTTGAAACGATCTCCTTAATGTATAATCTTGCCAACTGATCAAGATTGAATCTAATCTTTATTGGTAAAAAGTGCGCTGATTTCGTCAGTCTGTCCACTATTACCCAAATCGCATCGCATCCTCTCTGAGTAGTTGGAAGACCCACCACAAAATCCATCGTGATGTGTTCCCACTTCCATTCCGGTATTTCTAACGGTTGGAGTAATCCGCTGGGTCTTTGATGTTCGGCTTTTACTCTCTGACATGTCAAGCATTTCGCTACGCATTCAGCAACATCTCTTTTCATATTTGGCCACCAAAAATGCCGGCGCAAATCCTGATACATTTTCGTGCTTCCTGGATGAATTGAATACTTTGAGCTATGAGCTTCAGTCAGAATTTCTTCTTTCAGCTCTAGCACTGCTGGAACTCAAATTCGTCCATTGAACCGTAGTAAACCTTCGGTATCGACCTTGTATTTTACATCTCCGTCTTCACCCAAATTCTTTTTGATTTTTCCACACTCTCCATCTTGTAATTGAGCAATTTTCACTTTGTTCACTAAAGTTAGATCAGCTTCTATCTGGAATAGTTGTTCGTCAGATTCTTTTGGAAATTTGATTTCCAACTCCAATTTTGTCAATACTGAAATGAGCTCCTTTTGAGTTGTTATAAGCATCAACTTCTCCCGACCTTTCCTGCTTAAAGTATCTGCAACTACATTCGCTTTACCCGGATGATAAAAGATCTCACAATCGTAATCTTTTATTAATTCCATCCACCTTCTTTGACGCATGTTCAAAACCTTCTGAGTGAAAATATACTTCAGACTTTTGTGGTCTGTGTAGATCTCACATTTCTCTCCATAAAGATAGTGTCTCCATATTTTTAGAGCAAACACCACTGCAGCCAATTCCAAATCATGAGTCGGATACCCCTTCTCATAATCCTTCAATTTTCTTGATGCATAGGCAATAACTTTGCCGTTCTGCATAAGAACACAACTCAACCCTTTATGTGAGGCATCACTATATACCACAAAATTCCCTGTATTATCTGGCAAAGTCAATACAGGTGCCACACTTAACTTCTTCTTCAAATCTTGGAAACTCTCTTCGCACTTCTCCGTCCAAACGAATTTTACAATTTTTCTTGTCAAATTTGTTAGCGGAGTGGCTATCTTAGAAAAATCTTGAATAAATCTTCTATAATAACCAGCCAGTCCCAAGAAACTCCTCACTTCCGACGGTGTTTTTGGTTGTTCCCAATTGATTACTGCTTCCACTTTCGACGGATCCACTGAGATCCCATCTTTGTCAATCACATGCCCCAAAAATTGTACACGGTCGAGCCAAAATTCGCACTTAGAGAACTTCGCGTACAGTTTTTCCTTTCTTAGTGTCTCCAATGTCAGACGTAAGTGTTCCACGTGTTCTTCTTGAGTTTTGGAATACACTAGAATGTCATCAATGAATACCACTACAAACTTGTCTAGGAATGGTTTAAACACCCTGTTCATCAAATCCATGAACGCAGCAGGTGCATTGGTTAAACTAAAAGACATCACCAGAAACTCGTAATATCCATACCGAGTTCTGAATGTCGTTCGGGGTATATCCTCCTTTCTTACCTTCAATTGGTGATAACCACTTCTCAAATCTATTTTCGAAAAGTACTTAGCACCCTTCAGTTGATCAAACAAGTCATCTATTCTTGGCAACGGGTATTTGTTTTTAATAGTGACTTTGTTTAACTCCCTATAATCAATGCAAAGACGCATTGACCCGTCCTTCTTCTTCACAAATAAAAATGGGGCTCCCCACGGCGATACGCTTGGTTGAATATATTTCTTGTCCAGCAGCTCTTGCAACTGAACCATTAGTTCCTTCATTTCTACCGGAGCCATTCTGTACGGGGCCTTCGATATCAGTGCTATTCCCGGTACTAAGTCGATCACGAACTCAATTTCTCTGTCAGGCGGAAGTCCTGGCAAATCCTCTGGAAAAACGTCTTCGAATTCCCTCACTACTGGTATTTCTTCCAGCTTTACCCCCTTCTTTTGAGTATCGACTATGTAAGCTAAATAGCCCACACAACCTTGACTCAACAATTTCTTGGCCTGCATAGTCGTCAGACATTTCATTTGTCTAGGCGACTTGCTACCATAAAATACTACCTTTGACGGAGTCATAAGGTTTACACACTTCTTTTGGCAGTCAATTACCGCTCCGCATTTGAACAACCAATCCATTCCCAAAATTACATCAAATTCCCCCAGTCTAATCGGAATCAAATCTACCAACAAGACATTCTCCTTAATGTTCACCCTACAGTTCTTGTATACGAATCTAACAGGGATTATTTCCTTATTCGCAATTTCTATGTTCAAAGGAAAATTCAGTTCTTCTCTAGGCAATTCTAACCTCTTAGCAAATTCATCAGATATAAACGAACAAGTAGCACCCGAATCAAATAATACATATGCATCAATATCATTGATTGGGATAATACCTGAAACTACATCCTTTGATTGCACAGCATCTTGCACAGTCATGTTAAAGGTTCTGGCTGTGGGTTTGATTGATGCTGCAGGTCCTATAACAGTCCACGCACCTCCATTGTTATCTCCTTTGCTTCTGGTTGTCACTCCCTCCTTCTTCTTAGGACATTCACGAGCAAAGTGATCCTTGGATCCGCACGTGAAGCACGCATTCTTCTTTGATTGAGTGCAATTTGGGGCGATGTGACCCTCCTGGCCACAATTGTAGCAAACTCGTTTTCCCATCAAGCACGCACCCTTGTGAAACTTTCCACATGTCGCACATGCTTCAAACTTTTTATTCTGGTTACCTTGCTAGTTTCCAGTACCCATACTCCCATTCCACTTCCTCTTGTTGTTGTTGTTATTGTTGTTGTTACTACTACTACTACCACCATTCTTCACCTCATTCTCATTCTTCTTCTTCTTTTGTTCCTGGTTAAATTTTATCACCGCCTCGCCTCCACCTTCAGCGAGTACTGCTTTCTCCATCACTGCTGCAAACGTCTTCAATTGGAACAGGGAAACCCTACTGTACAACCATGGCTTCAGTCCCTGTTCAAACCTCTTCGCCTTACGCTCATCTGTGCTAACCTGATATGGCGCAAACCTCGCCAATTCATTGAATTTTGCAGCATACTCAGATACCGTCATCGTCCCTTGCTTCAGTTCTAGAAACTGTACTTCCAGCTGACTCTTCGAACTCTCCGGGAAATAGGTCTCGAAAAACAACTCCTTGAACCTATCCCAAGTCATCACTCCTGGCCCTTCACGAGTTTTATTAGCCTGCCACCAATAACTAGCTTCTGCTTTCAACATGAACGTTGCGAAAGCAGTCTTCTGATCATCCCCTACCCTAGCGACATCGAACACCTTCTCTATCTCCATAATCCAGGTTTTTGCTTCGAATGGATTCATGGACCCACGGAATTCAGGTGGTCCAACCGCCTTAAACTCCTTAAACGTTGTACCTTGGTTTTGAGGTTGATTCTGCAACGCTCCTGTCAGTAGTGTTACTAGTTGTTGAACGGGATTCGCATCAACATTGTCGTTATTGTTAGTTCCTTCAGTGGTTCTCTGTCGTGTTGGCTGACGTCTGGGAGGCATTTTCTGTTAAAATAAAACATCTATTAAACCATTACTCAACTTCTTTAAGTATTTCTAATTAACTTGCCTCTATAAAAGAAATACCCACATAGCACATAACACTTTGAACAAAATAATAACATTTATTTATTCATAAACTTTCTGAAAACATAACACAATAGCATCTCTGCTATCTACATTCCTTTCCTGAACTACAAAAGTTTCAGGACAACATCATTATTATCATATCCCATGGTTACTTAACACTAGGGACTTACACATTATTTAATACTTATTACGTACATTACTGACACATTTTCTACGATGATCTATTAAGGTACTTCGTAGCCCTATCACGTTCTTCCTCCATGACTCGAAACATTGTTCTGCGATCTAACACGAATGATGGCAGCGTCTCGAACTGAATCGGATATCCCATGACCCGATCTTGAGCTCGATTAATTGCGGTGTTAAATACTTTATCCATCTCTTCCATCTTCATCCTCTTTTCCTACGCGTCTCTCGCTGCTCTTCCAGTTCGTTGATAAGCTTCCTCGTATGCATCTTCAGCTCTTGCCCTCTTAGCAGCTTCTTCTCTCAGCTTGCTCTCCAGTTCAGCGACCATCTCGATCAATTGTTCTTTCTCTCCTTCAGTCTGTATTAATTTCTCCTCAGCGTTAGTCAGTCGTTCTTCACGATCCAGGATCTCATCGTCCTTCTGTGTCATTGCAGTCTATTGTTCAGCTACTATCTCTTGCAATTCCTCAACTGTATCCTGAAGTTCCACGTTACGGTCGTAGACCTCATCATATATACGAGCAGCCATCGAGGTTAGTGGAGTCTCCTCTTCCTCGTCCTCGTTATCTTCATCCTCCTGTGGCAACTCCACGGGATCCTCCTCATCCGTCTCCACATCATCATCCTCATCTTCAACCACTGTGACCAACAGGGCTGACTCCCGTAGCAGTAGTTGTTCCCAAACTACCTGAATGTCGCGAGGCTCCTCCTCTATAGGCATTTGAGGTCCCTCCTCCCTAGCCTGACTGGATTCTCCGACATCAGTCATCCTGACAACAAAATTTTAAAGTTTTAGTTATTAATCATTCTACTCGACACTCGCGAGCACATAAGTGTTTTATTACTTCTTTCTTAAAACTCGATAAGAGTTATCTCCACTATCTTTTCAAAGGTTACTTCCTAAGGCTTTTTTTTTTCCACCAAAGGTTCATAACCTAAAGCTTTGATACCAACCTGTGACACCCCCAAATCCCGGTACTTCATTTCCTCAGGATTTGGTGTTCACGTAATCAAAACATTCATTTCTAACTACCCAATTATAATAAAATTGAATAACAAACCTGCCCATACAGGAATAAACTTAAATAAATCTCCCAGGTTAACTAACCTTTACAAACAATCATTCATGCGGAAAATTAAAATAAACTTCATTACAATCTTTAAACCAAGTTTGAAAATAAACTATTCAATTATTACAAGTCTTCAGCATTGCTTCGTCTTTCCTTTCCCTTTACTGGTACTAGGTACATCACCAGTTTCAACCTTAGCTGTAAGAAATTTTACAGGCAAGAGTGAGCAAACAAGGCCCACTTGAAATAACAAGAATTAAATCATTAAACTTTTACATCATTTGTTAACATTAAGCTCAATA
This sequence comes from Panax notoginseng, assembly GCA_016801055.1. Taxonomy (NCBI): domain Eukaryota; kingdom Viridiplantae; phylum Streptophyta; class Magnoliopsida; order Apiales; family Araliaceae; genus Panax; species Panax notoginseng. The sequence goes on along the minus strand of CM029016.1, from coordinate 181,907,190 downwards.
GAATTTAACAATATATTCTATTAACTTTTGGAAAGCTTTAACCTTTACTGAGGGTCTAATGACCGCGAATCATGTCCACAGTTATAAGTAATTTTTCAACTTAAACTTTAACAGTCATAAGACTATAAGGACTTCACGTACTTAGGGGGATCAACCCTTCGTACAATGTATTGTGCACAATCATTTCAACGCTAAGCGTAACCTCTTATAAAAGAGTTGTTCTTCTCAGTATTTAGAATACAAGTCCGTACCAAAGTGAGTTTGGTTTGGATACATCATGGGGTAATTTAGAATTCAACGGTAATCAACTAAGGTTTAGTTGATTACAAACGACATAACTGTATACTATGGAATAATCATAGTTTAATTGATGTTTATAAATTGACATCATGCTTTAGGGATAATTTAATAGCATACAATTTGAATAATTATAACCTACCTTGCTTGAACAATAATAAGACAAGGTTAATTGAATAATAAACATCCACAACGTGTATATAATTGTACATGCTAAACCACAAGTTAAGTACAAGAATAACTTGCTCCAAATAAATTTACACCATTATATGATAATCGAAATTGAAACAATAATTAGTTCAATAACACCAATGATTAGAAAACTTATACAATAAAGAACTTGCTAAATATCAAAAGTTAGGGCTTAGAAACTTGCTCAATGTGAAAGGAAGGTTTAGGAAACTTGTCTTTAGCACAAGCTACACTTTTACCACTTGAATTGATACCCTAAACATATGTCATATTGACATAATTAGTCCTAACCAACATTGTACATTTATATAAACAATTGCATTCATCATATGGGTTGAATTATCCATTCATATAATCAATTATTTTTCAAGTAGATAATACTTAATAACATGATAGTTCATAGTCTAATAATACTGAAATTATCATTTAACATTATTATGATAAACAAATAACATTTATTTTCAAGTTTTGTACATTTAAACAAAACTGTCATACAGTTCTGCCAAGCCGCGCCGCGGCGCCACAGTTTGTACTGTGGCTCGCGCTGCGGCGCTGAGTCGGCGCTGCGGCGCAGCGATTATACTATGAGCCGGCGCTGCGGCGCAGTGATTGTGCAACAGGTCGTGCTTACGTCATGGTGATGGCGCTACGGCGCCAGAAATGAACTGCTGGGCCGCGCCGCGCCGCGAACTGTCAGCGTCGACTGACAGCTTCGGCAACCATGAAAGAAAAAGCCAAATTGGCCAAAAAGCTCGAATCTAATAGACTAGTTATACTCTATTTTATATATAAACTTCATATAAACATATAGTAAAGACTTCTAACATGTTTTTACTCATAAATTAACACAAACATCAAATATCCAACACCCAATTTTAATATTTTTGTCAAAAACTCCATTTTTGATATCTTCCATGAAAATCAATACTGTGATTTTGTTATTCAACCAAAACAGTAAATTCTAAGCATCATGATTATGATGTTACATACTCTAGCAATTCTTATAATCAATTTATCAATACAACAACTAATTACACCTTAATTTCCATTTTAACTAAAGCCATACTCATTCATAAAAACTCTCTGTAAAATAATTTCTTCATAAAATACATACATACATTAATTAATATATCTTATAATCATATATAACTCATAAAACAACCATATAATCAATAATCATGCCAAATTATAAACATAACAATAATTTATCTTTTATAAAAATCACAGAGAACTTTTTAGAAGAAGAAAACTAAATTTTTTAAAGAAAAAGATGGAGCTCCTACCTTGGATTAGAAAGATGATGATATTATCTTCTTTGATTGTCAAGCTTTTCTCCAAAACCTGTTAAAATATCTCTCAATTCTCTCTAGTTTTCTCTCTGTATTTCTTTCTTCTTCTTCTTCTTTTCTCTCTGTAAAGTTCAACTGAGTCCCTAACTCTAACATACGTAGTATAAAATATAACGTATATAGTAATAATATATATTAATTATATAATATAAGTACTGATATAAATATATCAGTTATATAAGTTTTGAAATTTAAAAGACATAAGGCTTGTTTGGCTAGTCTAAATAAAATAACTCATTAATCCTTACTCCTTGTTTGGTAAATTGAATTAAAATATAATAGATTAAAGACTTATTATGCATTAAGCCTTGTTTGACAAAACTAAATTAAACTATTTTTAATTTATTTTAATAACTCCATTATAGAAAGGTTATTAGTCACACCTTTATTAAATTAATAAATCAATTAAACATTAATCTATTAAATTACTTTAACACATAAACAATTATAATTTTTTTTTTACAATTATAATTTCATTTAATCAACTAATATTTCAAACTACAATTTCTCATTTAAATATTATTATTTATTTAAAATCATTATAAGCTCTCTAGCTTATTAAATTAAGCTCCATTATTATAAAATCTCATAATAATTAATTTATTTAGCTCCTTAATTATTTACTCAACAAATAATTAATTAAATCACATCAACTCAAATTGTCAAATAATTCAATAAATATTTAATATTGCCAAAAATATTTAATATTTAATTATTTATTCAACAAATAATTAAATAAACCACATCACTCAAATTGAACAATTATTTATTCAACAATAACATATCCATTAAATACTTAAATAACTCAATAAATATTTAATATCACACTTTAAAATTATGGAATGTTACATATACCATGATCTGGCTTCTACAGTCAGACTTTTCTGAAACAGCTGCATTATGAGCTTTTCATCCTCAGCATAAGATCTGAGCTCTCCAATGAATACCTTCAAATGTGTGTAAGGATCTCCCAATCCATCATACTTTTTAAAATCGAGAGTTTGAATTTCTCTGGATAATGAACCCTAGGGAAGATACAAAGGTCTGAATATGAAACACTCCCATGTGCTCCAATCCCTTTGATAGACCGAATGGTCTCTTCCATTTATAGGACTTTCTTCTTGATATCACCGGTGTCTGGATCTTCTTTGAGATGGGTAATTTTAGGGGTTTTATTAGTTTTGTCCAACTCAGGTGCGGGAATTTCTTTATCCGGACCCTGGGTTCCTCCATATACAGAGGATTCTATATATATGGGTATTTATGGACCTTGAGTGGACTTGTGTAGTTCTTTGAGCAAAACAGCCAACTCTATAATTTGGTTACTTAATCCTTCGAACTCCTCGCGAGAGACAGGAGTAGGATTAAACTGGCCAGATGTAGCCATGTTTGGCTATAGGCTTGTTGCCTTTTTGGACTTTGAACGGGTAACAATACCAATTGCTTCCCTATAAAAAGACTTATTTAGTTTAGCCTTAGGAAATGTAGAAATGTTACATGATATGTGATGTGTCCGTTTTAGGAGTATTATCTTGCGAAACGGATGTCGATTAACAAGATAGCATGACAGGTTTTGATAAGAAAGGGAATGCATGTACACATATTCCTTCATATTTTTTCCATTACATTTAGATTGACATAGAAATGAAATTACAAGTAATTGAATTTACAAGTAATTGAAATGGGAAAGTATGAAGAAACTTCCCTTCGCGTTTGGTTTATCAGAGGCTAACCTATCTTAGGCTACTCTCGCGGCTTTTTGGCATGAAGGTTCCCAGATCATCACAATTTACTTGACGGGAAGTTAATCCGGTCTTTCAACAGGAGCGAATCTGGGTGGTGCCTTTCTTAAGCCTCATTGGAATTAGTCTTCCTATGAATCCAGTAATCAAACACCGATAGAATAGTCTCCTGGTGGAGGAACCACACAGCATACATTCACATACAACGTGTCTCACCATATGAAAATGATGACATGTGCGAAGCACTAATATCACAAGCAGATATGGTGCAAAACACTAAGTGCAATATGTAAATGCATTCGTACACATTTATTTAAATGTAAATGCAACATCCACACACAAGCAGATAAATGTTTTGAAAAGTTTTGATAGCGACTTAAGCCCTCTTACTAGATGTCCCCAGCAAAGTCGCCACCTGTCGACATCGGGATTTTTATTTGTTCCTTTTCTGTTCTTGTCTTTTGATGTTCTCATGTTAGGTGAGAATTGTTTGGAAAAATAAGTTGTGAAAAGGTCTGACATGTATATGTCAACGATTGGGATTGTAAGAGTCACCAGTGGTATTTTTTAATGATTGCACCAATTCAACCGAGAAAAGGTTTGCACATAGACCAAGTGATGTGACACTGCATAACTGGTCTGTGAAACCGAGATTCGTTAGGGTCCGGGGGCTTTGTTATGTAAGGGGAAGGTGTTAGGCACCCCCCGACATCCGTGGTAACACGGTGATCGCTACTTTTCATTTATAACATTTATCTGAATGTGTGTGTGTGTGTGTGTAGGTCTATGTGCAATTATCTGGAAATAGTGATATGTCTCGTTTGCACCTATATACAAAGGGTTTGAATTTTGTATAAAAGTTCAGTTTTAACAAGATATAGCAGTGATATTTTGTAAAAGAGGTTTTTTCAAACGCTTATGCTCAATAGAAATTGAGGCCTTTGATACTTCCATTTTATTATATGTTCGGCTGAATTGCTTTTATTTTCGAGATACGAAGCATCTTCGAGAAAATAGGATAAAAAGTAGTGTCGAACTCCTTATGGGCATAAGAGTCGTCTAAGGAAATTCAAACACCGTGAATAATTTACAAGCTGGTCACAACTAAAAATGTCCATCACGGGAACCGAATCTAGATTCAGGAGACTGAATCTGTGATCACATGATTCCTAGTCTCACATAATGATGCAGTTTGTATGAAAGCTGTAAACAGTTATATATATAGAAAAGCTGTAAATATATATATATATATATATATATATATATGAGCGATCAACCGCCACGAAATAAACTCCAGACGGGACTAAATATAAATATATATATAAAGACGATCAACCGCCACGAAGTAAACTCCAGGTGGGACTAAATGTATATATATATATATATAGAGAGAGAGAGAGAGGGTCCGGTTCTAGTCCGGACTCCCGGATTTTAGTACCGTCCGAACTTTTTTTAAAAAAAAAATAACTAAAAAAATATTAATATTTTATGGAATTGGAATTTTTCCATAATACAGTGTTTTGGGTGTAATTTGGATACATATAACAAAACATGTCTGTGCAGACTGTACATATATATGTATGTACAGTCTGATCAGGTCCAAAAATCCAGATCTGATCCTCTCTGTATATATATATATATATATATATATATATATATATATATATATATATATATATATATATATATATATATATATATATATAGTATTTATACATATATAAATGCAATAAAAGCTCCGGATATAAATCCAGGCTCAATCAAACAGAGTTTGATGATAACAATATATATAAATATTTATATATATTTATATATATAAGTTGTCCGCTCGAACCTTCAAACTTTCAATGCGGGCATCCGATTGAGGTGTATAAGACCTTTTACGGAATGTTGTTGTCGAGAGCTACACAATGACATGGGATAAGAGGGTGTACGAAGTCAGGAATATGGGTCCATGCCCAGGTCTTCAAGTCTTCAAATTCTATCCGGTGTGCTGTCTTGTATAGTAGTCACTCAGGATTAGAGTTATGGTTCTTGTAGGATACTTCTGTGTAGCATGTGGGTTGAAATGTTGTTGAGACTGCGTGAATGTGGGATCGAGGTGGAAAAATGATGATTTTGCCCCTCACCAGGGTTATCTCCGTTTCTGGGTTGATTTAGCAGTCATTGCTCAGGGTTATCTCTGAGATTGGGCTGCTGCAAGTGCTGAATGTCCTCAGGGTTATCTCTGAGGTGTGTCTGACCTCCCGGGGTTATCTCTGGGTTTAGGACTGAGTGCCTCGGGGCTATCACCGAGGTTGAAGCTGATTGCTGGTGATTGAAACGAGCTTTTCTGGGGTTAATTCCAAGCTAATTGCTGGTGATTGAAATGAGCTTTTCTGGGGTTATCTCCGAAATTGCACCTGCATTCCTCGGGGTTATCTCTGAGGTTGGAACTAAAACTCCCCGGGTTGTCTCTGGGGTTGGAACTGAGTATCTCGGGGTTGTCTCAGAGATGGAACTGACTTCTCCGGTGTTATCTCCGGAACTGGAATTGCATTCCTCGGGGTTGTCTCCGAGGTTAAAACAAAAATTCTCAGGGTCATCTCTGGGACTGAAACTGAATATCTCGGGGTTGTCTCCGATTTGGGAAAGACTGGATATCCTGGGATTATCTTTGGGATGGCAAACTGTGTATCTCGGGGTTGTCTCCATGACTGAAACTGATTTAACCTCCAAGGTTATCTCTGGAAGATGATTATGCCCTCCTGCAATGTTAGTAACAGGAATGCAAAATTTTGAGCGTCTACAACAGTATTGTAAAGTCCTTCAAAAGAACATGATGTACAAGGACTAAGTATAGAAAGATCAAGCTTATTAGTTTGATCTTATAATGTAATAAATAGGAATGTCTGATCATCGAACACTGCACCAGTATTGTAGTCTGCCAGGAGAGTCAAGGAAAACTCGAGAACTATTAAGCAGAATCGTAGTCTGCAAGGTAGTAGATCTCGGAGTTCGTAGTCTGCCAAGAGAAACGAGGAAGGATCGTAGTGTGTTGAGAAGAACTTTCTCAGGGCTGTAGTCTGCTGAGGAAGTCATGTTCAGAATCGTAGAGACAACCTGTCTAAGAGCCAACCGAGCATCTGCCAAAGCCAAGTCAAGAATCTTAGACCACACTTGAAGTTGTAGAGTCTACTGATCATACTAGAGAGCGAAATCGTAGTCGAGCTAGAACAAACAAGAACAACAAGTGTTAAGGCAGAAATCGTAGTCTGTCAAGATCTGATCTCGGAGTCAGAGCTAAATCGTAGTCTGCAGAACTAAAGCTTCAACAGAGGTGCTCACAACGCTAAGGCAGAATCATAGAGTCAACACGATTCTCAACAAATGAGCACTCCCAGGATATACAAAGTATGAAGCCTCTGGTCTGAGTTGAAAAGATACATTCCACCTTAAGGAAACCAGAGAGCACTCAACAAATGGCATGCAAGCTAACATGAGATCTAAGCACCAACCCAATCAATATCTAGATTGAGTTGTGAAGCCATTCAAGATGAAGTCTTCCACAAGTCAATCAGAAGAAGACTTCAGTAAAAGTGACTGACTAAAGAATGTCAGCAAGTGCAGTAGCTGTCAAGAGAACAGAAGACAACGATCTTTGGATTAACCAGGATCGTAGTGTTTGCCAAACAAGGCAAAAACTGATGGGATTTATAATAGAGACACTGGCCAACCTATACAGAATAGAAAAAGAAGATGAAGTGTGGGTCAGACCATTGATGATATATGAACGGGAGATCACAAGGAGAAAGAGACTGAGCATGACAAATTTGATAAGTCTTGAAGTTAAGGAGGACCAAAATAAATAGACAAGTTGTCAATTCCTGAGATCAGTCGAGGCAAACAGAAGTGTTGAAGCACTGCACAAGAGAAGGAAGAGGTGTTCTACATTGAAGATCTAATGAACACTCTTCAGAATCGTAGTGTTGTCTCAACCAGTCAATGAGCAACATTCAACAAGACACACTACGATCATATCCAAGAACGTCTGCATCAGAATCGTAGAGTTCAGTCATCTAAATATTGAAGCATTGGCAACGATTTAATCTAAAGACTGATATTCGACCGTTGTTAATTGAAAGCATCGATGCAGAAGGACAATTCTTGATGTTCTGATCAAGGAATCAGAAAGAAGAAATAAAGTTGACTACCTGCCTGACACACTAAAGTGACATCTTTGATGGGGTAGGTGAAATAGTAGACTGCAGTGTCAGAAAAGTGAAAAATGGGATGTCATGTTACATCTGCTGTCTGCACCTAATAACTTGAGATCTGCGAAGCAATTCAAATAACTTCCAAAAGCTATAATCCAACGAGAAGCTCATGAAAGGTTATTTAACTGCAGAAGCTCAAAAGAAGAAAAATATATAAGTTGTTGACTCTACGAGTTCTGTAGAGCAAAAACAGAATATGTCTCAGTGGCAGTGAGACTACGAAAGTAGAAGAGAAGCAAGCTAAGAAAAGAGCTTTAACAGAAGAAGGCTCCACTCAACAACAATAGGAATGCCATTAAGAATGTCAGCCAAGCTGAGAGCCGAGAAGGCCAAGATAAAGGCATTCAAGAGATTGGCAGATCAGAAAGAAGATTCAAAGAGCCAGTCTAGGACTCACCACGAATCACCAAGAGCTGAAGAAGAACATATACAGAACCAAGGTTCAGAGGATGCTAAGTGTCAGACGAAGTCTTCCAAGGATGCAAAGACTTAGCAAACCTCATGTGGTTAAGAAGTGCAAGCTGAGATCAGAAAGGGACTAACCACAAGATCAGCTGCACTGAGGAGAAAGTGACAAACTGCCAAGTACTCAAAGAGATCGAGCTTCATGAATAACTTAGCAGTATGTCCAATGGTGATCCAGTCTCGATGCAGAATACAAAGAGGATAACAACAAGCTGCTAAGAATCAAGGATGAACATGCTTAAAGTCATCTTGACAGCTCAGCACCAACAACAACAACAACCAGAGCCAGGGCCAGAAGGGTTCTTGTCCAAGGGACTAAACTGAGTTCCAAGGCTGCGAGCCTTGAAGAGTTCTTAGTGAACTGGATTTCCAAGTCTGTTGGACTTGAAGAGTTCTTAGTGAACTAAAGTTCCAAGGCTGCTGGCCTTGAAGGAATCTTTGTGATTCAGTGATGTAAAGACTTCCTTAGTGGAATCCCTGCTCATTAAAGCAGAAGAGTGGATTAGGAGCTTGAGTCTCTGAACCACTTAAAATTCCTTGTGTCTTTTACATTCTGTCATTTACGTTATAACTGCTATAACTGATATCAACATGATAATTACTTACAACTAAACTAACTTTGGACAAATGGTTAACATAACATCTATGAAGGGGAACCTAAACTTATTTCGATGTGTCTAAAATAGTTCATAAGTTTGTCATTTACTATTTACTCAGCAATGCAAACTAAAATAGAAAAGATTTTTGAAATATTAAAGGATCTATTCAACCCCCCCCTTCTAGATCTATTGTGTGCTCTTTGGGAACTAACACATATATTGCGCGTTGGTTGATAGAACTATCTGTTTTATCGATTAGATTATACATATCTAGTTAGAAATCAAGTTTTGTTACTAGATGTACTTGGATCTAGCTGGATCTAGCCTTTAATCGGTTCATGAGCTTTAAAGCTCGAATCCTCATGCTAGATCGACTTAGTTCTAGGATAGATCTAGTCATTTTAATGCTTTCAATCTATTTCGGTTACTCCTTAGAGCCCTAGATATATATCTAATGGTAAGGGTGTCCTAAATATCCGTTATAGGGATTTCAATTAATGAATCACTGAATAACGTGTTTAGGATACATTTGTATATATTTTCAAGTTTTAAATTTCGATTACATGCATATCAATGTGAGTCTAGGAATCCTAGGGTTGAGATCCAATGATCGGATCTCGACTAGATTCCCACGATGGACTTTTTGATTTATAATGTAATATCAAACCACGCAAATCATTGTATATGTAATATTGGGCTTCAAAACGAATTCGAGGGTTTCGTCCCGAAAGATCGAATTTAAGGCCCCGTGATAATGAAGTTTATGATTGTGGTTGCTCGGGTATATCGAGAGGATTTTCATGCCCAGAGATGGCCTGACCCTTTTTGATGCTTTCTTTCATGCATTATCACCAAAATAATTTTCCAACAAAACAACAAAAAGCTTTTATAAATTAACAAAGCGCTTCGGGGTTAGACAAATCTAAGTTTAATATAAATGAAGTATCAAAGGGCCTTAATTCCTATTTGGTGAAGGATTTGAAAACAATGTTTTCCCAAAATATCACTACAATATATTTTGTCTAAAAAAACTTTTATTTAAATCAAATCTTTCATGCACAACTCCAAAGAGGTACAACACTACTTTCAAAATAACGTTGCTCCCAAGTTAAAATAAGGCTTAGAACAACTCTTAAAATCAAAACACTTGACACAAATCAAATAAATATCAAAAGCATTTCCAAAAACACACACACTTAATGCTTAGAAAAAATCAACAAGATGTGATAACCTTGTTTTCACAGAAGTCGGTGGGTGCCTAACAACCTCCCCTCGCTTAAGCAAGCCCCCGAACTATACGAATCTCGGGTTCCAGACCAATTAAACGGAGTCACATATTTGACCATATTGCGAAAACCTTCAAAATCCGGATGAGTTGGTACATCCATTGGAAACTATACCGACTTGCGCTCTGTCTAATTCGGAACAATTATTAAAATCAATTTTTTCAAATAGTCGGTACTCATGTCAATTCGGTCTTTTCTTAAAATCTCACCCTTTAAATATATTAATAGATATAATAAAATGCAAAGAGTAAGAAATAAACACATTAGGAATCAAAATTCTCGGCGTAGTCACTCTCTACATTACAAACACAATTAAACTATTATAAAGATAAATTAGTAGTCTTATGTAAAACTTTAAATTTTATTTTTATTTTTATTTTTTTCTTTTTAAATTCAGTAATAACATGAAAGATAACATACAAGTTTTGTATTATTTTCTTTTTTATTATAAATTAAATTTAATATTCTTTTAAATTACCATGAAAGTCTTTTAAATTACCATGTTGTTTATCAGATTGTTAATGGGACTAATAGATACCGCACGTTATCTTAATGTTGAATAACTTGGTACTATTTACATAGACGGATCCAGGAATTTTTTTCAGTCGGGGCAAAGCTTTCATTCATGAAAAGAAAAACATACAAACTACAATTATCCACGGCGAGTTTTCATTTCGTGAAAACGTTGCACTATGGTTTCGTTATTAACACAAGCAAAAACATCTTTTTCAATATAAACAATCAAGCTATCACTTAACCACTGATCTCCCATTCTATTTCGAAGTGGACTTTTGATGATCTTCATAGCGGAAAAGGCTCTCTCCACTGAAGCCGTTGCCACCGGTAATACTAAAGCTAATGTAACAAGCTTATAAACATGATTATATGCTCTATGTTTCCCTGTCTCCACCAATTTTTTTGCAAGACTACCAATTCCTTGTAATTGAGAGAACTCACCACTCCGACGCATATCTCGAACATAAACCGCAAGTTGATCTTCAAGTTCCAAAATGTCTCTCCTAGAGAAGTCTTGAGGATAAAAATTGGCAAACTTAACAAGCTTTTGTTTGTCAAAAGCTTGAAATGAATCATTTGGGCTCAAACATGCCATACAAATAAGTAACTCAGTATTTACCTCATTGAAGCGATGATTCAACTCTTGAAGTACTTTATCAATCATGGCCATGAAATAGTTCACACGATAATGATGGAGATTTGTTACGACGTGAGCTCTACGTCTTGATCTCCCTCGAGGTACAAATGACGCATCCATTAAAGGAACCATAATATCATGTTCCCCATAAAAACTAGAAACTTGATCAAGCAAATCATCAAATCCATTATCCCTGATGTGCTGTAGTTCTTCCTTAGAAGTTTGGACTAAATGCATTGCATTGACAAGATCTTGATCTTTCCTTTGTAATGCTTGTGACAAACAATTTGTGACTCCCAAAATAGATCTCATCAAAAATAGAGGGAAGACAAACTCAAAAGTTTGGATATCTTCCAATGACTTATTTTGCTTCACCCAAATTATCAATGTAACCATCATCAACAATCAACTCAAGAACTTTCACCACGGATTTGAACATTGAAATGATACTAAGCAAAGTACCATAATGTGATCCCCAACATGTATCACCGGGTCGCTTAAGACTAGTTTCTTGATTTAAGCCTTTCCCCGTTACAATACAATCATTTTCAAGAGCATCCGAAAGTTCCTTTTGTAATTGATCTCTAAGTGCATCTCGACGCTTACATGATGCTCCAACAATATTGACCACCATATTAACCGATAAGAAAAAAGTGACAATCTCAAGATTTCCTTTTGCCACGGCCACAAGTGCTAATTGAAGTTGATGTGCAAAACAATGAACATAAAATGCACAAGGATGTTCCCTCAAAATAATGCTCTTAAGACCATTGAACTCACCTTTCATATTGCTAGCCCCATCATAACCTTGACCGCGTAGCATAGACATGCTCAAGCCTAATGTAGAAAACAATTGATCAACAGCCTTCTTTAGTGACTCCGAAGTGGTGTCACTAACATGTTGGACTCCCATAAACCTTTCAATTACTTGCCCATTGTTATCTACATAACGAAGCACTACCGCCATTTGCTCCTTTATGGAGATATCACGAGATTCATCAACCATTATAGAAAAGAATTTGTTCTTCATATCCTCTGTGATAACTTTAATAGTTTCAACTGCACATGCATTGACAAGATCTTTTTGTATTGAAGGAGCCACTAACTTGCAATTTTCGGGAGCATTTTTCAACACTTCTGCCTCAATTTTCTCGGAATGATCAGCAAGAAAGCACAAGAGCTCAAGATAATTTCCTTTGTTGCTTGAATCCAATGATTCATCATTGCCACGAAAAGGAAGACCTTGTCGCAACAAAAATCTAGTGCAATCAATTGATGCATTCAAGCAAGCGTGATACTTGTCATGAGTTTGGTCTGAATGCTTCATCACAGTTGTTCGGAGATGTAAGATCATCACAAGCTTGTCTTGCTTGATTGTGAGGACTACTAACCAATCCAATATGTTCTCTTAGTCTCGTGTCCTTATGCTTCCAATCTTTAAAACCTTGACTGGTAAATGCATCACTCCCATGCTTATAAAATTTCGCCTTAAATAAATAACAATAAATGCAAAATGCGGCATCTTTTTCTATGCTATACTCCAACCAATCATACTCATCAAACCACCTTGGGATAAATCGTCTCTTATTGGTTTGTGGGAAATTGTGATCTTTTGGTTGACAAGGTCCCTTTTGTAGATATGCTCTTCGAATTTCATCTCGAAAATTAGGATCATAACTTAATATTGGAGGTCGAAGTCCAGGATTCGCAGGAAGATTGGCCAAGATTCCATCTAACTTAGTTCTCTTTGGACTACTCGGATTAATAGGACTACCCGGATTAGTTGAACTACTCAGATTGGTTTCACAACTCGTCCCCTTTGGCCTTTTAGGAAAGTATTTCTCCATATGAATTAACAAATAATTATGAACCTACAAATCCCTATCAATTAATAAATAAATTTAAGTTAATAATCAATCTTATTTCCTAAACATTACAATTTTACAAAACTCACAAGTCACAATAAACATCATACGAGGAGAGGAGACCAATTTTAACTAATCAAAAATCAAAAATCATAAAATCCCCAAAAGTCATAAACAACATTACATTTGTATCAATTTTAACTAATTTTTCAACTAATCAAAAATCCCCAAAAGTCATAAACAACATTACATTTATATCAATTTTAACTAATTACTAATGACAACATGTCAACAAATCAACGGTCAACAATAACCAAAAATCCCAAATTTTTTAAAACCCTAAAACATTTAAACAAATATTCAATTAAATATTTAAAATGACAAGTGAGTAGGTGGAACCACTTACCGGTGAGGCGGTGACCGGAGCGGCGTAAGCGACGGCCGGCGAAGGAGGCACGAGGGGTCCGACCGACGAGGAGCGGAGCTGCGGAGGATGGGCGCTGCCGGCTGAAGAAATGAAGAAATGAAGGCGAGGCTGCTGGTCTGCTAAATGTAATCAGGTATTCAGGTTTTGTTTTTTTAAAAAAAAACTTACTAGTGAAACGACGTCGTTTCACTTAGTAAGTTTTAAAAAAAAAAAACAAAACCTGCTCTCCTTCTTCTTCATCTCACTCGATGCCGGCTGCCGCTCCTCCGCCCCTCCGCTGCCGCTCCTCCACTCCTCCGCTGCCGGGGCATTTTGAGATCTAATAGGTGGGATTCTCGGCGGCTGCCGGGGCACTTGCCCAGGTATGCTAAACGTTGGATCCGTCCCTGACTATTTATATTCTATTGGAATGTAAACAACACAACCCAGTTAGATAAAATTCTACCTTGCAACTTGTCTATGGACGAAAATTACTCTTCAACTAGAAGATTTTTCCTAGCGTTTTAAAAGTTTTGAATATCCTATGGGAAAATAAACCTCAACACATTATTTTGGGTCAACAAAAAGTGGGTTGAGTGTGTTTTGTTATATAGATTGTGATGATAAACCTAATTTTAATAACATGAGTATATTTGTCTAATTTTTTTGTTACTACTGTACCTATAATTTATGTATTGTAATATAATAGTTTTTCATAATAGCGAAATATTTATGACTAAAATTGAACCCTAGAGTTTACTAGAAGAGTTATGCTTATATAGGCATTGGGATAAGTGGTTTTACGATTTGTTTTTTATACCATGTATAGTATAGAAGAAAAATAGGTGCGCTTGTTATCAATGTTGGATATGCTCCAAAATTCATAGATTTTCCATAGTCCCATATCGTCTATTTTGGAAACTTTCTTTGTGTATATTAGTACATGTTGACTTGGGTGTAATAACTTGGTTGTGTAATAAGGTTGGGTTTGTGCACATGAGGATGATTAAAGAATTGGGCTAAGCCAAGCTTGATTTTTGGTCAGAAAACCTTAGTGCGTGTGTGCGCACGATACGCCCGCACAGGGGGGTGCCCATCCGAGAAATCATGTCTTGCGGGTGCACCCAGTTAACCCACTATTTTGCTTAAATCCCTAACTTTTAATTCATTAGCCGTTTTGAGCTTTTATTAGCATTATTTTCCCCAATTTAATTGGTATTTATTTTCTATAACTCTCAACTATTCTCGATTTAATTGATTACGTTACTGTTCCGTTTTGCAACCTTCTTGGTCTTCTTCTTAAGTAACAGTTTACGCTCATGGAAAAAAAATACACACAATAACAGTTTTGTTCTTCTTCTTCATATTATCTCTGTATATCATATTCTTCTCGAAATATTCAGCTCTTATACTCTGTTAATTGGACAATCCACATAGACAAATCCAAAGCCTCCTTCCGTGAGTACACACGATCGGAGACTTCGCCGTTGAATCCTAGAGAGTGACCGTCAGCAGCCCATTTGTACTATGATTATTATCAGTGGGGGCGAAATTACTTTTTAGGACAGTAGCTATGTTACGCCTCGGTTTTTCAGCTAAGTTGTTCCAATTTACTGTATTATTTGTCTTGTTAATTGCTATATTTTCCAACAATCTAAAAAGTAATTTAATCTATTAACAAGAATAATAATACATAACCAAGGTTATACTGGTGACGATTTTTTTTTCCTAACAGGCATTGAAATTATATGATAGTCAAGGGATTTTTTCCTTAATATAATAATAATAATAAATCAACCAAGGTGCTGCTGCTTTTGATATTCCAGACCTTGTATGGTTACTTTTTCAAGTTGTTGTATTTCGGAT
Organism: Panax notoginseng; assembly: GCA_016801055.1. Classification (NCBI taxonomy): domain Eukaryota; kingdom Viridiplantae; phylum Streptophyta; class Magnoliopsida; order Apiales; family Araliaceae; genus Panax; species Panax notoginseng. The sequence goes on along the minus strand of CM029016.1, from coordinate 181,891,714 downwards.
ATTTGGTAAAATCAAAAGGATGCTGTCCTGGTCTTCAAAAGACAATTTAGCATAGCCTTGTTATCATGGAAGCATGGACAATATCTGTTAGATTCATTTTAACTTTTACTTAATGTAGCGTGTCAAATATATCACTAGTGCTAAGAACAACATGCATAAATACTTGCAATTAAAAAATGAGGTTTGGGAGTGAATGCAATTACAGGAGTTCCTTTCTTTTATTTGTTCTACTTATGTGGACTTAATTGCACATGCAATGTTTGTATGCTTGTTATGGCAAATGTGTTTGTACAGTTGCATTTTGGTTAGAATCTTGGTTTCTGTCTAGTGTCTTGATCATACAAATCCTAAAAAATGAACAAATATTTATTTGCATCCCATGGTATGCTCGGTAAAGAAGAAACTATTCCGATTTCAGGGGCATCGCTGTACCATAATAAAAAAAAATACACACAAATGTCATGATATTTTAATAATTTTGATCTTATCCATTTATCATATTGAATTCATGATTTCCGTTAACCGATTGAATTTTAAATTGAAACTTATGTTTCCATTGAAGGGAAACATATTTGTCTGTATGACTAATCAATCTACGAGTAAGGACAGAAAGAGCCACTTATTGCAAATTTTGCAGAAATCTAACAACTGTCCCTTTCCACCAGAATGGGCTTTAGATTTACTTGGAGTCGTGAACTTCAAACACGGATTGATAAGTGGTTGATTATATACTGTCAGTACGAAAATCTTGATAGATTGAGTGAATACTTAACTTTCAATAATTACATTAACTTTTGGTGATGATAAGATACTGTTGTAAATTTTATGAAAGTATTTTAATGTGTTTATAGCATACTTGAAATATTAATTGAGTAATATTGTCTGTTATTTAATTCTTTTGTTAATATTTTTTAAATATTAATTGTTGGTGCTTGGAATTAAATTATCATGTTGTAATAACACATGTACCCTTGTTCCTAGTGGGGTGATTTAGGTTTTAGTAATTTAATTGAATTATTTTCTAAATTCACGTCTTATGAGCTGAAAGATTAATGGTAAATAATTGAGCATTTATATGGATTGTGTTTCCTAAGCCAGACGAAGTCTTTCTTCTATTTTTATGTTCTATTATTTTATGTTAATTTGGTTCATGTGGCAAAGATGGTGAACAATGATGATAATTCTAGATATAATCAAATCTATCTCATTGCCTTTAAAAGATGAAGCGGAAGAAATGTTTATTAAATAAAATTGAGGTTGAAAATTAGCTAGAAAAAAAAAATAAAACACTTAAAGATATGATGAATATCATGTTAATTAGCTTTAACTTACCTTCTAATATGTGGGGAGAAGCTTGCCTTTCTAAATAATCAATTTTTAATAGAGTTTCACATAAAAGGATAGATTCTTTACCATGTCAATTATAGAAGGAACGTGCACCAATCTTGGGGTATCTTAAAATGTGGGCTGTCTAGCTAAAGTAGCTATACCAGAATTAAAAAAGGAATAAAATTGGACATAAAACAATGGTTTGTATTTTTATTGGATATGTTTCAAATAGTGTTACATTTAGACTTTTGATAACTGAAGATGACCCTAAAAATTATGAAGAAGTAATGGAATCATTTGATGCAATCTTTTGAAAAGATGTCATTAATAGTGAACTAGAATCCTTTATGAGTAATCATACATGAGAGCTAGTTATTTTGCCTAAAAGATGTAAATCTATTGGGTGTTTAAAAAGAAGTTAAAAGCTGACCAGTCTATTGATAATTTTAAAGCAAGTTTTTCAGTACTTGTTGATATGTGCTAATGTTTAGCATTATGTGAAATTCTTGTGAATTGTTTTAATGTGCACTCCGTGCAACAATGTGATAATAACTGTTAATAGTCTGCTGATAATTTAAGTTAATTGTTCTATGTGAACTATATAATTTGAGAAATGTGAAGTATGAGCATTATGGAACATGTATCAGATGTCAAGTATGTATAAATGTACAATATAAGAAAGATGAAGCATGTATAAAATGCGAATTATACATAAAATGTGAAGCATGAGAAATGTGATTTATACATGAGGTACAAAGCATGAAAATTGTGATGTGATTATATGTGGATGATTTGCTGATATTTGGTACTGATGAGAAAGTTGTGAATACTATTAAAGTATTTTTTTTCTCTAAATTTGACATGAAAAACGAACTTGATTCATGGCATGAGAATTAATAAAAATGCACATGGTTTGTTTTTATTATGTGAAATTCTTAAGAAATTTAATTTCTTTAAAAAAGAGCCATTAGGAACACCTTGTGACTCTAGTGTGTGCATTTAAAGAAAAATAAAGGGGATTGATATTGCACAAACTGAAGATACCAGAATCATTGATAGGGGAATGTACTTAATGAATTGTACTCGACCTGATATAGCATATGTCATTAGTAGAATTAGCAGATATACACATAATCCTTCACAAGATCATTGGAATGCATTGTCACGACTAATGAGGTATTTAAAAGGAATAGTTAATGCAGGTGTACATTTTACTGGTCATCCTAGTGTTTTAGAAGGATATTGTGATGCTAATTGGGTATCTGATAATGATGAAACAAACTCCACTAGTGGTTATGTGTTTACTTTAGGTGGAGGAGTTGTATTTTGGAAATCTGCTAAACAAACTGTACTGCTAAATCTAATATGAAATATGAATTTATTGCATTAGAATTGACAGGTACAGAAGCAGAGTGGCTGAGGAATTTATTGACAGACATAATGTTGTGGTCTAAACCAATTCCTTATATATCTCTGCATTGTGATTCTTAAGTTGCTATTTGACGAGCAATGAACCATGTGTAAAATGAAAAACAGAGAAATATTTGATTGAGACATAATATTGAATGAAGACTGATCAGTAAACGATGTTATTTCCATAAAATTTTTGAGGTCTGAAAAGGCTTACAAAGGGATTGATTAAAAAGAGTGTCCAAGAAGCATCTAGAGGGATGTGATTGTTGCCAACATCTTGAGTAAGTAATACGCGATGGAAACCCAACCCATGTGATTGGAGATCCCATGAATTGGGTTCAATGGGTAACAACAAGTCACGTAATTACTTAATTATAGCACTACAATTATTTATATCCCTTCTTGTGTGCATGTGGTGCTTACTGACAAATTGTGATAGGATGAATCATTTAGATTCTTAATGAAAGTCATAGCCCTAAAGGGTGGTGTATGTCAGTATACACTTGATGGGTTCACCTATATAAAGGTGGAAGTGTAGGCTGCTTCCTATGAGAGTCTTTGGCAAACTCTCTAGACCCTTTATGAAAATCTGGGATATGGCGCATGGCCTAGAACGTGCCCAACCGCGGACTTGTGTGGATTCAGGATTTTTAGATATGTGTGCAAGTTTAATTGTTTGTATCATAGATAATGGGTTCAAGAATGTAATTCACCTACAAATCTACAATCATGAGCTTGTTCCACTAAGTGTCGATTCAAACCCACAAGGTATCGACGTTATGTATCTAAAATTCATTGCCCTTCTCACTTCCTTTTAATTTCTTCTCTCTTTGATAATTTTGGTTCATGTGGGGGATTGTTGGATATGCTCCAAAATTCATAGTTTTTTCATAGTCCCATAGCATCTATTTTGGAAACTTTCTTTATGTATATTAGTACATGTTGGCTTGGGTGTAGTAACTTGGTTGTGTAATAGGGTTGGGCTCGCGCACATGAGGATGACTAAGGAATTGGGCTAGGCCAAGCTTGGTTCTTGGACTTTCGGTCAAAAAATTTTAGTGTGTGTATGCGTGCGATACGCCCGCGCAGGGGGGGTGCCCATTCGAGAAATCATGTCTTGCGGGTGCACCCAGTTAGTGTAACAACCCGATATCTTCTATATAAATAAATTAAAAATTTTGTGCATAATTTTTTTTTTATTTAAGGATGAGGATTTGAACAAGATAATATGTATATGTAATTATGTGGTAAATAAAAATATATTTATTACATAAATATTTACAAATAAAGTTATTTTAGAATTATTGATTTTTACAAAGTATATTTTTATAATAATTAATTTTATAGTAGAAATGTTTTTATTAACTATTTTCCATGAAAATATATTCATATATTATTTAAATAATATATGGAGTAATTTTTTAGAATAAATATAATAATTATTTTATTATATGAATTTTTGTACAGATTATTAAGTTAATAATTTTACCTTAATTATTAAGGTTAAATATGATGAATAAATCAGATATGGAATCCAAACCCTAATTTTAGATTATTGTCAAGGAATGAGAATAAAAATGTAATATTAATTATATTTTGATTTTTCAGTGCTATATATATGTACTGTATGTACGTATTGAGGATGGTTGGTCAATTATGGTGTTTAATTTCAAAACCCTTATATTAATTGGTTAAACCCTAATTTTGCTAGGGAAAACCCTAATTTGAAAATCAATTGTGGGTTTAAGACGGTTATTTAACTGTGTTATATGTTTTATGTTAAGTGATTAATTAGGTAAACCCTAATTATAATTTAGAAACCCTAATTAATTTTTAGAAAACCCTAAGATATTATAAAACCCTAATTTTCTATTAAAAACCCTAATTTTAATTATTATGTTTTAATTAAAATTTTGCTACACTTAAATTTTTAAATTTTCAAACCCTAGTAATTATTTGGAAAACTTTAATATGTAAAATCTAGTGAATAAATCATAGATTCAAGTGACATGGACAAGAATACCCTTAAAATATTTTGTTAGTTTACTAAAATACCCTTTTTGGATAGGTTTCTTGCAAATCTTATCCATATCTTGCAAGTCATCATTTTTCTAACCTAGATATGGGCTACAACACCAGCACATCAGCTCTAGCTTATCCAAATTCATTGCATACATGTAGTATAAATAGATTAAGAGAGAGAAAGAATGCATTTGTTAGCCATTTTTTTTCAAACACTCAACCAAATTCTCTCAAGCTCAAGACCCACGAAAATATTTGCTAGACCAGTCCCCAAATCAAGCCCCATGAAATCCACTAACAAAATCAGAGGCCAGAATCAGAAATTGGATCAAAGAAAGGTATAAAACCCTACTCAAAAATCTGTCCAATTTTCTGTTGTTAGATGTTATGTTTGAGTGTTAGAATATGTTGTTAGTAGTGTCTAATGATGATCTGGGTTGATGGATGTTAGATCCATAACATCTAGAGGCTCGGATTTGAAGATCTGTCAAATCTGGAAAAGTTTAAATTGTTGGTCTGACAACGAATGTCAGGTCGTGTAGATCTCTGTCCGTGTTTGATTTTGGTGTTTTAAGTGTTTGATGTTGTAGTCTGTTATTTTGTCTTTGATCTGGATCAAGAAGCAAGCTTATATATGGTCTAGATTAAAAGATATTGTTAGTCAAAGGTAGTTGACCGACCATGACTGGACAAAATCTGGGTAACCCAGATCTTGCCCATAAATGGTCTGACAAGACCTTTGTTGCCTCTGATCTTGCAAGTGGTTGTTAATTTGTGTTTAGGTTTGTATTCAGGTTATAGTATAGTAGTTATACTACATCGTGATACTTTTAGATAGCTTATATCATGAACATACAGGAATTGGAGGATGGTCAAACTAGGCAGAAAGTCCACGGATGAACTTTCTAGGTAGCCCAGAAAGTTCATGAGTGTGGTTTATGACAACGTTTGACCGGACAAGATCTTGGTATTGTGTTGTTGTTTTGTTGATTTTGTGTAATGGATCTCTAGACTTACATGTGTTCTACAATCTGAAAGTTTTAGATCACTAATACCTCACATGTACAACAAATTATAGAAGCCCAAAGTAGGTCAGTCGTACTGTTCTTCATTTCTGGGCAACCCATAAAATGAAGAACAGGTCTGACAGCCACTTTAGAGGCTCAGATCTCTTTGGTTATGCATATTATGATGATATTTATTGTTGGATCGTGTAGTCTTGTATTTGTACTACATGCTATGATCAACAAAACGCTCAGAAGCACAGCACATACGAAATTAAATCTGGTCAAACATGGTCCCTCGAATCTGTGTATGAAGGTTCTGGGTTTAGTCAAGAACACCAAGAACACCTATAGCGACAGTTTTGTCACTATAGGGTGGCCTTTAGCGACAGAGAGTAAATTATTTTCCGGAAATTAATTAATAAATAGAAAAAAAATAGTTTTTAATTATTAAAAATACAAAATAAATTATTAAAAATTATTTTAAATTCTAAAAATTAGTTTTTAATTATTTTAAATATATTTCATATATATTTAATATTTTTAGAATATTAAAAGTATTTAATTATAATATTAAATAAATTAGTTAAAAATAATTTTAATACATGAAAAATTATTTAAAATTATATTATGATATAAGAAAATATTTTAAGTTATTTTTAATGACTTTTAATATTTTGTGATAAAATTCATTAATAAATAAATATTAATGATAAGTAAGTTATGTACTAAATGAATTATATAAATTAATTAAAAATAATTTTATTATACTAAAAATCATTTTAATTGATAATAAGGTATTTAAAAATATTTTAAGTTATAAAATATAACTTTTAATATTTAAAGATAAATTTCATTAATTATTATTAATGATATTAAAGTTATTTAATAATTATATTAAATAATTTAGTTTAAAAATAATTTTAATATTATAATAATCATTTTAAATGAAAATAAAGTGTTTAAAGATATTTTAAGTTATAAAAACATAACTTTTAATATTTAAAGAATAATTTCATTAATAATTAATATTAATGATTTTAAAGTTATTATTAATGATATTAAATTTATTTAATAATTATATTAAATAAATAGTTTAAAAATGATTTTATTAATTTAAAAATCATTTAAAAGGGATATAAATGAATTAAAAATATTTTAAGTTATACTTAATGACTTTTAATATTTGGATAAATAAAGCGTTAATACTTTAATATTAATAGTAATTATTTAAGAATGATTTTAAATGTTTTAAAAATCATTTAAGGGTAATATTAATACTTTAAAAATATTCTAAGTTATTATAAATAACTTTAATATTTTGGAAATGATTTCATTAATAGTTTAATATTAATTAAATATTAATGATAATAGAATTGATTAATATTTAAATCATTTAATAATGATTCCGATGTTTGAAAATTCATGATAAATTATAATAAATATTTTAAAATTATATTAAGTCATTTAAAAATAATATGATTGATACTAAGTTATAGGGCAGAGTCTTAGACTCGATAATTACCCGATAAAGCCGTTGGTACATCGACATGTTTCAAAAATTGATCTGGACTTAGATAATGTGATTAGATAAGTGATTATTTGTGATTCAATGGTTATTAAACATATGTGCCAATGTGATTAGGGTATGTGCTGACTGCAATAAGCAGTGTTATGTGTTATAGTATATTGTTCTAATCGAACGAATGATCTGATTAATGATAGGTCGTGCTATAAACGATAAAACTAAATTGTAAACTGTAAGCAGCGCATCAGGCAAGTATCTTACCTTTGCATTTTTTTATGCAATGGACATGAATAAGAATATTTATGAAATTATATTATTAGTGTACAGATTATTAACTTTATATTATATACGCTCATTGATTATCAACATGTTAGTATATGATAATTCAGATTTATATTCTGTTCGTTAATTTCTATAAATGGTTATACAAGTGTTCCCACTTGAATAATTATTGTATTTAATCACATGTTGATATACATTTGTCAATTACCCGTATATGTATATGTTGAATTATAGATTATTGTTGAACAAGATAAAACCTTTGATTTGGAACCCAGACAAGTATGAACATCCCTACACGGGAAAACTTTTATGCGCCCAAGGCGGACAGAGTGAACGATACCCTCGTTCTTGCATGTAGTATTAATCAATGCAGGGCATAACGGGCTGATCACCCTCGTGCACGTAAGTTATGACGGTTTACAGATGAAGTTCTGTTTAACCTATTCGAAAATTGAAAATAATGTTCATAGTATGTCACATTAACCCTATATATAGTCATTGCGTAGTTTCAAAAATTTGAAAGAGGGTTGTTATGTTATTATTATTGGTACAGATTACTTCACAACTATTGAAATCGTTGTAGAAGGGTAGTATAAAGAAAATATTTAAATTCTTTCAGCTTATATATATAATTGTTATTACTTGTTGGGCACTTAAATGCTCATCCTTGCTTAATTTAAATATTTTCAGCTAAGTGTGAAGAACCAGAAAGCTCATGCAGAAACAAAGGGAAATGAAAGCTAACCAAATAAGATTTGTGGTAGTTTAAGTATTAGTTTGATATTATTAAGACAAGTATGATATTAATTATCTATCATGGGTTGTAATGAATATTTAAAGGTTACGTACTTGGGATTCAGACTCTGATAATTATGTAAATTAAGTTTGACTTTTATATTATTGTTATTATTATTATTATTATTCCGCGCATAGAAATGGTATCGTGAAGCACCGAGTTCGAGTTTCAAGTACCCAGATTTGGGGGCGTCACAGTTAGCCCACTATTTTGCTTAAATCCCTAATTTTTAATTCATTAGCCGTTTTGAGCTTTTATTAGCATTATTTTCCCCAATTTAATTGGTATTTATTTTCTATAGCTCCCAACTGTTCCTGATTTAATTGATTACGTTACTGTTCCGTTTTGCAACCTTCTTGGTCTTCTTCTTAAATAACAATTTACGCTCATGGAGAAAAAATACACACAATAAAAGGTTTGTTCTTCTTCTTCATATTATCTCTGTATATCATATTCTTCTCGAAATATTCAGCTCTTATACTCTGTTAATTGGTCAATCTACATAGACAAGTCCAAAGCCTCCTTCCGTGAGTACACACGATCGGAGACTTCGCCGTTGAATCCTGGAGAGTAACCGCCAGCAGCCTATTTGTACTGTAATTATTATCAGTAGGGGCGAAATCACTTTTTAAGACAGTAGCTACGTTACGCCTCGGTTTTTCAGCTAAGTTGTCCTAATTTACTGTATTATTTGTCTTGTTAATTGCTATATTTTTCAACAATCACAACAAAAAAAAGTGCGCTTGCGGATCTGGATGGATATACTAATTGCTAACTACTTATGATACTTTTCATATTTCATTATTAATTTTTTCTCAAAAGTGGAGGGAGCAACAGATCGAACATAATCTCGTGTCAAATTTTTTTTTCCACTTTACAGATATTTTTCGTATTAATTGCTTCAAACTTTTTTTTTTTGAAATTCTTTTACAATCTCAAATTTAGAGCATAAGCTTTAATAGGTGGATTTGCATCTTTATTGATTTTTTTTTCTTGTTTTTTTGCATGATATATTTTAGAAAAAGTCTAGGGGGACCGTGGGTGGCGACCGGACTTGGCGACCGGTCCAATTTAATTTTATTTTTTTATTATTTTTTTTTAAAATGTCTCCCAAATAATTTATAAGATTTATTGGAACTTAGAATTTTTACAGAAAAAAATATTTTGGATGTATCCAAATGACATCCAAAACACTTTTTTTGTAAAAATTTCAGTTCCAATAAATCTTATAAATTATTTGGAAGACATTTAAAAAAAAAAAAAAATTGAACCGGTCGCCATATCCGGTCACCCCATAATCACTCTATTTTAACTACAATAACTGAAAAGTTGTCGGTTTGTAAATTTTACCAACTATACATTGTATATTTATTATAGAAATAACATGAACATGAATTTCAATGTGACTTCATATGATGTAATTTTTTCAGGTATATCGAGAAAGGGTTTGCATATATATATATATATATATGAACATGAATTTCAATGTGACTTCATATGATGTAATTTTTTCAGGTATATCGAGAAAGGGTTTGCATATATATATATATATATATATATATATATATATATATATATATATAGTTTCCATCCGTGTCATATATATATAGGATTTCCATCCGTGACAACCAGGTGCCACGGACACTATACAGTAACCAACTTTTCAGCCATTAATTATGATAATAAATGGCTGAAATTAAGTACAATTAATTTCCTATCGCTACACCTTGTAGCGGCAATGATGATCACTAATATTTGCCCAAAATACCCTCAGCCTCTACCGCTACTATTTGTAGCGGCAAGTTGGTCTCTCTCATATACTCCATATATATAATGTTTACCAAGTTATTTGTCAATTGTCATAATTATGCTTTATGTTATCGAAATTCGTGTCAAGGACATTAATGCAAATGAAGCAATTTTTATACACATGGCTGCATACATTGCCACGTAAGCCAATTTAAGCCATATAATTTATCCTATACTTTTTAAAAATAAATTTTTAAGGGAGTAAATTATAAAATTATTATTATTAGTATTTTTAAGAGATATGAGAAATTTATACATTATATCGAAAAAATTATTATTAAAATTCTCATATCTCTTAAAAATACTAATAAATAATATGGCTTAAATTAGCTTACGTGGCAAAGTATGCAGTATATATACTTGGCAAAGTTGCTTCTTTTGCATTAATGTTCTTGACACAGATTTTGATAACATAAAGCAGCATCATGGCTATTGACAAGTAACTTATAAACATTATATATATGGAGTATATGAGAGAGAACAGCTTGCCGCTACAGAGTAGCGGCAGGGGCTGAGGGTATTTTGGTCAAATATTAGTGATCATCATTGCCACTACAAGGTGTAGCGGCAGGAAATTAATTGCACTTAATTTCAGCCATTTATTATCATGATCAATGGCTGAGAAGTTGATTGTGTATAGTGTCCGTGACAACCGATTGCCACGAATAAAAACCCATATATATATATATATAGAAATGATCCACAATAAATATTTGATATAGATGAAAAATAGACGAATAGCATCATAACTATCTATTACAATAATCAAAAGCGGAGATTAAAAAACAAAACAAGGCGTCCGCTAATTGAACTAGCAGAGCTTAAAAAAAATACATTCGCCAAATTACCCCCAGTTCATATATACTGATATAATTAATTCATCCCACCCGCTAGTTGAACCAGCGGATGTATAAGCCAACAGTCATGTATTAAGCCAACAGTCAACGCGCCAATAACAATATGCAATCACATTAACAGTCATGTATTAAGCCAACAGTCAACGCGCCAATCACAATATGCAACCACATTAAAATCACAGAAGGAATAAAATACATATCACACCATGCAATCCAATATGCAATCAAGTCCAAATCACAGATGGAATCAAATCCAAATCAAAGAAGGAAACAAAATATGGGATAGCAGGCTAAGATAAAAAAACTCAAACGAAATTGCAGTAACAAACAAATACAAACCTTATATTATTATCATATTTATTCCTTATAAATATGATAATCTCCTCCAAATAAATATTAAAAAAATTTAAATAAAAAATAAATTATTATCATAATAATTCTAATTTCACAGCTTGTATGTCCAAACATCAATCGGAACAAGAAAATAATATTACAAAAAGAAGAGGAAATATTTTAAATCGAATATATTAATGCGTAATATTATTAAACGATTTTGTGGAAATGTTACAATGATTTAATTTCATCATATTTATCTTTTTCCCTAACAATTGCATACTCGGGCAAAATAGCCACAAAAGTCCCCTGCATAAATCAGAAATGGAAAAAGCAGTACATTAAGAGGCAGTTCCTTTGCTCTCTCCAAGACCTAAAAGTTAGGTAAACTAGCATGTAATTCTTCTAAACTTTCACCTTCCTTTGCTTTCTCCAAGACCTAAAAGTTAGGTAGGCGATTAGAGCTGGATATCAATGTGTGTAAGCATATACATGTTTCCGAGCAAAAGGAAGAAGACATACCAAATGACGCCCATACAAATGGGTGCTTGAAAGAGCTTTAAGAGCATTCTGGGCTTCCTGCTTTGTAACATACTCCACAAAAGCAAAGCCTCTATGGTTCCCAAACTTCATTGGGAGCCTTAAGCTCTTAATCTGCAAATATAAAGGAAAAAGTAACATTAAAAAACGGGAAAAAATAAGAGTTAGATTTTGAAGCAATTAAATTCACTAAAATAAATAAGCCTCATGAATATAAATTAACCGAATAAGATAGGAAAGAAAGAAATCATTTAAGACCTCTTCTCATGTCAAAAGATGCTAACTTCAGTGACACAAAATACATGATTCAGGACCAAAGAAGTGGTTTCAACCCTTCATCTACTTTAGCAGTATTATATCACAGAAAAGACCAGATGAAAGCAGTTCAGACTAACATAACTAGGACCTTTACAATTGATTTTATTCATCAAGGAAACAAAGGCAGTAAATACAATTAGTCATATCAAAATTTTACAAATAAAGAAAAATATTCACCAAGTAACTCCAAAAGTACAAATCACCAAGTAATTCCATAGGCTGTAAGCCAATCTTACCTGTAACCATATACTCAGGAGCTGCATATCCATAGGTTCCCATAACCCTTGTAGATACATGGTTTCTACAATCTACTGGCCCATTTTTTGCCAACCCAAAATCAGATAGCTTCTAAAGGAATATATACTGCATTTTCAGAATTTACTGACTTGAAGGACATGGAATTGCTGTTAAATGATCCAAAGCTGCTGGTAGATGCAGTCCTCTGAATAGAAGGGGAAAAAGTATGAGCAAACAAATAAATCCTGCCTGCACGTCTATAAACATACAATAACAAATATACTTCCAATGATCAAAATACAAGTTATGATATAAACAAAAACAAGAGAATAATCAGTTATTTGTTTTAATACAGGAAATGTGTATGTACGGATTTTGTAGATAATTTGAATAATCAGTTATTTGTTTTAATACAGGAAATGTTTTATATATGACATAAATATAACAATGTATTCCATGTACAAGTTTAACCCTCCGTTTGGTATTATAAGTAATATCACTAATCAACAAAAAAAAGGATTCTTATGTGACTTACAAGAACCAACCAAGCCCAATACCACATCAAGGAAGTCGATGCTCTAAATAAGGTCTCCCATGAGGAACAGCATAACCTATAGCAACTCAAACACTGCCAAACACAAGCTAAATCCAATGCAAGAATTGTATAGAAGGATACATAAACAATGCAAATTCAGGCTATGCATATAAAAAATTCACATTTCATGGTACTGTTCATTAATATTCTACAACACCAATAGATGCCAAAAACCAATATTCAATTGTCTAACATATTTTTATAACATCCACACAGAATGGTCCAATGCAATTAAACCACCAGCGCCAAACAACCCCCCCCCCCCCCGCACCACACACAAATGGTAAAAATTTAGAGCATTTCTCGATTTGAGCATTTCATCCATGTGCAGGAGCCACCCAAGTATTATTTAAATCTATCCATTCCAATTTGGTTGATGCCCAGATAAGGTTCCACCAATTTATTTATTTATTTTTCATAAGTATCTGAAGTAGCAAGCTTGAGGTTATTCCTCAAGGCCTCAGCCACTTCTTTCACACCTCGGATTCCAAAAATTATTTCCTTCTACTGTAGTTAACATGAGTTTAATTGTTTGCATTACATTCTTGTTGATTAGTTTTAAGCTACCAACAGTTATCTTGATTAGTTTTGAGCTCTTGCTTCTTTGCACTGAGAAGAAAGAGATTTTAGGGTACCTGCAGCTTATGCTCTAACTGAAGCTTCATTACCAGGTCCTAGTAGCTTAAGGAGTAGATTTACAGTCTCAGCAGACAAGACTTTAGGACAAACAGATACATCCTCCATCATCATACTTGCTAGAAGAAAACAAACGTTGGCTTGAGTGTTCGACTGTCCTGTTGCAAGCAATTTCACAAGTGTATCTACTCCCCCAGCTTGTATTGTTGCAGACCAGAATCCCTCAGTGCTGGTGTCAATGCACTTGCATCTTCAAAAGCAAAAATACCCGATCAATCGCACTTGAGGTTTTGACGATTTGACAGAGGAATCGCTTGAAATCGCATCAAGTTTTGACCAAGGGCTCAGAGGAATCGATCGAAATTGCATAGAGGAATCACACAGGAATCGTACTAGCAGGAGGTTTCACAGAGGAATCGAGGGTTTAGCAAAACAAAGAAAGCATACAAGGAATTGGGGGAATTGAGGAGTTGAGGGAACTAGCAAAACAAAGAAAGCGTACGAGGAATTGGGGGACCTGAGGTTATGACCTTAATCGTGCAATAGATTTGATATTTTCTTTGTTCCGCTAGTTCCGCTGGTTCGACCGAATATTTGTTTTACATAGTTCGCTGCTTCGTCTGGCGGACGGGCGATCTTCATTTTTAATCTCCACTCTTGATTATTATAATAGATGATTATGATGCTATTTATCTATTTTTCATCCATCCATAGTAGTAAATATTTGTTAAGGATCATTTCACATATATGTATAGGGATTCAATTCATGACAACCGGTTACCATGGTCACTATTCCAGCAACTAATTTTTCATCCGTTGATCAATTAATTGAAAGGCTGAGATTGAAAAAATTTTATACCCAACTGCTACAACCTTAAGCGGCTTTTATTTTAATAATAGGGCCCCACCTGTCAAACACAATTGTAAATGGGCCCCACTTTGTTAAATTTTATATAAAAAAATGAATTTATTTTTTTAAAATATACCAACTGCTACATGATGTAAAGGCTTGGCCTTTAATTTTTTGTTTTCATGTCCAAACACGAGTGTAAATGGGTTACCCTTTATCAGATTTTAAAAAAAAAGGTTATTTAAAAAATATATATATATCAACCGATATATGCTTTACTATATGCTTTAGCGGTTTGGCTTAAAAAAAATTCGTTAAACATGTGTAAATGAGTCCCACTTTATCAGATTTTATTCTTTTTTTTTAAATATACCAACTGCTACATGTTATAGCGGCTTGGCTTTAAATTTTAATTTTTTCATGTTCAAACACGTGTAAATGAGTCCCAACTTATCAGATTTTATTAAAAAAAAAGAGATTTTTTTTTATAAAATATACCAACCGCTACATGATGCAGCGGCTTGGCTTTAAATTTTTTTTCATACACGGCGCCTCATAAATGAACTGGTTGGATTTTGAGCCACTAGACGGCTAAATGTTATAGCGGTTGTTACACTTTTTGTAAATGGGAAACACTTTATTAGAATTTATAAAAAAAGAAGGGATTGATATTAATAATAATAATTAATATTGTTATTATTATATTAATATTACTAATATTATTAAAAAATAACAACAACAACAACAACAACAACAACAACAATAATAATAATAATAATAATAATAATAATATTTGTTAGTAATATATAATAACAATATTAATTATTATATATTACTATTATTATTTTTATTATAAAAGTTATTATTACTATTATTATAATAATTATTAATAAATAAAAAATTTATAACAACAGCTTTAAGCTGTAGCGGCTTGGTTTATTTTTTATTCTTTTATTCTTTTCTTCTTTCCGTTGTCCCACTTTCTCAAACTTTGGTATAAAATGCTTATATTATTTTGGCAACAAAACTCGGGAAATGGGAAGAGAAACGCTGACATGGGGAATGGGAAAAGCTGACATAGGGAATGAGAAAATCTCACATGAAAAATGGGAAAAGTAAATAAATTTGACTTGGGTGGAGATTGAAAGCATTAGCCGCTACAACATATAGCGGTTGGTCTTCTTCCCTTTTTCATTCTCTTGCAGCTTAGTCTTTTCTCAACTTGTCTTCCTATCCTTATTTTACCACATCTCCTACAGTTTGGTTTATTCTCTCAGATATTGAATATTTTTTTTCACATCTTCGTAGCTTTGTTTGATTTGGTTGTCCACTTTCAATTCCCAAGTTCAACTTGAAGTTCTGATCCAACAATTCTTCATTATTATTCATAAGTAGGTTTTTTGAAATGGCATATAATATCTATAAAAAATTATTTTTTTCTAGTTCTTTAGATTCTGCTGCAAGTTTAGATTGGGGAAATACTGTTGGAAATGAGATTTGAATGAAAAAATTGACTCGGGTCGAGTCGTGATCGTGATGGGCGGGTTTGTGATACTACGTCGTTTTGACGAAGGTTACGCCAACGGATTCTATAAATAAACGGTGTGGAAAGCTTTTAAGAAATATATAATTTTTCCTATCCCGTCCCGTTCTGAAAAAATCCATTTTGCATTTTTTCTGTCCCGTTCTGGAAAAATCCGTTCTGCAGACAATATTCCCGTTCTGTTAGAATCCCGTCCCGTTCCACAATCTGCAAATCCCGTTCCGTTCCTTCCCTTCTGCAAATCCTGTTCCGTTTCGTTTTCTAAAGATATTCTCGTTCTCTGCAACAAATATTGTGTAGTAAGATTTATTTTAATCCGTTATTGTGCAGTAAGATTTATTTCCAATGTTTTTCCATGCATGCATCATTAACATTCATATTAAAGTTCGGTACATAAACATTGAATTTGGTTCGATGAATTCTTAATTTTGTAATGCTACTAATTAAGAATTGAAATCCGTTTTATCTTGGGAATCAATTATTCAATTAACCCTTAGCATCTGTGGGGGAATAAATTTGCTTTAAGGAGACTTTGTGAATTCAAAGGACTCGAATTTATATTTTTCATTTTACACATTGTTTCTGTTTTGCATAATTTATTATTATTATATTTATATGCATTATTAAATAATACTATATATTACAGGTAATAAATACATCTGAGTTTGTAAGTGAAGTTGAAACTTGAAAGTAGTAAATTTGAAATGGTTTCATACGTTGGTCAATTATTTTGTAAGTTGGAAGAAGTTGAAAATATTTATAGATCATATGCTCGTAAAAATGAATTTGATATTAAAATTGCAACTAGTCATAAACATGCTCATAGGAATGATGTGTCATCTAGGTTGTATGTATGTAAAAAAGCCGATACACCAACTATTGTCAAGAGTTTACCTGATGATGAAGATGGTAGTAATACAATAAGTAGACAGAGAGACTCTATAGGACGCACATTATGTAAAGCTAGAATATATATTTTCCACAATAAGAAAGAAGATAATTGGCGTATTTCTACTGTTGAATTAGAGCACAATCATCACTTAGTGACCCCTACCAAAGTAGATTTGATTAAGACACACAGAAATATTACTCCTGTTGCAAGAAAATTAATTGACACTTTAAATAAGTCCGGTATTGGTCTTAGTAGGATGCTGAATGTTTTGAGCACAATGGGTGGTGGAATGCAAAATGTTCCTTTCTCTAATGTAAATGTTCAGAATGTGGTGAGAGATTTAAGGCGTGATTCTGCAGATGAAA
Source organism: Panax notoginseng (assembly GCA_016801055.1). Taxonomy (NCBI): domain Eukaryota; kingdom Viridiplantae; phylum Streptophyta; class Magnoliopsida; order Apiales; family Araliaceae; genus Panax; species Panax notoginseng. The sequence goes on along the minus strand of CM029016.1, from coordinate 181,874,365 downwards.
ATGATGCACAAGCTACTGTAAATTATTTGAAAAAATTTGCATCCGAAAGTGATAGTAAATTTTTTTTCGAGTGAAACCCGGTGAAAACAATCGCATAGCTTGTATTTTGTGGGTTGACGCCCGATCAAGGTTTATGTATCAACAGTTCGAAGATGTTGTGACATTTGACAGTACGTACCGAACAAATAAGTATGGCATGCCGTTTGTTCCATTTTTCGGGGTCAACCACCATTATCAGTCTATATTGTTTGGATTTGCATTGTTAAAGGACGAGACGAAGGACACTTTCGTTTAGGTATTAGAGACATAGCTCGAAGCAATGGACTACAAGGCACCTACAACGATCATCATTGACCAAGATAAAGCCATGGGTAATGTTATTGCTACGGTATTCCCTTCTAGTTATCATTTATTGTGTTCTTGACATATTTGTAATAAAATTCTTGAGAAATTGCATTATGTTTATTACGAGTACCCATCATTCAAAGATCATTTTAACAATTGTGTGTATAATTCATTGTCCATCGGAAAGTTTGAAGAGCGTTGGCATATTCTGATAAGGAACTTTGAATTGTATAACAATGAGTGGCTTGGAAATTTGTATGATGTACGAGAGAAATGGATTCCTGCGTATACAGAGAGATATTTTGCTATAGGAATGACAACCACCGGAAGAAGCGAGAGCATGAATCATTTTTTGAAGAGTACGTTAATGCTTCGACAGGTATGAAAGAATTTGTAGTGCAGAGTCAAAAGGCAATAGAAAAATAATTTATCAAAGAGAGGAAGGCCGACTACATAACAAAACATCGAAAAAGGAATATGGTACTCGGTTCATCTTTGTAAGTTCATGCTGCACAGTTGTACACAAAAGAAATGTTTAGACGTTTCCAATGCCAATTCGTCGATTTCATGAAATACAATGTTAGGAAAGTTAGTGAGTTGTGTGCCATTGATACTAAGGTTTACGCAGTGTATCTTGTAGATGCAACTGAAAGTGGTGGAAGATATAAAAAAATCGTCAACTGGGGTCGGTAACATGTAATTGCCAAATGTTTTCTCATTTAGGTGAATTATGCAGACACATCTTGAGATATTTCATGTTTAAGAGTATTTCAGAAATACCGAGCAGCATAATTATTTATCGATGGACAAGAGACGCGAACAAGTGCAATGGTGAAGAATTACTCTTTAACTCCACAGCTGAACAAGATCAAGCAATGCGCTATAATCATTTGATGAGTGATTACCAGGATTTACCGAGTAAAGTTGCTTACTTAGTTCGAGGTTACAAAATTATTCTTAAACTCAATGCACGAGGAAAATCGTTGGTTGAACAGTATGATCTGGATGAGAATATTACTAAACTGATAGATGACGACATTGATCGCACGGTTGGAGATCCACCTCATGATACGGGTTATGATAATGACGATGAAGATGTAGAGGAGGAAGCAGAAGAAGATGAGATTTTTTCGCCTATTATTTCTCAAACAAAAGGCCGCAAAAAACAATCTAGATTAAAGAGTGCACTCGAGAAAATCATTCCTTCTAAGCCTCATCGAAAATGTGCAATTTACGGGTTTGAAATCGACCACGAAGTGAAATCACTATCGAGTATTAGAGATTCCTGAGCCAAAAAAATAGCCTTCATTGTATTATTTATGTTATGTTTTTCGTAAATATATGAATGAAAATATCATTGAAAAGTTAATGACTTTGTTTACTCATATTTACAGTAATAATACTAAGAAAATATTATTAATATTAATTTTTTTTAATATTAAAATTAATAATTATTTGAAATAATAGTAATTGGTTGCATATTTTAGTATTGATTTGGTGACCAAAAAATAAGTACTAATAGCCAATCTTAAAGTATATCACTTAGCTGCTACATGCTGAGGAAATTTGCATTTTTTTGCATCGTCTCGTTTCCCATGTAAATTTAATTAATGGAAAATGAACTGAATTTAATTTGTTGTCCCTAATTCATTGTCTCAGCCGCTACATGTTATAGCAATTTGTTTTTTTTTTTTTTTTAAAAAATGCATCGTTTCGTGTCCCGTGTAAATTTAGATTAATTAAAAATTAACCTTGTCCCAAATGTAAAATGAACAAGATGTAGCGGCACTACGAAATGAACTAAAGTTAACTCTTTGTCTCGAAATGACTGTCTCAGTCGTACAAGCTGAGGCAACCATATTTTTTTTATTCATTGCATTGTTTTCCGAGTTCCATATTAAAATTATTTTTTTCCTTTTCTGTATCGAGCAACTACAAGCTGATATATTTTTTTAAATTGCATCGTTCCGTAGAAAAATGCAAAAAACAAGGGAACAAGGGAACAATTATTATTATTTGCCTCTTCCAACTGTTATACGCTGTAGTGGCTCTTTTTTTTTCTTTTTTCTTTTTGTTTCTTTTGCTTCATTACCAGCTACTAATGAATTTTTAATTCTTTTTTTGGAATCAAAATTATAAGATTATTATTAAATTTTAATATTCAAATTGACACACTTTTTTAAATAATTAAAAAAAATAAAACGAATTTTGTAAAGTGAACATTACGAAATAATAATATATATCAAGTTGAATAGAAAAAATTAATAATAATATGAAGTATATAATTAACATAGTGCATAACAGCCATTTCGTGTACATGAGATTAAAACTACAATATTTTCCTATATGTCAACCTCCATAAGTAATCTTGTGACTTTTTTATAGAATTCACATGTGATTCAGTATCGAAAGCCCGTTACATCTTCTAAGTGTGACGAACGAAACTTTTGTAATTAATATTAAATATTTATTGAATTAAATAAATATTTTTATTGATTTATTTATTGAGTTAAATAAATATTTGATGGAATTGTGATAGATTAATTAAATTAAATGTGTTACATTGATTAAATTAATTTAGAATAATTTTATAGTTCAAAGTGTGAATTTAATTGAGATAATTAAATTAAATGAGTTGTTAAATAATTTTAATGTTGTTCTAATTAATTAAATAATTAAGTAGATATTTATTGATTTGTTATAAATAATAAATGAGAATTTAATTATGTGATGATGTGACTTAATGGGTAATATTTTCTTTTATTTAATTGAATTTAAATAATATTATTTGATTAATTAAAGTGTGACAAATAAACTATATAATAAACAAGTTAATTAAAATAATGGGAAAAGAAGTTAATTTGGAACAAACCAAACAAAGCCTTGGGAACATGGGTAATTGATGAGCCTTAATGCGCACAACTGACACTCACGTATATCAGTTATATGCAATATATCAGTCTTGTATCTTTTACGCTTTTTTATTTTCTTTGCTAAGTTGGAGAATACATTGAGAAAAAGAGAGTTTGAGAGAATTGAGTTAAGGAAGAAGATTTGGAGAATCATAGGAGGGTTTCCTATCATCTAAACAAGAATCAAAGGGTGAGAATTCAAATTTCAATCTTTATTTATTATATTCCTGAGTTTTTTCATGAAAACATATTTTAATTCTCTGTAATTGATATTTTATGGATGATTGTTGGAAATATGGTATTGTATGTATTTATAACATGTTTTATATCAATTATCCATGTTTTAGAGTAATCAAAATCCATGAAATCTGTTAAAGCATGAAGAACTTGAGTTTTGATGATAAATATACAACATGTGTGATTTTGTTGTTAAAATTGGGGTTTTGGTTGATGAATTGATTAGATAAGTTGTTATATATATTAACATGTATATATAATTTGTTATATGTGAATTAGAAACGCTTTTCAGAAGTCAAATTTGTATGAAATAAGTTTTAAAGTAAAGATTTGAGTTTTGTGAAAATATGTACAAAAAGGCTAATTTTAGAAACAAAATTAGTGTTCAATCCATGTTGTAATCTGTAAATTGACGATTGATTGTGTTAATATGTTTATATAAGAAAACAATGCATGTTATACGAACTGATTTGGTCAAGAAACGATTCCGTGGTGTGATGATTCGCTAAGGATGTCTAAAATGAGGTTTTTAGCAAGAACATGAATTTAGAGGGGTTAAATCTGATGAATATTGTTGTTTTGTTGTTTAAAATCGATGTATGCATGCTTCATAACAATTATGTGTAGTTTATGTCTTTTGGGTTTGCTAAATTTACTGATTATATGTGAAATTCGCAAATTTTGGTTTGATGAACAGTGCAGTCGTGAACTGCAGAAATTGAATCTGCGTAACCCCGCCCTGGCGGGTGTTACTAAGCCAAACCACCCCACCCCGGCAGGGGTATCTGTAAGAACCCGAATTTTCAAAAAATATGAAAATAAGAATTTAGTAAATAAAATTCTTAAAGCATGTAATGGGTTCGATCAAGAATATTATGTGTTACGAGGTATGTGGTATTGTGTTACATAGGGTATTATGCGCTATGTAATAAGTAAGGTTGTATTTAATAAATATATATCGTTATTATATATTTGTTATAAATTATAGAGATGAATTAATATGAAGATGGATAATATTTATCTATTGATGTTAAATAATTTGTGTGAAATTATTTTATAATAGTAAGTTGGTGACATTAAATGTTTTTTATAATCACCAATTTCTTGAGTATATGTATAAGTATGTATCAAGTCTAAGTTAGTGCAACCGTACTCTTTAATGGTGGATGTATAGGAGCTGGGCTAAATAATTCCTTCAGAGAGCGGAGGTATATACGAATTTGTAATCGATCTAACTCACTGTGAAAACAGTGTAGACAAGACGGAAACTAATTTGTTAGTTGTTTGTGGGAAACCACTCAGTGTACTATATTGAATACTATTAAAGACTCGATGCGTGCTAGGTTTAGACTTGTATATATATACGTTGTTGACGAGAGTAGAAAATCGATATACCTTTAAAGTGGTTAGAGAATTATTACGTAATTCGATATACGTCGAAAAGTGAAGATGAAAGGAATGTATGTATGTGTTACATTCGAGTTTTGTGTTATTGATGGTAAGAAACCGTAAAGGAAATGTATAGTTGGTTAAACTCATAAGGGAAATAGAGTTTTAAAACTCAAAGTGTGATTCTTAAATTATTAAGGAAAATAGTACCTGATGATGTGGAATCAAAGAAGGCATTGATGTTAGACGAGTTAACACTTAAGAAGGATGTGTAAAGTATTTAGAAGCGTAGGTTTTAGTTCTGTTGATGCAGAACTTGTTTCCCTCTGATTTTGGTATGGCGCAGCTGCGCCATTACCAAGTCTGTGACCAGCGCAGCTGCGCCGATCTGTAAAAAACTCTGAGTCAGTTTAAAAAATGTGATTTGCAAGCCATGCATACTAATAACTCTTATAAGGTCATGAATGGTGACTAAGTGTTCATGAAGAAATTTAGTTAGCAAAGCATGACTTGAATAAGATTTAATTAATTAACCCGGATTAAATATGGTTAATTAAGTGATATTATAGAATATTATATTCTATTAATTAGTAGAGTGTATAATAAATATTGCATAGAAAATAATTGATTAAGATTAATTAATCGTGGTGATATTAAAAAGTGATAATGGATTGAAAGTACCCAACTGAATGATATTTAGCTCAATTAAAATATTAATAATATTATTAGGTGTAATATGGGAAATGTGGACAATAGTAATATATAATACCTATGGCTTAAGAATACATAAAGTGTGATATTTAATCGGTACTAATGATATAAGGTATCAAGTGGTACAATAAAATCATAAGTGATTTTAATACAGAAATAATTAAATATCCGTGTATTCTAGAAACTGGGAAGGAAATTAAATGTTTTAATAAATATTAATATTAAATAATGTGATAATGTGGTTATACGAGTAGTATAAATAATTATGGGGGGATACCCGGGCAATGACGCCTAACTGCGATATTTTATTACATGTATTTAATGTACATAGATTATATGATGTGAATATAAAATTTATTTTTAAATTCCTAATATGGTAACAATTGTACCTTAATATTACATTATGGGAATTAAAAAAACCAAACCAAGTCTTAGATGATCAAATGCTAAAGATTTTTGCTATGTCCCAAAATGAGTGACCCTTCTAGTACTTGAACAGTGGGCTATTTCTCTATTACGTAAAACTCAGTAAACTATAAAGGCTAGAATTGTGTAGTGATGATGGTTGAGTTTTTGGGTGAAAGTAGTATGCACACAAATCTTATTCATTTATTAATAAAAAGTATTAATTTATTAAATACTTTTAATTATCTATATGATGCTGTTTTATAATATGTGATAAACCCATAGTTTTAAGTAATGCTTTTAGAATAATGATGATGATCATTCTAATGAGATCTAAATTCTTAGAAAGCTTAAAACTAAAATAGTTCCCAATCGTTGGATTACTAAATTGAGGATTAGTGAATCTGGATAGATTGGTACATATGTTGCTTGCTCATTGGATGAGGATGATTGATCTCATGATCATTTGTGTGGAGACACTAAAGCAAGTATGTAGGTGCTTATTAGAGAATAAATTCACTGAATGTGGCTCGCTAAGGAATACCTAATGGAGTTTTACTTGTCTGTCAATAGGAATTCCTGTAGTGATAGTAGTACAAGTGATCCTTAGACTTGAGATCATCATAGTATCTTGTGTATGATGAGTTATACTTTGACATATTCCTTAAGACCCTTAGGGTATATCAAATGGTATGCTTGAGTATAATAAGTTATACATGGAGATAATGTATGATCAATAAAGAATCTACCACTTTTAGTAAAAGAAGAGAAATGTCCTATGTGATTTGATAAATGACAACCCAGTAGTCCTTGGCCAAGGTAGAATGAAATTAAAAAGTAGTTTCTAATTTGAATTATTTGGAGTTGTGCATTTAAGGATTGAAATACATATAATTAAATAAAATAAGACTTGACAGTAATTCAATGTCTTATATTTAATTGAGACATTGTATGGTGGAAGTATTGAATTGTACGGTAACTATTTACTCAAAGGTTCTTTTATGATTAATGTTGAAATCTATATTATCTGGAAAGTCGTTAATCGCTAGGGAGGCTTATCCCTATTGTAGAATAAATATTATTTATTTAAATAAATTAATATTTTAATTTATTTATTTAAATAAGATTAGAATTGTTCTAATTGATTTATTTACAACCGGTTTAATATGGAGAACCTAAAGAGTCACACCATAAAAGGAAGAATAATTATTTAAGAAATTAATGGCATAATCATAATAATAAGTTAAGTGTATTTAATTTAATCTATGGTGATAGAATAAATTAAATAGTTTAATATTTATAATTTAATATTTTGAAAATATTAAATATAAATTAATAAAAGGAGTCTTATTATTATTATTATTATTTAATTCCTAAAGGAGTTTGGGAATTAATTAATAAAAGTACTCTCAAGTATCCTAATAAGATTAGGAGGCTAATTAATTAAAAGAGTTTAATTAATTATTCCTAATAAGATTGGGAGCCTAATTAATTAAAGGAATTTAATTAATTAAAATAAAACTCAATTCCTTAATTGTTAAGGAGGGTTGTCCACATCTATAAATAAGAGGAGTCTTATTATGAGTGTAGAGTTGTTGTTGACTTTTTCATAGCATTCGTAATTTCAATAGTTGGAGAGTACGCTCCTTTTCTATGAGAGATAGAAAAATTAGGGTTTTGTCAAACACCATTCTTCTTGAATATTTCTTCTTCCTTGGTGGATCACCTCTAGAGGCCAAACACTTGGGTGGCTAACGTTGATCAAAGGAAGGAACCAAACCCGGTGGATTCAAGTTGAACGCGAAAAGGATTGGAGGTGAACTTGTACCTGAGGAAGCTTGAATCTTCAAGGGTATGATTCTTATTCTTTATCTTTTCGTTTAATTAATAATTGTGCATAAAGGATGATCCGGGTATATGGTTGGTAAAATTTTAAAACTCTAATTTTTCATGCTTCCTCTTATTTTGTGCAATTTGATTGCGTTCATGAATATAACAAACCTTACATTGGGTGGTTGGCCAACCCTTGAACGACCATTGTTTCATTCCAAAACACCATTGATACTACCCTTCATGCACACCCTAAATTTAGTCCAAACTCCTTCTATAAGTAGCAAACTAAATTCTCAGTTGGTGTTGCTTGGAAGTGTCTGATAAATTGCTAAGTGTGGAATTGAGAGTATACAAGTGTTATAAGGACTTGGAGGTTCAATTAAGTAGCAAGTTCATTCATATTGCAGAAGTATAACTCCATTCCTTGCTTTCCATTTCCGTTTCTGTCAAAAATAAGTTTTGAGTTCTTGAATTTCAAATTCTTGATTTGATGAAGTTAGATGTTAAAAGGGTTGGGTAATGTTTAAATAGTTGTTATATAACCATATAAGCATGTTTAAATTGATATATGGCTGGTTAGAATTGAATTCATGAGTAATTTCTGTGGTTGGGCTAGTTTTTCACCGAAGCTGACTATTACTGGCTCGAACCAGACATGGCGCAGCTGAGCTAGATTAAAACTGAGGCGCAGCGCAGCTGCGCCGGGCTCTGAGTTCAATTTTTGACTTCTGTTTTAAAAGCCTGCTAAGTGATGATCAACTGTTATGACTTAAACTAGCATGTGTAAGGGGTATATACAAGTATGTTAACTTAATGTGAGCATGTTTTACTAGGTTAGCATTCATGAATAATGAAAGTATGTAGTTGAAATGAAATTAGAAACTTTAGAAATGAACTTGATGAGTATGAGTGCCATGTTTATGTACTGACTCGCAAGCATGTTGGTATAATTTAGAAATGCATGATGTATAATTCTTAATTCCTTTGTTCATATCCGCTTTATTAGGATTTATGTTAAAGAAGTTTTCAAGAAAAGCTTAGTATTATAAGCTAATGGACATGAATGCTACAAGGTGTAGTTTCTGATCTTGAAAAGATGATAGGATAACTTGACTACACATGATAAGAGCTTTAGAGTTGCTTTGTATGTGATAAATTGCATAGTTCAAGTTTAAGATGATTTCAAAAACAAACTTGAATATGTTTTTAAACCAAGTGCATTAGGTATGAGAAAAGAGACTCTGACGATTTAAGATGACACGTTTATGTTCATTATGTCTCTAAACATAAGTCTTATATGTTAAACATAACGAAAGTTGATTTATATGTGCTATATTGCATCATTCATGATAAAACGATTTCAAAGGCAACCTCGAGCATGTTTTCGAACTTAGGTTGCATTATATATATATGAGTATTTAGATTCTAAAGGCTTGAGATGCCATGATATGTTTCATTATGTCTCTAAACATGAGTCTTATATGTTAAACATAATGGAAGTAAACCAAGCAGGAGGTTAAAACATGTTTTAAAGTGTTAAACGATGCTAGCTATGAATAAAAGACATGAATATGTACGAGCATGTATAATACAGATTATGTGACGTCTTTATGAGAACATAAGACTAATTAGTACACCTAGTGATTTCATAACCCTATTTGGTTTCGATTTCGTGAAAATCCTAAACTAAAGTCCCTAACATATAAGGTTGAACTTGAAGTGGTCATACAAGTATGTAAAGACCTCTAACGTGTATGCATGTTAAGTATAAGTATATATGTGTGTTAAAGTTTGGACTGAAACCAGGAATGCTAAAACTCAACCTTGGTCTGGCTAGGGGACAGCGCAGCTGCGCCGTCCCTAAGCCTAGACAGGGCGTAGCTGCACCGTTCTGTAGTCTTAAATAGTTTCTTTTTTTAATCGGATGTTCGAGTCATGCTTATACGATTTCTTTAACTGGTAATATGTGACCAATATGCTATGTAAGGAGTAAGAAGCACGCTATGTGATAGAGATGAATGTTATTTATGACTTTCAAAAGTTAAGTCCAAAGGAATGTTTACAAGTTATAAAGCAACGATTTGAAAAATACGTTGTTTGACCTTGTGGTATCATAACAATCGAAATTGTGCTATGAAAATGTAGGATATGTGATGTAGTAGGTATGAAGTTACAACTAAGTTAGACGTTTGTGTGTACGCTTGAACTTACCTAAATGAGTTTGAAATGTGTAACGAACACATAGCGAGTCACATGTGTAATAGATTTATGAATGTTGATATTGAACATGTGTGGTTAAGGTATACCTATACCTACCTAGCTATTCTAAGAGAATGATGAGAAAGTGAAATGTAGGTTTTACGAACGTAGTTAGGAAACAATGTAACATTGTTATTATATTGAGAATGTATGATATATGTTACTAATGGATATGAATCCATGATTATATAATTTTGTAGGAATACACGAAGTGCAGATAAGCGTTAAGTAGTTAAGTCGTAGTTCGTAAACTACGAATCAGGAAAGTCTTTTAGTTCCTATTTGTTATATGAATTCGATAACTGTTAGTTGAGCTATATTATGCCATGAGAATGTTGATGTATATATATGAAATGCATATGAGATATGTATGAAATGTGAAAGTTGATCTTTGATGATATGCTTGTGATGAAAATCTCTATGTCTGTTATATGTGAAGTAACATGCGCAGTACATATTAATGGATTATGAATGAATGAGCTGAGTATTCTATTATATGCTATGTGCTGCATGAAAACTGTTAGAATTGCGGGGCTGTCGAGCTCACCCTTGCAAATAATTACTTTTGCAGGTTAAAGACTCACGGTAAAGATTACGTGCTACTTGATTGATAAAGTTCAATCACATCAAAGGAGATTGATCTGTTTAATTAAGTATATGCTCTTGAACCATGTTTAGGTTCTAGTAGATATACTTGATAGTAATTTACGATGTGTAATATATGTTAGCTTGTAAAGTTTTACTAGGTGGTACATAGAGGAATTTGAATCGAGATGTAAAGGTTTATACGGAAATAGAATGAATTGAATCATAGAATAATTTGATTTAGGGATTTGTAATTGATTCAAGTTAAGATATCAATAAAAGATTTTTTTTAAAGGAGATTGAAAAAATTTAAATTATTTCGCATATTTTTATAACATCGGATGTGATGCAATAAAGGAATAATAGATGACCAAGTTTTGAAACTTATAAAAGTTTGGGGTCATTACATAGATCTTGGAATTGGAAAGAATTTATATTCTAAATTGTAATAAGAAAAGTTACATTCATTAAAGTTATGAATAAAAGATATAATAGTTTGGCGATAGTAGTATCGTGGCGGACCGGATCCGAGATTTAAAGGAACCTAGATTTGGGGGCGTCACAGGTTGGTATCAAAGCTGTAGGTTATAAACTTAGGTAAGTGTACCTTAGACTATAACCTAAGATAGAGAGAAAGATAAAGATTAAAATATATAAGTGAAGATTCAAAGAAGAATCTTGAAGTATCTAAGCAAATGAGAATTCAGGAGTTTCCTAACTCCGGTAATAAAAATAATAAGATGATGTCTATAATATGACAGAGATAATAAGAATGAACTCGAGTAGAGTTTAGTTGATAATAGGGAAAGAACCCTAAGGTAAATTGAATGAGTTATGAAGTGATAAATAGTCTGTAACAACTAATTGTGTATAGCTTGATGCTATAAGTGAATGTACTGTGAAATGGTACGATGTGAACTCATGAGGAGTTGAATGTGATGAAATATGAAGAACTCGTATCGAGCAAAAAGTAAGTTAAGTGTAAGATAGATTTAGTGGGTTTTCAGTTGAGGACTCATGTGAGAGCTGAGTTGTACAAACCTTTGTGTGGGCAGAGGCTTTATGCTCACGCCAGGTCCCTCACAATGATAATCAATGGAATATCAGTGTCGCGCTATCGATATGCTTATGGTGAGAAGGAGATTCTTTTCTCATATCATATGTGATAGATAGAGACTATTAAGATTAAGATAGAGGATATTAAGATTAGGCGCGAGTTCTTAAAACTCATGCATATGGTAAGTTCGTGACTCGTAATCATATGAAATCTTTTTGAACCCCTCATCGAATGGACGCCTATGGTCTGACTAGGATAAGTTCCTAAACTCATATGATTATGGCAAGTTCCTGGATTTCTAAAGTGTGGTAAGTTTGATGAACTATATCGAGTATATATATGTTATGAATTAAGAGATTTTGGTATAGTAAGCAGTGATGGTGTTAGAGATTGATAGAATGAAGTAATGGAGTAAATATTGAAGTTAATGGAGAAACATGGATATTCTAAATCTTCTAGCTCTGCTAGATTTTCAAAATTTATTGACTTCGTGCTAATGTTTGCACTTCTGTTTTCTTGAAAAACATTGGATCATGTGATGGAGCCAATGATTTTTTTAAAATAATACTATTATCCATATGTCTATGCTAATTGTTTCGGCTAAGACAAAAATGATTTGAAAATTTTTAAAATGTATTTCCAACCAGGTTCATCATTGATATGGTGTATAGTAAACGATGGAGTCATCCATGCAGTTGAACCTAGTGTTGGTTGTGATCAAAAAATCGTCAGCCAATTTTGGTAAGATGTAGTATGATAAAGTCATATAATGGCGGAATCCTCAACGTACTACTAATCTGGTACGGTATCATGACGTCATAAAAGAATTTTTGGTTTTCTTTTAATTTATGAAGAAGGTCAATTAAGTTGGCCAAATTATTTCGATTGATGTCCGAATTGTTGATAAAAGTTTAAGCTCTTTGATTCGGCTAGACGACTGTCGAAAAATAATTGTGAAATTCAAGCATTCTTGAATATTTGTGCCAAACTAGATTATTCTGGTGCGGATTCAGATGTGAAAAAGCTGAGGTGAACAACCCTATAAGGGGACATATTTTCGGGGACAATGGTTCTGAGCGCAACGCATGTAGTCGTTACAAAACACTACGTTCTGGCCCAACGTAGTGGTACAATAGGTTGGCCACCTAGTGTACGTGTGGAGGGTGTTTTTATTCTTTGTGATTGATAAACACTCTCGTTTGTAGTGTGGATAATTGTGTTGAAGCACTAGTTCACGGTCTTGTGTGACCCCTCAGCATAATTTGGAATCTGAGTTATTCATACTACTTCCCGATTATTAAAAAATCGTGGAAGACTCTTATTCCTCTGTGTGATGAATGTAGTGAGCAGAATGTTCCTTAGAAAGGAGAATGTGGTAGAATGTAAGTGAGCAAGTTATAATAAAACTTTCAAAAAGAGAATGGATAAAATTATTCAAAAGAATATGTAATATTCCGAATAGCACCGAGTAGAGGAAGTTTCGGTGATTCAGAAAATATGAAAATAAGAATTTAGTAAATAAAATTCTTAAAGCATGTGATGGGTTCGATTAAGAATATTATGTGTTACGTGGTATGTGGTATTGTGTTACATAAGGTATTATGCGCTATGCAATAAGTAAGGTTGTATTTAATAAATATTTATCGTTATTATATATTTGTTATAAATTATAGAGATGAATTAATATGAAGATGGATAATATTTATCTATTGATGTTAAATAATTTATGTGAAATTATTTTATAATAGTAAGTTGGTGACATTAAATATTTTTTATAATCACCAATTTCTTGAGTATATGTATGAGTATGTATCAAGTCTAAGTTAGTGCAACCGTACTCTTTAATGGTGGATGTATAGGAGCTGGGCTAAACAATTCCTTCAGAGAACGGAGGTATATACGAATTTGTAACCGATCTAACTCACTGTGAAAATAGTGTAGACGAGACGGAAACTAATTTGTTGGTTGTTTGTGGGAAACCACTTAGTGTACTATATTGAATACTATTAAAGACTCGATGCGTGCTAGGTTTAGACTTGTATATATGTACGTTGTTGACGAGAATAGAAAATTGATATACTTTTAAAGTGGTTAGCGAATTATTACGTAATTCGATATACGGCGAGAAGTGAAGATGAAATGAATGTATGTATGTGTTACATTCGAGTTTTGTGTTATTGATGGTAAGAAACCGTAAAGGAAATGTATAGTTGGTTAAACTCATAAGGGAAATAGAGTTTTAAAACTCGAAGTGTGATTCTTAAATTATTAAGGAAAATAGTACTCGATGTGAGGACCCCAAACTCGGGTACTTGAAACCCGAACTCGGTTCTTCACGATACCATTTCTATGAGCGGAATAATACTAATACTAATAACAATAATATAAAAGTCAAACTTAATTTACATAATTATCAGAGTCTAGCTCCCAAGTACGTAACCTTTAAACATTCATTACAAATCATGATAGATAATATATATCATACTTGTCTTAATAATACCAAACTATTACATAACATAGTAATTCATTCATTCAGCAACCTTCTCTTTCCCTTTGTTCTTAGCAGAGCTCTCTGGTCGTTCGCACTTAGCTGAAAACATTTAAATTTAAGCAAAGATGATCATTTGAGTGCCCAGCAATCAATAGCAATTATATATATATAAGCTGAAAGGATTTAAATGTTTTCTTTGTACTATTCTTCTACAACAAGTCAATAGTTGTGAAGTATTATGAATCGATAAAAATAACATAACAAATCTCTTTCAATTTTTTTTTGAAACTACGTAATGACTATAACTGAGGTTATTGTGACATGTCATGAACATTGTTTTCATTTTCGAAGAGGTTAAACAGAAATTCATCTGTAAACCGACATAACTTACGGGCACGGGGGGTGATCAGCCCGTTATGCCATGCATTGATCAATACTACATTACAAGAACGATAGGATCGTTCACTCTATTTCGCCTTGGGCGCATAAAAGTTTTCCCGTGTAGGGATGTTCATACTTGTCTGGGTTCCAAATCAAAGGTTTTATCTTGTTCAACAATAATTTATAATTCAACATATATGTATACGGGTAATTGACGAAGGTATATCAACATGTGATTAAATACAATGATTATCCAAGTGCGGACACTTGTTTAACCATTTCTAGAAATTAACGAACAGAATATATATATATCTGAGTTACCATATACTAACATGTTGATAATCAATGAGCTTATATAATATAAGGTTAATAATCTGTACAGTAATAATATCATTCGTAAATATTCTTACTCATGTCCATTGCATAAAAAAAATACAAAGGTAAGATACTTGCCTGAAGCGCTGCTTATAGTTTGTAATTTAGATTTATCGCTTATCTCACGACCTATCATTAATCAGATCATTCGTTCGATTAGAACAATATACTATAACACATAACACTACTTATTACAGTCAACACATACCTTAATCACAATGGCACATAGATTTAACAACTATTGAATCACAATTAATCACTTATCTAATCACATTATCTAAGTTCAGATCAATTTCTGAAACATGTCGGTGTACCGACAACTTTATCGGGTAATTATCGAGTCTAAGACTCTATTCTGTAACTTAATATTAGTCATATTATTTTTAAATGACTTAATATAATTGTAAAATATTTATTATAATTTATCACGAAATTTCAAACGTCGGAATCACATTAAAATGATTTAAATACTAATCAATTCTATTAGTATTAAACTATTAATGAAATCATTTTCAAAATATTAAAGTTATTTATAATAACTCAAAATATTTTTAAAACATTAATATTACCCTTAAATGATTTTTACAACATTTAAAATTATTTTTAAATATTTATCATTAATATTAAGGTATTAATGTTTCATTTATCAAAATATTAAAAGTCATAATTCATAACTTAAATATTTTTAATTTATTTCTATCCCTTTTAAATGATTTTTAACTTAATAAAACCATTTTTAAACTATTTATTCAATATAATTATTAAACAAATTTAATATCATTAGTAATAACTTAATAATCATTAATATTTAATTATTAATGGAATTATTCTTTAAATAGTAAAATTTATGTTTTATAACTTAAAATATCCTTAAACACTTTATTTTCATTTAAAATAATTATTATAATATTAAAATCATTTTTAAACTAAATTATTTAATATAATTATTAAATAACTTTAATATCATTAATAATAATTAATTAATGAAATTTATCTTTAAATATTAAAAGTTAAATTTTATAACTTAAAATATCTTTAAATACCTTATTATTATTTAAAATAATTTTTAATATAATAAAATCATTTTTAATTAATTTATTTACTTCATTTAGTAAATAACTCAATTATCATTAATATTAATTTATTAATGAAATTCATCACAAAATATTAAAAGTCATTAAAAATAACTTAAAATATTTTATTATATCATAATATAATTTTAAATGATTTTTCAAGTATTAAAATCATTTTTAAATAATTTATTTAATATTATAATTAAATAAATTAAATATTTTAATATTCCAAAAATATTAAATATTTTTGAAATATATTAAAAATAATTAAAAACTAATTTTTGGAATTTAAAATAATTTTTAATAATTTATTTTGTATTTTTAATAATTAAAAACTAATTTTTTTCTATTTTTTTTAATTAATTTCCGGAAAATCTGAAATTAATTTAATTAGAAACCGTCGCTAAATGCCTTTAGCGACAGACAAGCGTCGCTGTTGGTGTTCTTGAGCTCAAGAACACTGACAGCTTCGTTGTCTAGGGTGCTCGTTTGACCAGCTATAACTCATAATCTGTTAACGTTATGGACATGATCTTGGTCACATATTGTAGTACTCGTGTAACACTATAACTATAAACTGATTTCATGGTCAAAACATTTAACATCAAAGAGATCTGAGCCTCCAAAGATCATGTCAGACTCTGTTCTTCAAGTTCTGGAATTTCCAGAATCGGGGTACCTACTTTGGTGCTCTTTAATTAACATGTTCCCAGCTTGTTTTGTGTGGTATTAAAATTCTAAAATGTAGTAGAGATGTCCGGGTACAACTACATACTATCATAACAACATAACATCATCCCATACTCAAGATCTTGGTCGGTCAAAGTAGACTGGAAAGGCTGTTCTTGAACATTTCTGGAAAACCCAGAAATGTTCTTGAGCAGTTTGGTCAATGGTGGTTTGACCACTTATATCTTGGATTTTGTTATGGATCTTGTTGATCTAAAGTCTCTAGAATATATTACTCATGTCAAGATACAAGGGAAAAACAACAACATGGTCATAACATTAAAACACTGCAAGATTCATGGCCTGCAAAACGTTGTCAGAGCTTCTGAAAATTCCAGGTTTTCCAGATTTTCAGTTTTCGTGAATGGTCAACCATGTTTGACTGCTTATAACTTGAGATCTAGACATAGTATGGACTTAATTCAAGTTGGAGATTAAAGACCTACTGACATACTACAAGTCTATAGCTTAAAACAACACAAAACATAAACACACAAAGATATAGAGGGCCTGACATATGGCTGTCAGACACATAAAAAAAATTCTAGATTTTTGAAAACTCTTATTTCGTGAATCTAGATGTTATGGATCCACTAAATACCAAACCAGATCATCATTAGACACCTCATATAACATATGTAACACAAAAAAAAATAACATCAAACAACAGAATTCGGACAAAAATTAAAGCTAGGGTTTTTATACCTTCTTGATCGATTTATAATTTTGTGTTGCTGATTTGTTTATGGTGGACGTGGGGCTGTGTTTTGGGACTTATATGCTACTGAAATTCGTTGGTTAGAGAGAGAGAGAGAGAAATAGCTTAGGTTGAGAGTTTGTAAAAATGTATGTAACAAATGTAATTTTTCTCTCTCCAAATCTATTTATACATGACTTGGATGCAAGAATTGACTGATTGCTGGCTTGTTTGCTGCCAAATGGAAGCATGTGGAGTTGTTGAAGTGGTTCACCCACTCAACCTATTGTCAAACCCTACTAATTTAGCCAAATATAATACACTAGGGGCAAAATGGTAACTTGATAAATCATTTAATGGCAAAATTGGAACTTGGCAAACCCTTAGGGTTTAACCCTTAGGGTTTAACCCTAAGGTTTAGCACAAAATGAAGGATTTTCCCACTAGGGTTTACACAAAATAAATAAAATTAAATAGAAATTAAATAAATTTTAGTTTCTAAAATTTTGAAATTAGAATTTTCTAATTATAATTAATTTTATAATTACCTATAATTACCTTATACAGGAACCTTAGGGCTTAGATTATATAATTATCATCAACCTTGCTAATTTAACAATTAGGGTTTATTCTCTTGGTAATTAGGGTTACCAAATTATAATTAGGGTTTTCAATTACTAAATTAGGGTTCTAGTTTAGTAATTAGGGTTTAACAATTTAGGGTTTCTATAATTATCAATTATAATCTTAATACTTGATAATTAACCATATTAACACAATTACAACCAATCTCGAATTCTAATTTAAATTTTAAATTAGGGTTTCTCATTTCCAAAATTAGGGTTTTTAAATATATTAATTAGGGTTTTTCAAAAATTAATAATTAGGGTTTCTAGATTATAATTAGGGTTTACCTAATTAATCCAATCATTATATAATACTCCTCATAAAACATATAACACGGTCATATAACAATCTTAAGCTCACAACTGATTTTCAAACTAGGGTTTCCCACAGTAATTTAGGGTTTCCCACAGAAATTTAGGATTTTTAAAATAAACATCATAATTGACCAATCATCATCAACACGTACATAAAGTACATATTCATAGCACTAAAAAATTAAAATATAATTAATATTATATTATTATTCTCATACCTTGACAATAATCCAAAATTAGGGTTTGGATTCCATATCTGATTCATTCTTCATATTTAATCTTAATAATTAAGGCAAAATATTTACTTTAATAATTCATACTAAAATTCATATAATAAAATAATAATAATTATTATTTTAAAAAAATCACTTCATATATTATTTAAATAATATATGATTATATTTTCATGGAAAATAATTAATAAAAATATTTCTACCTTAAAATTAATTATTATAAGAATATACTTTATAAAAATGAATAATTCTAAAATAAATTCATTTGTAAATAATTATGTAATAAATATATTTTTACTTACCACAAAAATACTTATACGCATAATCTTGTACAAATTCTCATCCTTAATATACATAAAAAAAAATTTATTCGCAAAATTTCTTATTTATTTATATAGAAAATATCGGGTTGTTACATTCACCATCCCTTATAAAAATTCCGTCCCCGGAATCACCGTTTTAAAACCTATACATACACGGCACATAGCATACACAATCATTGCAAGTAGATCTCGATCAACTTTGATCGAACTGATCTTTAACTATTCACATGAAGCTTGTCTTTCTGATTAAACGGAAAAATTTGTTTCTAAAAGAACTCAAATTCTTCCTCAAAATTTCTTTATAAAATAATTTACTATATATTGGAAAATCAAGCATAATAAAATAAAAGTTATACGAATAATACCTTGAGTTGCATTGCCAGCTGCTGCCGTGTCCTGAACTGTCATGTTGTAGACCCTTGCTGTCGACTTTGTCGGTTTGCTTGACGAAGTCGGTCCGGTAATTGCTAACATCCCGCTTCCAGTACCTGTGTTTGCACTACCTACCTCTACCCTTCTCTTCGGATAATCCTTCACTCTGTGTTCAGTCGATCCGCATATAAAACAACCACTATTCATTCTAGGATTTGGGCAGTTGGGAGATATATGGCCCTCCTGCCCGCACTTATAGCATACAAACTTCCCTTTCAGACACTCCCCTGAATGGTTCTTTCCACATGTCTTACACGGTACATTCTGTTTCTTCATACCTTCTTGCTTCACCTGCACACTCCCAAAACTGCTCACCTTTCTCTTACTATCTCCACTCCTGCTCCCACTATTAATTTCCACCTTCCTAGCTCCTTCTATCTTACCCTTATTCTTCCTTTCCTTGTTGTAAAGGCTCATGGCCTCACTTCCTTCCTCGGCTATGATCGCCTTCTCTATGAGTGCTGCAAATGTATGAATCTGCAACACCGCCACCTTGTTATAGAGTCAGGATTTCAATCCCAGCTCAAACCTTCTAGCTTTCCTAGCCTCCGTATCAACTTGATGCGGAGCAAACCTAGCTAACTCATTGAATTTGGTGGCGTATTCAGACACCGTCATATTCTCCTGCTTCAACTCTAAAAACTTAACCTCCATCCTCGCCTGCATACTCGGTGAAAAATAATTTTTGAAAAACAGTGTTTTAAACCTATCCCATGTTATCACACCTTCTCCTGCCCTCGCCTGATTTGCCTCCCACCAGAAATTTGCCTCACCCTTCATCATATAAGTGGCAAAAGTAGTCTTTTGCCATTCATCTACCCTAGCTACCACAAACGCTTTTTCGATTTCCTTAACCCAAGTTTGGGCTTCAACAGGGTCAGTGGTACCTTTGAATTCTGGCGGTCCCACAACTTTGAAATCCTTAAAATTCGCCAAGCGATTGTCTGGCTGGTTTCCTGCGGCTGGAATTTCTTGTTGCATAGCCTGTGCTATCATGTTCGCAAATTACTGCATTGGATCAGCTTGTTGTTGTCCCTCAACGTTGTTGCCAGATTCTTCTGCCTTTTGATTGCGAGTTCGACGTCTTGGCGGCATTATCTGATTGAATAAAATCATAATTTTAATCTTACATTCTAAACCTTATCACATAAGTTTAATATTTTAAACTTGTTTCATCATTTCTCAAATATAGATTCATATTCATTTAACGAATATTTTACATAACATAACACAAAATGCTTTGAACTTCAGCTATCCCTTTATGACAACAAAAGTCGGGATTTACAGTCTTGACTTAATACAAAAGTTGGAAATATTATATTACACAGACATACTTATCATATATATTATATTAAATACATCTACACAACAGAACCTATACTACCTATTTATTACACCTTTTCCTTGGACACTCTCTCGCCTGATGACCTTCTATACCACAGACATAACATGCTCCTTTTTTGTAGTCAGGATAGTACAGAGTAGTATGACCTTCATAACCGCACAGATAACGAATTCTTTTCCATTTCTTCTTATTGGATTTTCCTAAGTCATGGTCTTCTATCTTTCTTTTCCCCTTCTTGTCCGGAGCTGCACACGATGTGTTACTTGTGGCTCCCATCTGACCAATTTGGATTTTAAGCTTATCTTGTCCTTCCATTGTTTCTATTAACGCTTGACGCAACTGACTATTCAACATCTTTTCTATCTCCCACAGCCTTTCCAGAGAAGAAACCTTGTTCTTCAGATTCTGTACCTCTGTTGATGCTTGATCAGCTTCAACTTTAGTGCCTGAATCGCTATCTGTTAATTCCACCATCTCCGGATCTGGTACTATTTTTTCTATAATAACCACATCTTCTGAGTTGTTTTCATTGTGAGCCTCTATGTCAGCAATCGGCTTCGGTATTGGCTCCTTCTTTACGATCCGTGGGTATTCTAATCCTTTTTCACCTGACATCTACATATATACACTATCTTGATTAGTATATAGTATATACACACAACAAACAATAGTTTTATATGAGTTATCTTTTATTTTGTTTGACAACGAATTCATTCAATTCATCTCTTTTTAAACTCTATATGAGTTATTTATATTTTCAACGTTTCCCTCTGTTCTAAGGTTATAGCCTAAGGTCTAACCCACCTAAGGTTTTTAACCCTAAGCTCTGATACCAACCTGTGAGGACCCCAAACTCGGGTACTTGAAACCCGAACTCGGTTCTTCACGATACCATTTCTGTGAGCGGAATAATACTAATAATAATAACAATAATATAAAAGTCAAACTTAATTTACATAATTATCAGAGTCTAGCTCCCAAGTACGTAACCTTTAAACATTCATTACAAACCATGATAGATAATATATATCATGCTTGTCTTAATAATACCAAACTATTACATAACATAGTAATTCGTCCATTCAACAACCTTCCCTTTCCCTTTGTTCTTAGCCGAGCTCTCTGGTCGTTCGCACTTAGCTGAAAACATTTAAATTTAAGCAAGGATGAGCATTTGAGTGCCCAGCAAGCAATAACAATTATATATATAAGCTAAACGGATTTAAATGTTTTCTTTGTACTATTCTTCTACAACAAGTCAATAGTTGTGAAGTATTCTGAACCGATAAAAATAACATAACAACTCTCTTTCAATTTTTTTTAAAACTATGTAATGACTATAACTGGGGTTATGGTGACATGTCATGAACATTGGTTTCATTTTCGAAGAGGTTAAACAGAAATTCATCTGTAAACCGACATAACTTACGGGCACGGGGGGTGATCAGCCCGTTATGCCCTGCATTGATCAATACTACATTACAAGAACGATAGGATCGTTCACTCTGTTCCGCCTTGGGCGCATAAAAGTTTTCACGTGTAGGGATGTTCATACTTGTCTGGGTTCCAAATCAAAGGTTTTATCTTGTTCAACAATAATTTATAATTCAACATCTATGTATACGGGTAATTGACGAAGGTATATCAACATGTGATTAAATACAATGATTATCCAAGTGGGGACACTTGTTTAACCATTTCTAGAAATTAACGAACAGAATATATATATATCTGAGTTACCATATACTAACATGTTGATAATCAATGAGCTTATATAATATAAGGTTAATAATCTGTACAGTAATAATATCATTCGTAAATATTCTTACTCATGTCCATTGCATAAAGAAAATGCAAAGGTAAGATACTTGCCTGAAGCGCTGCTTATAGTTTGTAATTCAGATTTATCGCTTATCTCACGACCTATCATTAATCAGATCATTCGTTCGATTAGAACAATATACTATAACACATAACACTGCTTATTACAATCAGCACATACCTTAATCACATTGGCACATAGATTTAACAACCATTGAATCACAAATAATCACTTATCTAATCACATTATCTAAGTCCAGATCAATTTTTGAAACATGTCGGTGTACTGACAACTTTATCGGGTAATTATCGAGTCTAAGACTCTATTCTGTAACTTAATATTAGTCATATTATTTTTAAATGACTTAATATAATTTTAAAATATTTATTATAATTTATCACGAAATTTCAAACATCGGAATCACATTAAAATGATTTAAATACTAATCAATTCTATTAGTATTAAACTATTAATGAAATCATTTCCAAAATATTAAAGTTATTTATAATAACTCAAAATATTTTTAAAACATTAATATTAGCCTTAAATAATTTTTACAACATTTAAAATCATTTTTAAATATTTATCATTAATATTAAGGTATTAATGTTTCATTTATCGAAATATTAAAAGT
The DNA here is from genome assembly GCA_016801055.1 of Panax notoginseng. NCBI lineage: Eukaryota > Viridiplantae > Streptophyta > Magnoliopsida > Apiales > Araliaceae > Panax > Panax notoginseng. The sequence continues at coordinate 181,851,156 of CM029016.1, read as the reverse complement.
CATAATTCATAACTTAAATATTTTTAATTCATTTCTATCCCTTTTAAATGATTTTTAACTTAATAAAACCATTTTTAAACTATTTATTTAATATAATTATTAAACAAATTTAATATCATTAGTAATAACTTAATAATTATTAATATTTAATTATTAATAAAATTATTCTTTAAATACTAAAAGTTATGTTTTATAACTTAAAATATCCTTAAACACTTTATTTTCATTTAAAATGATTATTATAATATTAAAATCATTTTTAAACTAAATTATTTAATATAATTATTAAATAACTTTAATATCATTAATAATAATTAATTAATGAAATTTATCTTTAAATATTAAAAGTTATATTTTATAACTTAAAATATCTTAAAATACCTTATTATTATTTAAAATGATTTTTAATATAATAAAATCATTTTTAATTAATTTATTTACTTCATTTAGTAAATAACTTAATTATCATTAATATTAATTTATTAATGAAATTCATCACAAAATATTAAAAGTCATTAAAAATAACTTAAAATATTTTATTATATCATAATATAATTTTAAATGATTTTTCAAGTATTAAAATTATTTTTAAATAATTTATTTAATATTATAATTAAATAAATTAAATACTTTTAATATTCCAAAAATATTAAATATTTATAAAATATATTAAAAATAATTAAAAACTAATTTTTGAAATTTAAAATAATTTTTAATAATTTATTTTATATTTTTAATAATTAAAAACTAATTTTTTTCTATTTTTTTAAATTAATTTCCAAAAAATCTGAAATTAATTTAATTAGAAATCGTCGCTAAATGCCTTTAGCGACAGACAAGCGTCACTGTTGGTGTTCTTGAGCTCAAGAACACTGACAGCTTCGTTGTCTAGGGGGCTCGTTTGACCAGCTATAACTCATAATCTGTTAACGTTATGGACATGATCTTGGTCACATATTGTAGTACTCGTGTAACACTATAACTATAAACTGATTTCATGGTCAAAACATTAAACATCAAAGAGGTCTGAGCTTCCAAAGATCATGTCAGACTCTGTTCTTCAAGTTCTGGAATTTCCAGAATCGGGGTACCTACTTTGGTGCTCTTTAATTAACATGTTCCCGGCTTGTTTTGTGTGGTATTAAAGTTCTAAAATGTAGTAGAGATGTCCGGGTACAACTACATACTATCATAACAACATAACATCATCCCATACTCAAGATCTTGGTCGGTCAAAGTAGACTGGAAAGGCTGTTCTTGAACATTTCTGGAAAACCCAGAAATGTTCTTGAGCAATTTGGTCAATAGTGGTTTGACCACTTATATCTTGGATTCTGTTATGGATCTTGTTGATCTAAAGTCTCTAGAATGTATTACTCATGTCAAGATACAAGGAAAAAACAACAACATGGTCATAACATTAAAACACTGCAAGATTCATGGCCTGCAAAACGTTGTCAGAGCTTCTGAAAATTCTAGGTTTTCCAGATTTTCAGTTTTCGTGAATGGTCAACCATGTTTGACTGCTTATAACTTGAGATCTAGACATAGTATGGACTTGATTCAAGTTGGAGATTAAAGACCTACTGACATACTACAAGTCTATAGCTTAAAACAACACAAAACATAAACACACAAAGATATAAAGGGCCTGACATATGGCTGTCAGACACATAAAAAAAATTCCAGATTTTTGAAAACTCTTATTTCGTGAATCTAGATGTTATGGATCCACTAAATACCAAACCAGATCATCATTAGATACCTCATATAACATATATAACACAAAAAAAAAACATCAAACAACAGAATTCGGACAGAAATTAAAGCTAGGGTTTTTATACCTTCTTGATCGATTTCTAATTTTGTGTTGCTGATTTGTTTATGGTGGACGTGGGGCTGTGTTTTGGGACTTATATGCTACTGAAATTCGTTGGTTAGAGAGAGGGAGAGATAGCTTAGGTTGAGAGTTTGTAAAAATGTATGTAATGAATGTAATTTTTCTCTCTCCAAATCTATTTATACATGACTTGGATGCAAGAATTGGCTGATTGCTGTCTTGTTTGCTGCCAAATGGAAGCATGTGGAGTTGTTGAAGTGGTTCACCCACTCAACCTATTGTCAAACCCTACTAATTTAGCCAAATATAATACACTAGGGGCAAAATGGTAACTTGATAAATCATTTAATGGCAAAATTGGAACTTGGCAAACCCTTAGGGTTTAACCTTAGGGTTTAACCCTAAGGTTTAGCATAAAATGAAGGATTTTCCCACTAGGGTTTACACAAAATAAATAAAATTAAATAGAAATTAAATAAATTTTAGTTTCTAAAATTTTGAAATTAGAATTTTCTAATTATAATTAATTTTATAATTACCTTATACTGGAACCTTAGGGCTTAAATTATATAATTATCATCAACCTTGCTAATTTAGCAATTAGGGTTTATTCTCTTGGTAATTAGGGTTACCAAATTATAATTAGGGTTTTCAATTACTAAATTAGGGTTCTAGTTTAGTAATTAGGGTTTAACAATTTAGGGTTTCTATAATTATCAATTATAATCTTAATACTTGATAATTAACCATATTAACACAATTACAACCAATCTCGAATTCTAATTTAAATTTTAAATTAGGGTTTCTCATTTCCAAAATTAGGGTTTTTAAATATATTAATTAGGGTTTTTCAAAAATTAATAATTAGGGTTTCTAGATTATAATTAGGGTTTACCTAATTAATCCAATCATTATATAATACTCCTCAGAAAATATATAACACAGTCATATAACAATCTTAAGCTCACAACTGATTTTCAAACTAGGGTTTCCCACAGTAATTTGGGGTTTCCCACAGAAATTTAGAATTTTAAAAATAAACACCATACTTGACCAATCATCATCAACACGTACACACAGTACATATTGATAGCACTGAAAAATCAAAATATAATTAATATTATATTATTATTCTCATACCTTGACAATAATTCAAAATTAGGGTTTGGATTCCATATCTGATTTATTCTTCATATTTAACCTTAATAATTAAGGTAAAATATTTACTTTAATAATTCATACTAAAATTCATATAATAAAATAATAATAATTATTATTTTAAAAAAATCACTTCATATATTATTTAAATAATATATGATTATATTTTCATGGAAAATAATTAATAAAAACATTTCTACCTTAAAATTAATTATTATAAGAATATACTTTATAAAATTGATTAATTCTAAAATAAATTCATTTGTAAATAATTATGTAATAAATATATTTTTACTTACCACAAAAATACTTATACGCATAATCTTGTACAAATCCTCATCCTTAATATATATATAAAAAAAATTTATTCGCAAAATTTCTTATTTATTTATATAGAAAATATCGGGTTGTTACACCCGATGATGTGGAATCAAAGAAGGCATTGATGTTAGACGAGTTGTAATAACCCGATATTTTTTATATAATTAAATCAGAAATTTTGCGTATTATTTTTTTTTTATTTTAAAGTTGAGGATATGTACAAGATAAAGCGTATGTATTTATGTGATAAATAAATTTTATTTATTACAAATAATTTTATTTTAGAATCATTAATCATTATAAATTATATTTTTATAATAATTAATTTTATAGTAGAAGTGTTTTTATTAATTATTTTTTATGAAAATATGATTTTTTATTATTTAAATAATATATAAAATGATTATAGAATTATTATAATAATTATTTTATTTTATTATATGAATTCATTTCAGATTAGTTAAGTTAATTATTTTTAACTTAATTAATAATGTTAGATATAAAAGATAAATCAGATATGGAATCCAAAGCCTAATTCTGGGTTTGGAATAAGGAAAGAGAATAATAATATTATTTTATTTCAGTGCTATAAATATATATGGTATATGCGTGGACTGATAGTGATTGGTTAATTATGTTGAATCATGACCAAACCCTTGCATTAATTTGTTTAACCCTATTTTTGAAATTCAAATAGGAAATTCAAGACTGTGTTGTAATTGTGTTATTTAAATTATGTCGCGTAATACAGAATTTAAAGTTAATTAGAAACCCTAATTATACTTAGAAAACCTAATTTATATTTAGAAACTCTAATTTCTAAAATTAGAAACCCTAATTAGTAATTAGAAATCCTAATTACTAAATTAGAACCTTAATTGCTAAATTCTTAAGCTATTTTTTATAATTAAGGGGAAATTTTATTTATTATTTAGAAAACCTTAATTATAAATTAGTAACCCTAATTTGCTATTTATGAACCCTAATTGCTAACTTAGTAATCCTAATGCTAATTAGTGAACCTTAAACCTAATTTTTATTTTAGCCCTAATTGTCAAATTAAAAACCCTAAATTGCTAATTATAAGTACTAATGATAATTAGTGACTCTAGTTGGCGTGGAATTGAGCTGAGATTGTGGTTGTAAAACATATAACTGCAACAAAAACAGAAGATGGGGAGAGATATCATGAAAGGCAATTAACAAACTTTGATAATAGATTTTGAGATTGAGCAACAGAGTGAATATTTTGAAGAATTTTATATCGGTTGCGGATTAAGGCTAAAGTGAAGGGTGTTCTACGTTATTCTTCTTCTTTAGTTTTATTTCTGTAATTGAGAAGATGTTATCTTTAATTTATTTAGTGATTATTTCATTTATGATGAACTAATTTCTTTTTATGCTTGAGACGGATCTTCAAGTGGAACGATGGTTATGTAATCCTTGATTTCAGTTTAATAAGCTATTAACCGGTTTATCTATATTAATTTGAGCTTGAATTTATGAATTGCCTGATCAACGATTCTTTGTGGACTTGTATGAATTCGAAAGATGAAATACGAGTCTAGACTTAGTTAGTATAGCATGTGTTCTTGATTTATGTGAATGAACAGAATCTTGTTGAATGTTAGGGTAGAGATATGCTTGACATCGCATGTAATCGGATAAGGAACTTGAGCTTAAACCTTCTTTGATTGTAATTCACATAGAGATATAGTGAGTTAGTTGATTAAGGTGTTTAATTTGATTCTATCATAATTGTTGATTGAAGTTAATACGGTATTAGTACATCGAGAGGTGGCTAGTACTACATACGTATTCTTGATTAATAAACTGGGATAGTGAATTAAATTGGAATAAATGTGTAATAATCAGAGTGATGCTTAAAGTGAAGTCGGAAGCCTAATTCTCCATTATTTGTTTGAAAATTCAGTTTTTAGAGTTTGTTGAGTGTTTGGTGATTTTAATCTTTTTAATATTTTAGTTCCAAACTTGAAATTGATTAGTTTGATAAAATTTGGATTAATAGGAAATTGGTACTTGTGAGTTTTAAATTCTTATTACAGTCTCTGAGGGAACGATACTCTACTTACTATTATATTACTTGTTGACCACGTATACTTACGTGCTGTATGTAATTCGATTTTACCCAACATTGCTCTCTGTTGACTGTTGTAGAGTTGGGCTACTGATGGAAGTTTTGAAGACGAAAATGGAAAACAAGGAATATGGGATTTGTCATTTCGGATTTTTAGGTTTAAAGCATGAAATTTCATTTAACAGCCTCCTATTTTTTTTAATATGGCTCCCTAACATTTTGAAAATCTAGTAGGGGCATGTGCCCCCCTGCCCCTGTAGTAGGTCCACCCCTGTTCATAGTGTATAATGGATTAAGGTGGCTTTAAGGTACAATGTGTCACCCAAACCTTATATTAAAGGATATTAAAATAACGTGAAATTGGGGAAAAGCCAAACTTGGCCTAGGCCCCTAATATTTTTATTGTTGAGATTATGAGTGTGAGTTATATAACTCTACTAAATTGGATAAAATAGCCTTGTGTGGCATGAGTATTAAAGTTGAACCAAACTGAAGGTTTAACTGGAATAAATAATTGATATTAATCATTGTGACATTTACGCATGATAGAAAAATGGGTTGAGAGTACCCAAGTGAATTATATTTAGCCAATTAAGATATGAATTGGACTAACTCAGTGTACCTGAGATACATGATTAAATATGTTGCGGTATATTTAAGTTTAAGTATACTTGTTTAAATGTGGGGGTACATACATGAAAATATGTATATATGTGTGCATAAGTTAATTTAATGTAGTAAGATTAAGCCATTATAATTGACTTAATGAGCTCAAAAAGGAATTAACTTTAGTAGAATGAGAACCATTTTACTAATAAGTAAGGAAGAAATAGAGCTTGTCCCAAACAAATAACAGTCCTGATAGGCCATTGGCCTATGCTACTTCAATTGATGGAAAATGAAAAATGCTAAATAGCTTGCAATCATGGTGATGATGAAGGGAGTGATGGAGGAAGAGGGAGTAGGTAACCAACTCTCCATTTCCCTTTGGTTTCTTATTCTCTCTGCTAGTTTAAAACATAGTGTAAAGGCATTGTCTGTTTATTGAAATCTCTATAAATAGAGCCTCCTCCTTCTTCTTCTTCTTCACGTTTGTTGAGTTGTCTGAGAAAATTGGCTATGGAAGGTTTGTAGAATTGATAGCAATGGGAGGATTGAAGAGCTATAGTTAGCAAATTCAAGCAATCAAAAGGTAATATTACTAACAAAAATGCTCTTGATTCCTAAGTTTTGTAATTTCTTAGTAATGTCAAGAAAATACTTTCTTTTGAGTCAAAAATTGATGGCTAAGGATTGTTGTAATCTATGATTTGTTGTTAGATATTGATAATAAAGTTAAATACGAAAACAACGGAAGTTAAACGGACCAATTTGGTTTAGAAACAAATCTGTAGTGATGAAATTTGCTAAACATGTTAAAAGATGGAAAAATAGCATGAACTTTGAATTTGAGTTACCAAATTGGTTGTTTATGTGATTTGAGTATTGTTAGCATGTTAGTTGAATATTATATACATGTAAGAAAGTAATGTGGTTGATTTTAAGCATGATAATTGATGAATTATGTGTTTGGGTTTTGATTTCTGCAGAAACAGAACCTTTCTAGAACTGTTCAGGAAAGGTGCATCTAAGCCCATTCTGCAGTTCAAACCGACGCAGCTACGCCGTGCACCAATAAGAGATTATAATTTCTACTGTAATGTGATAGTTCTAACACGTTAGTTTTACTTAAACCTGTATGAAAATAAGTCTAGCCTGTAGGGTTAGGTCCATTTGCATTATGTGGTTTGCTTTAGCCTACTTTCATGTGTATTTTCTAAAAAGGAACTTGAAGCTTTGAAAACCGATTTGATAAAACCTGTAGCATCGTATATTCTTACCTTATAACATAAATATATGGCTGAGTTATAAGCATGAAGTGTAGTTAGAGTTACCTTATGTGTTTTGTCATGAGTTAGTATGTGTTTTGAAAAGAAAACTTGGAATTTTGAAAATGAACTTTGATAAAACTTATGACGGTTAAGTTCTGACTTTGTGAGCATGTGTATATGGTCTAGCTATGCATGAAATGTGATTCAAATTGATATGCATGTATTAGATTACTTTAGTTTGGGAAAAATTACTTTTGAAGGCAAACTTGGGTGTTTTACAAACTAAGTACTATAAAGGTTGTTTTGGTCATATTATGAAGTTTAACACATGAATGCTAGTACTTCTTATATCACTAAACATGACCTCCATGTGTACTCACTTAGTCGGGTATGTTACAAACCATTCAAGCATGAGTTTAGACATGTTTTAAGGTGATAAAACGACACTAGCTATGTGTAAATGATGTGAATACTTGCGAGCGTGCATATTATAGAATATATGACCTTCTCATATGAATAGATGGTTAACATAGTTAGCCTCATGATTTCATGAACTTAGTTAGCCTTAATTCCGTGGAAATTTACAACTAGAGCTATATTGTGTAAATGTGGACTTGAAATGACCCTAAGAAATTCCAAGACCTCTTAAGATGTATTCTTGCTATGTGTTAATACTCTAGGATGCTAAAAAGTGGAATGAAACTAAGAAAACAAAAGCTCAAGTCTGGTTTGGCCAGGGGACAGCGTAGTTGCGTCGGTCCCAAGCCTAATCTTAACGCAGCTCTGCTGCAGGGCAGGTTGGTCTAGATATTTTATTTTATTTCTGATTTTGGTGGCTTGCATATATTACTATTTTAAGCTATAAGACAGAGTCTTAATGCTATTTTAAACGTTTATTGGTATGATGGTTATATAAAACCCAGATTTGTTAAGGTTTACAAAATGTAAGAACGATGTAGATCACGCATCTATAAACTTTAAATGTGTATCGACCACATAGCTAGTTAGGGGTGTGATAAAGGTTTATAAAGGTTGATACTAAGTATGAGCGGTTAAGGTGTACCTATACATACATAGCTATCCTGAGAGTATGATAAGAAAGTGAAGTGGAGGTTTTAAAAACCAAGTTAGAGAGCAATGTAATATTTATTATTACGTTGAGAATGTACGGATGTATATGACTAATGGATACAATTGTGTAGGAATACACGAAGTATTGATAATTATACGTAGATAAGTTATAGTTGATAATCTACGAAACATGCAAGTCTTTCAGTTCCTATTTGCTATATGAATGCGATAACTGTTGGTTAAATTATATTTTTCCGTGAGAATGTTGATATATATATATATATATATATATATATGTATATATGAAATGTATATGAGATATGTATGAAATTTGAAAGTTAATCTATGATTATATGTTTAAGAAGTTAATCTTTATACTTGATATGTGAAAAGCAACATACAGATTGAGTTTAAATGATTATGATTGTATAAACTGCGCATGATTTTATATGCTATGTGATGTATTAAAACTGTTAGAATTGCTGAGCTGTCGAGCTCACCCTTGCAAATAACCACTTTTGCATGTTAAAGATTTACGGTAAAGTTACGTGCTACTTGATTGATAGAGTTCAATATTACCACAGGAAGATTGATTTGTTTACATGAAGTTATAATTTTGAAGCATGTTTTTTGTTTTAGATGATGTACTGGATAGATGTTTAACTCTTGTAGAGTTGTAAAGCCGTACTATTCGATATATAAAGAATATCAAAGTGAGATGTAAATTTTATTATGTAACTCTGATGAATCGAATCATAGAATAAATTTGATTTAAAGATATGTAAAAGATGAAGGTTGTGATTCAGGGAAATGTATAAAGAATTCAGAAAAGTTTTAATTATTTTTGTGACACCCCCAAATCTGGGTACTCTATCCCCACAGGATTTGGTGTTCACTGTCCAAACATTCATTTCTACCCAAATTAGATAAAACTTAAACAATAAATCTTCCCATTAAAGGGTTACATAACTTAAACCAATAAATCCCAGGTTGTCTAACCTTAAAACATTCATCAAATGCGAAAAAATAATTAATTACATCTCATAATTAAAACTAAGTCTGAAAATATAAGTCTCAACAAATTAACAAATCTTCAACACTTGTTCATCTTGCCTTTTCCTTTGCTAGTGGTTGGCTCGTCAACCTTCTCAAATTTAGCTGCAATGGTTATATATATGGAAGAGTGAGCAAAAAAAATGCTCACTTGAAAGGACAAAATATATGGCAATGAATAAACTCAATTGAATTGGATAACATTTTCTAATATCGATAATCAAGAACTGATACTGGAAATCATCTAAAGGTCACAAGACCATGAACTATGTCCTAGGTTATAAGTTTTTTAACTTAAATCCTTAACAGTCATTAGACTATATGGACCTTCTTACCCGTACTTAGGGTGATCAACCCTTCGTACAATGTATTGTGCAAAAACATCTAAACGCTTTCGCATAAATAATCCCCTATAATAGGGTTGTTCATCATAGTTTTAACATACAAGTCCTCACCAAAGGAAGTTTGATTTGGATAAGTTTTAAGGATAATTTAGAGTTCAACGTACATCAAATAAGGATTAGTTGAATCAAAAGTATAATGACAATGCAAGGGTTCAACAACGACGTATTACAGAGTAGTTATGAACCATAAATGAATAATGAACTACAATAAAGTCATGCTTTAAGAATAAAGTTCAAAGCATTGAAAATATATAATAAACCTTGCATGAATAAAAATGGTAAGCTAAGGTTACACTTACCAATAAGGAAACAAAATTAAGAACTTTGCTCAATAGAATTCAAGAACTTGCATAATTTATAAACAAGAAAGAATAACAAACTTACATAATTATAAACAAGGTAGGATAAGCTCAAATAGAGATTGGGTCAGAGAACTTGTTTAAATAAGAGTAGGGTTCGAAAACTTGCCTTACGTGTAAGCTAAACAATTATAACTCACGTTCTCAAATATCCTATACACGTGTCATCATGATATAATTAGTTACCACATGATCTCGATACATAATTAAATATCTATTTCATTTACAACTTATAGTCTTAGGTTTAACCATATGGTTAAACCACACTTCTAATTTTATTAACACTAATTTTAATTATCACATAACTCATTAATTACTAATGATAATCTTTATATTTGATATTATAACAACACCACAATATGCTCTTTCATCATATAACATAATTACTCACATTTTATAGTCATAAGATCATGCTACATTAACATTTACAGAGTTGTATATTAAAAATAAATTTCTGGGCCAAATTGCTAACTGGTGCTGCAGCGCTCCACATAAGCCATTAACTGGATCTGCCGCCTTGTGCCGGCGCTGCAGCGCCGCAACACAGTTCTAGGTCGTTCCAGTTTGCAAAGAACACAAAACAAAGCCAAATAGGCCTAAAAGCTTCTTTCTAACAACAATTTTAACTGAACCAAGTTGTATAAACTTTACAGAAACAACAACTAATTTTTCTAACCATATAAACAACATAAAAAACAAATTAAAACCTTTAAAATCCATTATTTTTTGCTATTTCTTCACTTTTAAATACTCTTAGCGAAACTAACCACTGTGAATTCGTTTTTGAACCAAAACAGTCCGTTTAAACCTCATTGTTTTCGTTTTTTCATATATTTACACAATCAAAAATCAATTTACACTTTATATTATGAATTAAGTATCAATTTTGATTCTAAAATAAGCCATATCATACATATATCACTGTATTTTTCTGTAAACATGATTTCTTCACACACACACATATATATATATATATATATATATATATATATATATATATATATATATATATATATATATATATATATATATCATATTTTCATGGATTAAATTACTCCAAATCATATATAAATCATATAAAAATAGTTTATGTCAACAAATTAGTATATACAAACCATATAAATAACAATTATCATAGAATTCAAATTATAGAGAATGAAACTCAAGAGTATGAAGAAAAGCTATACCTTTGATTGCTTGTTTAACTTTGTTAGATGATAGGAATTAGCTTGTTAGTTCTATTTCACTTTCTCCTCAATCTCTCAAAGGAACAGAGAATTTCTTCTCTTCTTTTCTCTCTGTGTTTTTCTTCTTTCTCTCCTCTGTTTCTTTATTTCTTCTAACTTAACGTATAATTGACATATACATATAATACATGTTAACGTTATTTAAAAAAAACTGACAAATATAATAATAACCATAACAACCCTACTTAATACATATCAGTTATTTTTTTTAAAAATTCAAAAGCTACTAAGGATTGTTTAGCAAAAACATAATCAAAATAAAGACTTAAAAACCTTAAGCCTTGTTTGATAAAACTAAATTAAAACTCCTTTTATTTTATTTAAATAACACACTTACTATATAGTTTATTGTCACACTTTATTTAATTAAATTATAATACTCAAATTCAATTAAATAAAGTCATATCAACTTACTAAATCAAATTACCACATAATCAAATTGCTACAAAATTATAATTTTCATTATAATTTTATTTAATAAATTAGTACATCACTTTTAATTACTAAATTAAATTAAAACAACATTACAACAATTCATTTAATCATTATCAACTCTCTAATTTAATTATTAAATTAAATTAGAATATTACCACTATAACACATAATAGCTAATTTAACACTCATTTAATTTAATTAACTTCAAAATACAAAATTATCATATAACAACTAAATCAAGTTAATTTCGCACAACACATGAATTATTTATTAAACTAAAAAAATACTCAAATCAAATGAATATTAATTTAACAATAAACACACCAACTAAAATATTTATTTAATTCAATAAATATTTAAATTACATATAAAATTTTGGATCGTTACAATTTTCGCATCTTATTAAGTATAACATCGAATATGATGTAAAGACAGGAAGGGTTAATGATTAAGATTGAGAATTGACTTATTAAGATTTTGGGATCGATTCATAGATCCTGGAAAGGAAAATGGAATTAGTATATTAAATTGGTATCAAAGTTAAGTTGTATTCATTAAATTATGAATGGAAGTTATAAGTAATCAGATAAAGATAGTACCGTGACGCACCAGGTCTGAGGTAACGGATACCCGAATTTGGGGGCGTTATAGAGACAACCTTGGAAGTCTACAACATTAAACCAGACCCCTGAAGACAGGCCCGAGAAATCATCAAACTAGACCCTCGGAGACTGTCCCGGGAAATTATCAAACTAGACCCCCAGAGACAACCCTGGGAAATCATCAAACCAGACCCCAGGAGATAGTGCCAGGAAATTACCGTAACAATTAAATTCCGGACGCTGCCCTGCTGGATATTAAATCAACCTCAAAAACAACCTTGAGGACATATAAAAGTCAACAACACATCAATCTTGGAAACCAACTCGGAAGGGCAAAAGGGTAATTTTGTTAATTCAATATCAATACTAATTAAACTACTGCGAATGATGTCATATAGAACCATCACAGCAATCCCGAGTGAAAATTGTGCCAGACAGCTCAACGAACTGACTACGAAGACTTGAAGATCTGGTCATGGACCTATCTTCCCGGATTCAAAAAAGGTCAAGTCTAATGTCATTACATAGCTCTCAGAAAGAGCTTTCTGGAAAGGTATGGCACGCCTCCATCGGATTCCCAGATTGCAAGTTATGAAGGTTTAAGTATACTGTGAGTTGGTCGGAGTGCACATACTTCAAGATAGCGGGGCCCACCAGGCCCAACTGTAAATTTAACTGCGGCTGCCGCAGATAGACCCGCAAAAGATCAGGTATATAAATACCCCCTCTACCCAGCTTATTTATATAGAGAAAAAGAGAGAGAGAAAGGGTCCAAGAGAGAGAAATTCGGCCATTTGAGAGAGAAATGCAAAATTTCTTTCGTTCAATCTTTGTAAATCTCTTATACAAACACTCTTATACACACACACACGCACACACACACACACACACACACACATACACACACACACACACACACACACACACACACACACATATATATATATATATATATATATATATATATATATATATATATAGCAACATATCAAGTTTTAACTAGTGAAAATCGAGTTTCTAGGTGCCTAAATCCGTTCGATAGCCATTCTCATGCTTAACTATAAGATTTCACCAGATCTGCTTCTTGCGTTTGCTCTAATACACATATAAGTGCTATATATACATAGTTAATAGCTTATATTCATCAGATCTACCTTTTTAACCATTCATTTCTTGTAAATAGTCAATATTTAAGCTTTATTGACTAGATCTGTACTAGATCTAGCCAGATCTAGCTTTCAACCGGTTCAAAAGTTGTAAAACGTGAACCTTAAAGCTAGAATGACTAAGATCTGTACAAATCTAGTTTTTTTTTCTAGTTTTTGTAAGATCCTTTGTTTTGCGACGTCTAGAAATAAATATGCATTTTATTTCAATATATTCATTGTGCAAGCTTTAAATATTCAAGTAAGCCTAGGAACTACTAAAGGTTGATTATTCAATCAATGGATCTAGATCTGGTTCCAAAAATGGAATTGTTTAAGTTGTAAATGCTAGCTTGCAAATATTTGTATTTGTAAATCCAGGCCCTTAAAACGGTTTTACGGGTTTAAGGCCCCGAAATAGTGAAAACTATGGTTGTCGTGTTCGGGCTTACTTCAATGACTTTCATGCCCATAAAAGTCCGACACTTATATATATATATATATATATATATATATATATATATATATATATATATATATGTCGACGTCAGGATTTTTATTTGTCCGACATGTGTATGTCGACGATTTGACTGTAAGAGTCGCCAGTTGGTATTTTTAAATAGTTGCACCAACTCAACTGAGAAAAGGTTTGCACAAAGACCTAGTGATGTGACACTGTTTAACTGGTTTGAAAAACTAAAATTCGTTAGGTTCCAGGGGCTTGATTAAGCGGAGGGAAGGTGTTAGGCACCCCCGACTTCTGTGATAAGACGGTTACCGCCACTTTTCATTTAAACTTTTATCTGTGAATGTGTGTGTGTGAATTAGGTCTATGTGCAGTTATTTGAAAGTAGTGTTATGCCTCATTTGCACCTATATACAATGGGTTTAACTTTTGTATAAAAGTTCAATTTTAACAAGATATAGTAATGATATTTTATAAAATAGGTTTTTCAAACCCCTGTGCTCAATAGTAATTGAGTCCTTTGATACTTTCATTTTATTATGTATTCGGCTTGATTGCTTTTATTTTCGAGATGCTAAACATTTTCGAGAAAATAAGGTATATAGTAGTGCCAAACTCCTTGTGGGCATGAGAGCCATCTAAGAATATTCAGGCACCGTAGATAATTTACAAGCTGGCTACAGCTAAAAATGTCCATCACGAGAATCGAATCTAGATTCAGGAGCTGAATCTGTGATCACATGATTCCTAGGCTCACATGTGAAAGCAATATGTACAAAAGCTAGAAAAAGGACTAGATTTGAATAAATCTAAACTATTCCAGATTCACCGGTTCCAGTTTAGTCACCATAAACCGGTCAAAGTGAGAAATAACCAGATTTAGGCAAATCTAGCCCGCAAACTGAAAGATTAAATATCTACATTATAAAAGCAGATAAAATAGTTATATATATATATATATATATATATATATATATATATAATATTCGATGCATTTACAACTTATATAAGTATTTATGTATATATAAAAGCAATAAAGAGCCACAGATCGACGATCCGGGCTTACCCGCACAACGCAACTGGATATAAATATATGGAAGTATGAAAAAGCTTAAAATTTTGAAAAATCTTACAGTGGCCTGCCAAGAAGACTTCAAATAGACGCCTGAAAACTTGGTTTCCACTGGTTAAATTTTAGTATGTAGCAAAACACGAGCTTACAAGTGTTTAGAAAGAATAATCAATCAATTTAGAGCACTCTAGAAATGTTTACAAGGTGAAATAGATAGAGTTTTCTCACCTTTTTCTTTTTTTTAAATGAGCAACTAAGAGCTCATATTTAAAGACCCAATGACCGCGGGTCTACCTGCGGCTGTGTTGATCAGAAAATCGATCACTAAACACGCGCAAGTATACACAGTCTAATAAGTAATACAGTGATAAGGAGTGTGTCGTACCCACGAGGAACTATGACTAATATTTACCAAGTACCGACTATGTATCACTAAAGTCTTATTCGAACAGGAGTAAATGGAAGTGTGATTAATCTAGTTAAGACTAATTAACAAAGCAAGTAAATGGATACTGAATGGTAATCTAAGGAATTTCAAGCTAAGGTCACAACTTCACCCCACGCAGGCATTCTGTCGAACACTTGGTGTGCTATGCTTCATCAAACTAGCTATCCTTCTCTCTTTGGTCTTAATGGTCACGACAATTTGTCGACCGAGAACACACAGGTGCATATGCACCTCTATCGAGGTATGCACAAACATATCCTCTCCAGATCCACCCGAAAGGGAATAGAATAGAAAAGAACGTCCAAGCTAGATACAATCCTACACATGTCTATGCGAATTAATCATAACAAGAATTTAAGCATAAGTTCTCAATTAGGTCGAGTGTGGTGCACAGAGATATGTCTATTCTACGCACAACTTATGAAGTCGAAACCCACAATCACATGCCAATATATTTAGGCGTAAATCTACAATCCTCCTGTCGGTAACATATAGATTACCAAAATCATCACTAATGTCTTAGCGAGAATCATAAAGCACAAATTTATTAAACCAAATCATATGGTGCCAACCAAAGAGATAAGACATTCAATTTAAATAACAAAGGGTTCCATTATAACCTTAGAGCAAACACTCAGTTCATAGCTATTGAACAAAATACAACTAGCAATAAAGACAACATTTATAGATTACAAAATTAGAGGAAATAAATGGATAAGAGGAAACTCTGTCAAAGCCCTTCAATCCCCAAGCATTCCGCTCAAAGCAAGCTTTCCAATCCGTGTAGCTCACTGCTCTTGATGCTCCAAAGAAATGCCATACTTCTCCCTAATCTACCTAATCTATATTTATAGAGATAATCTAAGAGAAAGAAAATACAGAAGAAAAGCTAATCTAAGCTAAGCTATACTATTCTAAGGTCTTATATGATATAGGTTATCCGGTATTACTATGCAGAGGCTTGCTTCTATTATATACGCGTTTTTTCTTCAAGCTAGGTCAAAATCAAGTTAAGTCTGCCTGGGCACCGGAGGTCGCGCTACGGCGCGGCCAATAGACTTGAGGCTGGTGCTGCGGTGTCGTGTAGTTTAGAAAAAGCAGAACTCGTGCTGCGGCGCGAGACAATATAGGGACAATGGCGCTGCGGCGCCATGGTGACGTTAGGCTGGACCAGGGAGGTGGCACTGCGGCGCGGCCAATAGACTTGGCATTGGCGCCGCGGCGCGAGTGTAAGAAATATAACCGTTTCGCCCCTGAATGCTAGAAAACACCTGATAAGCCCTGCATTGCATCGATTAAGCATAATAACACTATAATCATATAAAACCATATAAAAACTACGAGAACAGGCAACTTTTTAAGTCATAAAGTATCCGATTCGCGAGTATAAATCCTACTCATCAAATACCTCCAAACTTAAGTCTTTGCTTGTCCTCGAGCAAACTATCTAACACAACATTAACACTAGTAAAACACACGCGAAAGAAAAATAAAATAGTATAGTAGTATCATGGCTTTTAAGCTCGATCATAGCTACTCCCAGAGAACAGGGCAACCACATATATGAATAAGGGTTCATTCAATTTCAAGCATAAGACTGTATTCGATCCATTCTATGTGTGTGTGTGCTAACTAATCATAGCTCAAATAAGTTTGCACAGTCGATTGTTAATACTAATATGCACACTCCGCAACTTAAACATTCAATAAGCATTAAGAATAAGACGCAAGTGCAAGAAAAGATCAAGAGACTCTAGCATGACGATAGTAAAATCTGACTCGGACAGTCCTTAATTACCTTAGGCTATTCAGAACTACCCTTGAATGAGCTTTTGATCAGTGACTCCCAAGCCAGACGACTTTAGGGCACTAGGTGTAGAACACCCCTATGAATCTAATAACTCGAGCAGTAAAGACCACGTAATCAGCATAAGCTAACTGAGACTTTACAACAAAAACGAAGATTATTTAGCGAGTGCATTTTATACTCCATCTCGATATCGGTCCTACGTTAATGGGCGAGTGCATTTTACACTCCATCTCGACCCACCAAAAAACTTTTGATATAAACTCTTCTTTTCTATTTTTATTCTTATTTCATTCATTTTTTTTATATGTCAACATGCCAGAATCCAAGATCCAAAACTGTATAAACGTCTAAGTCTTTTATTACCTTGTAAAAATGAAAGTTTATAAGATTGAACAAACTCTCAAAGCAATAAACACGCGAACTAAATTCGAAAAATAACTAGTTAACACAGCTGGTCGGTGCTTGCTAAGAAGGACGGATCAATAACAATCTAAACTTATCGATCGAACAACCCCTAGCTCATACAAGCTTGACACGACTCTATAAGATTGGCATAAATACTTGACGCTTGTCATTAGCCACAATAAAAAATAATGATAAATATAACACCCTTGCTAAATAGCAACTCAAAATAGGGTAAAAAGGCCATTCACATGGCACAAGCATCTAATCTGTATAAGTCCCAAAAAGATGGCTATAAACCACAATTATGCTGATAATAATCAAAGCATTAAAAATAAAAATAAAAAACAGTTCATGGCATCCATAAATAAAAATCCAAGCATAATCCCGCAGTTCAAAACGACTGCACCACAATACTGATAATAAAAGCATAATTAAGTACTAAAATATGCAACCTAACATGGCAGTACAGAAATAATAAGATAATAGCCAAAAATACCCTCAAACTTGAGGTGAGCAATGCCCTCATTGCTAAACATAAAGCAATCGTATACAAGAGGGCTTCCCTGAAGTTCGCTCACTCAGCAGCAGTCTCATCCTCATCAGCTTTGATGGGCGGTGATGGTGGAGGGTATGGTGGGAAGATAGGAGGCTCTGGGAACTGGTATGGCGTGAACTCAGCATTCTCGCCACAATAGTCAGTGTAGATGCTCTGTATAGTGTTCACCAGCTTAGCCTGGTATTGCATAGCTATATCTTGCCTCTGAGCCACTACTGCTATATGCCTCTGCTGCCTAAGTGGCTCGGCGTCGTGCTTTTGATGGAGCAGGGTGAGGGACGCCATAATTTTTGCCAGTAGACCCTGTGCAGCTGGGCCTGCGCCTGAAGGTTGTGCCTACTCTGGCTCTGCTGTAGGAGGTGGTGTTGTAGGTGGCCCATGCCCTTCACCTCTAACACGAGACTCTGCCCCGTCCCACACAGTGAAGCGTGAGATCGTTTGATGGTTAATGACTGACATGGGTAGTAGAGCTATCTCCTCAGGCCCCTAATGAATACGTGCCCTCTTGCACAGCCTCATGATTTGGGATGGATGTGGGAGACCTGCATCGACTGTGCTCTTTATAGGCTTAATGATGGACTCGTGTATGAGAACACCGATGTCCACGTTTAGGCCCGTGACAATGGAAAATAGTAAAATCACTTTGTCCTTAGTCACATCGTTCAGATGACGGGTCGAAATGATGTTGGCGCATATGAAGCTGAACCACACTTTCCCATAGCGACTGAGCGCTGAAGTCGGGAAACTGGTCTTTTCACCCGTATAGTCATTTTTCTTCCATGTGTTCCCAGGCTTGCACAACCTCCTAATAATATCCTCGAGGTCATATCTGCGAAGCCCCGGCTCCATATAATCCTTGCCCTCATAGTTGGGCATGGCAAACAGTGCGTTAATAGCTAGGCTTCCAAAATCCACTGCTTTCCCCCTGACTTGGACAACCGGAGGACCCTCGGCACTAGCTTTAGCGTAGAACTCCCGAACCATAGATACATTGGCCAATTCGGGCAACCTCGTGAAATGGATCCACTGGCATCCCAAAATTATAGTCACCAACTCGCCATCATTTTTTCCCAGCCTCAAACCCCGCTCGAGAATCAAATTTCGAGCAACAAAAGAACTTTTGTAACGTTTCCATTCCTCCTCGCTCATAAATTTGGTTCTGTCCCATTCCGTTGGTGGTGCCAATGAGGACCCTCCCATAATAAGGCGTTGCCTCTCTTGTGCCATGTCAAAAATCTCAGTTGGTTTGATGCAAAAGCAATCCCTAAGCAGTGCCAAAATTCTATAGAAACTACCCTCTAAGCAAACACAACAAATTCCCAATGAAATCCAAGTGATTCTAAGCCAAAATAGTCCAACTTTTCTCTCAAGCAAATTATCGAACACCTTGTGTACGCTCTGAAAACCAAACTTGGACAACCGTTGCTTGATAGTGTTCTAGCTCAATTTTCGTCAGTAGAAATCACCCAAACAAGAAGAATAACATAGCAAGAAATGCACAAATCCAATAATTCGATCAAATCACTTTTCTAATTGAACGAAATCTAAAAATACCTTGAGTAGGAAAAACCCTAGGTGAGAAATCGTGTGGTCTATAACTCTGACAAGCAATTTGAAGGAGGCTCTCGGCTGTTGTTGGGGGTTGAGATGGGAAACGATCACTGCTAACACTTTTGGGGAATGAAATGGCTGATGGGAACGCTGGGGGTCTTTTGTGCTATGGTGTCGAGAGAGATGTGCTTAGACTGTCGAGAGAATGGGAGTAATGTTGGGCTAACTGCTACTAACATCAGTTTTTAAAAACAAAAACTCGTTATCGGTGCTGCGGCGTGAGATGTCCTTCTATACTTGGCACCGCGGCGCGAGTTAACAGTAGCTATGACTCGTAGGTGGCGCCGTGGCATGGACTTGCCTTTGTTGGTTGGCGCTGTAGCGCGAGAGTGAAAATCTGGATTTTAGACATGGCGCTGCAGCGCGAAGTTCAATGTATATGTTGGTGCTGCGGCGCCAGTATTGTATCTGAGAATTCCTGCACAGAAACCATGATTTAGCCACTAGATAATAAACACCATATTAAACAACCTACTAATCAACATACTGCCTGCATCCTATACTCGCAAAAATCATGCACATCAGATACGACAATGCATTAAAATTAAACAGCAACAATGTTAACAAACTAAAGCAAAAAAGCTGAATGTAAACTAGACATAAAAGAAGAAAATTGATACTGAGATGGGGGTGGCTCCCCACCAAGCGTTTGTTTTACAGTCGTCGGCTTGACTATACCGATGCCGCTCAATCCAGCTCATAGGCGAAAATGACCATTTCATGCCGCCTTTTCGTCAATTCCTTTTGATTTTTGGCAGACATGGATGATTGGTCATTCATGCTTTCTTCATCCTTCGGCACAAAGAATCTTTCACCACTGAAATTATCCACTAATTCCCCTTATTCATTAATTTGAAAGCGTTCTTTGTGCGCTGTTGGGCCCTCTTGGGTTTCCACAGCCGTGAGCGTGGTTTCTAACTGTTGATTACTCTTGACATTGTATCCACTGATGATCCTCTCTTCTTCTAGCTCAGCCTCTGTAGGTTGGTCAATTTGCACACTGACATTACCCTCAACACTTTGGTGAGACTCATTGCCTTCTCCTCGCGTATCCACCGTGCACTGCTCTACAACTTCATCGTTGAGATCAATTATGATCGGTAGAAAGTTTGGCAGTGGATTTGTAATGGCAATGACGAGTTACCCCAATTGACTCTCGAGGCTTAGCAATGCGGCTTCTTGGCTTGCCATCCGAACCTCATTTTTCTCAATAAAGTTGGTGAGAAGCTCTTCAAACCTGCTTTCTTCTTCTTACGCCGAGTACTTAGAAAAGCTCTCATTGGGTTGAGACGTCAACTCATATTGCGGCGGAGACTGATATTCAAATTGAGAGGCATGATTTGGATCATGATATTGCTCTTGACTGTAGTCCCATGAGTTTGGATAACCCTGGCAGTTTGGATGATAGGAGATCGGTTCAAAGTCAGCACGTTCCTGAGGGTAGGCATTCTGAGTGGACTGACACTCAAGATTGTCAGAACACCTCAAGGCATTTGTAATTTGAACTTGCAATTGCTCGAGTCCTTCTTCCGAGCTTGGCTGCGTCGTCCCCTCATAAGGCCATTGATAACATTAATCGTCCATAATCTATAAACTTAAAAACAAAAAGAAAAGAAAGATCAAACAAAGAAAAGAAATATATATATATATATATATATATATATATATATATATATATATATATACACACACACACACACATTCAAAGTAAGACTAAATTGATTGAAATTAATATTGGACAATATTAGAATAATAGTTCCCCAGCAACGGCGCCAAAAACTTGTTTATCGGAAAACCGATCACTAAACACGCGCAAGTATACGCGGTCTAACAAGTAATATAGTGATAAGGAGTGTGTCGCACTCACGAGGAACTTTGACTAATATTTACCAAGTACCGACTATGTATCGCTAAAGTCTTATTCGAACAGCAGTAAATGGAAGTGTGATTAATCTAGTTAAAACTAATTAACAAAGCAAGTAAATGGATACAGAATGGTAATCTAAGGAATTTCAAGCTAAGGTCACAACTTCACCCCACACAGGCATTCTGTCGAACTCCTGGCATGCTATGCTTCATCAAACCAGCTATCCTTCTCTCTTTGCTCTTAATGGTCACGACAATTTGTCGACCGAGAACACACATGTGCATATGAACTTCTGTCGAGGTATGCGCAAACATATCCTCTCTAGATCCACCCGAAAGGGAATAGAATAGAAAAGAACGTCCAAGCTAGATGCAATCCTACATATGTCTATGCGAATTAATCATAACAAGGATTTAAGCATAAGTTCTCAATTAGGTCGCACGTAGCGCATAGAGATATGCCTATTCTATGCACAACTTATGCAGTCGAAACCCACAATTACATGCCAATATATTTAGGTATAAATCTACAATCCTCCTGTCGGTATCATATAGATTACCAAAATCATCACTAATGTCTTAGCGAGAATCATAAAGCACAAATATATTAAATCAAATCATATGGTGCCAACCAAAGAGATAAGACAGTCAATTTAAATAACAAAGGGTTCCATTATAACCTTAGAGCAAATACTCAGTTCATAGCTATTGAACAAAATACAAGTAGCAAAAAAGACAACATTTATAGATTACAAAATTAGAGGAAATAAATGGATAAGAGGAAACTCTGTCAAAGTCCTTCAATCTCCAAGCATTCTGCTCAAATCAAGCTTTCCAATCCATGTAGCTCACTGCTCTTGATGCTCCAAAGAAATGCCAGACTTCTCCCTAATCTACCTAATCTATATTTACAGAGATAATATAAGAGAAAGAAAATACAGAAGAAATCTAATCTAAGCTATACTATTCTAAGGTCTCATATGATATAGGTTATCCGGTATTATTATGTAGAGGCTTGCTTCTGTTATATATGCATTTTTCCTCCACGTTAGGTCAAAATCGAGTCAAGTCTGCCTGGGCACCGGAGGTCGCACTGCGGCGCGACTAATAAACTTGAGGCTGGCGCTGCGGCGCCATGTAGTTTAGAAAAATCGAAACTCGCGCTGCGGCGCGAGACAATATAGGGACAATGGCGCTACGGCGCCATGGTGACGTCAGGCTGGACCAGGGAGGTGGAGCTGTGGTGTGAGCAATAGACTTTGCATTGGCGCCGTGACGCGTGTATAAGAAATATGATCGTTTTGCCCCTGAATGCTAGAAAACACCTGATAAGCCCTGCATTGCATCGATTAAGCATAATAACACTATAATCATATAAAACCATATAAAAACTACGAGAAAAAGCAACTATTTAAGTCATAAAGTATCCGATTCGCGGGTATAAATCCCACTCATTAGGCTGCTTGGGTTACCCCGGGCCATGTGGGTCCCGTCGTCTCGAAGTACATGCACTCGTGCAATGCGCTGTCCGCTCGAACCTTCATAACTTTCAATCCAGGCATCCATTAGAGGCGTGTTGTACCTTTTCGAGATGCTATTGTCGAGAGCTACACAATGACTTGGGATTAGATGTTGTACGAAGCCGAGAAGATGGGTCCATGACTAGATCTTCAAGTTTTCAAATTCTATCCGGTGTGCTGACTTGTGTAGTTGTCACTCGAGATTTGAGCTATGGTTCTTGTGGGACACCTTGCATGAAGTGTTGATTGAAATGATGTTGAGACGATGTGAATGTAGTATCGAGGTGGCAAAATGATGATTTTTCCCCTCACCGGGGTTATCTCTGGCTTTGTGTAGATGTAGTAGTCGTTGCTCAGGGTTATCTTTGAGATTGGGCTGCTATGAGTGCTAAAAGTCCTTAGGGTTATCTCTGAGGTGTGCATGACCTCCCTTGGGGTTATCTTCAAGTTTTGAACTAACCATCCTGGGGTTATCTCCGGGATTTTAAACTGAGTATGTTGGGGTTGACTCCGAGATTGAAAATTGAGTATCTTGGGTTTTTCTTCGGGATTGAGTTGTTTTGACTTCTAGGGTTATCTCTGGAAGACGGTTTTGCCCTCCTGCAATGTTAGTAATAGGAATGCAAAATTTTGAGTGGCTACAATATATATATATATATATATATATATATATATATATATATATATATATATATATATATATATATATATATCACTTTTACATTCTTTGCTTAAAATTAAACTTTTCAATAAGTCAAACCCTTTGTATATAGGTGAAAAAGAGGCATAACACTACTTTAAAAGAAAGAAAACACTTTGATCATATTTATCTGTATCACACACATACACACACACACACACACTTCACATGCTTGGGGAATGAAAAGACGAGGTAACCATGTCTCACAGAAGTCGGGGGGTGCCTAACACCTTCCCCTCGCTTAAGCAAGCTCCCGAACTCTATGAATCTCGATTTCCAAGGCCAATTAAATGGAGTCACTTATTGGGCCATGTTGCGAAAATCTTTTAAAATTCGGTTGAGTTGGTAGAACCATTTAACTCATACTAATTGGCGGCTTTGTCTAATTCTACCCAATCAATTAAAATCATACTTTTCAAATCGTCGACATTATATGTCGGTCTCTTTCTAAAATCTTATCCTTTAAAGCAAGATAAATTAAACCACATAGAAAACATAAAGGGTAAGAACTAAACACCTAGGAATTGAGGATTTTTTCTGGCATCGACAGGTGGCGACTCTGCTGGGGATGCATGTAGTGGGCTTAAGCCGCATTTCAATCTTTTCAATTCCTTTTTATCTACATGTGTGAATGTTATCTTTACATTGAATGGATGTGAATGAAAGTCTCTTTACAATGCTTTATATTAGTGCTTCTCACAATGTCATCATATTGCATACGGTGAGACGCGTTGAATGTATGTTGTGTGATTCCTCCACCAGGAGGCAAACCCGTCGGTGGCTGATTACTGGACTCAGAGGAGAATAATCCCGCAAGGCTTAGGAAAGGCGCCACTAAGATCCGTTCCAATTGAAAGATCGAATTAACTTCCCATTTAGTAGATTACGATGATCTGGGAACCTTCATGCCGAAAAGCCCGTGATAGGTCAGTCTCTGATAAAGCAAACGCGAAGAGAAGTCTCTGTTTGCCTTCCCTCTTTTAATACATGTCTTATGTAAATCTTGTAAAATATTAAATGTTGTATTAAATGTTAAATATTATTAAATATTGTAAATGTTATTTTTTTCCCAAATTCATTGTCAAATATCAAAAACTGTCATGATATCCTATCATCAAAACAACTGACATTTGTTTTGCAGGGAAACATTAAATAAACCCCTAAAAACTGACACATTACATAAGCATGCATGCTATTCTTGTCTATCAAGACTAAATTACCTACTTTTATTGTAGGTAAGATTGGTCCCATTACCAGATCTAAATCTAAGAAGGTACAAAGCCTAACCGTTAACATGGAGGAAAGTACCCAACAAAGGTCAGGTTTTGTGCCTCGAGAAGAATTTGAGGGACTCATAAGTCAGATAGTAAAATTAGTTATCTTCCTAAAAGAGCAGAGTAAAAGTACTCAGGG
Source organism: Panax notoginseng (assembly GCA_016801055.1). Lineage (NCBI taxonomy): Eukaryota > Viridiplantae > Streptophyta > Magnoliopsida > Apiales > Araliaceae > Panax > Panax notoginseng. The sequence goes on along the minus strand of CM029016.1, from coordinate 181,825,685 downwards.
TCAACAAATACCCACTCAACCAGAGTCCTCCGCATAAGGTGGCAACCAAGGTACTTGTAGACACTCAAAATTTTACATTCCTGTTATTAACCATACAGGAGGACAGAATCATCTTTTATCTTCCAGAGACAACCCATGAAGTCAAAATCATCAAACCAAACCTCGGTGACAACCTCGGGAGATTAATTCAAACCCCGATTACAACCTTGGGAGATCAGTTCAAACTCCAATGACAACCTCGAGAGATCAAACCAAACCCCGGGAGATCAAACTAAATCCCAGTGATAACTCTGGGAGATCAAGTTAAATTCTGGCGACAACAGTGGGAAATAAATTCAAACCCTGGTGAAAACCCTAGGAGATCAATTCAAACCCCGGTGACAACCCCCAGAGATCAATTCAGACCCCGGTGACAACCCCGGGAGATCAAGTCAAACCCTAGTGACAACCCCAAGAGATCAAGTTAAACCCCGATGACAATCCCGAGAGATCAAGTCAAAACTCGGTGACAACACTGGGAGATCAATTCAAACCCCGGTGAAAACCCTGAGAGATCAATTGAAACCCTGGTGACAACTCTGGGAGATCAATTCAAACCCCGATGATAACCCCGGGAGATCAAGTTAGACCCCGGTGATAACCCTAGGAGATTAGTTCAAACCCCAGTGACAACCCCAGGAGATTAAGTTAAACCCCGATGACAACCCCAGGAAATAACAAACCAACCCTAGAGACAACCCTAGGGATCGACAAAAGTTAACTACAGTCCAATCTCGGAGATAACCCTGAGAAAAGACAGCTACAACTGCATCAAATTCCAGAGATCAACCCGGAGGGGTAACATAGTAATTTTGCCAAATCAATATCAAATCGAGTCGAATCACTACCATGAATGTCATTTAAAACCATAACATCAATCTCGAGTGAAAATTGCACAAGACAGCTCAACGGACTGACTGCGAAGACTTGAAGATCTGGTCATGGACCCAACTTTCTGGATTCAGTAAAGGTCAAATCCCATGTCATTGTATAGCTCTCGAAAAGGGCTTTCCGGAAAGGTATAGCACTCCTCCGTTGGATTCCCGGATTAAAAGTTATGAAGGTTCAAGTAGACGACATTTTAGTTTGAGTGCACGTACTTCGAGACAATAGGACCCGCGGGGGCGGGCCTACCCGGGGCAGCAATGGGTAGACCCGTGGCTATTTTGGTCTATAAATAGACCCCATCAGTTATTTTAAAAAAAATAAGAAAATAGAGGAAATTCCGCCCATTTCAGCTCTTAACCACTCATATAGTGTTCTAAACTTTTATATTCTTCTTTGTAAACACTTTTATACATATATATTACAACATATCAAGTTTTAATCGGTGAAAACTGAGTTTTCAAGCTCCAAAAGGAATCTAAAGCCCTCCTTGCTACACACTGTAAGATCCTTTTAGATCTGAAGCTTTTACTTGCTTTGATATATATATATATATATATATATATATATATATATATATTGTCGACGTCGGGATTTTTATTTATCCCTCTTCTATTCTTGTCTTTTGGTGTTCTCATGTTAGGTGAGATTTGTTTGAAAAAATAAGTTGTGAAAAGGTCTGACATATATATGTCAACGATTGGACTGTAAGAGTTGCTAGTTGGTATTTTTAAATGGTTGCACCAACTCAACCGAGAAAAGATTTGTACAAAGACCTAGTGATGTGACACTGTATTACTGGTCTGTGAAACTGAGATTCATTAGGGTCCGGGGGCTTGATTAAGCGAAGGGAAGGTGTTAGGCACCCCTCGACTTTTATATCTTTCTCAGGGTCCACTATTCAGAGAAATTCAAGACTCCCAATTTTGAGAAATATGATGGTTTGGGAGATCCTTATACCCACTTAAAGGTGTTCATTAGAGCGCTCGGATCTTATGCCGAGAATGAAAAGCTCAGAATGCATCTATTTCAGCAAAGTCTGACTGGAGAAGAAAGAGCATGGTACACTAGATTAGATAACTCCAAAATTCACAGCTGGGAGGAGTTAGACCATGCTTTCCTCAGTCAATACAGCTTTCAAACTCAGATGGCTCTAGACCGGTATCAAATTATCAAGGTCAAGAAACAAGTCAATGAGTCATTTAGAGAGTATGCCCAAAGATGGAGGCGTCTGGATGCTCAAGTTATCCCGTCTATGACAGGGTCTGCAATGGTGATGACCTTCATAGATATTCAAGAAGCTCTATTTTATGAGAGGGTCCTGGCTGGAATAGGCAAGCCATTCTCAGAAATGATTAAGCATAGAGAAATGGTTGAAATGGGATTAAAATCAGAAAAGATTCAAGACCTTGCTGCTTTAAAAGACGTAGCTGAGCACATCCAATCTAGAAGTTATGGGAACAACCCCCGGAGGGTCCATAAGAATAAACAAGATGATGTTTCCTTGTTACTGTAAGGACAAAAGGCAATCAAAACTTGTTTATTCAGAGGAGAAACTATTCCCCTTTTCAAGCACAATCTTCAAATCCTCCCTTACCAAAGAGTGGAGAAGTCAGACGTACAAGAGTGTTTACACCCTTAGGGGACTCACTCGAAAACATTCTCAAACTTCTGATGGCTCAGAAGAAAATCACTCATCTCCTTCCACCAGCCAACCCTAATGGAAAAGGTTTCAACACAGACAAGAAGTGTGTTTACCATGCTAGAGCTCCATGCCATGACACTCAGGATTGTTGGGATATTAAGCATAAGATCCAGGACTTAATTGATAATGGTGAGATCGTGGTAACCTAGCCCGACCAACCACATGTTCAAGACAGCTCTCTCCCTCAACACAAGGAAGAGGAGGTTAACATATTTTAACTAGGACAGTGGAGAGAGCTCCAAATACTCCAAGTATGTGGGTGCTTTATCCCAAATCGGTAAAGATAATTTCGACAGATGGGATTATTCAAATTTCCAGTTCATGATGGAATGAGAGTTAAAGTCTCTTGTTAAACAAGTCAATCAACTGGCAGAACTGGTGATTCATCAACACCAAGTCACACGTCAGTTATTTAGTCAGGAGCATGCTAGCCTCCTTTCTCTTATCACAAGTACTCCACCACTTAGTTAAGAAAGTGAAACACTGGAGGAAAAGATTGCCAGAAAAATAAAAGCTAAAGCCCGTCGAGACTTCGGCAACAAAAGGGAATTCACCTATTTAGGCCAACCGATGGAAGAGATATTACAGATGTTGATCAATGAGGGAAAAATCACAGCACTGCTACCTCCAGTCAACCCCCACTCAAAAAGGTTTGATGCTACTAGAGTATGTCAATACCACTCCCACTCTCGCGGTCACAACACTAAGGAATACTGGGCACTCTGTCATCTTATTCAAAACATGATCGACAGTGGTGACCTGCAAATGGCAGACAATGACGCCGTACCCCTTGAGACGGGGAACACATTTCCTCTACGATGGAAGGAAGTTGTAGCAGTTATATCTTCCGAAGAAGATTTTGTTGCCACACCATTTATAATTCAGCTCAAAGGAGTTGAAAACCCTTTGAAAATGGCTGCACCAAAGCCAATCATATTGCCATTCAGGCCACAGTATCTTGTCGTCAGCCTTAAGAAAGTACCATGGAACTATGGAGAGGCTGAAGGATCTACATCCAACATAACTGCTGCAGTGTCTAAAGAAAATCCACTGTATCTTCCTCAACGTGTGATGAAGCCTGTCATCAGATTAAAGGGGAAATTACCGAGAGAGAAGATTTAAGAATTCCTCCGCAAGATGGGACACAATGAAGCCAAGGTGGTTCAAAACTTGAAAGACGCTCCACAATAGATTTCTATATTGGAGTTGGTTTTCTCTTCAGAAGATCACGGGAAGGTCTTACTGAAAATATTAGAAGAAGCCCACTTGCCAAAGACAGTGGATGTAGAAAAATTCCATCAATTGGTTGATCACATCTTCAATAGCAATGTGATATCCTTCATTGATGATGACATACCACCCGAAGGGACAGGTCATTGTAAATCGTTGCACATAGCTGTTATGTCTTCCAGATATGTGGTCGGAGGAGTGCTAATAGATGGAGGATCATCCTTAAACATCTGACCCTATGTCACATTGGAGAAAATGAACATCAATCTCAACAGGATTCGAAGAAACCATATAATCATCAAAGCTTTTGATGGATCTCGGTGAAATGTTGTCGGAGAGATTAATTTGCCCGTGGAAATTGGTCCACATACATTCTACGTATCAATCCAAGTGCTCAAAATCACTACAGGATATAACTAACTGTAGGGAAGACCTTGGATTCATATGGCGGGAGCCGTCCCATCCACTCTTCATCAACAACTTAAGTATGTCATCAATAGTAATCTGGTCACTGTCAATGTCGAGCCAGAATGTCCTATTCAAAGTGATATACCTCTCATTAGTCTCAATATAGAAGTTGAGCCTGTCAGCTTCCAGACCTTTAAGGTGAGCAACACTCATTATCATCCCATTAGGGCTCCACCTCTGAAACCCTGAGTTTCTGTCGAGGTAATGTTGACAAGTCAAGAGATGATATCCTTGGGTTTTCAACCTAGACAAGGGTTAGGAAAGGATCATCAGGGAATAAAATGCCCAATTAAAGTTCCCAGCCAGACAGGGATAGCCGGACTAGGCTACTCTTTTGGGTCCACTCACAGGAACCCACACAGGTATAAACAGGTTACTTAATCTACCAGGCTTCTGCCTAAACCTACAGATGCTAATTTTATACGGCCTTCAGTAAAAGTTCTTGCCCCTGTGGTAGCTATGTTGTTTCCTAAGCCGATACCTGTTAGGTTTGTAATATTCATGAACGCAATCAAATTGCACAAAATAAGCAGAAACGTGGAAAAATCAAAGTTTTAATTTTTACAAACCATATACCCGGATCATCTTTTATGCACAATTATTAATTAAACGAAAAGATATGAAGAACAAGAATCATACCCTTGAAGATTCGAGCTTCCTCAGGTACAAATTCACCTCCAATCTTTTTCACGTTCAACTTGAATCCACCGGGTTTGGTTCCTTCCTTTGATCAATGTTAGCCACCTAAGTGTTTAGCCTCTAGAGGTGATCCACCAAGGAAGAAGAAATATTCAAAAAGAAGGGTGGTTGGCTAAACCCTAGTTTTCTATCTCTATAGAAAAAGAGTGTATTCTCCAACAATTAGAATCACGTCTGTTGTGAAAAAGTCAACAACACCTCTACACCCATAATAAGACTCCTCTTATTTATAGATGTAGGCAACTTTCCTTAACAATTAAAGAATTATGTTTTATTTTAATTAATTAAACTCCTATAATTAATTAAGCTCCCAATCTTATTAGGAATAATTAATTAAACTCTTTTAATTAATTAGCCTCCTAATCTTATTAGGATATTATGAGAGTACTTTTATTAATTAATTCTTAAACTCCTTTAGGAATTAAATAATAATAATAGTAATAATAATAATAAGACTCCTCTTATTAATTTATATTTAATATTTTCAAAATATTAAATAATAAATATTAAGATATTTAATTTATTCTATTATCATAGATTAAATTAAATATACTTAACTTATTATTATGATTATGCCATTTGCTTCTTAAATAATTATTCTTCCTTTTATGGTGTGACCCTTTAGGTTCTCCATATTAAACCGGTTGTGAATAAATCAATTAGAACAATTTTAATCTTATTTAAATAAATAAATTAAGCTATTAATTTATTTAAATAAATAATATTTATTCTACAATAGGAATAAGCCTCCCTAGCGATTAACGACTTTTTAGATAATATAGATTTCAACATTAATCATAAAAGAACTTTTGAGTAAATAGTTACCGTACAATTCAATCATTCCACCATACAATGTCCCAATTAAATATAAGACATGGAATTAATGTCAAGTCTTATTTTATTTAATTATATGTATTTCGACTCTTAAATGCACAACTCCAAATAATACAAATAAGAAACTCCTTTCTAATTTCATTCTGTCTTGGCCAAGGACTACTGGGTTATCATTTATCGAATCACATAGGACATTCCTCTTCTTTAACTAGAAGTGGTAGATTCTTTATTGATCATACATTATCTCAATGTACAACTTATTATACCAAGCATACCCTTTGATATACCCTAAGGGTATTAAGGAATAAGTCAAAGTATAACTCATCATACACAATATACTATGATGATCTCAAGTCCAAGGATCACTTGTACTACTATCACTACAGGAATTCCTATTGACAGGTAAGTAAAACTCTATTAGGTATTCCTTAGTGAGTCACGTTTAGTGAACTTATTCTTTAATAGGCACCTACATACTTGCTTTAGTGTCTCCACACAAATGATCATGAGATCAATCATCCTCATCCAATGAGCAAGCAACGTATGTACCAATCTATCCAGATTCACTAATCCCCAATTTAGTAATCCAATGATTGGGAACTATTTTAGTTTTAAGCTTTCTAAGAATTTAGATCTCTTTAGAATGATCATCATCATTATTCTAAAAGCAATGCTTAAAACTATGAGTTTATCACAAATTATAAAACAACATCATGTCGATAATTAAAAGCCTTTAATAAATTAGTACTTTTTATTAATAAATGAATAAGATTGTTACAAAGTATATGCTTTATCATCAAACATGATTGGCTTGTGTGCATACTACTTTCAATACTGATTAAAGGAAAGGAAGTTCTGATTCCAGACCCAGAGGTGGAGGAAAGGAATCAAAGGCCCAAACAAGAGATAAATAGACATTTATCAAACATGCGCGTCCTGATCCATACGGAGGGTATGAACAGAGACATCCCAGATGATGATTGTCCAGACATCATGGTCATCATTCAAGAGAAGGAAGACAATAACAGCCCCTTCATCACACCCATCCACCAGGATTAGTCCCTTGGCAATTGGAGCAGCACGCCTTGCATTTGCCGACAAGGGTAAAGAGGGCAGAAACTCCCTCTGCCCTGTAGATAGCAATAACTTCTTACTTTTGTTACATAGTATTAGCAGTTGTTTTTGTCATTACATGCTAACACTTTGTATGATTAAACAGTTTAATATATTAAGTGAAAGCATTTTGTTTCAGGACTCTAAAGTTAGATCTGCCTAAACTTGTTGATGAGGTGCCTATTCTTCACAAGGACTGTAACTTTGATGTAAAGTTGGACTCAGACTTGATGGAGATTGAACAAGAGGACTATGAGATACCTCAGGAGATCAAAGAATGGGTCAAAGACAAACTTAAGCCAAATCTTGATCAAACCACCTTTTTTAACCTCGAAACCTCAGAAAATCCCAAACAAATCAAGATTTGTATGGACCTTACTCCAAACCAAAGGAATAACATGGTTACTCTATTGACCCAATTCCAGGATGTGTTTGCATGGTCTCATGAAGACATGGTTGGTTTGTTAACTGACATCGTCATTCATCGCCTTTCCATCAAAGAGGGATTCAAGCTAGTTAGACAGAAACTTAGGCGATTAAAACCTGAGTAAAGCTTGAAAGTCAAAGAAGAAATTGTGAAACAATTTCAAGCCGGCATCATCATGGTGTCAACATACCCTGAGTGGCTATCCAACATAGTCCTCATGCCTAAACCATGAGGGAAGGTGCGAGTTTGTGTGGATTGTAGGGATCTGAACAAATCTTGTCTCAAAGATAGCTTTCCCGTACCATTCATCCACATACTCATTGACAATACAGCTTGAGTGAGTTTTATACCCATGAATTGAATGTGTTTGAGCTTAATCTTTTGGATGTTTTTAAGTGTTTATGTCTATTCAAGCATGTTTTACATTGTTTTGAAGGATTTGGGATAAAAGTTACTTGGATCGACGTTTGGGGTTGCTAGATTAGCGCTTTCAGCTTGCCATTTACATAGCAGTCACTTCAGAGCCAACTTCAGCATTTCTCCGTACCTTATTTCGAAAAACTCAAAGAATGAAAGTTGTAGATCTACGTTTCCTCTTTCCGGAACATCTTGAATCACCAAAATCGGAGTTCGGACGAAGAAGTTATGGTCATTTTCCCAAAGGACGTCGGAGTAGAAAATTCTCAAAAAAGCCCCAACGCGGGGGCGCCCATTTCAAGCTTATTCCCAGCGTCGGGGCGCTAGGGAGCAGTTTTCCAATGCCGTGAACAGCACTGGGGCGCTGGGGAAGGGCTTGGTCAAGCTTGGACACGTTTTGGGGCGAATTTTGACACTTTTTTGACTCCAAATTGGATTGGGTTTGTTCCTAAGCTAAAAATTAGACTTGTAACCTATAAATACATGATGTAAGACATAAAAAAAGGGAGATTACATAGATTAGCTTATATAAAATACTCCATTAGATTAGAACATAAACCCTAGTTTATATTGGATTGTTGGAGATTGAAGCAACTTGAGGATCATTGAAGATTCAAAACAGGAGCGGAAGAGGAGTCTCAAGACTACTGACAATAGATTCTATTCTCTTCTCTTCTCTTCTCTTACTTTTATCTTTTAATATTTATTTAGTTATGGATTCTTGATTTTAATTCAATGATAATGAACTAAATTTCTTTTATTAAGACTACAAATTGAACCTTTTATGTCTATGAATTAATTATTCAATTTATTCTAATTATTTATGTCTAGGTGAATTGTTTATCATGTCTTGCACTTTTTGATTAATTATTTGGCCAATAATTATCGTGTTACTCTAGAAGGATTCGGGAGATGAAATCTAGGGTTGAAACTGGACATGATAACATGTATGCTTACTTATTTGCATGAGATGAATAATTAGGGTTGTGAATTGAATAGGAATATATGTTCACTGCATGTAACAAATTGAGAATTGGAACTTAATGGGTTTAATTTAATTATTTTGCATAGGAATATCGCAGGATTAATTTAATTGAATAAAAATTAACTGATCACTTGGAAAATGACTTTTAACACTTAGAGTTCCTGTTAACAATTCAGGAGGTATAATAATTGGGTTAGTTAGATAATTGATTTATAGTACATAATTTGGGGATATTGTAGTCTTAATCTTTATTTATTTGAATTCATTCATATAGTCTTAACCTTTATTTAATTGAATTAATTTCTAAAGACATCTAGTTTATTTAGTTAATTTAGTTTTCTTAATTCAAAAATCTGAAATCAATTGTTTAGCTAAAATTGATTTGGTTAAGAGTTAGTACTTGATAATTTTTATTAAATAATTCCTCGTGGGAACGATACTTTTCTTATCACTTTATTACTTGTTGACCGTGTATACTTGCACATATTCATTGATTGCGAAATCGATCAACAAGTTTTTGGCGTCGCTGCCGAGGAATTAATTTAATAATTTTACCAATATTGATTGTTATCAAATTAATTTTAATTTAAACGTTTTTTTTTATTATTTTCTTTAATTCTCTTTCTATTTTTTCTTTCTTTTCAGGTACCATGACAGAATTTAATTATCAATGGCCGTATACGAGAATGACTCAGCCAAGGGGAGCGGAGATTGATGGACTCGGCACTTTCTGCATTGTCAGTACACATTGAGACACTTTCGAGGAGGTTAGACGCTTTTGCAGCACAACGTCGTCAAAGTGTGGCGGTTACCTGTGAATATTGTGGTAGAAATCATCCGAGTCATCAATGCACCACCAGTTTCAAGCCGGTACCATATGGTGGTGATTACCCCAACAATTATGTCTATCCCAACAACTATTATCAGGATTAGGGGTATCATCCCGATTTTTCATAGAGCCATACTCATCAAGATCAATTTTATGCTCCAAGTCCAACATACCCACCGGATTTCTCGTGTCCACCTCCACTACAACAGGAAGAACATTCAAATTTAGAGGAAATTTTATCCAAGTTCATAGCTTCATGTGAGGAGAGGAGGATTAATCAAGAGATATCGAGTCAAAATTTTACGAACCAAATGGAACAACTAATCATTGCCTCGAACATTTGTCCTTAATACACTTGGCTCTATGACATAGATTCTGAGACTGATGGTGAGCCCGAACCAAATCTGCAACCGGATGTGCCAAATGATATAGATTTTAAAAGAGAGGAGACACTAGGGGACCAAGAAAAGGAAGTCGGGGAAGATCTAACTTTGAGTTCCAATAAAGATGAGCCGATTTTGATAGTGACCCATGTACCTTCTCCACTAAAGTTCAACAATCTAGGCAGTTTTGCAAAACCATGCCCAATTGGCAGTCATGTCGTTAGCAAAGCTCTTTGTGACATGAGAGCTAGCAAAACTTTAGAGCCATGGTGGGACGAGAAAGGGAAGATAGAAGAGGAACATGTTGTGTTTGACAATCATCCATGCTATAATTTGATCACAAACACAATAGGGAAAGCACCTAGTGGTTTATCGTACTTAATGGGGACCCTATCTAAAAAGATCATGCTAGGTGACTTAAATTCAAAGGCCATTACAAATAGGAACCTCCCAAAAGAGACATTGGTACTGATGGATGGAGGATTTCTCAATTTTTGAAGGGGAATTGGATAGAGAATTGAAGAAGTCAGGCTGAGACTATAAAACAAGCGCTTATTGGGAGGCAACCCAAATTTAATTTTTAGTTTTTGTTTTTATTAGGTTTTATATTAGTAGCTTTGAATTTGCATTTATTTAGGATTTAATAAAATTGTTTCTATCATGGTTTACAGGTTATTTAAGTCAAGTTCAAGTGTGGTGTCCAATTTGTTCTATGTGCCTAGACTATTCTCCAAACTTAGCGGACAATGAGGAAGATTGCTATATTTTCAGGGAAGTCCTCTGCTTTACTTTTTTCTATTTCAGCCATCGAGGACAATGTCTAGTTTAAGTTTGGGGGCATTTTAGTTATTTGCATTGTAGTTCGTTATTTTTATGTGTTAACATTGTGTTTTTTTAGATTGCATATAATATATGGTAGTTAATTGCATATGCATATATGTGTTGCATTAGTATGTGTTCATGTAGTATAATTGCATTTTTTTTTTTGCATAAATCTAGGTAATGGATTGGTTTGAATTTAGCTCAGCTTATGATAAGATTGATATTAATTGTTAACTTGAACAGTATTGATAATTGATGTTGAGTTCTAATTTTAATCATGATGATAATCTGAGCTTGTCTGAAACTTATGTAACCGGTTAGCACTTAAAGTTTAGCTGTTTTAATCCACTTGGTTCAAGGGTTTCATAATTTCTTTCTGAGAGAAAATATTGGTTAAAATTTAAGGAAATTAGTGAACTGGCGGTAAAGGTTGGAATGACGTAAAAACTTGAGTTTGGGGGAATTTATGCGGTATATATATACAAAATGAAAAAAAAAGAAATGATGAAAACAAAAAAAAAGAAAAAAAAGAGAATAAACACTGTGGCATGCTTGTCTAGTTTTGTGACCTTTGTTACTTGAGTAAGTAAGCCCGAGGGGATTGTCTTTACACCTAACGCCCTAAGGTCTTAATGGTCTGGGAGTCGTTGGTCAAAAGCTCGTTAAGGTAGCATTGAAAAGCCTAAGGGAATAAGACATTGCACAGCCATGAGAAAAATAAAAAATGAATAAAACACGAGAACGAGCAAAAATGCCCTCGTGGTTGAATAAAGGTAGAAATAAATCCTATATTTACCCTTAGACTTGGTATTTGCTTAGTTTTAACCGGAGTTGTCATGTTCACAAAAGTAATTGAATTGGAACTAAAATTTTCCTTTTAAGAACTTTGTTATGTGATTATCTTGAATTGTGGTTGGTTAGAATGGTTAACAAGCACACACGCACAACATGGGTGATTACAAGTTTGGATTGACTATCTGGTTAGAGTTATGGACTTCGACTTGATTGGATATATTGTTTGAGTATTATTGGTATCTTTGACGCCTATTGCTATATATCATACTGATTTATTACTGGGGTCATAGGTATATTAGGAAGTAGATCATACATATGCATTCATGTATTTGAGTTACATTGTTTATTTTTAGTTCTTATGTGTTTTTGCTTGAGGATAAGCAAATGTTTAAGTTTGGGAGTATTTGATGAGTGAATTTTATACCCATGAATTGAATGCGTTTGAGCTTAATCTTTTGGATGTTTTTAAGTGTTTATGTCTATTTATGCATGTGACACCCCCAAATCCGGTACTTCCATTTCCACAGGATTTGGTGTTCACTGTACAAACATCATCCATCTATCTACCCATAAATAAATGCAAACCATACAATAGATAGAAATAATAATAAATCTCCCCTTATGGGGTTACATCAACTACATAATAAATAAATCCCAGGTTACTCTAACCTTAAATCATCTGTGCGGAAACATAAACAAATAAGTCTTAAATAACATCAATTCTACTTATCATTACATAACCACATAAATAATCAATCTTCATTACTTGCTAAGCTTGCCCTTGCCTTTACTAGTGGAAGGTTCGTCTGCTTTTTCGTTCTTAACTGCAATGTTATTATTACGCAAGAGTGAGCACGATTGCCCGCAAGTATAATAATGAAAGTAACAATATAATAACATGCGAGTGAATTAAAGACTTCTGAAATAAAGCTCAACTTTTGAATCAAGAATGAATAACAAGAATCAAAAGAAATCTGAGGGTCATAAGACCTTGAACTATGTCCTAGGTTGTCAAGTGTTTATTCTTTAAACCTTTAACAGTCATAAGACTATGGACTCTTCTTCTCGTACTTAGGGGGATCAGCCCTTAGTACCATACTGTGCACAATATCTTAACGCTAAAGCGTAAATAATCCCTTTACAGGGTTGTTCATCTTAGTTTGACATTAGAGTCCGCACCAAAGGAAGTTTAGTTTGGATAAATCATCAAGGGTTCTGAAATTTAGAACGCTCATCAACTATGGACTAGTCGAATCATTAAGGGTTCGCTTGTCTAACAAGGTTTAACAGTAAATGATATTTATAATGAATAACAATCTCAATAGGTATACAATAGAACAATTATGGTATAACAAAATCATACTTTGAAAAGATAGTAAATCTTTGACATAACAATGAACTTGATTTATAAACTTGAATAATGATAACAAGTAGGGTTAGGAAAACTTTCCTCGTGCGTAGATTACACGTTAATTAAACTCGTTCCTTGATTTAAATCCTACATATCATTTACGTTCACAATACCAGTCAATTATAACGTAACTAATCATAGCAACTTCATTCTTTTTGTCTAACTTTGGTTATGACTATACTTAGTCAATTTATCACATTCATTATCACATAATTTATACTTCACAAATAACAAGCTATTTATGTATTCAATAATTCAATCCACATGCAATTATGTTATTTACATGTTAAGTATCTATTTTAACATCTCATTATACTTCTAACATATTTCTATGTTTATTAAATTAGGTTAATACCACATTGTTAGACTTAAACATTTTTTTAAAAAATTTCGTTTCTGGACATTCTGCAGAGTGGCACTGCGGCGCCACTTTTATACTTGTACTCGACGCTGCGGCGCGATGGTGCTGCGGCCGGACTCTTGGCGTTGCGGCGTGAGACTTTAGTTCTGGAGTTGGCACCGCGGAGCGAAACTCCTGATTTTGATTCCCAGTTCGCGAAGAACACAGAGTTCAGCGAAATGGACACTACATGATTATTAATTTCACTAAATTAACATACCCACATGCTAGAATTTATACATAATCATTACCCAACATTTATAGAGTAATTTTAACCCATTAAAACACATAATTACATAATTAAAATATGCAAATTGTACTGTTCTTGATGTTCTTGAAGTGTTGAACATAAATTCCTAAAATTCAACGCCACGGATTCGTTATAAAACCAAATCCAGCCATTCAAATTTCGCTTTGTTCGTTTTATCATGCATAATCACATAAAAGTGAAAATTTTGTAGAAAAATTCATGTTTGACATATTAAAATCACGTATAAGGCCATATGGCCATGTAACATACTCTGTAAATTTTTTTTTGAAATAACAAGTCATAATGAAATTGATGATATGAAATCATGCAATATATATAAAACATGCTTTATTACTCGAATTATTACATATAACCATATAACAACACAATCTCCAACTGTAGAGATTTACAGAATGTATGAAAGCCATTTTATAAAACTAAATGACGTAACAATGAAAATTGGGTTGGAGAGAATTACCCAAGCGTAAAGCGTAGATGAATAAAAATGTCAATTCTCTCTACTTCAATCACAGAGTTTGTCCCAATCTCTCTCAAAATTTCTCAAACTCTCTCTCTGTTTCTACTTTCTAGCCTTAGAAGAATGAATAAGAATGCGTAATAATAAAGAAAAATCAACTGAGGCGTTGTGGTCAGTTACCCAGTCATGGGTAACTTCCCTCAATTACCACTAAGGCCACGTTTGACTAGCATACTAGGTTTCAAAACTCTTTATTTTAATAAAACCTTTTATCATATAGTTAAAATAATGTCACACTCATTTCAAATATCTTATTTAATTTAACTTAAATAAATTATAATAATTTCTCATTAATTCACATAGTCATATACTTAAATTTCTCCTTTAATAATAATGTCAAATTATTAAATCTCTAATTAATAAATAAATAAATAAAAATAACATTAGGCTTATTAAATATTTCATTTAATTCAATAAGCTCACATAAATACATACTTGAATAATAATTATTCTCAACATTAATTTAATAAATACAATACATCTAATTAAATTAATCTATCACAATTTCATCAATTAATTATTTAATCTAATAATTAATTCATCGAAAAATATTTATTCAATCCAATAAATATTAAAATTAGTTACAAAATCTCGGTTTTCACATCTTTCCCCTCTTAAAAGGACTCTGTCCTCAGAATTATAACTCAAACAATTCATCCCGTTACATTCTCCCCCCTTACAAAGATTCTGTCCCCAAAATCGCTTATAACAATCTAGGTAAATAAATCACTACAAAAAAATGGGGCTTCAGCAACAACTGATTTTCGTTGCTAAAGGTGCCAAATTTTATTGCTAAAGGATTTTGGCAACGACTCTACTGTCGTTGCGTCTTTCGTTGCGCAATGAGCGTTGCTAATTATTCCGCAACGAACGTATTTTTTTCGTTGCCAAAAGTAATACATTTTGCAACGAAATTTGGCTTTCGTACAGAGACATCGATCCTTTAGCAACAAAATGTATTGTTGCAGAATAATTAAAATGTCGTTGCTAAAAACCCCATTTCGTTGCAATTGACACCATTTTGCAACGACATTTTTCGTTGCAGTAAATTATGAAAATTGTTGTCTAATATTGCTTTCGTTGCGGAATGTAAATTTTTTAGCAACGATTTTCGTTGCTGATTATATTATTTGGCAACGATATTAAACTGAATCAACAACGAAAATGTTTGTTGTTGGTTATTTTTTAATAGCAACGTAAGTCGTCGGTTAGCAATGACATTATATGTTGCCGTTTCTTTATATGTGCAACAAAAGTTGATATGATTTGCAACGATAAAAAATGTTATCTTTTATTTTAGTATTAGCAATAATATCCTCTCCGTTGTTATTAGGTTAATTTTTTGTTGCCAAATATAAAGTTTTTAATGCCATTAGCAACGAAAATTTATTGCTAAATGTATAAAAAAATTGTTGCTATATTAAAACTTGTTCAATGCTTTGGTAACGAATTTTATTGTTGCCAAATCAAAATTTGATATTCTTTTTGTATACCTGGCTGACTCAATGTCCCCATAGCAAATAATAGCAAAAATACAAAAAACTAAAATATTATTAACTTAATAAAATTATCCACTACATAATCATTCATTATCTTTACAATTAAACATCTAAAACTACCACAGTTCTTCAATCAAAGTATATATCTACATATATAGAGAGTACACTTCATAATTTCGTCCCTTGTCTTCCGTAAACATAGCACGAAAATTTGATACCCAGTATTATAAGGCAGGTCGTAGAAGCAGTCTTTCTGTACATATTTAAAAATAATAGCAAGTCAGGAAAACAAAGCAAATAGGTCACCAGAGGCACTTAGTGCCAAAATACAAAGACAATAGAGTTGCTACGTGGTACTAATGTTCACCGTATTGCTCATAAGCAGAAAAAGACAAATAGGCAATCATAATATCATTTGCTACAAATCCAAATAAAAAAAGAACATTCAGTGCGACTATATGATTGCTCTGCTACAAGAAAAAATTGGAATCTTAATCGGTCATTTCATGAATTAATTTCAGTAAGCATAGTGGTAAACATATTTTCTATTACAAGACTTGTAGATTATTATTATATATTGATCTCAAGTCAGAATTCAGTCACATTCAACAACCACAAGCATCACACAATCTTAAATACCATCACACAATCTTAAATAACAATGTTTAGATTTCTATATAGAAAGGACAACAATTATGGAAAAGTTGAGGCTATTAGTCAATGTGGAAAAACTTTTCTTGAGATGACAAATTTCCATACAGTATATGCCCCAAAGATGCTAGCTATAATCACAAACATCATATATTTATTTACCAAGAATTTAACATGTTACAGTAGACATTGGAAAGACACATTTATTGATAACTTGAGAATTTTTAAGTGGTAAGGGCAGAACATACCCAGGTCAGCGAGATATCTTCCTCCCCTTCATAATTGGGTCCTACAAGAATAGTCCCTGAGGGTTGGTATGGTCACATCTTAAATATCGACCATCTCTCATTTTGATCATGAAACCATCAGAACTGCTCTTCACCTCAACTATATTGAAAAACAGATGAAACACATAAATAGATTATATGCTATTTTGCATATACTTCATATGTTAAATCACAGAAAAATTAAAAACCACCAAAATTATAGTATATTGCTTGCAACATCCAGCTGTGATATTTTAAGCAAAATATTAGCAAATATATGAGGAACTTTAACTAGTGTAAAATGGAAATGAAACCGACTTCACAAAGATGAGACATCTATTTCGATGCCAAAACACAGTGACTAGGAAAAGCCAAGATATCAAAGGTCCTTGATATATAGGGCAATGCAACCAGAATAATAACATTCTGCTGAATTTTAAACATGAAATAAACCAAATCATTAATACAATTAGCTACATACATGGAAGGGGAGCTGGTCTTTTTCTTTCCTCATTTTTGAAAGTTAATGCAGTGTTTGCTTTGTTAGTGATCTGCAATCCCTGTCCAAGTCAAATAAATATACCATAAGTATAACAGCTATAGCAGTTAAAAACAACACTTCAGAAAAACTTGCAACTACAACACAACAGAGATTACAAGCATCAATGAAAATTGAATTTTACCTTCTTCCTCTCCTTTCTCTTCAAAATTTTGACATGACACTTTTTGATGTAGTGCATAAGATGGTAACCGGAATGTCTAGAGTACAAATCATTTTTGACCTCTGGGTTCTCGGAGAGCCAATCCAAAATATCTTTTGACTTAACTACAATTTTTCTCCTGATATAAACGCTTCGAAACTTTGCAAAATACTAGTTTTTCCTGATATTTACCAGATCCATCTTGAAATACTACCAACAAAAAATAAGTTGTTTTAGTCTCAAATGAGGAAAAACGAATTACAAAATTGTGATGTTGAGAAGAATAAATATTTGAATGTGCAAGAATAACACAAACCAAGCAGGTATGTATCTGATACATGAATTCAAACGTACAAGGCCAGCTTCAACAGCAAATATTTTGGAAATGCATATTGGAGTTTCAAGAAGCATATAACTGCAAAATCATTAGTTTATGCATTTCACCAATATTCATGAGAGGTCTTACTTTCTTGATTTATTGGTAACAAATTTAGTTATTTAATTTAATATGTATAATGTTATTAAACTATTATTTAGGCTTGCAACTTATTTTTTCCTGATTATTACTCCTTCTGTAATTACTCAATCAACTAAGTAAAAAGTACAATAACATATTAAAAACCTCATATAATTTTATAATTTAGAAGCAGAAATGTAACTAATAATTTTGAAATCACTAAAGTACTTCAACGAAAATCACGTACATTTTCTAACATTATTTAATTTTAAGATGAAACAAATAGGTCTTTATTAAGCTCTGCATTAAATCTTATGATGTATACTTATATCCTTCATTGACAAAAAAGACCTGATAGGCTTTACAAAAGGAAACCAATTCCTATTGAGTACCAGTTCAGGGCATTTGACAAACACACAAAAAAAAAGTTTCAACATGAAAGTATAAAAGCCATGGGCTTTCATGAGATGCCTTTTCAATTACAAACCTTAATTGCAGTACTACTTTTAGCAGAAAGAGTAGAAGTAGCAGCTCATTCTGTTACACCATTTGATCTGGTCATGCCCGGCTGTCAATCCACTTGTGGAGATCTTACAATCCCGTTCCCATTTGAAATAAGATCGAGCTGCTACCTTGCAGACAAATTTGATTTTATAGTGTGAAGGACTAAAGACAAAAAAACTATATAAACAATTGAATGTATTAAAGATGGACCATAATTTTTTTCTTACTGAGTTTTTCTGAAGATTTGAACAAAGGATGAAGTCATAATCTCATTTGCATGTGCATTTATAAAAGCATAACTATACAATGAAATACAAGTAATTTTTCATGAAATGTGCTAAAGAAAAAAGATGCCATGTCAGGACTAGTCAATGTATGGTACCTGAATAATAGGTAAATTGTTTGAAGTTCTTTCCTCATCTTTTACTTGAAATGTAAAGTAGCATGCTCATAACTCTAGTAACTACTTAATGTATAATACTTTTAGATACCAACTCAGGAAAAAGATAAAATCAATTAGTTAAAATTCCAAATATACATCAATAAGATTCCACAAAGATCTTAGACTAAGTAAATTTATAATTGCAACTACTCGTGGATACACCCGTTTAAGGATACTGAATTCATGTCCTACAACATTGAAAAGTGATTCATTAGTATGAATGATTAAGGTATATGAAAAGAATACTTCTTTTCTAAAATGAATGACTCAATCATACCTGGCTTATGGATAAATCATGCACTGAAGGATCCCCAATCAAGCAGTCATTTGCTAAAACAAATATATTCTCTTCTCTAGTTTGATTACACTTTTTCTTTTTCCCTTTATCGCAAAGGATGTGAAAACAAAACCGACCTTTATCAGTATTTATGTCATTTAGGAGCTTCTTCTCATTACGTCTGAGCTGGATCCATTCATTTTCTAGAAAATCAAGGTGTCACTCAACAATTTATATACTCAGAGGATCACACCAGGATCAAGGTGTCACTCAACAATTTTTTGTCTTTCAATTAGTGGAATTTCCTCAAACACCTTGAATGCGAAATATTTTATATCCATCCTAATGGGGTATGTATACATAAACCCCCAATCAAATAGAAATTATTTAAAACGACTGGAATTGCATAAAACTACTACCACAAAAGTCCATTAAAACCATCAATCTTGAGATACAATCAAACGATTTCTAGCTAAACGCTTCTATACATACAAAAAATATTCATAACGAAAAAGTATGTTTAACATCCTAAAGTGATTGAAACCAACCAAAATAGAACCCATTTCAGAATGTACAGAACTCCTAAAGTAAAACTATACTTTGTCGATGGCTTGGTTAGTGAGTTACCAGGTCCATGATAGTCTGGTCAAAATAAAATTAGTTATCTAAAATGACATTTTAGTAAAACTTGCAACTTAGGGGAAAAAATACATATTCAAACAAAATATGCATACTACTCTGCTTGTGTACATGTAACACAAACATATTAAAACAAATACATACACAATTAAAAATTTGTGTATTGGCCAATCTGCCAGAGCTGCTATTACTAATAGCCGAAGCAAGTAAATCGTACTTTAATACTTAAAAAGGTTTTACTTCACCTGCTGTTGGGCCAGAATACTTTTCCTACTAGGCCAGGCCGGATGGGCTTGTCTTCTGGATTATATCACCTTTACCATATTGGGTCAAACAACTTGGGCCTCGCTACTTGACTATAATATTGGGCTTAGTCACGGGGTTGATCCATTACGTAAGGTATTACTTATCTTATCTTTGACCGGTAATCATCACAAAAGAAGTAGTTGACTGTTACGTCTGCCACCTGTCTACATGGCATTAATGAGGATGGGACTCCGATTGCCGGCGGGAGATAACAGTGGTAGCAGGTAGGAAAATAAGCTACACACTTTCGACTGAGAAGACCAGAGATGGGAGGAGGTGTCAGGAGGTAGTGGGTGGCACAGTAAACCGGGTCTGGGGAACGTATGGGGAAAAGATAACAAAAAGAAAAGAGGTAACATAACACTACACACAACATTATCATTTTGATACACACTCAGACACTATTCATCATTTTTCCTCCATTGTTAACCTTGTGATCGCCTGTACTGACTCTCACGCCGGAGCTATCCCCCGACGGTCAGGCCGTCAAGCTTTTGGTGTTGACTTGTTGAACTGTGCAGGATCAGAGCGTCTTACGTGATTGGAACGTGGGAGAAGATTTTGGCGTTAACATTGGCGCTAGAAGGAGGGCTTTTCTAGTGTCCTGAGTATTTTTCAATCACACATTGTGGTCGTTCTACGTCGAATTTTATGGGGAAGAGTAGAACACCTACACTTGAGGGGCAGCCGAGGGCTGCCAGTGAATCGGTACCGCGAGTATCTGTGAAGGACCGTTTGGGGCCTGCGTTAAGTGTTCATGCCAGCACGGCGTCCAAACGATCGCATAGAGATTCTCGTCCGAGAACTGTGAACAAAGCCAAGCGGCAGCTAATTTTTACAGTAGAGAAAGGGGCTGGTCATGGCCGGAAACGAGTAGAAGGCACCTCGCCTAGCGCTCGATACCGGGACAACTAGGACGAAAAGGCTGCCCGCTTGGCTAAGATGGCAGATGAAGCTGATAGGGCAATGGAGGTGCTTGTGAAGCAACGGCGGGATATAGCTGAGCAGATGACCCGAATGACAGAATTAAGAGACGAAGCCTCCAGCTATGTCCAGTCTAAAGAACGGGGGCATCGGAGCGGAAAGGAGCCTGCTCGTTCCGAGCGTGAAAATCAGGATCGACCTCGGGAAAGAAGAAGATCCAGGAGCCCTACTCCTCAAAGATCGAAGAGGACACATCTCCCTGTCGGTTATAAGGAGCTGAGTCGAAGCGAACGAAGAGGTCGATCCAGAGAACATACTCCGGAGAATACTAAGGGGGCGCTCGTTGTTGCGCACTCCCACCGCAGCAGTCGGACACCGAGACGAAGCAGATCGAGAGGCCATACACCCGAAAGTCCACCGAGGGCACGACGCTCTGGGGACCATCATCCTCAGAAAACCCCCTCGAAAGTTGGGGATTCTATTGTAAAGCACCGGTCCACCCAGAAGAGGGAAGGGTCACCGGAAAAAGAAGCATCGTCCCAACCCGAGGGCGTGGATTATCTAGTGAAGGAAGTGAAGGAGCTTCGGAGGCAGCTTGCCGAGGTGCAGAAAGTGAAGGAGACTTCGGGAAAGAAGGCATCCCCTTTTTCCGCGGAGATTCTGAGAGAAAAGGCTGACCCCACCAAGAGGTTGCCTCACATTGAAAGCTATGACGGATCGGGGGATCCTTACGACCACAGTCAGGCGTTCGACCGACTGATGGATTATTATGACTTTAGCGATGCTGCTAAGTGTCATACTTTTGTTACGACACTCCGAAAGGATGCCAGACAGTGGATGGGGACTTTGCCTTCAGATTCGATCTCATCCTGGGTGGATATGTGTAGTCAGTTCCACGCCCGCTTCGGGAGCAACAGAAGAAGAGGGAAACCAACTGGATCATTGGCTCAAGTTTGGCAGTTCTCGAATGAGTCTTTGGGCCAATATGTGAAGCGATTCCGTGATGCAGTCGGCCAAGTAACAGAGCTGAACGATCTACAGGCTGTGGGACTGTTTCAGAACGGATTAGATCTGATCAAATCGGAAAAGTTGGTAAAGAAGTTGATGTTTCACCACCCGAAGAGTCTCACCGAAGCCTTCAACAAAGCAGAAGGCTATATTGTGGTAGAAGAGGCCATGAATAGCCTCAAACGTCCCTCTTCAGAGCGATTTAAAGAGACAGATCAGGACAGAGCAGAGGGTGACCAGGGTAGAAATGAAGGAGATAGAGGCCGTCGCGACGGCAAATCAAAGAAATACAATAATAATTGGAGGCAAGGTGGAGAACGCTTGTCCGCCCCCTCTCAGAGAGTAAACAGGACATATACCGCGCTCAACGCCGACAGGGCTGTTATCCTGGAGCAGATCAAGAATCAACCTATTTTCGAGCCACCTCGAGATAACTTTAAGCCCGGGAAAGGGAATTCTCGCAAGTATTGTGACTATCATCAAGCCTCGGGTCACGATACGAACGACTGTGCGAGCCTGAAAGATTTTATCGAGAGGAAGGTGCAGGACGGGGCGTTAGTTCATTATGTGGCCGCCCGAGCGAGCCGGCAGCAAAATCAAGGACCCGTTCAGGCAGCCCAACCAATTCAACCAGTGTTCCCTGCTCCCGAACAGCCCGCAAGGCAAGTAATTAATGTCATCACTGGGGGCACTTCAGGTAAGCTTGTTGGGAAGAAGCGCCGATGCTATCTGGATTCGGTAATGTCGGTGGCAGGTACTCACCCGAAGCCTGACAGACCCTTCCCGGGTAATGTAATTTCCTTTACCGATGAGGATTACCCTTCGGAAACCATCGAACCACATGAGGGATCATTGGTCGTGACAGCACAAGTGGGTTCGGTGGACATGAAACGCATGATGATCGACAACGGGTCTTCTGTGGATATCCTATATGCTCATGCTTATCAGAGGATGCATCTTGATGGGCAGAAGATGGAGATCGGGCAGGAGGCCCCTTTATACGGCTTCAGTAACGATCCGGTCAAAGTGGCTGGAACCACTGAGCTGCCAGTTATCTTCAGAACAGCCCCCCAACAGGTAGAAATCACTTGCAAATTTTACATAGTGAATGTAGATTCTGCTTATAATGCTATTTTGGGGAGACCCACTTTGATTGCTTTACAAGCTATAACCTCTATCCCTCATTTTAAAATCAAATTTCCTACGGCTCATGGTGTTGGGGAGGTAAAAGGAGATCTGGATCTGGCCAGAAGGTGTTATAGAAATGCCGTGATCACTTCGGGAGTAGGAGTATCGAAGCAAAAACAGGCCATGGCGATAGAGATTGAGCCTTTCACGGAAAGCAGCTCAGAACCATTGGTCGTGCCAGCCGAAGAGACAGAGGAGATTGAACTCATCCCGGGCAAAGCTAACAAGACAGTGAAAATAGGTTCAGGTCTACCAGAACCTCTCAGAAAGAACCTCATTGAACTCCTACAGTGCTATGTTGACATCTTCGCCTGGGAGCCTCAGGACATGCCAGGAGTGAGCAGGGATATTGCTGAGCATCGGCTAGAGGTAGATCCGTCGAAGAAGCCGGTTCGGCAAAAGAGGAGGATCTTCGCGCCCGAGCGCCAGAGGATCATCGATGAAGAGATTGCGAAGCTGCTGGCTGCTGACTTCATCTTCGAGATCGATTATCCGCAATGGATGGCAAACGTGGTACTGGTCCAGAAGCAGAACGGGAAATGGCGGGTCTGCATTGACTACACAGATCTGAATAAAGCTTGTCCGAAAGACTTCTATCCATTACCCCATATTGACCAGCTCATCGATGCAACTTCGGGGTATGCCTTGTTAAGCTTCATGGATGCATTCTCTGGTTATCATCAAATCTCCATGTGTAAAGAGGATATACCGAAGACGGCATTTATTACGCATCGGTCGGTATACGCCTACAAGAAAATGACCTTCGGCCTCATCAACGCCGGAGTCACTTACCAGAGGATGATGAACTTTGTCTTCAGGCGTCAGTTGGGCAAAAATATGGAGGTATATGTGGATGACATGATCGTTAAAAGCATATTGGTGCTCAAACATCTGGATGACCTGGAGGAATGCTTTCAGACAGTCCGTCACCACAATTTGCGACTGAATCCTACCAAGTGCACCTTCGGATTAGGGGCTGGCAAATTTCTGGGTTACCTGGTCAGTTAAGGGGGAATTGAAGCCAATCCAGAGAAGATTAAAGCGATTTTGGACATGAAGACTCCTCAGTCGTTTAAAGACGTTCAGCGTCTGACTGGAAGGATTGCAGCTTTGAGGAGGTTTATGTCCAAATCGGCAGAAAGGTGTTTGCCGTTTTTTGACACGTTGAAAGGGCCGAAGAATGCCAAGACGTTCCAATGGACTTCGGAATGCGAAGATGCCTTCCAGAGCATCAAGTCCTACTTATCTTCGGCGCCTCTGTTGGTGAAGCCCGCTCCTGCTGAGCCCTTATATTTGTACTTAGCAGCTAGTTCATTGGCAGTAGGAGCAGTTTTGGTGCGCGAGGTTGGGGGTAAGCAGCACCCGGTTTATTATGTAAGCCATGTCCTTCGGGATGCCGAAACAAGGTACCCAAATATTGAAAAGTTTGCTTTTGCTTTAATAACTGCTAGTAGAAAGCTTAGGCAATACTTCCAGGGTAGATTGGTAATAATATACACAGATCAGCCGTTGAAGAAAATTATGGGCAAACCTGAGGTATCGGGGAGATTAGCTGCGTGGACGATGGAGCTATCTCAGTTCTTCGTTGAATATCATCCTCGAACTGCCATCAAGGGGCAGGCCTTGGCTGATTTTGTGGTCGAGTGTTCGTTTACTGAAGCTGATGAGGATGTAGCAGAAGCTGGAGGATCTGACAGCATAGTGGCGGCTCTTCAGCAGAAACAGGGTTCGTGGACGCTGTATGCAGATGGGTCCTCTACCGTAGACGTCAGCAGAGCAGGGATTATTCTGACTAGTCCGGAGGGATTCAAGGTGCAATAGGCCATCAGATTTCAGTTTAAAGCAACGAACAACGAGGCAGAGTACGAAGTAGTGTTGGCGGGTTTACGACTAGCTAAGAGTCTCGAAGTGCAAAGAATAGTTATCTTCAGCGACTCTCAGTTAGTCGTTAAACAAGTCTCCGGGGAATATGAAGCCCGAGGTCATCGAATGATCAAGTATTTGGCGGAATTGAAAGAACGGCTTCAGTATTTCCAGTTCTACGAATTCCAAGGGGTCGAGCGTGATGGCAATTCCATTGCCGATGCACTCTCCAAATTAGCCACTACGGATGTTACCGTTTTTGATGGATCAGTCTACTTTGAAATTCTGCAACATCCTAGTGTTCATCATGAATCGGTAATGTGTGTTGATCGAACCAACTGTTGGCTGACCCCATACCTGGAATATCTAGCAGACGGCATTCTACCTTCAGATCAGATGCTAGCCAAGAAAATCAAGTACAAGAGTGCTAATTTCGTTCTGATAGATGGGGATCTATTCCGAAGGGCCTTCTCGTCTCCGCTGCTAAAGTGTTTGACTCCATCCGAAGCTGATTATGCTCTTCGGGAGGTTCACGAGGGCATCTGCGGCGACCATATGGCTGCCAAGTCGCTGGCATACAAAGTTCTTCGGCAGGGATACTACTGGCCAACAATCTTCAAGGAAGCAACTGAATACGTCAAGAAATGCGAGAAGTGCCAGCTCAACAGTCCGATCCCACATCAGCCACCGGAAGAGCTATATTCGATTCCATCTCCTATACCCTTCGCTGTCTGGGGGGTTGATATACTGGGTCCGTTACCGAAGGCTAAAGGGCAGGTTAGTTTCGTCATCATCGCCATCGATTATATGACCAAATGGGTCGAGGCGAAACCACTTCGGCTGATAACGGAACAGGAGTGTCTGAAATTTATGAAAGAATCCGTAGTATTTCGCTTCGGGATCCCTCAAGTGGTGATATCAGACAACGGACGCCAGTTTGTGGGATCAAAATTTGAAGGCTTTCTGAAGGAACTGGGGGTCCAGCACAGGAAGACTTCAGTGGCTCATCCACAGTCAAATGGGCAGGTCGAGGTGACTAACAGAACACTTCTAAATGGGATTAAGCGCAGATTGGACGAAGCCAAAGGAAGATGGCCGGAAGAATTGCTTAGTGTATTGTGGGCTTACAGGACTACACCGAGGACAACAACAGGAGACTCGCCTTTCAGACTGGCCTACGGCACTGATGCCCTGGTCCCAGTTGAGATCGGATCTCCAAGTCTTCGAGTTAGTCAGTTCAGGGAGATCTACAATGACGAAGGACTAAAGGCCAACTTGGACCTGTTGGAAGAAGTCAGAGAAGTGGCTTTGATTAAACTTGCAGCCTACCAAAGGAGAGTTGCCAAGCACTACAACAAAGGGGTAAAGCTCCGAAGATTTGAGGTGGGAGACCTCGTTCTCAGAGAGGCCGAAGCATCTACACCTCAGAACACCGGGAAGTTGATGCCGAACTGGGAAGGACCGTATGATGTGGCCGAAGTACCAAAGCCCGGGACGTATCGATTGAAAGCTTTGGATGGATCCGAAGTTAAGAACACGTGGCACGCAGGCAGGCTCCGAAAGTACTTTCAATAGAAACTAAGTCAGTCCACTGGGAGTCTGTACATAACCGTTCATCATCAATAAAAAGTCACTTTTTTCACAACTGATCTTCGCATTTATCCTAAGGTCACAATAGAGTAAGGGGGTATGGTAGGACTCGCTGGCCATTCGATGGCAGCCAATTTATTTGATACCCCGCGTGGTAGTCAAATCCTGGATCCCATATTATTTTTTACCAAGAGTGGTAAAATCAATGGTCATCGGTGTAAGGAGGTTTGGGCGGACTCGCTGACCATTCGATGGTAGCCTCATTGGCAGGTGGTCCTTATGGCTTCGTCAGGCCCTTCGTGGTAGGCGAACGTCATCGGTGTAAGGAGGTTTGGGCGGACTCGCTGACCATTCGATGGTAGCCTCATTGGTAGGTGGTTCTTATGGCTTCGTCAGGCCCTTCGTGGTAGGCGAACGTCATCGGTGTAAGGAGGTTTGGGCGGACTCGCTGACCATTCGATTGTAGCCTCATTGGAAGGTGGTCCTTATGGCTTCGTCAGGCCCTTCGTGGTAGGCGAACGTCATCGGTGTAAGGAGGTTTGGGCAGACTCGCTGACCATTCGATGGTAGCCTCATTGGCAGGTGGTCCTTATGGCTTCGTCAGGCCCTTCGTGGTAGGCGAACGTCATCGGTGTAAGGAGGTTTGGGCGGACTCGCTGACCATTCGATGGTAGCCTCATCGGCAGGCGATCCTAAGGACCTTGTCAGGCCCTTCGGGGTAGGCAAGCGTCGTCATTCAGACTTCGTCAGGCCCCTCACGGCATATACCTCACACTTTGGTAACGAATAAGTATTCTTTTACTTTATTATTATTGCATAAATTTTTCTAAGTGTTGAGTTCGGAATACCCCGTTCTTTGATTTCATCTTATCTGTTATACGACTTGCCTAGTTGTTAATTAACAGTTTAAGTTAAATCCGCAAAGGAGCTTGAAGTGTTGGTAAACAGTAAATACACCGAAGTCATAAAGAATAATGCTGATATTTTATTTACATAATGCTGTTTACAAAATAGAGGCTTTACAGAAATCCTAACAGCTAAGGGAAAAGAGAATCATCTTTACGGGTCGGCTTCGCCTTCCGAAGAGTCCAGGATGGTCGGGTCAACCTTGGCAGCGACGAGTCTTGCCTTGTCTTTGCTTTGGCATTCGTCATACCCATCCGAGAACATTTGGATGACCTCCTCGTTCAACTCGGCAGACTCCCGGTATTCTTGTTGAATTTCCCTCCGAAGATCTCCGGTTAGAGGAGGACCCAAGTCTCTCAGAGCCCGAAGTTCGCGGAGCTCCTCTTCGAGTTTTGCCCGCTCCTTCAGATGTCTCAGATCCCTGGCCTCAAGGTCGTTTACTTGTATAGCCAAGCTCTTATTGGTCTTCACCATCGTCTCGTTCTTCCCAACAAGAACCTCATTCCGACGAACCAGGTCTATGTTCGTAGTAACGGTCAGCTGGTGGGTGGCCTCGGATGTCTCCAGCTGTTCTTTCAACTTATTTAAGTCCTTCTGAAGGCATTCCTTATTGAAGATAGTGATACCGTGGGCCCTTCTCTCCCTCTCCAGAGCAGAAGACATAGTAGCCATCTCTCGCCTGGCCGCATCTTCTTCGGCTTCAGACTCTCTATATTGGGGAAGAAGTCTCCCGAAGACAGTATTTGCCTGCAGACATTTAAAATGAATTAGTAGAAGAAACAGGTGATTCCTAAATATTTCAATTGAACCAACTCACCTTAGCCTGGTAACTCATTCCCTCTTCGATCAAATCCCTGATCGAGCTGTTTCCGAACCGATGGTCATCGGTCTCCCGAACAAAGGAGTCGAACAGCTGAAAGGGAAAATTCTCGTTAAAATCTGGCCATACAGTAGGAGAAGATGCAGCTTCTCGCCGGGAGGCGGAGGAAGAGGGTCTCGGCGGAGAAGGCACTGATGGTTCGGGGGGCGGTGCTGGTTGATCCTCGGAAGGCTGCTTCCTTTTACGAGACAGAAGAGGAGACTTGTTCAGGTTTTCGAGCTCATCTTCTGAAACGTGGATCTCCACGGGAATGACGGGGGGAGGCTCAACTGCAGCAGGACGAGGAACTCGAAGCTCATCGGCAGACAGAGGAGTTACGTTGGTCTTCCTCTTCTTAATCCGGAGAGCTTGCATTCGCTCGGACGCAGGCTTGTCAATCAAACTCGCTGTAGAAGTTGATTGAGTTCCTTGAGGATTTGACCGGACTTTCCGAACCGCCCTCTTCTTCTGTCGAGGTCGGCTAGGCTCCTCAGCAGGCTCTGATCCGCGGAAGACTTCTGCATCCTGGGCCTCCGAGGCTGGAAATTCTTCTTGAGGAACTTCGGTGGAAGGGGATGAAGGCTTGCCAGAAAGGTACCTATCCAAGTCCTTCCGATCGATCGAAGTCGGCTTAATGAGAGACAACTTGTGGTCATACAACCTGGCTTGTTTGCCCAAGAGGCCGAAGCTCCACTCCTTCTGGGGTATCTTCTCTATGATGTGCGTCATTTCTCTTATACGCTCCTCGGATATATCTCTGAAGTCTGCAGAGACGCGATCAGAAGTGGTCCAGTTAGGGACAGAGGAGATTTCGGGCCCGTTGACGAAGAACCATTTATTATGACATCCTCGGTTGCTCGAAGGAGTGTCCATTAGAGACCGCTTCTCGATTCTGGCATTGGGCTTAGGGGCTATCTTACTTAGCACCTTGAAGCCTTTCTCCCGAGATTTCCCCACCGAGAAGAGGGTAAAGAAGGAATCCACAGCAGGAGGAACTCCTATCTCGTAGCAGAAGGCTATGTAAGCCAGTATATGGATGTACGAGTTCGACACCAATTGGGCGAACCCCACCCCAACAAACCCTAGGAGGGTGATCAGGAAGGCGTGAAGGGGGAACCTCACCCCCTTCTCCAGAAAAGTTGCCGGAACGGCGATCCAGCCGTCGGGACGCTGGTACATCCTTTCGTGAGGGGCCGCTATTCGTACCCTGTGGGTATCCGGTATTTGATAGCGAGCTCTAATGTTGCAGAGCTCAGCTTCATTGACGGTGGAAGGGGTGTTGGCATGAGGAAAGTCTTCCTCGTTTTGGAAAAAATCAGATGGGTTGGGAAGTGATTCCATGGGCGGAGCTTCCTTACTCACGGCACCGATTTGGGGGTTTGAGCCCGGAACCTCTTTGTCAGGATTTGAGTGAGGGGTCACGGTGGAGATGGGGGCGACACGAAGGGGAGAGCTTGTATCGGGGTTCTGGGATGCCATTGTTGAGAATTTACAGAGAAAATGAAGAAATTTGAGGAGGAAAAGACAATAGGCTCGTACGAATTCGAAATAGCAGGGAACCCTCCAAGGAGAATGGGCAGCGGATTTTATAGCAAGTGATTTTTTCAAAATTTGCACGAGAGCCGAGGGCGGCGCATTAATTGGGGATAATGATGTGGGAGAGGAAAGGGTAACGTCCGATTTTGGCTTTGGTGGGTTATCCAAGGTGGGCCGGCGCTTAATGGGCCCTTTCGTCCTGTGGACTCGCGCTATTTACAGTCAGTCTTCCACTAAACATCCTGTTTAATAAAAGACTGGGGGCAATGTTGGGCCAGAATACTTTTCCTACTAGGCCAGGCCGGATGGGCTTGTCTTCTGGATTATATCACCTTTACCATATTGGGTCAAACAACTTGGGCCTCGCTACTTGACTATAATATTGGGCTTAGTCACGGGGTTGATCCATTATGTAAGGTATTACTTATCTTATCTTTGACCGGTAATCATCACAAAAGCAGTAGTTGACTGTTACGTCTGCCACCTGTCTGCATGGCATTAATGAGGATGGGACTCCGATTGCCGGCGGGAGATAACAGTGGTAGCAGGTAGGAAAATAAGCTACACACTTTCGGCTGAGAGGACCGGAGATGGGAGGAGGTGTCAGGAGGTAGTGGGTGGCACAGTAAATCGGGTCTGGGGAACGTATGGGGAAAAGATAACAAAAGGAAAAGAGGTAACATAACACTACACACAACATTATCATTTTGATACACACTCAGACACTATTCATCATTTTTCCTCCATTGTTAACCTTGTGATCGCCTGTACTGACTCTCACGCCGGAGCTATCCCCCGACGGTCAGGCCGTCAAGCTTTTGGTGTTGACTTGTTGAACTGTGCAGGATCAGAGCGTCTTACGTGATTGGGACGTGAGAGAAGATTTTGGCGTTAACACCTGCCATTTGGAAATTACAACTAATATTAGCAATAACAACCATCTAATTGAATTTAATAAAGAATTAAAATGTGGACGTCAGATTTGAAGATACAAAATGATTTTCATGGTATTGATAAGCAAATATAAACATAATTTAGTCTTTGTATACATATTATTGAGTGGATAGGGGTTTAAGAAGACTGGAACCTGGAGATTTGATTTAGAAAGTGGGCGATTATGTGATGTGGAAGAATCAATTGAGAAGAATCTATGGGGGAAGAAGAAGGCGTAGATGCAGCCTAAAATAACCCCGATCGCAATTGCAATGGCGATTTGAGATCCAAGCACTGATGATTGACTGCTCTTCTCTTTACGACCCGCCATTCTTTTCTTCCCTCAAAATTTGAAAGCAAAGAGACTTTGTTCTCGCAGTTTCTCTAGGTTTCCCCTCGTACTAAATTGGTGTATGTTCACGTTAATTCTTTTTCCAGACTAAAAGTACATAACTCGAACTCCGTTCCATTTAGGGACTCTCTGTTCCAAAAAAAGAATTTGATTTTAACTTATAAAAATAATTAATATTATAACTCTTTAAAAAGTAATATTGTAAATAAAATTTTTATTTTAAAAACATAAGTAGATTTTAATTTTATTTTTAATTTTAATTTTAAAATGTCATAAATTAGTTAATAACGAATTAAAATATAACTCTTTTATAGAACAAAAAAGTAATAATTTAACATATTTGTGATCTGTTCTACAAAAAGAGTCTTAATTATTATAATTATTTTATTGTCAATTTACAATATTTTAAAATTTGAATGATTATAACTTAATATTTAATTAATAAAACATTTAATATTATACATTATTTAAAAAGTATTATTAAGAATAAAATTTTGTTTTAAAAATTTAATTACCTTATAATTTGAGTTATAAGATATCATAAATTAATTAAAAATAAATTCAAACTTACTTAACCTTTTCTACAGAATAGATGAGTAATTTTTTTAGCATTTGTGGTCTATTCCATATAAGAGTCTTATCATTTTTTTTCATGGTCAATGTATGAAATTTTAAAGTTTAAATTATTGTAAATTTGTTTACTTTGATTAAATAAATAGTTGATACTGTAAGTTACTTAAAAAGTATTACGAAAAATAAATTTGTTATTGTAAAAAATTAAATTTATTTATATTACAATTTATATTCACCACAACTAATTCTAAAAATTTTACTTAGAACAAAACAACGACGAATTTTATCTATCGCAAAAAATATCTGAACAATAATATATAGTGAGTAATAATTCCTTCATTAATATATTTTTTCCTCGCAAATTTTCATCATAAATTGGCGCCAAAAGTCCTTCTATCACCCAAATTTTGCGAGGGAAAAAAATATAAATTGTGAAACATGTTTCTTTCGCTAATAACTATATTGTCACTATATTTTTTCCTTCACTGTTCCTTCGCTACATCCCTAATTTCTTGTAGTGAACATTTAATCAGTATAACACATGCATATACTTATAGAATTTATTATAGCATACAATATATTATTTTATAAAGAAAATTGTATACCTTTGCTATTTAAAAAATATTTTTAGTAAACTAATGTGTATATTAATATATTAACTATGATTATGTAAAAAATTAATATTTTTTATAAAAAATATTTCAATTAATAATATATATTATTATAAAAATAGTATATTTAAAAATTATTTCTACCAATTATTATACAAGAAAAAATTACATTTGCGATAACTTTTAATTAGAGAAATGTTCATCATCTGGTACGATAGGTTTAAATACCCAATTTGCCTACAACTCAATCTAACTACATCGAAAAATGAAAAATGTAAGACTCCAACTTATTAATGAATAAAATCAAATTTTCTCTAAATATTATTGTGAATAATAAGGAGTTAATTCAATATAATACTTTGGTTATGAGTGAAATATGCAAATTTTGCAAAATAAGCAAGTGGTTATAAAATATTCATTTTGTCGGGGAATATTCGTTTGGTCGTGGAATATTCTTGCTGTCGGGGAATATTCGTACGACGGCGCAGCCTTGTATGGGCCCCATAACGAAAAGCGATTGGATGAAGAAAACGACAAGTATAAGATATTTATAAATAACAGCGTAGTTGTTACGGTTAATACTGTTGGAATACCCGATGGTTAAAATACAGTAGCACACAGTATTGCACCAATTATTGATTCTTACGTAAGAAGACACTACTCAATAATTGTTACAGTAGTTATTGTTCAATATTTTATTTTATTGATTCAATAATTGCTGCGTTGATATTTTATATTATTGTTGTTTCAATAATTATTGCTGCACAGTATTTTTCATTATCAGATCAATAATTCATATTATTTAAATAATATTATTAGATAGAATTATTGGCAATGTCTAGAAAGTTCTGTCTAAGGAGAGGTTTGGTCATCTAATTGCGCGCTAGTAAGGAGAAATCCTTATTGGAAAGCCCCCTCTTTCCTAGGAACGGCCTGGTTGTCATAAATGTGATTCTGTAATATTATTTATGAATAATTAATTATTGATTCATATGATAAAGAAATATTTATTTTTGTGGTTAAAAATGAAGGAGTTAATGTTGAGGTGTTTTATCTGTATTTTTTGTCGGAACGGAGGTATTGAAAATCAAATTAGGGTTTTTAAGATATTTTGCGAGGGTTATAATTTTTAATCCAACCGTTGGATCGTGGTAATTTTTGGATATGTTATACATATATAAGTTGAGTATATATGTCCATAAATTTTGAACCGTTAAAAATGAACGTATGATTTATTATGAATTTTACGATATGACTGGTTCAGAAATTGTTGAAGTTGAGAAATTTGTCATTTTGGTAGAAAATTCTAGAATTGGTGGGCCCCACTCTTGGTTGGTGAATAAATGTGCTGAGATTTTTATTCAAATATGGTGGGTGGGAATAGTAGCAGGTAAAGCCATCAGGTTGCAGGTTAAGTCTGCTTCGGCGTGCTAACATTTTCCTATAAATAGAGGGCTAAGTTAGAATTGAAAATCACACCAGAAATAAGTTTTCTCTCTTTCTCTCTCTAGATTATTGAGTGTATTTTATGAGTATTTAGATACTTTGAGAGTTTCTATTCATCAGAGCAAGTTTCTTTCAGCCTTATACCGGTATTTCGACCAGAAGTACTGATATTTTGAGGTAAGGGATATTATTTTCTTCTTAAATGATATTATTTTCTTCAATATCATTATGCTGAAATATTGATATGAGTTTTTTTTTTATCAATTTTGGAACTTTTTGTGTCGGGATTACTATTCACATATACGACACTATTCACGTATACGGTACTATTCACGAATACAACACTATTCACCGAAAAATAAATATTTCTTCTTTTTATCCAAGATGTCTATTATGGTTACTATCTTTGATTGTATCCATGTTTTGATCATTATTTTTTGAATTCTGCTTCACAATTGATTATTATGAAGTATTATTGATCTTGGATAAACTGTTATATGAATCCCTACTATTTGTCCTTCTGTCTCACTGGATTCGTTTTCTTTAAGATATTTTTCATCATCCTCAGTCCTAAATGATGATATTACTGAATATCTTTGGCCTGTAGTGCAAAGATGTATGATTACTTGATGACTATCTTTGGCCTGTAGTGTAAAGATGAACATGTGTTGAGATGAACATGACTGACAGGTGATACAAATGAATATCTTTGGCCTGTAGTGCAAAGATGAATATTTGGATAAAGAAGATTATTAATTGATGTTACAGGGATAAAATATTGATGATGGACTTTTAAATCTTAGAAGATAGTAGAATTCATTCTCTACTTGACTCTTCTAATGGTTTGTTGTTTCCGCTGTAGTTGTTGATCTAAAACTTGTTGTCGATTATATTCTATCAGATTTTTCCCTGTTGAATACTAATGATAATTTGTTGTATATTATCTTTAGTCATAATATTCTTTGCTGGGCTAGTTGAGCTCACCCTTTTCCTTGTTGTTCTATTTTTCTTCTCAGGAGGTGAGAACATAGCAGGATCTAGTCGGGGTATGGAGTGATGGTTCTAGAAAGATGTTTTAGCAGTCCTCACTATTTTTATAAAATAGTGTTTGAATAATTATAATGAGGACTTATTTGAGTGTGGATATTGTCTAGAAGACAATATTTGTATTTAAACTCTCAGTATGTGTTGTCGTATTTTGCACGACAATTGTATTATTGAAGTTGTAGTTTGCTTTTTGTACCATGTATTTGGCGACTCAGAATGGGTGTTGTATACCTATTTTGGGGGCGTCACAGTTGGTATCAGAGCTTAGGGATATGATCCCTGGCTGAGATGTGAGACAAGAACTAGGAGGGGAGAGTCGGGAAATTCCTTCGCTAGTATGACCTGACTAAGTTTATTTGGTAATTATTTGGTTGGTCAGATATAGGGATAATATGTGACATGTCAATTAACCCTTGTTTTGTGGCAGTATTTGAGAATGGCAGCAGAAAACGTTAACAATGGAGTGAAGGAGACTGTGGAGACACCTTTAATCATCACCCAGGGGAACGTGCAACAGGAAGGCAATATTCCTCCTGTAAACAACGTTACCGAGCAAACTATGAATGATGAAATGTTTAGGAGCTTTTTGTAGTTCATGCAAAATCAGACGAGGGAGACTCGTGTGCAGAATACGGGTTGAAATGATAACAACGCGCGGTTTGTCACAGCCAAGCAGTTCAAAGAATTGGGACCACCAGAATTTAAGGGAAAGTCGGATCCGATCATGGCGGAAACGTGGGTCAAGCAAATTACCAAGATATTCTATATCTTGGGATGCACGAAGGAACAGAAGGTTCCATTCGCCACCTTTATGTTCCGTGGTGAGGTAGACTACTGGTGGGAGTCTGTGAAGCGTACCCAGCCTGACGCATTCAACATGTCCTGGGAAACATTTCAAAAACTGTTCAATGACAAGTACTTTCCTAAAAGTATTCGTCATATGAAGGAGGTGGAGTTTATCAGACTGGAACAAAACAACATGACGGTGTCCCAGTACGAGGCGAAGTTTGCAGAGTTATCCAGGTTTTCACCTCATTTGGTCGAAAATGAGGAACGAATGACAAGGATGTTTCTGAGAGGTCTAAAACCCGAGATTCGACAATATCTTATCTCTCATAAATTTTCTTTATATTCAGATGTTGTAAACAGAGCTCAATTATTAGAGCGAGATAATGAGTATGTGCAACCGAGGGACCACAACCAGGGTCATACTGGTGACAGCAGTCATCGAAGCGATGAGAACCAACGAGGAGGGAAAAATACAAATAAAAGTGGTAACCACTCGGGTGGTCATCGTGGCCATGATAATAGGAGAGGTGAGTCAAGTGAAAATTTCAAGAAGAGAAGATTTAACGATGATAGGAAGACGTCGACAGCTGCACCAGCACCAGGAACAAATTCAAGGGGAGGAGAACGACCGCCAGTTAGATGTTACAGATACGGAGAGGAGGGACATATAAGTCCAAACTGTCCACAACAGTTCAAGGTATGTTATAATTGTGGAAAGGAAGGACATATCGCTCCAGATTGTACTATAGTGAAACCAAGTCCAGCTGGGACGGTGACACCATAGGCGGATACGAACAAAATAAAGTCGACAGTTTCTGGAAGAGCGTTTGTCGTGACTGCCCAAAATGCGAGGAACCCGAACGAAGGTATAACAGGTTAGTTAATTATAAATTCTTGCGAAGTTTATACCTTACTAGATACCAGTTCTACCCATTCTTTTATCTCCCCTGCTTGTGCTCAACGTTTAAACTTGACTCCGGAGAAACTAGACTTTGACCTATCTGTGGAGACTCCGTTAGGAGAAACCTTCGTTACATCTACAGTTTATAAATCTTGCATGATCCAAGTTGGCACTATCACATTACCTGTTGATCTTATCTCTTTAAAGATACTTGCTTTTGATGTGATTTTAGGAATTGATTGGTTAACTACTCATCATGCCAAAATTGATTATTTTCGTAAGGTTGTTAGTTTTCATATTCCTAACCAACCTGTTATGCGAATTCAAATAACCAAACCACTACAATCAATCGCTGTCATACCAAGCCATAAAGCCATTCGTTTATTAAAAAATGGATGTCAAGCTTTCTTAGCCCATGTCATGGACTTGAACAAAAATACGTCAGATTTGAATGATATTTCTGTTGTTAGTGAATTTCCTGACGTATTTCCTGAAGAATTTCCTGGCCTAACCCAGAGCGTGATATTGAATTTTTATATTGATCTTCAACCCGATGCAAACCCATTTTTAAAATCTCATATTGAATAGCTCCTATTGAACTTCAGGAGTTAAAAATCCAACTATAGAAGTTGGTACCCGAGGCTCTATCTGGTGACTTCCTTTGTGGAATGCACCAAAGCCAGACTCTCCGTAAGGGACTCTATATTTGTGTGGTGGTAAAACAATAGGTGCCATTGTGACGTGCTATCCAAGATTGGAATATGAATAACAATTGAGAGCAACCGAAGTCGGTGACCAAAGTACGTAGCTTTCTGGGCTTAACTGGTTACTATCGGAGATTCGTGGAAGGATTTTCTCGAATCGCTACTCCGTTAACTTAGCTGACTCAGAAAGATACAAAATTCGTATGGAGCGAGGAATGCGAGAAGATTTTCTAATAGCTCAAGAGGCGACTCATTAGAAACCTGTTCTGACCATACCATCCTAGAAAAGCGAACGTGGTAGCTGACGCGTTGAGTAGAAGATTGTACGCGAGTACGAGTGCGATATTGTTGAACACAAAGACCTATTTTGTATAATTTATAAATGATAGAGATAGAGTTAATGACTTTAGGGACCCACGTGATGATATACGAGTAAAATCGACTTTAATCGATAACGTTAAAGCCGCTCAAGCTACAGACCTGGAGCTGATGAATATAAAGAAGAAGGTGTAAGAATGTGTTATTCTAGAAGTAAGAGTCGATGAAAAGAAGAAAGCTCAAGCCTTCGATTTATTTAAAATTCTTGACCGAATAGGAAATGTGGCATATCGACTCGCATTACCTCCAAGCATGTCTCGTGTTCATAATGTTTTTCACGTATCTGTGCTTCGTAAATATGTTAAAGATCCGAACCACATAATTGAGTTAGGACTAGACAAGATAGCCGAAGATTTAACGTACGAGGAGGTACCTGTTAAGATCTTGGATAAGAAAGAGCATGTTCTACCACAAGTTAAGTTTTTGTGGAGAAACCATGCTATTGAAGAAATGACCTGGGAGTTGGAATCAGAAATGAAAGCGAGGTATCATCACATTTTCAAAACACCAGGTACGTACGTCAATTTCGAGGATGAAATTTTATAAGGAGGGGATGTTGTAAGACCCCAACTTATTAATGAATAAAATCAAATTTTCTTTAAATATTATTGTGAATAATAAGGGGTTAATTTGATATAATACTTTGGTTATGGGTGAAATGTACAAATTTTACAAAATAAGCAAGTGGTTATAAACTATTCATTTTATCGGGGAATATTCGTTTGGTCGTGGAATATTCTTGCTGTCGGGGAATATTCGTACGACAGCGCAGCCTTGTATGGGCCCCATAACGAAAAGCGGTTGGATGAAGAAAATGACAAGTATAAGTTGTTTATAAATAACGGTGTAATACTGTTGGAATACCCGGTGGTTAAAATACAGTAGCACACAGTATTGCACCAATTATTGATTCTTACGTAAGAAGGCACTACTCAATAATTGTTACAGTAGTTATTGTTCAATATTTTATTTTATGGATTGAATAATTGTTGCGTTGATATTTTATATTATTGTTGTTTCAATAATTATTGTCACACAGTATTTTCCATTATCAGATCAATAATTCATATTATTTAAATAATATTATTAGATAGCATTATTGGCAATGTCTAGAAAGTTCTGTCTAAGGAGATGTTTGGTCATCTAATTACGCGCTAGTAAGGAGAAATCCTTATTGGAAAGCCCCCTCTTTCTTGGGAACGGCCTGGTTGTCATAAATGTGATTCTGTAATATTATTTGTGAATAATTAATTATTGATTCATATGATAAGAAAATATTTATTTTATGTGGATATAATTGAGGGATATATTTTTGTGGTTCAAAATGAAGGAGTTAATGTTGAGGTGTTTTATCTGTATTTTTTGTCGGAACGGAGGTATTGAAAATCAAATTAGGGTTTTTGAGATATTTTGCGAGGGTTATAATTTTTAATCCGACCGTTGGATCGTGGTAATTTTTGGATATGTTATACATATATAAGTTGAGTATATGTCCATAAATTTTAAACCGTTAAAAATGAACGTATGATTTATTATGAATTTTATGAGATGACTGGTTCAAAAATTGTTGAAGTTACGGAATTTTCCATTTTGGTAGAAAATTCTAGAATTGGTGGGCCCCACTCTTGGTTGGTGAAGAAAT
The DNA here is from genome assembly GCA_016801055.1 of Panax notoginseng. Classification (NCBI taxonomy): domain Eukaryota; kingdom Viridiplantae; phylum Streptophyta; class Magnoliopsida; order Apiales; family Araliaceae; genus Panax; species Panax notoginseng. Next base: position 181,786,463 of record CM029016.1, on the reverse strand, counting down.
GTGCTGAGATTTTTTTTCAAATGTGGTGGGTGGAAATAGTTACAGGTAAAGCCATCAGGTTGCAGGTTAAGTCTGCTTCGACGTGCTAACATTTTCCTATAAATAGAGGGCTAAATTAGAATTGAAAATCACACCAGAAACAAGTTTTCTCTCTTTCTCTCTCTAGATTATTGAGTGTATTTTGTGAGTATTTAGATACTTTGAGAGTTTCTATTCATCATAGCAAGTTTTTTTCAGCCTTATACCGGTATTCCGACCAGAAGTACTGATATTTTGAGGTAAGGGATATTATTTTCTTCTTAAATGATATTATTTTCTTCAATATCATTATGCTGAAATATTGATATGAGTTTTTTTTTATCAAATTTGAAACTTTTTGTGTCGGGGTTACTATTCACGTTTACGACACTATTCACGTATACGACACTATTCACGAATACGACACTATTCACCGAAAAATAAATATTTCTTCTTTTTATCCAAGATGTCTATTATGGTTACTATCTTTGATTGTATCCATGTTTTGATCATTATTTTTTGAATTCTGCTTCACAATTGATTATTATGAAGTATTATTGATCTTGGATAAACTGTTATATGAATCCCTACTATTTGTCCTTCTGTCTCACTGGATTCGTTTTCTTTAAGATATTTTTCATCATCCTCAGTCCTAAATGATGATATTACTGAATATCTTTGGCCTGTAGTGCAAAGATGTATGATTACTTGATGACTATCTTTGGCCTGTAGTGTAAAGATGAACATGTGTTGAGATGAACATGACTGACAGGTGATACAAATGAATATCTTTGGCCTGTAGTGCAAAGATGAATATTTGGATAAAGAAGATTATTAATTGATGTTACAGGGATAAAATATTGATGATGGACTTTTAAATCTTAGAAGATAGTAGAATTCATTCTCTACTTGACTCTTCTAATGGTTTGTTGTTTCCGCTGTAGTTGTTGATCTAAAACTTGTTGTCGATTATATTCTATCAGATTTTTCCCTGTTGAATACTAATGATAATTTGTTGTATATTATCTTTAGTCATAATATTCTTTGCTGGGCTAGTTGAGCTCACCCTTTTCCTTGTTGTTCTATTTTTCTTCTCAGGAGGTGAGAACATAGCAGGATCTAGTCGGGGTATGGAGTGATGGTTCTAGAAAGATGTTTTAGCAGTCCTCACTATTTTTATAAAATAGTGTTTGAATAATTATAATGAGGACTTATTTGAGTGTGGATATTGTCTAGAAGACAATATTTGTATTTAAACTCTCAGTATGTGTTGTCGTATTTTGCACGACAATTGTATTATTGAAGTTGTAGTTTGCTTTTTGTACCATGTATTTGGCGACTCAGAATAGGTGTTGTATACCTATTTTGGGGGCGTCACAGTTGGTATCAGAGCTTAGGGATATGATCCCTGGCTGAGATGTGAGACAAGAACTAGGAGGGGAGAGTCGGGAAATTCCTTCGCTAGTATGACCTGACTAAGTTTATTTGGTAATTATTTGGTCGGTCAGATATAGGGATAATATGTGACATGTCAATTAACCCTTGTTTTGTGGCAGTATTTGAGAATGGCAGCAGAAAACGTTAACAATGGAGTGAAGGAGACTGTAGAGACACCTTTAATCATCACCCAGGGGAACGTGCAACAGGAAGGCAATATTCCTCCTGTAAACAAAGTTACCGAGCAAACTATGAATGATAGAATGTTTAGGAGCTTTTTGCAGTTCATGCAAAATCAGACGAGGGAGACTCGTGTGCAGAATACTAGTGGAAATGATAATAACGCGCGGTTTGTCACAGCCAAGCAGTTCAATGAATTGGGACCATCAGAATTTAAGGGAAAGCCGGATCCGATCATGGCAGAAACGTGGGTCAAGCAAATTACCAAGATATTCTATGTCTTGGGATGCACGGAGGAACAGAAGGTTCCATTCGCCACCTTTATGTTCCGTGGTGAGGCAGACTACTGGTGGGAGTCTGTGAAGCGTACCCAGCCTGACGCACTCAACATATCCTGGGAAACATTTCAAAAACTGTTCAATGACAAGTACTTTCCTGAAAGTATTCGTCATATGAAGGAGGTGGAGTTTATCAGACTGGAACAAAACAACATGATGGTGTCCCAGTACGAGGCGAAATTTGCAGAGTTATCCAGGTTTGCACCTCATTTGGTCGAAAATGAGGAACGAATGACAAGGATGTTTCTGAGAGGTCTAAAACCCGAGATTCGACAATATCTTATCTCTCATAAATTTTCTTTATATTCAGATGTTGTAAACAGGGCTCAATTATTAGAGCGAGATAATGAGTATGTGCAAGCGAGGGACCACAACAAGGGTCATATTGGTGACAGCAGTCATCGAAGCGATGAGAACCAGCGAGGAGGGAAAAATACAAACAAAAGTGGTAACCACTCGGGTGGTCATCGTGGCCATGATAATAGGAGAGGTGAGTCAAGTAGAAATTCAAAAAGAGAAGATTTAACGATGATAGGAAGACGTCGACAGCTGCACCAGCACCATGAACAAATTCAAGGGGAGGAGAACGACCGCCAGTTAGATGTTACAGATGCGGAGAGGAGGGACATATAAGTCCAAACTGTCCACAACAGTTCAAGGTATGTTATAATTGTGGAAAGGAAGGACATATCGCTCCAGATTGTACTATAGCGAAACCAAGTCCAGTTGGGACGGTGACACCAAAGGCGGATACAAACAAAATAAAGTCGACAGTTTCTGGAAGAGCGTTTGTTGTGACTGCCCAAAATGCGAGGAACCCGAACGAAGGTATAACGTGTTAGTTAATTATAAATTCTTGCAAAGTTTATACCTTACTAGATACCGGTTCTACCCATTCTTTTATCTCTCCTGCTTGTGCTCAACGTTTAAACTTGACTCCGGAGAAATTAGACTTTGACCTATCTGTGGAGACTCCGCTAGGAGAAACCTTCGTTACATCTACAGTTTATAAATCTTGCATGATCCAAGTTGGCACTATCACATTATTTGTTGATCTTATCTCTTTAAAGATACTTGCTTTTAATGTGATTTTAGGAATTGATTGGTTAACTACTCATCATGCCAAAATTGATTATTTTCGTAAAGTTGTTAGTTTTCATATTCCTAACCAACCTGTTATGCGAATTCAAACAACCAAACCACTACAATCAATCGCTGTCATACCAAGCCATAAAGCCATTCGTTTATTGAAAAACGGATGTCAAGCTTTCTTAGCCCATGTCATGGACTTGAACAAAAATACGTCAGATTTGAATGATATTTTTGTTGTTAGTGAATTTCCTGACATATTTCCTGAAGAATTTCCTGGCCTAACCCAGAGCGTGATATTGAATTTTTGTATTGATCTTCAACCCGATACAAAACCCATTTTTAAAATCTCATATTGAATAGCTCCTATTGAATTTCAGGAGTTAAAAACCCAACTATAGAAGTTGGTACCCGAGGCTCTATCTGGTGACTTCCTTTGTGGAATGAACCAAAGCCAGACTCTCCGTAAGGGACTCTATATTTGTGTAGTGGTAAAACAATAGGTGCCATTGTGACGTGCTATCCAAGATTGGAATATGAATCACAATTGAGAGCAACCGAAGTCGGTGACCAAAGTACATAGCTTTCTGGGCTTAACTGGTTACTATCAGAGATTCGTGGAAGGATTTTCTCGAATCGCTACTCCGTTAACTTAACTGACTCAGAAAGATACAAAATTCGTATGGAGTGAGGAATGCGAGAAGATTTTCCAATAGCTCAAGAGGCGACTCATTCGGAACCTGTTCTGACCATACCATCCTAGAAAAGCGAACGTGGTAGCTGACGCGTTGAGTAGAAGATTGTACGCGAGTACGAGTGCGATATTGTTGAACACAAAGACCTATTATTATATATTGTTGACCATACAAAGATTTTCTTTATATGAATATTTGTTTATATATATATATATATATATATATATATATATATATATATATTTATATAAAAATATTCATAGTTATTTTATATATATTTAGTTTAATATTATTATTATTATTATTATTATTATTATTATTATTATTATTATTATTATTATTGTAATTATCATTATTTTTGTTATTGTTATTGTTATTGTTATTGTTATTGTTATTATTATTATTATTATTATTATTATTATTATTATTGTTGTTGTTGTTGTTGTTGTTGTTGTTGTTATTATTATTATTATTGTTGTTGTTGTTGTTGTTGTTGTTGTTGTTGTTATTGTTGTTGTTATTATTATTATTATTATTATTATTGTTGTTGTTGTTGTTGTTGTTGTTGTTGTTGTTATTATTATTATTATTATTATTATTATTATTATTATTATTATTATTATTATTATTATTATTATTAGTACTACTACTACTACTATTATTATTATTATTATTATTATTATTATTATTATTATTATTATTATTATTATTATTATTGTTATTATTATTAATATTATTATTATTATTATTATTATTATTATTATTATTATTATTATCTTAATTTAAGGCAACATGTTAATAGTCGTTACAAAAAGTTGTATAAAATATGCAACGAAAATAAAAATTATTGCCAATGAATGTGGTCCATATTAGGCAACGAAATATAGCAACAAATAAACTTTCGTTGCCCACGATGAGGAGAAATCAAGTGGTTAGAAATTTTGCAACGAATTTCTAACGAATTTTGTTTCCAAAATTTGCAACTACTTATGAATTTCGTTGCAAAAAGTGAAAACCTGACATAATCTGCAACAAAAGACTAGTTTCGTTCCTAAACATACACTTTTAGCAACAACTTATAAAGTCGTTACCTGAAAAATCGTTGCTAAAGACCCATTTTTTAGCAACAAAAAAAACTTTCGTTGCCCAGGATGACGGGAAATCAAGTGGCTGAAAATTTTGCAACGAATTTCTAACGAAATTTTTTCCCGCCAATGAATTAGCAACGAAATTTTGCAACGACTTATGAATTTCGTTGCAAAAAGTGAAAGTCTGACACAATCTACAACGAATGACAAATTTCGTTGCTAAACATATACTTTTAGCAACGACATATAAAGTCGTTGCCCGAAAAATCGTTGCTAAAGGCCCATTTTTTTTGTAGTGAATGAGGATAATTCTTCATCATATTCTCTTCGAGTTCCCACGTAGCTTCTTCAGCGTTGTGGTTCCTCCAAATTACCTTAACAGAAGGTATTACTTTATTTCTCAGAATTTGTTCTTTTCGGTCTACAATTTGAACAGGAATTTCTTCGTAAGATAAGTCTTTGTCGAAATGTAGGGGTTCATATTCAATGACGTGCTTATAATCGGGTTTAAAGGGTCGTAGGACTGAAACATGGAAGACATTGTGGACATTCTCGAGTGCTGGAGGTAATGCTACCTCATACGCAACTTCTCCGATCCTTCTCAGAACTTCAAAGGGTCCAATGAATCTTGGGCTTAATTTTCCTTTCTTTCCGAACCTGATCTTTCCCTTCCAGGGAGAGACCTTTAAGAAAACAAAACTACCCGGTTCAAACTCAACATTCTTATGGTGTGGATTGGCGTATTTCTTCTGTCTATCTTGGGCTGCTATCAATCTTTTTCGGATCACTTTGACTATTTCTGCTGTTTGTTGTACCAATTCTGGCCCTAGCTACTGTCTTTCGCCAACTTTATCCCAATAAAGTGGAGTTCTGCACTTTCTGCCGTATAACGCTTCGTAAGACGACATGCCTATACTAGCGTGGTAACTGTTGTTGTAGCCGAACTCTACTAACGGTAGATGATCATCCCAATTTTCTTTAAAGTCCATTATATAAGCTCTTAACATATCTTCCAATGTCTGAATTGTTCTTTCACTTTGTCCATCTGTTTAAGTGTGATATGTCGTGCTCATTCGCAACTGTGTACCCATGCATTCTTGTAGATGTTTCTAGAAGTTCGACGTAAAACGCGGATCTCTACCAGAATCAATTGACACCGGAACTCCGTGCCTTAAAATAATCTCTTTCACATATAACCTTGCCAACTGATCTAAGTTGAATCTGATTTTGATCGAAAGGAAGTGTGCAGATTTCGTCAATCGGTCAATAATAGCCCATACTGCGTCGTAGCCTTTCTGAGTTGTCGGTAGGCCAACCACGAAATCCATCGTAATATGTTCCCATTTCCATTCTGGGATCTCTAAAGGTTGTAGCAACCCACTCGGCCTCTGATGTTCCGCTTTCACTTTCTGACATGTCAGGCACTTGGCAACACATCTGCAACCTCTCGTTTCAAATTTGGCCACCAAAAGTGTTGTCGAATATATTGGTACATCTTGGTACTACCAGGATGAAATGAATATCGTGAGTTGTGAGCCTCGCTCAAAATTTCTTCCTTAATCTCTGGTACTGGTGGTACCCAAATTCTACTCTCAAACCTCAATATTCCTTCCTTATACATCTTAAATCTTGATTCGGTTCCTTCGGATATCTTCCTTTTCACTATTTAACATTCATCATCCTGAAGTTGTGCCTCCTTAACCTTGTCTAGTAGTGTTGTGCTAGATTGTATTTGAAACAGCTTCTCATCGATCTCCATAGGACACTTCACCTCCAATTCTAGCTTTTCTATTGCTGAAATTAACTCCTCCTAATCGGTCAAGATCATCAGTTTCTCCCGACCCTTTCTACTTAAGGCGTTGGCAACCACATTTGCCTTACCCGGATGGTATAGAATCTCACAATCATAGTCCTTAATTAACTCTAACCACCTTCTTTGGCGCATATTCAAGTCTTTCTGTGTAAAAATATTTTCAGACTCTTGTGATCTGTATATATTTCATACTTCTCCCCATAGAGATAGTGCCTGCAGAGTTTCAAAGAAAAAACCACTGCAGCTAACTCCAAGTCGTGAGTCAGATACCCCTTCTCATAATCTTTTAGTTGTCGTGACGCATACGCAATGACTCTACCATTCTGCATAAGCACACAACCAAGTCCCTTATGCGATGCATCACTATAAACCACAAAATTTCTTGTATCATCCGGAAGAGATAATACAGGTGCTGAACTTAACATCTTCTTTAATTCTTGAAAGCTTTCCTCACACTTCTCCGTCCAAACAAATTTCACCGATTTCCTAGTCAAATTCGTCAACGGAGTTGTGATCTTGGAAAAATCCTGAATGAATCTTCTGTAATAACCTGCCAATCCAAGAAAACTTCTTACTTCTGACGGCGTCTTCGACTGATCCCAGTTAATCACAACTTCAACCTTGGAGGGACCCACCGAAATTTCGTCCCTATCGATCACATGTCCAAGAAATTGTACCTGCTCGATTCAGAATTCACATTTTGAAAACTTAGCATACAACTTCTCTCTTCTCAACACTTCCAACGTTAATCTCAAATGCTCTTCATGTTCTTCCTTGGTTTTAGAATATACCAAAATATCATCTATAAATACCACTACGAACTTGTCCAAAAACGACTTGAACACACCATTCATTAGTCCCATAAATGTTGCAGGAGCATTCGTTAAACCAAACGACATTACTAAAAATTCGTAGTGACCATATTGTGTTCTGAACACTGTCTTCGGTACATCCTCTGGTCTCACCTTCAGTTGATGATAACCACTCCTCAAATCTATCTTGGAAAAATATTTCGCTCCCCTCAATTGATCAAACAGATCATCGATTCTCGTTAATGGATATCTATTCTTAATTGTGACCTTATTCAGTTCTCTATAGTCAATGCAGAGCCACATTGTCGCATCCTTCTTCTTCACAAATAAAACTGGCTCTCCCCACGGTGATACGCTTGGTTGGATATACTTCTTGTTCAGTAATTCTTATAGTTGGACCATCAGTTCTTTCATCTCTACAGGTGCCAGTCGGTATGGTGCCTTCGATATTGGAGTCGTTCCTGGAGCCAAATCGATCACAAATTCAACTGCTCTATCTAGAGGAATTCCCGGTAAATCGTCGGGAAATACGTCTGCGAAATCTCTCACTACTGGTATCTCATCTATTTTTGGATTCTCTTTACGACTATCGACTATGTAAGCTAGATATTCTACACAGCCTTGTCTTAACAACCTCCTAGCCTACATCATCGTCAGACAACTCGCTTGTCTAGGCGACTTGCTACCATAAAATACAACCTTTGACGGAGTAATAAGGTTAATACACTTCTTCTGACAGTCAATTACCGCCCCATAATTGGATAACCAGTCCATACCCAAAATAATATCAAATTCCCCAAGTCGAATAAGGATAAGATCTACGTTCATGATATTATTCTTAATATCCACTCTACAGTTCTTATGCACGTACTTATTAGGGATTATTTCTCTATTCGCAATTTTTATGTTCATGGGGTATTCTAACTCGTCCTTAAGCAATTCTAATTTCTTAGCAAAGTCATCGGATATAAATGAATAAGTAGCACCCGAATCAAATAATACATACGCATTAATTTTATTGATCGAAATGATACCTAACACCACATCGCGAGACTGCACTGCATCCTGCACTGTCATGTTAAATGTTCTGGCAGTCGGTCGGTTGGTTGCGGTTGGTGCTGCGATAGTCAGAGTGCTTTGACCAGTATTTCCTCTATTTCCTCCTGAACTCGTTCCCCCAGATCCTTTCTTAGGACAATCCCTTGCAAGATGATCCTTTGAACCACAAGTGAAGCAGGCACCCTTCTTTGGGTTTGGACAGTTTGGTGCTATGTGGCCTTCCTGACAACAATTGTAGCACACTCGCTTCCCTTTCATGCAAATTCCCAAATGAGCTTTTTCGCAGCTTGAGCACGCTTCGATCTCCTTCTTCTGCCCTCCTTGTTGACTTCCAGCTGACGAGTTATCCGTCCACTTCCTCTTCTGATTATGACTACCCCCAGTGCTACTCCCACCAGTCTTGTTATTACCTTTATTCTCACTCTTCTTCTTCTTCTGCTCTTGATTATACTTCGTTACTGCATCGCTTCCACCCTCAGTGAGTATGGCCTTTCTCTAGTACCCCGGTGAATGTCTTCAACTGAAACATCGACACCTTACTATACAACCACGACTTCAGTCCTTGTTCGAAATGTCTTGCCTTCCTCTCATCGGTATGCACTTGATATGTGGCGAACCTTGCCAACTCGTTGAATCTAGCTGCATAATCTGGTACATACATATTCTCCTGCTTCAATTCTAGAAACTGAACCTCCAATTGGTTCTGCGAGGTAGTCGAGAAATACATCTCGAAAAACATCTCCTTGAACCTCTCCCAGGTAATCATACCTTCTCCTCCACGAACTTTGTTTGCTTGCCACCAAAAACTGGCTTCAGATTTTAGCATAAACATTGCAAACACGGTCTTCTAGTCCTCTCTGACTCTTGCGATCTCAAAAACCTTTTCCATCTCCATAACCCAAGTCTGAGCTTCAATCGGGTTCATGGAGCCTTTAAATTCTGGCGGTCCCACCGCCTTGAAGTCCTTAAACGAGGTATTTGGTGGAGCTTGTGGTTGATTGTTAAGTGCTCATGCTAAAAGGTTCACCAATTGCTGAACAGGGTTAGCATTGGCGTCTATGTTGTTATTCACTGACTCTTCTTGCTCTTGCTGACGGTTTTGTCTTCTTCTAGGCGGCATATTTCTGTTAAGAATAATCGATTATTAGGTCTTTATTCAATTCCTCAAACATTTAAGGCTTAGCTAGAACATTTAATCTTAATTCACTTAACACATCAATTTAAATAAACTTTGACATTTCATTCAATTCAAAAGTTTTAACATCATAAAATAGCATCACTGCTATTTACATCAACTATCCCGAGATAAAGAATCTACAGGATTTAAAACATCAAAATATTCTTTTATTTATAATCACATCGGAATTTACATCATTAACTACCAAATAGTTTTCAGCTAATTAAACTAATACTATCACTGCCTGTTAAGGTGCCAAATAGCCTTGCTACGTTCCTCTTCCATGATGCGAGACATCGTTCTGCGATCTAGCACGTACGATGGTAGACCTTCAAACTGGATTGGGTACCTCAAAACTCGATCCTGGGCCTCATCTATTGCATTATTAAGTGTAGAGTATGTCTCTCCTAGCTTAGCCTTCTTTACATGACAATCCCTCTCTGTAAGATCAGCACGACGTGATTCTCTTACCCAGCCCTCCTCTGCTATGATAAGCCTATTTGAGCTTTCCTTCAGTTCCTTCTTTAACTTCTCTATTTCTTCGGACTTCTCCTCGGTTTGACTCTTCTCGTGGACTAAATCCCACTCTACACTTCCCAGTCGTGTGTGAAGAGTCTCAACCTCCCTCTCCTTCTACTCGAGAGTAATCTGCTGAATAATCGTCCGCTCAGTCAAATCCTGAACAGTATCTCGTAATTCTACGTTACGGTCATATAACGCGTCGTACATCTCAGCATCAATGGAGTTCGGTGGGAACTCCTCTTCTTCCTCTTCCTCCTCAGGATCCTCCTCTGGATTAGTCTCTGGCTCATGCTCCTGACCAACAACAGTGATCAATGGAGATGACTCTCTCTGAATCAACTACTCCCTGACAACATGAATGTCTCGGGGCTCCTCCTCAGTAGGCACTCGTGGTTCCTCCTCCCCAGCTCGACTAGCTCCTCCAACTTCTGACATCCTGACAACATAGTTTTAAGTTTTAGTTACTAAGTCATACTAGTGAGCACATAATTTAACACATAAACACATAAAGTCTTTTATTATCTTCAATGAAAATTCATACAATTTAATTATTAACTTCGGTCGTTAATAACACATCTACCTTCTGATTTTACATCATTATTCGATGTTAAACTTTATATAATGCAGAATAATTTAAACTTTTATGTCTTCTTACTTTAATTCCCTAAATCAAAACCTTTATCATCTACATGTTTTTGAATCAATCTTATTTCATGATTCACTTTATCACTGTTATTATAAAACTTTACATTTCTATCTGATAACCTTCATATATCAGATAACTCTAACATTAGCTTTACAACTCAACATAAAACTATACATCATAAAACATTTAGTACATCTCATGAATCTTAATTATGGTAAAAAGAAATAACAACTTTAGCTAAAATATTAATCTTCATGTATTATTTCTGATCCACGTCATTCAAATAGCACATAGTGTTACCTTCAATCCTTAACCTACAAAAATGGTTATTTGCAAGGTTGAGCTCGACAACCCAGCAAAATCTAACAGTTTTCATGCATCATGTAGTACATTATAACATGCTCAACATATATCTCATAAACATTGGACTAACATAACATACATGTTACAGTTCATATAACAAGTATAAAGATTGAGTTCCTTACTCAATCAGCATGCTTCACTCAATCAACGTAGTCATAAGTTGACTTTAACATTTCATACATTCAACATATATATAACACATCATGCTTTTTACAATAATGATTTAAAACAGTTAATCACCAAGTTCACATAGAAAATAGGAACTGAAAGACTTGCCTTGATCGTTGTTTACCAATAAACGTTTAACAGCTTACAGTTATCTGTACTTCACGTGCCCTACACAATTATATAATCATGCACATCAATTATTAGTCACATAGCAATGCATAGTAGTTGTAACGTAAACTTTACTCTATATCTCATAACCCTTCCTATTATTAATACACAATGTTCAATTTGATTGTGTTAACTTTCGACTTATAGCTCACTATGTTTCATATTTGAAGTTCATTCAAGTGTTTAAGTCTTGCTAGGACTACTTATTGGTTTTATATTAACCCTATTCAATATCTTATAACATTCATTTTATTTGATTTAAAACACTTTTTACGTTCATTAACACTTATCACAACATTTCGACGTTTATTCGTCACACGCCCAACTTGTCTCTCTTGTGTGTGCTTAGTATGCATATATAACTTATATAATATATCATTTATTAATGTTAAGCATCATTATACTTCATAATATTCATGTTCTATAACTTAGAACAACATCTTTTATCGTTAAGCGCACTACACTTGCATACGTGCATGCCCGACGCCCTCCGATTGCCTCCGAAAACACAATAGTCCTAAACATGATCATTTTGATCCCTGATCCAGACCTCAAATTAAACAACTTAAAGAATAAAAGTTGTAGGTCTATTCGTCCTCGTTCTGTATCATCTTGAATCACCTGAATCGGAGTTCATATGAAAAAGTTATGACCATTTTACCAAACTAGGTCAAAGCAGTCACACCTTGCGCACTAGGGGCGCTGCCGCGCCCAATTTCTACATAGTTTCAGTGCGTCTGCTCAACTTGGCACCGTCCAGCTGTGCGCCCGCGCTCCTGGGACGCGCGGCCGGGCTTGGCGACGCCCAGATTACAGTGTTTTGTGATTTTTTGATCCGTTTCTCCTACTAATTTTCATAACTTGAGTTATACACATCCAAATTAGTCCGTTTTCGATTCTATGGATTTGTAATTCATAGAAATACAATATACTAGAATTCTAACAATTTATAAAAACATTAACCAACCTAAAATTTGACCCAAAACACATGTTCATACTTTATTTTCATGTTTTGAACACATTTAACGAATTCGATCGCCACGACTTCGTTTCTTAACCAATTAACACGATTTAAACTACGTCGTTTTCGTTTCTTAACATACTAACATAATCCAACATCAATTTATAGATTATAACAAGTATTGACCACGAAATTTTGTACTTTCTAAAGCCAATTTTCATGCATATAACACTGTTATTTCTAACTTCTTCCTACTAACCAATTCTCACGAATTTGATCAACAAATAGTACTCACACATGATTATTAACAGATTGTAAACCATGCATACATGTATATATATCAACCCAATGTGATTTCCAAATCATATAGCATAACCACTATCAAAAGTAGGAGTTAAAATTGAGAATAAATTATACCTTGATTTAGCAAACCCTTCTCTTCCTCTTGACTATCTTAGAGAGTTTTCTCAAGCTCTCGACCTCAATTTTCCTCTGTGTTTCCTTCTTCATTCTCTAAATTCTCTGAACTTAGCCTTTAGGAATTATGCGCAACATATAACCTGACTCCCCTCTCTCTCACGTATACATCAGTTTAAAAAACTAATATGCGCCAGTTAAAATAAGCCAAAGGCCACAGGGCCTTGTTTGGCTAACCACAATTCTCCTCTACTAGTTTATTTTTATATTATTATATTATATGGTTTTTATTTGTCACACATGCAACCCATTAGCTTACACTTATAATTATAATAACTATAATTTTTATTGTAATTATACTTATGATTAATAAATAATTATATATCTAATTTAATTAATAAATTAGACTTAAACATCGCTTTATTTAATTTACTTATTTTCTTTAATATTAAATAATTTAATTTAATTATTTCATTAAATTAAATCTTTCAAATAAAAATTACCATTATTCAATTTTTATTACTAAATTAATGCACCACAATTCATTAATTATTTATTTATCTCAATAAATAAATATATTAAAATATTTATTTAATTCAATAAATATTTAAAATTAATTACAAAATTCATTTAATTTCTTTAATAGTTAACTTAACTATTAAACCTCACTTTCCCAATATATGAATATATATTTCTCTTCACACTAGATCACATATTTCAAAATATATATCACGTATATATAAATACTCAAACTCAAAACATCTCATAATAAGAATTTTAATTATTAAATTCCTATTTTAATAACCTATAAAAATTCAGGTTGTCACATCCTTTCCTCCTTATAAAGATTCCGTCCTCGGAATCACCGAAACACTACCTTACTCAGGTTTTTATCAAATCTCTTTTCAAAATTTACCGTTGAATATCTTCAACACATTACCTTAATATAGGTTTTATATTTATTATCACTACAACCATTCTTCATAAATACCTATTGTAAGTTTTATTTCATAACCTTTACTTATACTCAATTATATACTTGAGTATTACATATTCTTTGACCAGTTCATTATCTTTCTCTAAGGATCATTATCATGTACTAGATTCTCAAACTCTCATGACATTACATTCACCTCTTCTAAAAATTTCGTCCTCGAAATTTTGACTTACTAATATCTATTCATTCCATTTATCAAAATTGATTTTATGTTAATGTTTATTTATTCATTAGGTTCTATAACCAAATTCTTTCTTTAAGGATCTTTCTAAGATCATCATATTCCTCACCTCTTCCTCTTCTAAGAGTTTCATATTTCTCTTCTTTCTAAAATTTCATTTCTTTCCTGAAATTATTATGTTTTGTATAATTTTCTCATCCTTTCCACTTTCACCTTTTAGAATAATAAGAATCTTCTACAATTGCTCAATAATTGGGAAGCGATATGAATAACAGGAATTTAAAAGATTCCAAATCGTGCTGAGGGGTCATAAGACCTTGAACTACGTCCCTAGGTTATCAAGTATCTCGACTTGAACCTTTAACAGTCATAAGACTATACAGACCTTGAACTCTTCTCCAGGTTTAACAGTGCATCACCACCATAAACCATCTTTAACAGAATGTTTAGCAATCACACAGACTGAAAACACTCTATGCAAGTACTCTAGGTGATCAGCCTATCGTACCCCTACGTTGTGCACAACGTATTACATCTTAACATCGTAATGACTATATGCGTTACTTTCGGAACCATTGTCACTGATAACATGTCCCCTTTTTCAGGGTTGTTCACCTCAGCTTTTCAATATCCGAATCCGCACCAAAATAATTTGGTTTGGCATAACTTCTCAAGAAACACTTGAATTTCATGAACATCTTTCAATATTCGTCTAGCTGAACCAAATAGTATAGACTTCTACAACAATGCGGACATCAATCGAAATACACACACACACACACACACACACACACACACACACACACACATATATATATATATATATATATATATATATATATATATATATATATATATATATATATTCTCATATCTTAAAGAAATCTCAAAATCTTTATATGACATCATGATACCGCACTGTATTTACAGTCCGTTTGATGATTCTGTCATTTGGTGATTTTATCATACTACATCATACCATAGTAGGCTGACGATCCTTAGATCACATCCAACACTAAGTAATATTGCATTGATGACTCCATCGTTTTTATCATCTCTGCACCAGGTTCCATGATGCATTGATGATATATAAAAAGAATACATTTTGATATATTTCAAATCATTTTTGTCTAGCCGAAGCAATTAGCATAGACATACGAATAACGGTATTATTTTTTTTAAAACTCATTGGTTTCATCATTTGATCCAATATTTTTCAATAAAACAGAAGTGCAAACATCTGCACGAAGCCAATAAATTTCGAAAGTCATAACCTACAGCTTTGACACCAATCTGTGACACCCCCAAATCCGATACTTCCATTTTCACAGGATTTGGTGTTCACTGTACAAACATCATCCATCTATCTACCCATAAATAAATGCAAACCATGCAATAGATATAAATAATAATAAATCTCCCCTTATGGGGTTACATCAACTACATAATAAATAAATCTCAGGTTACTCTAACCTTAATCATCTGTGCAGAAACATAAACAAATAAGTCTTAAATAACATCAATTCTACTTATCATTACATAACCACATAAATAATCAATCATCATTACTTGCTAAGCTTGCCCTTGCCTTTACTAGTGGAAGGTTCGTCTGCTCTTTCGTTCTTAACTGTAATGTTATTATTACGCAAGAGTGAGCACGATTGCCCATAAGTATAATAATGAAAGTAACAATATAATAACATACGAGTGAATCAAAGACTTCTGAAATAAAGCTCAACTTTTGAATCAAGAATGAATAACAAGAATCAAAAGAAATCTGAGGGTCATAAGACCTTGAACTATGTCCTAGGTTGTCAAGTGTTTATTCTTGAAACCTTTAACAGTCATAAGACTATGGACTCTTCTTCTCGTACTTAGGGGGATCAGCCCTTAGTATCATACTGTGCACAATATCTTAACGCTAAAGCGTAAATAATCCCTTTACAGGGTTGTTCATCTCAGTTTGACATTAGAGTCCGCACCAAAGGAAGTTTAGTTTGGATAAATCATCAAGGGTTCTGAAATTTAGAACGCTCATCAACTATGGACTAGTTGATTCATTAAGGGTTCGCTAGTCTAACAAGGTTTAATAGTAAATGATATTTATAATGAATAACAATCTCAATAGGTATACAATAGAACAATTATGGTATAACAGAATCATACTTTGAAAAGATAGTAAATCTTTGACATAACAATGAACTTGATTTATAAACTTGAATAATGATAACAAGTAGGGTTAGAAAAACTTGCCTCATGCGTAGATTACACGTTAATTAAACTCGTTCCTTGATTTAAATCCTACATATCATTTACGTTCACAATACCAGTCAATTATAACGTAACTAATCATAGCAACTTCATTCTTTTTGTCTAACTTTGGTTATGACTATACTTAGTCAATTTATCACATTCATTGTCACATAATTTACACTTCACAAATAACAAGCTATTTATGTATTCAATAATTCAATCCACATGCAATTATGTTATTTACATGTTAAGTATTTATTTTAACATCTCATTATACTTCTAACATATTTCTATGTTTATTAAATTAGGTTAATACCACATTGCTAGACTTAAACATTTTTTTAAAAAAATTCGTTTCTGGACATTCTGCAGAGTGGCGCTGCGGCGCCACTTTTATACTTGTACTCGACGCTGCGGCGCGATGGTGCTGCGGCCGGACTCTTGGCGCTGCGGCGCCGTGGCGCTGCGGCACCGTGGCGCTGTGGCGTGAGACTTCAGTTCTAGAGTTGGCACCGCGGCGCGAAACTCCATATTTTGATTCCCAGTTCGCGAAGAACACAACGTTCAGCGAAATGGACACTATATGATCATTAATTTCACTAAATTAACATACCCACATGCTAGAATTTATACATAATCATTACCCAACATTTATAGAGTAATTTTAACCCATTAAAACACATAATTATAGAATTAAAATATGCAAATTGTACTGTTCTTGATGTTCTTGAAGTGTTGAACATAAATTCCTAAAATTCAACGCCACGGATTTGTTATAAAACCAAATCCAACCATTCAAATTTCGTTTTGTTCGTTTTATCATGCATAATCACATATAAGTGGAAATTTTGTAGAAAAATTCATGTTTGACATATTAAAATCACGTATAAGGCCATATGGCCATATAACATACTCTGTAATTTTTTTTTAAATAACAAGTCATAATGTAATAGATGATATGAAATCATGCAATATATATAAAACTTGCTTTACTACTCGAATTATTACATATAACCATATAACAACACAATCTCCAACAATAGAGATTTACAGAATGTATGAAAGCCATTTTATAAAACTAAATGACGTAATAATGAAAATTGGGTTGGAGAGAATTACCCAAGCGTAAAGCGTAGATGAATAAAAATGACAATTCTCTCTACTTCAATCACAGAGTTTCTCCCAATCTCTCTCAAAATTTCTCAAACTCTCTCTCTCTCTCTCTCTTTTTCTACTTTCTAGACTTGGAAGAATGAAGAAGAATGCGTAATAATAAAGAAAAATCAACTGACGCGTTGTGGTCAATTACCCAATCATGGGAAACTTCCCTCAACTCCCACTAAGGCCATGTTTGGCTAGCATACTAGGTTTCAAAACTCTTTATTTTAATAAAACCTTTTATCATATAGTTAAAATAATGTCACACCTATTTCAAATATCTTATTTAATTTAATTTAAATAAAATATAATAATTTCTCATTAATTCATATAGTCACATACTTAAATTTCTCCTTTAATAATAATGTCAAATTATTAAATCTCTAATTAATAAATAAATTAATTAAAATAACATTAAGCTTATTAAATATTTTATTTAATTCAATAAGCTCACATAAATACATACTTGAATAATAATTATTCTCAACATTAATTTAATAAATATAATACATCTAATTAAATTAATCTATCACGATTGCATCAATTAATTATTTAATCTAATAATTAATTCATCGAAAAATATTTATTCAATCCAATAAATATTAAAATTAATTACAAAATCTCGGTTGTCACAATGCATGTTTTACGTTATTTTGTAGGATTTGGGACAAAAGTTACTTGGATCGACGTTTGGGGTTGCTAGATTAGCGTTTTCGGCTTGCCATTTACATAGCTGCCACTTCAGGGTTAATTTCAGCATTGCTCCGGACCTTATTTCGAAAAACTCAAAGAATGAAAGTTGTAGATCTACGTCTCCTCTTTCCAGAACATCTTGAATTATCAACATCGTAGTTCAGGCAAAGAAGTTATGATCATTTTCCCAAAGGACGTCGGACCAGAAAATTCTGGAAAAAGCCCTAGCGCGGGGCACCCATTTCAAGCTTATTCCCAGCGCCGGGGCACTAGGGAGCAGTTTTCCAGCGCCGTGAACAGCGCTTGGGCGCTGGGGAAGGGCCTGGTCAAGCTTGGACGAGTTTTGGGGTGAATTTTGACACTTTTTTGACTCCAAATTGGATTGGGTTTGTTCTTAAGCTAAAAATTGGACTTGTAACCTATAAATACATGATGTAAGGCATAAAATAAAGGGAGATTACATAGATTAGCTTAGATAAAATACTCTATTAGATTAGAACATAAACCCTAATTTATATTGGATTGTTGGAGATTGAAGCAACTTGAGGATCATTGAAGATTCGAAGCAGGAGAGGAAGAGGAGTCTCAAGACTACTGACAATAGATTCTATTCTCTTCTCTTCTCTTACTTTTATCTTTTAATGTTTATTCAGTTGTGGATTCTTGATTTTAATTTAATGATAATGAACTAAATTTCTTTTATTAAGACTATAAATTGAACCTTTTATGTCTATGAATTAATTATTCAATTTATTCCAATTATTTATGTCTAGGTGAATTATTTATCATGTCTTGCACTTTTTGATTAATTATTTGGCCAATAATTATTGTGTTACTCTAGAAGGATTCGGGAGATGAAATCTAGGGTTGGAACTGGACATAATAACATGTATGCTTAATTATTTGCATGAGATGAATAATTAGGGTTGTGAATTGAATAGGAATATCTGTTCACTGCATGTAACAAATTGGGAATTGGAACTTAATGGGTTTAATTTAATTATTTTGCATAGGAATATTGCAGGATTAATTTAATTGAATAAAAGTGAATTGATCACTTGGAAAAGGGATTTTAACACTTAGAGTTCATGTTAACAATTCAAGAGGCATAATAATTGGGTTAGTTGGATAATTGATTTATAGTACATAATTTGGGAATATTGTATTCTTAATCATTATTTATTTGAATTCATTCATATAGTCTTAACTTTTATTTAATTGAATTAATTTCTAAAGACATCTAGTTTATTTAGTTAATTTAGTTTTCTTAATTCAAAAATCTTAAATCAATTGTTTAGCTAAAATTGATTTGGTTAAGAGTTAGTACTTGGTAATTTTTATTAAATAATTCCTCGTGAGAACGATACTTTTCTTATCACTTTATTACTTGTTGACCGTGTATACTTGCACGATTTCATTGATTGTGAAATCGATCAACAAGTTTTTGAAAAAAAAAAGAAATAAAAAATAAATAAAAAAAATTATAAAAAAAATAATAAATAAAAAAACGAAAAAAGAAAAAAAAATAAAATATAAAAAAATATAAAAAAAATATAAAAAGAAAACTGCATTCATAACTCCTTGGGGAACCATTTATTACAGATGGTTGTCATTCGGCCTCATCAATGCCAGAGCTACCTATTAGCGAGCCATGATGACTCTTTTCCATAATCTAATACACAAAGAGATAGAAATCTATGTGGATGACATCATTGTCAAGTCCCGAAGGGAGGAAGACCACCTAGATCATCTCAAAAAGCTCTTCAGCCGGTTCCATAAGTACAACTTAAAGCTGAACCCAGCCAAGTGCGCCTTTGGCGTCAAATCAGGTAAGTTGCTAGGGTTCCTAATGAGCCATAAAGGCATTGAGCTGGATCCTACAAAAATTCTGGCCATCACGGAAATACCCATACCCCAGATAGAGAGGGAAATACGAGGATTTTTGGGAAGAATCAACTTCATCAGCCGATTCATCTCCCAACTCACAGCAACCTGTGAGCCTATCTTCAAGTTGCTAAGGAAGAACTCCTCCATGAAATGGAATGATGAGTGTCAAAAAGCCTTCCTTGCAATCAAAGAGCAGCTAATCAAAGCTCATGTTTTGGTACCTCCTAGGGATGGTGTCCCCCTATTTATGTACATGTCAATCAATGACAATTCCATGGGCTACATGCAGGGACAGAAAGATGATAGAGGCCAAGAAAGAGCTATCTATTACCTCAACAAAATATTCAGCATCAGTGAACACAAGTACACTCTGATTGAGAAAACTTGTTGTGCTTTAGCATGGGCTTCCATAAGATTACAACATTATCTCCATGGTCACACAACCCATCTCATATCCCGCATGGATCCTCTCAAGTATGTTGTGACAACCCGAGAATTTAGATAATTATTAAAATCCTAAAATGATGGATTAAATGTTATAAGATGAACCTAGACAGAAAATAAGTGTATGGAATCGACGTTTCTGTGAAGGAATTTTAAGGATTTTAAAATTTTGAAGAAGAACCTATATGGTTTCTTAATTGAATGAGAATAAAGAAATATGGGTTACAAAATTTCAAAACCCTAGAAATGAATTAATATGTACTTGAAGAAATATCGAGAATAAGGTATTACGATACCTGTAAATTCTATATGAACTGAATGGTCTAAGAAATGTTATACAAGTACATATGAAAATTTTATTAAGGAGATAAGATTTCACATGAAGAGATGTTATAAGGTTAAACGAAGATGAGTATATGTATAGAAATATATATATACTTAGTAAGGTGCTATATATATGTTAGCAAAAGGAATGATAAATTAAGTTAATGACATAAGGATCAAGATAAAACTATGTTAGTAATTAACATAGCTTGAGTGTTGGCCTTGACTGGCGAATAAGAATTTGAATAAGTATAAAGTCATTAGTTAATACGATTAGCAATGAGAAGGAAATAATTTAAAACTCAAAATGTGAGTTAGAGATAGAATGTTGAAGCACAGACTGCTTGGTTGCGTCCGGAACGTCAAGTTTAGTCAAAATGGACATTAAACACAAAATGTGTAAAGGTTGCCTTTTAGTCAAAGTCAACAGTTGACTTTTTGTGGAGAAAAGTCAAAATTAGTGTGAGAAGTAAAATATGAGATGAGATCCAATATGTAATATGTATATTGGTATCAAAACAGTTAGTAAATTAAATTCATATTTGAATAAATGATTGGATATATTAAATTATATATTTAATATATAAATAAATTGTTTGAAGATAATTTATGAAGAGGAAGAGGAAATTAAATTTAATTATACAATATAAATTGTATAACTTAAATAAGTTATTTAAATATGGTATGAGATTTAAATGACCTAAAGGATTATTTTTATTTAGTGGTCATAGAATTAATTCAAGTGAATTAAAATTTAATGGACTAAGGAAGTTTTATTATTTAAACAAGCCCAATTAATTAATTAAGCATGAGACTTGTAGATAAAGTGATTAAGGGCAATTAAATTACTTAATCTAGCCCAATATGTTATGTATGAGACAAGTATTACATGACCTAATTTAATTAGGGTTGAAAGCCCAAGTTAGTTTGTGACGCCCCCAAAATTAGGTATACATCACTCATCTTGGGTCGTCAGATACATAGTACAGAATACAAATACAACTTATTAATACAACTGTCAGGTACAATACGACAAAACATAAACTGTGAGTTTGAATACAAATATTGTCTTCTAGAGAGTATTCATACTCAAAAGGAGTCCTCATTACATTTATTATCACACTATTACATAGAATAGTGAGGACTACTAACTAATACTATCATTCGGACCATCACTCCGTTCCCCGACTTGTCCCAGCTACGTTCTCATTTCTTGAAGAGAACAGTGAAAGAAAGGGTGAGCTCAACTAGCCCAGTAAGAAATATTATGACTAAGATAATGCAGAATAAATTATCATTAGCCTTCAACAATGTTAAACTGATAAAATATAATAGACATCAAGTTTAACTGCAGCGGAACAAGCAATCCATTAAAAGAGTCAAGTAGAAAATAAACTCTACTATCTTTTATGATTTAAAAGGTTTTTCAACACTGTGATTGCTGGGACTCAGCTTAATAAAATAATCCACATCATCGAATCACCCATGCACTACGGCCAAGGATATTCGTGTATTCATTAATGGTCATGATCATGCCGACAACTGTCCATCAACGCACTACGGGCCAATGATGACTTTTACCAAATCATTTGTAATATTACGGTCATGATTATACCGAATAATCCCTGGTCATAATCATACCAAGTCCATCTATGTGCTACAGGCCACAGATGACTTTTAACATTTTATAAACATGAGGATGATGACAATGATATAAGAATTCAATAAAACAAGTTCAAGAATTAATTTATCCAAGAATTAACAACGTCCAAATTGTCAACATGATACTGCTTTGTGGAGTAAAATTCAAGAATGCTTAGAAGAATATTTTCATGAAAAGATACTGGATGAAACACAATTATCAAGGATATTCCACAAATTTCATGGAGTATAGAAGTCAAAACTTAACCAACTGAGTATAATAAAGAATGGAATAACAAAAGAAATCACCATGCATGCGATAGATCGCACAGACAGGTTATTCCAACAGAATAATAAATAATAGAACCAGGTCCGACGTAAAACGCACAGACAGGATATTCCAACAGAATAATAATAAAGACGAAACCAGGTACGGTGTAAAACACACAGACAGGATGTTCCAACATAATAATAATAAAGACGGAACCAGGTCCGGTGTAAAACACACAGACATGATGTTTCAACAGAATAATAATACAGACGGAACCAGGTCCGGTGTAAAATACACAGACATGATATTCCAACAGAATAATAGAAGAATGTCACCAAGTATAGGGTAGACCGCGTATACAGGTTATTCCAACAGAATAATAAGAAATGGAATAACAACAGTTCTCTTCATGAATAAGAAAGAATAACACCCCTTACCGTTTTAAAGAAGAGCTGAAATAAGGAAGTAGTTAAGTAGCAGAATACTCTTCTTCTCTCTCTCTATAGTTTCTCTCTCTAGAGTTCAGTGAATTCGTAAGAAATAATGAAGGAATGAGCTGCTATTTATAGAAAAATAGAATGCATAGTAACTAATCCATGAACGGTCCAGATTGATTATTTTAATCTACGGTCCATATTTAAAGAAAAATCTTTTAAATAAAATATAATATATTCTATTTATAGAATAACTTTAATAAAGTATTCTGTTTTATATAAAAAGATGTTTCTGTTTTATTACGTTAATAATACGAATAAAACAAAACGTCATTATCGCTAAATAATTCATATTATTAACTGACAATAAT
This sequence comes from Panax notoginseng, assembly GCA_016801055.1. Classification (NCBI taxonomy): domain Eukaryota; kingdom Viridiplantae; phylum Streptophyta; class Magnoliopsida; order Apiales; family Araliaceae; genus Panax; species Panax notoginseng. The sequence continues at coordinate 181,762,858 of CM029016.1, read as the reverse complement.
TGAATCAAATTGAGTGACTTCTCACATAAGCATTAATAATCAATACCTTGTGTTACTATTCAACCACACGTATTACTGTACTTTTACTACCGAGTAGTTCAATAGTATCAATGGTAAAACTTTTGCCGTTAATTTTAATAAAATATTTTTGTCGTTTTCTCAATCCGACAATAATTCTGTTGTGGGGTCCATCAATGATTGTGTCGTTGTACGAATATTCCCTGTTAAAATGAATATTCCCCGACCAATCGAATATTATATAACAACTTGCGTACTTTGCGAAATTTATAAATATTACCCACAACTATAACATTATATCAAATTAACTCCATAATATTCAAAAATAATATTTATAGAAAATTCATCTTTATTTATAAAAGTTAGGGTCTTACAACCTCCCATTCTTATGAAATTTTGCCCTCGAAATTAGGGTACGTACCTGGTATGTCGAAGAGGTAAGGATGCCTTGATTTCATTTCAGATTCTAACTCCCAAGTCATTTCCTCAACATCGTGGTTTCTCCACAAAACTTTGACTTGAGGTATAACCTTGGAGCGTAGAATATGTTCCTTCTTATCCAAGATTTGAACAGGAACTTCTTCATACATCAAATCCTCCGCTATTTCATCCGGTTCTAACTCAATAACGTGGTTCGGGTCTTCTACATATTTGCGTAACATGAATATATAAAAAACGTTATGAACACGAGACATACTTGGCGGTAAAGTGAGTCTATAAGCCACAGTTCCTATTCGATCGAGGATTAAAAATGGACCGATAAATCGAGGATTGAGCTTTCCTCTCTTTTCAAATCTCGTAACTCCTTTCCATGGAGCAACACGTAAGAACACATGATCTCCTATATCAAATTCCACGTCCTTTCGATGAAGATCAGCATAACTCTTTTGTCGATCTTGTGAGGTTTTTATACGTTGTCGGATCTTTTGAATCTTTTCTGTAGTCATACGTACCAACTCCGGTCCCAACAACGTTGCTTCACCCACCTCATCCCAGCATACTGGAGAACGACATTTTCTTCCATACAATGCTTCGAATGGAGCCATGCCAATACTTGCTTGATAACTGTTGTTATAGGAAAACTCCACCAATGATAAGAACTTATCCCAACTTCCCTTGAAGTCAAGGACACAGAGTCTTAATAAATCTTCCAGAGTTTGAATAGTCCTCTCTGATTGTCCGTCCGTCTGAGGATGATATGCCGAACTAAATCGCAAATCCGCACCCATAGCTTTTTGTAAGCTAACCTAAAATCGTGAAGTGAATCTTGGGTCTCGGTCAGAAACAATGGATATTGGCATACCATGCAGTCTTACAATCTCGTTCATGTACATACAAGCAAGACGTTCAAGTGTATAAGTTTCTCGTATCGGTAAGAAATGAGCAGACTTGGTCAATCTATCAACAATGACCCAAATCGCATTTATACCTTGAGAAACCCTAGGAAGACCGGTAACGAAATCCATGGTAATGTGCTCCCACTTCCATTCTGGAATTTCAAGTGGTTGCAATGGACCTTTTGGTACTTGATGCTCCGCTTTGACTCGTTGACAAGTTAGGCACCTTAAGATAAACAGCGCTATCTCTCTCTTCATATTGCTCCACCAAAATGTATGACGAAGATCATGATACATTTTGGTACTTCCAGGATGGATTGCAAACGGTGTGTTGTGCGCCTCCATCACGATTTCATACTTTAAATCAGGGTCGTTAAGAACACAAAGTCTGGAGTTGACTCGAAGTATTCCTTCTTCATCGATTCTTGCTTCCGGCATAGCACCTTCTTGCACTTTCTTCCTCATACGCATCAGCTCCAGGTCTGTAGCTTGTGCAGCTTTAACTTTATCGATTAAAGTTGGTTCTACTTGTATATTCGTCATCATCACATGGGTTCCTAGAGTCTTTAACTCTATCTCCATCCTTTGCAAGTCACACAAAATGGGCCTTTGTGTTGACAATATCGCACTCATACTTGCATATGATCTTCTACTCAATGCGTCAGCTACCACGTTCGCTTTTCCAGGATGGTATTGAATGGTATGATCATAATCTTTCAACAGTTCAAGCCAACGCCGCTGTCGCATGTTGAGTTCCTTTTGAGTGAAAAAATATTTGAGGCTTTTATGATCCGTAAAGATCTCCACCTTCTCCCCATACAAGTAATGCCTCTAAATTTTAAGTGCAAAGACAACAGCTGCCAACTCTAGATCATGAGTAGGATAATTCCTCTCATATTCCTTGAGTTGTCTTGATGCATAGGCTATGACTTTTCCATGTTGCATGAGAACGCATCCCAACCCTTTGCTCGAAGCATCACTGTAGATGACAAATCCCTCCGAGCCAGATGGTATTGTTAGAACAGGTGCTGAAATGAGTCTCCTCTTGAGTTCTTGAAAACTCTTCTCACATTCTTCGCTCCAACCGAACTTTGTATCTTTTCGAGTCAGCTGAGTTAGTGGAGTAGCGATTCGAGAAAATCCTTCCACGAATGTCCGATAATAACCAGCTAAACCAAGAAAGCTACGTACTTCGGTCATTGATTTAGGTTGTTCCCAGCTTTGAATAGCTTCAATCTTTGCCGGGTCAACAGATATTCCACGACTTGATACTACATGCCCAAGGAATGCTACCTCCTCCAGCCAGAACTCGCATTTCTTCAACTTGGCATAAAGCTTGTATTCACGAAGCTTTTGGAGTATTAGCCTCAAGTGTTGCTCATGATCTTCACGACTTTTGGAATAAATAAGGATGTCATCAATAAAGACGACCACAAAGTGATCCAAATATTCCTTGAATACCCGATTCATCATATCCACGAAGGCAGCAGGAGCATTAGTCAATCCAAAGGACATGACTAGGAATTCATAATGCCCGTACCGAGTTCTGAAAGCCGTCTTTGGAATATCCTCAGTTCTAACCTTCAGCTGATGATATCCAGAATGAAGATCGATCTTTGAAAAGAATTGTGCTCCTTGAAACTGGTCAAACAGGTCATCAATACGTGGCAATGAGTACCTGTTTTTGATGGTGACATGATTCAACTCCCGATAATCAATACAAAGTCGCATACTTTCATCTTTCTTCTTCACGAATAGCACAGGAGCACCCCAAGGAGAAGTACTAGGACGAATAAAGCCAATGTCTAACAATTCCTGCAGTTGGATCTTTAACTCCTGAAGTTCAATAGGAGCCATTCGATATGGGGCTTTGGAAATGGGTTTTGTACCGAGTTCAAGGTCGATACAAAATTTAATTTCACGCTCTGGGGGTAGGCCAGGAAGTTCTTCAGGGAATACGTCAGGGAATTTATTAACAATAGAAATATCATTCAAAACTGACGTATTTTTGTTTAGATCCGTGACATGAGCTAAGAAAGCTTGACATCCATTTTTCAATAAACGAATAGCTTTATGGCTTGAGATGACAGTGATTGATTTTAATGGTTTGGTTGCTTGAATTCGCATAATAGGTCGATTAGGAATATGAAAGCTAACAACCTTACGAAAATAATCAATTTTTACATGATGAGTAGTTAACCAATCAATCCCTAGAATCACGTCAAATGCAAGTATTTTTAATGAAATAAGATCGACAGGTAATGTGTGGGTACCAACTTGAACCAAACAGGACTTATAAACCATAGATGTAATGAAGGTTTCTCCCAATGGAGTTTCAACAGATAAATCAAAGTCTAATTTCTCCGGAGTCAAATTTAATCGATGAGCGCAAGTAGGAGAAATAAAAGAATGGGTATAACCGGTATTAAATAAAGTGTAAAACTTCGTTAGAGTTTATGATAAGCTTACCCGTGATGACCTCATTCGGTTTCCTTACTTTCTGGAAGGTCACAACAAACGCTCTCCCTTGCACTACCAGTTTTGACTTTTCTGGGACGGCCTTTGGTGTCTCCATCTTGGTGAACTTGTTTTTGGTAAACGATAAAATCGAGCTAAATGACCTTCTCTCCCACAATTATAACATGATTTAGACGGCATCGCGCAGTTTGGACTAATGTGCCCCTCCCCTCTGCATTTGAAACATATGATAGGTGGTCGTTCTCCTTCCTTAACAACGGGTGCTCGTGCTGACGTCTTTCCATCATTGTTGAATCTCCTCTTCTTGAAATAATCATTCTTATTGTTATGGCCCTGATTACCACCGAAGTGGTTACCATTTATGGCCTGTTGATTCCCTCCACGCTTGTTGTCACCGCTTCGATGACTGCTCTCACTGGTATTATCATTTTGCCAACTGCTCTCTTTTGATTGCGTTTACTTGTTATCGTGCTCCACTAACTGAGCCCTATTCACAACATCTGAATACAAACACAGTTTATAAGAAATAAGATGTTAACGTATCTCAGGTTTCAAACCTCGTAAAAACATTCGCATCATTCGCTCTTCATTATCCACCAAGTGGGACGCAAACCGGGACAACTCAGCAAATTTAGCCTCATACTGCGACACGGTCATATTATTCTGCTCCAATTTGATGAACTCCACCTCCTTCATGTGATGAACACTTTCGGGAAAGTATTTGTCATTGAACAGCTCTTGAAACTTCTCCCAAGACATCTTCAGTGCGGCAGGTTGAGTACGCTTAATCGATTCCCACCAGTAATCTGCCTCTCCTCGCAACATAAAGGCGGCAAAGGGAACCTTTTGCTCCTCGGAGCATCCCAAGACATCAAATATCTTGGTAATCTGCTTTATCCATGTTTCTGCTATAAGTGGTTTTGGCTCTCCCTTAAACTCTGGTGGTCCCAACTCCTTGAACTGTTTAGCGGTGACCGTCCGAGAGTTTTCAGTGTTTCCACCTATATTTTGGACTGGAGCCGCTCTCGCCTGCTGTTGCATGGACTGCATAAAGTTTTTGAACATTTCATCATTCATCATCTGGTCAGTGTTGTTGTTTGCATGAGGATTGTCACCTTCCTGATGCACATTATCCTGATTATTGATATGTGGTGAATCAACAGTCGCCCGTGCTCCATTGCTATTCTCAACATTCTCAGATGCCATTTTCAGATACTGCCACATAATGAAAGTTAATTGATATGTCATATATTATCCTTATATTATGACCGACAAATTAAATACCATGCAAATAAACTTAGGTAGGTCATATAAGCGAAGAAATTTCCCATCTCTCCCCTCCTAGTTCTATTCTCAAATCTTAGCCAGGGATCATATCCCTAAGCTCTGATACCAACTGTGACGCCCCCAAAATTAGGTATACATCACCCATCTTGGGTCGTCAGATACATAGTACAGAATACAAATAGAACTTATTAATACAACTGTCGTGTACAATACGACAAAACATAAACTGTGAGTTTGAATACAAATATTGTCTTCTAGAGAGTATTCATACTCAAAAGGAGTCCTCATTATATTTATTATCGCACTATTACATAGAATAGTGAGGACTACTAACTAATACTATCATTCGGACCATCACTACATTCCCCGACTTGCCCCGGCTACGTTCTCATTTCCTGAAGAGAACAGTGAAAGAAAGGGTGAGCTCAACTAGCCCAGTAAGAAATATTATGACTAAGATAATGCAGAATAAATTATCATTAGCCTTCAACAATGTTAAACTGATAAAATATAATAGACATCAAGTTTAACTGCAGCGGAACAAGCAATCCATTAAAAGAGTCAAGTAGAAAATAAACTCTACTATCTTTTATGATTTAAAAGGTTTTTCAACACTGTGATTGCTGGGACTCAGCTTAATAAAATAATCCACATCATCGAATCACCCATGCACTACGGCCAAGGATATTCGTGTATTCATTAATGGTCATGATCATGCCAACAACTGTCCATCAACGCACTACGGGCCAATGATGACTTTTACCAAATCATTTGTAACATTACGGTCATGATTATACCGAATAATCCCTGGTCATAATCATACCAAGTCCATCTATGCACTACAGGCCACAGATGACTTTTAACATTTTATAAACATGAGGATGATGACAATGATATAAGAATTCAATAAAACAAGTTCAAGAATTAATTTATCCAAGAATTAACAACGTCCAAATTGTCAACATGATACTGCTTTGTGGAGTAAAATTCAAGAATGCTTAGAAGAATATTTTCATGAAAAGATACTGGATGAAACACAATTATCAAGGATATTCCACAAATTTCATGGAGTATAGAAGTCAAAACTTAACCAACTGAGTATAATAAAGAATGGAATAACAAAAGAAATCACCATGCATGCGATAGACCGCACAGACAGGTTATTCCAACAGAATAATAAATAATGGAACCAGGTCCGACGTAAAACGCACAGACAGGATATTCCAACAGAATAATAATAAAGACGAAACCAGGTACGGTGTAAAACACACAGACAGGATGTTCCAACATAATAATAATAAAGACGGAACCAGGTCCGGTGTAAAACACACAGACATGATGTTTCAACAGAATAATAATACAGACGGAACCAGGTCCGGTGTAAAATACACAGACATGATATTCCAACAGAATAATAGAAGAATGTCACCAAGTATAGGGTAGACCGCGTATACAGGTTATTCTAACAGAATAATAAGAAATGGAATAACAACAGTTCTCTTCATGAATAAGAAAGAATAACACCCCTTACCGTTTTAAAGAAGAGCTGAAATAAGGAAGTGGTTAAGTAGCAGAATACTCTTCTTCTCTCTCTCTATAGTTTCTCTCTCTAGAGTTCAGTGAATTCGTAAGAAATAATGAAGGAATGAGCTGCTATTTATAGAAAAATAGAATGCATAGTAACTAATCCATGAACGGTCCAGATTGATTACTTTAATCTACGGTCCATATTTAAAGAAAAATCTTTTAAATAAAATATAATATATTCTATTTATAGAATAACTTTAATAAAGTATTCTGTTTTATATAAAAAGATGTTTCTGTTTTATTACGTTAATAATACGAATAAAACAAAACGTCATTATCGCTAAATAATTCATATTATTAACTGACAATAATTGAATCAAATTGAGTGACTTCTCACATAAGCATTAATAATCAATACCTTGTGTTACTATTCAACCACACGTATTACTGTACTTTTACTACCGAGTAGTTCAATAGTATCAATGGTAAAACTTTTGCCGTTATTTTTAATAAAATATTTTTGTCGTTTTCTCAATCCGACAATAATTCCGTTGTGGGGTCAACCAATGATTGTGTCGTTGTACGAATATTCCCTGTTAAAATGAATATTCCCCGACCAATCGAATATTATATAACAACTTGCGTACTTTGCGAAATTTATAAATATTACCCACAACTATAACATTATATCAAATTAACTCCATAATATTCAAAAATAATATTTATAGAAAATTCATCTTTATTTATAAAAGTTAGGGTCTTACATAGTTTTTGTTAGTAAGTAAAACAAGTAAATTGCTAGCTCAATAGAATTAATTAAGGGCCCAAAACTAAGCCCACTTGTGGGAGAATAATAATATTAAAAATTATATTAAGTTAAGAGATATATTTTTATTATCTCAAGATATTAATTTTATAACTTAATTAAAATAAGTTTGATTGGGTTATAAAAATTTAGTGTACTAGAGTAATGATTTAAATTCTAAATATTTGAAATGGATACCCTAATTAAATATTTGGGGTGAGACAAGTTGAAAATAATTGGAATATGTTAATATTGCATGGCTCAAATGAATTAATGGAAAAGCCCAAAGGAAGAATTAATGGCCCAACTTTAAAATCAATTAAGGATGGGCATTGTAAGCAATTAAATTAAATTGAGCCAACATGTGGGTCTAAGGCCACTTGGCCTATTTTAATTGAAGAAGGAAAATGTGAGATGTTGTCTAATATAAGGATAAGGAAGAAAGAGATAAGGATAAGATAGAAAAAGAAAGAGAGAGAAAGAGAAGAAAAAGAAAAAGATCGGAAAGATAGAAAAAGAAAGAGAGAAGAGAGAAGCCTAGAGAAGGAGAGAAGAAATGGGAGGAAGAAAGAGAGAAGAGGGAAGGGGCGGCAGCCCCCTTGTATGAGATGGAGAAGAAGATCCTCCATGGATGAAGATGAAGAAGAAGAAAAAGAAGGAGAAAGAAAGGTATAAATTTTTTCTTTCTTCCTAAGCTTGATTTTCTTTATTTTTTTTGATTTGATGAAAGGGGGGCTTGTGATCGGATGTTCAAACCCCTATGATCTATGTGTTTTTCATGGATTCAAGTATGGATCTACACATATTGGGTGTTTATTTTGTTGGAATCAAAAAGGGAAAAAAAATAATTTTTAGTTTTGAAATCCAAAATTTCTATTTACTTTGAAAATCCACCGTTTTAAATCTATAACTCCTTTTTGCGATCCTCAAAGAGGAGTGCTAGATATATGTGTTTAGTAGTTAACCCAAGTGGTAGAACTCAAAAATCATGTTTCTAAAAATTTTGGGGTGGATTTTGTTGAAAACAGTCCCTTTTTTTTGACTGTTTCGGGGCAGCCCGTAGCAGGGGCAATTTCGTCCACTTTTTTGCTTTAAAAATTCTGGAAAAAATTGGAGTGGTAATATCAGAAGTTATGCAGGTTGTGTAAAAATTGGAGAATTTTTGGCCATACGGTTTGAGAGTTATGGATTTTACGGTGAATGACTATTTTTATGAAGTCACCTGAATAATTCTCTGTGTATAAGTCCAAAAATTACAAAAGTTTTACTGGAAGTACATGTGTATTGCAGGAACATACTGTAAAAATTTTAGAATTTTTGGAGCTAATTTCGATTTATGAAAAATCGGAGAAGATTCGGCTATTATGGACTATTTAAATATAGTAAATCTATTTTAAAAATTTCGGAAAAAATATATGTTCAATATAAAACTATATTATGTCAAATCCTAGAAAAGAAATATTTTTGGATGTGATTTGGTATTTTTCATCTAAATGATGAGAAATGGATAAATAGATTTAATTAAAGATATGATGTCCAAAAATATGAAAAATGCGATTTATGACTTGAGACCCTTGAGCATGGTTTATGCAAGTATTTGATGAAGTGTTAGGGTCGGGTGTGAGGTGTTATAAAGTTTATGGCATTTTAGAATGCTTAAACTAGTTATTTAATAAAAGGAAATTAATTGAAATAATTGTTTATTAATATGATTAATGATTTAAATTATTTTTATAGGGCTAATAATATTGGATTAAGATATTATTAGTAGTATTTGACTGAAATGTTATTAAAAGGTTGATAACCTTAGCGTAAAATATTATTACATAATTAATAATATTCGACGGGAGATTAAAATAAGAGATTTATGTTATTTTTCAATATAATTGTTGAATTTGGTATTCAATGAACTATGTTATGCGTGTAATAGACTAAAATGAGAATTCAGGGTGCTGAATTAGATTTTGGATTACTGAAATAATTTCAGTTTACTGTAGCTGATTTTGGTATGCTTAAATGATGATTTCAGGATGCTGAAATGTAATTCGGTTTACTGAAATGATATTTCAGTTTACTGAAAGGTTATCTAGCTTACTAAGATAACATATAAAAGGGAAAACTTATAAATATAAGTTATAAGTGATAAAAAGATTATCAAAGTATAATGATAATACTAAGACTAAGGTGTAATGTCTAATACTTAACTTTGTGAGTGAAGATTAGACAAGTTAATATAAGGTGATGAGATTATAAGTAAGTAAATAAATATGGTGTTAAGATTATCTAATATTTGACTATGTGATTAAGTGTTAGATAGTATTATGAAATAAGGTAAAATATGCTAATTGAAAGATCAATCTTATACCTGATAGGTCTTTTCAATAAAGAGAATAAATTAAGTTGCGTAGCGGTAATTGACTATGTAAGACCCCGAATTTTATGAAATAAAAGTATTCAATTTTTCTTATAATTACAATTCAGTAAATGGTTAAATTGATAAAAAGTTAAAGTTATGGGTGAAATGTGAAAATTTTTCAAAATAAACAAGTGGTTATAAAATAATCATTGTTGTCGGGGAATATTCGTTGGTCGTGGAATATTCTTTCTGTCGGAGAATATTCGTACGACGGCGCAGCTATTTGTGGGCCCCATAACGAATAACTGTCGGATGAAGATAACGACAAAAATTGAGTTTTTATAATTAACAGTGTAGTTGTTACCGTTAACACTGTTGGAATACCCGGTGGTTAAAATACAGTAATACGCGTTGCTATACAATAGCACACTGTATTACACAGTATTTTTGAAATTATTGATTCTTACGTAAGAAGGCACTACTGAATAATTGTCACAGTAATTACTGTTCAATATTTTATTTTATTGATTCAATAATTGCTGCATTGATATTTTATATTATTGTTATTTCAATAATTGTTGCTGCACAGTATTTCTCATTATCAGATCAATAATTCATATTATTTGAATAATATTATTAGATAACATTATTGGTAATGTCTAGAAAGTTCTGTCTAAGGAGAGGTTTGGTTATCTAATTGCGCGCCAATAAGGAGAAATTCTTATTGGAAAGCCCCTTCTTTCCTTAGAATGGCCTGGTTGTCATAAATGTGATTCGGTAATATTATTTGTGAATAATTAATTATTGATTCATATGATAAGGAAATATTTATTTTATGTGAATATAAATGAGGGATATATTTTTGTGGTTAAAAATGAAGGAGTTAATGTTGAGGTGTTTTATCTGTTTTTTTGTCGGAACGGAGGTATTGAAAATTAAATTAGGGTTTTTAAGATATTTTGCGAGGGTTATAATTTTTAATCCGACCGTTGGATCTTGGTAATATTTGGATATGTTATACATATATAAGTTGAGTATATGTCTACAAATTTTGAACCGTTAAAAATGAACGTATGATTTGTTATGAATTTTACGAGATGACTGGTTCAGAAATTATTGAATTTTCGGAGTTAATCATTTTGGTAGAAAATTCTAGAATTGGTGGACCCCACTCTTGGTTGGTGATGAAATGTGCTGAGATTTTTATTCAAATATGGTGGATGGGAATAGTAGCAGGTAAAGCCATCAGGTTGCAAGTTAAGTCTGCTTCGGCGTGCTAACATTTTCCTATAAATAGAGGGCTAAGTTAGAATTGAAAATCACACCAGAAACATAAGCTTTCTCTCTTTCTCTCTCTATATTATGAAGCATATTTTGTGAGTATTTAGATACTTTGAGAGTTGCTATTCAGTACAAGTTTCCTTCGGCTTTGCATTCCAGTCAGAAATACTGCACTTTTGAGGTAAGGGATAGTAAGAGATTTTAAGGGTTGTTATATTTTTTAGTTTCATAATTTTTTTGACCTTCAAAAATTCTGGAAAAATTTGAAATGATATATTGATGTGTTTTCTTGATTGTGTCCAAAAATGGTGATTTTTGGATGTATAGATTGAGAGTTATGAATTTTATGAGAAAAGACTATTTTAAAAGTAACCGCTTATAATCCTTGTGGTTAACTCCAAAATTGATGAAATTTTTATTGGGAGTACATGTATATGATAGAAGTATACTCTGTAAATTTCAGAATTTTTGGACAAAAGTATAATTTTTGATAAATGTCTAAATATTCAGTTGTTTTGGCCATATGAAAAATAGTAAATGACTTTTAAAAATTCTGAGAAAAATATATGTTCACTATGAGACTATATTATGCTAAATCCCAGAAAATAAATATTTTTGGAACTGATTTGGTATTTTTCATGAAAATGGTCTAGTTATGAGTAAATGAATTAAATATGTTTTGTGAAGTAAGAAAATTGAAAAATAGAATTTTATGACTTGAGAATCCTATATGAGGTATATGCAGATTTTTGATGAGGGTTTTGGTTATTGGTGATAAAATCTTATGAGTTTGGCATTTTAGAATGATTAAATGCATTATTTAGTAAAGTGTAAACAATTAAAATAAATTGTTTATAAGCTTAAGAAATATTATTCTTTCAATATCATTATACCGAAATATTGGTATGTATTTTATTATGGAATTTCTACCTTTTTGTGTCGGGGTTACTATTCATGAGTTACTATTTATGAGTTACTATTCACGAGTTACTATTCATGAGTTACTATTCACGAGTTACTATTCACGAGTTATTATTCATGAGTTACTATTCACGAGTTACTATTCACGATAAAATTGGTTTCCTTTTTCTAACCAAATTATAGTTGATTTATGAATATTACTCTTGAGATTAAAACTATAAGTTTATCATATTGTTTTTATTATCATATATAACATTTTTATAACCCTGATGTTGAAATTCTCTTTCACTTGAGTGTAAAGATGAGTAGATTGTTGGTATGATCATGACTATGGGTTCTCTTTGACCAGTAGTGCAAAGATGAATTGTTAACTGGTATGATCATGACCATTGAATTTATAATTGAATATCTTTAGCTTAAGTGTAAAGATGAATTGATTAATATAGTTATAATTATTGTTTATATAAATTCTGAAATGATTATATATTTCTTTGATATATGAATATATTTGGCCGGTAGTGCAAATATGAACTGTTGAAGAATATCTTTGGCCTGTAGTGCAAAGATGAACTGTTGATGAATTTCTTTGGCCCGTAGTGCAAAGATGACCTGTTGTTGAATATCTTTGGCCAGTAGTGCAAAGATGAACTGTTGACGAATATCGTTGGCCTGTAGTGCAAAGATGAATTTATTAATATGATTATGAACAGGAACTGTGATTTGGTATAACCATAATCTTTGATGTTTCAGGTAAAGACATGTGAGGAAAATTATCTTCGTCCTGGATGCGAAGAGGAATTTAGAATTACAATTATGATTATGAGTTATTCATATAATTGTGAAAAGGAACTGTTAATTAATGTTACAGGGATAAAACATTATTGGTGGACTTTTAATGCGGAGAAGATAATAGACTTTGTGGTCTATTTGACTTTTCTAATGGTTTGCTCGTTCCGCTGCAACTATGGTTGAAATTTTTTATCATCTACCATATGTTCTAAATCTCTGATTTATTACTGATGAAGGCTATTGATAATTTAATTATCTTTAGTCATGATATTCTTTACTGGGCTAGTTGTGCTCACCCTTCTGTTTCACAGTTCCTTTCAGGTAATAAGAGTGTAGCTGGGTCGAGCGGGGGTAACAGGGGAATAGAACGGTGGTCATCATTTAGTAGTTATATTTGGTGAATCAAATAGGGTGAGGCGAACCCAACGTTGGAAGGATGTTTTGCCACTATCATACAAGATGTCTAATGACATATAACCTCGTGTCATCATAAGACAGGGTTGTGCACATCCACTTGCTGAGTATATCTACGAGCACCACCTATATAATCTTGGTGTTTGTTTGAAGTATAATTCTCAATTAGAAACAGTGGAAATAATGATAAGTCAAGAGATGACTCACCATTGGGAAGAATATGATAGTAAACTTCTTGTTTTTCTTTGGGGTCTATTGGATCAACCAAGGATAATTCTGTGGCCATATGATATCTATCATAACCTAGATGCATGGCCTCCCATATACGAAGGTTTCCTTGAGCACTTCCCAAAGATTTTAATTTCTAAAACAGTTTTTGACTATACCTTTATGTAAGGTGCCACTGTGAGGTGCTGTCCACGGTTGGGACATGTGTCACATTTGGTATATATTTGTATCCAAACTCACAGCATATGTGTTGTTGTATTTTGCACGACAATTGTTGTAATAAAGTTGTAGTTATTTTCTGTACCATGTATTTGGCGACTCAGAATAGGTTGGATGGAATGGACCTATTTTAGGGTCGTTACAGACTATGCAGGAAAGTTTCCTTAACTCAAATTCGAGTTATATTTCAAAGCATGTTAGTGAATGATTATTGATGATTATTCACGTCTAACCTGATTATTGATTTGCACTTAGTGCATGTTGCATATGTTCATCAGGTATGAAAGGCTGATCACCTTCATTACCCTAAGGTTCAGATAAAGTTATTTCTAGTCCTTGTTGACTTTAAACGTTATTGATTCAGTCATTCAATTATTGACATCTTGATTCATGTTCCTTCACAATTATTAAATTGTTGAAAACTTGAAAGCTTATTATTCTTTTAATCATGATATATCTTTATTGAATTTAAACTTGCTGGGCAAAGCAGTTGCTCACCCTTGCTAAATCATGATAATAAATTTCAGATAAAGGCGAAGGCTTGAAGAAGGACAGAGATAAAAGCAAAATACAGTAATAGATCGTTACAAGAATAACTATTTAGTTATCTTATTGTAAACCTTTGTAATTTTAAAGGTATGTATTCAGTTAAGGTTAATAAACCTGGGAAAATGTTATAGAATTATGTAAAATAAACAATATATATTTATTTGTTCCGCATTAGATGATAGAATAAGTATGATGATGAAGTACCGTAACGTACCAAGTCCGAGGTTCAAAGTACCCGGATTTGGGGGGTGCTACAGCTGGTATCATAGCTGTAGGTTATAAACCTTAGGTAGGTATACCTTAGGATATAACCGCGGAGAGGATGATAAGCAATAAACTCTGATCGAGTTTAAGGGATAAAAGATGAATTTAAGAAATTCATCATTAAAGTATAGAGAACGATAAATATGATTCAAAGAAGAATCTTAAAGAGCTATAAAGATAAGAATTCGGAGTTACCTGACTCCAGTAATAGAAATGAAAAGTGATACTAAATAGACGATGTCTATAAGATGAGAAATATTAATAAAATCATAATATAATATGATTAAAGAGAAGAATAAGGAGATCGTAATATAAAGCGATCGTATATATAAGGAGAAATGATTACCAAATAAGATCACGACGTGATCAGATTAAATCATTTAATAACATATGATATTTTAAGTGATTGGTATGATATAGCTTGACGCTATAAAGAGAAGATACTATGAAATGGTATAATGTAAACTCAGAAAAGAGTGGTAAATGTTAAGATGCCGATTAAAGAAAATTCGCATTAAGAAAAGAGAAAGTAAGAATGATGAGGGATTTCAATTGATGACTCATGTCAGCAGCTGAGTTGTATGATTTCTTGTATGGGCGGGGAATTTGTACTTGGTTTTAGAACCGCTTAGCTTCCTGGTTGATATAGTGATTAGGTTGAACAATTCTTTGTATGGGCGAGGAATTGTCCGCTTAGCTTCCTATATTGATTAGTGGCCGAGTTTGGTTTGACAACCACTTAGTTTCTGGTATTGATAATCATTGGAACCTAGTGTCGCGCTATTTGCTATATGCATGTTGATAAGGTGATTCTTTTCTCATGTGTATAACGAATTGATAGAGAATATAAGGTTAGTTACGAGTTCTTAAAACTCATACTTATGGTAAGTTCATGACTCATAATCATATGGTATGTTTTTTAACCCCTCAGCGAATGGACGCCTATGGTCTGACTAGGATAAGTTTCGAAACTCATATAATTGTGGAAAGTTCCTGAACTCATAATGTGTGGTAAGTTTGATGAACTAGGGTATGAGAAAGTTGTGAATGGAGAATTGAGGATGATAGAAATAGATAGACTTATTAAGTAATGGATCAGTAGAGAAATTAAAGTTGATGGTGGAAGCATATGTATTCCAAATCTTCTAGCTATGCTAGACTTCAAAGTTTTTGACATCAAGCTAAATTTGCACTGATGTGCCTTTCGAAATAAAATAAATTTTTGTTATCCTCAACATAGGGTTACAACTGTGTAGAAGTGGGCTTCGTACTACTAACACATTGTTACCCGTTGTGGCGTCATCAATGTATCATGGAACCTGATGCAGAATAATAAAAATGATAGAGATATCAATGCATAATTACCTAGTGTGGTATGTGATCTGAAGATCGTCAGCCCACTATGGAATGATGTAGTATGACAAAGTCACACAATGACGGAATCCTCAAACGGACTGTAAATACAGTATGGTATCATGACGTCATAAAATGATTTTAAGAATTTTAAAGAAAATTTAATGCCAACTAAATTTGACTAGCAATGTTTCGATTGAAATTCGAATTATTTGATATGCATCTAAGCAATTTGATTCAGCTAGATAAATGTTTATAAAATTCAAAGTATTCTTTGAAAGCTTATGCCGAACCAAATTGTTTTGGTGAGGAATCTTATGATAAGTCTGAGGTGAACAACCCTAAAAATGGGGATATACTAATTGGATAAAATATTCCAATCTAAGAACACATATAGTCGTTTCGATTACTAAGGTACAACAGACTGATCCTCTAAAGTACTCGCATCGGTAGTTTACCTTCTTTGTGATTGTAAACATACCAAATATAAAATATTTCAGAGGTAAAGTACCTTTCTTTCGTAATTGAAAGAGGTAGCAGGTAAAAATATCCCTAAACCTCAAAGTTCATGGCTTTTATGATCACTCAGACAGATATGAATTTTTAAACTCTTTAGAGTAATGTTGTGGTAGAAGGTGATGATGGATATGAAATATTATGAACTGGTTGCGTACGAGTAGAATCTGAGATGATTGAGTAAAGGTTATTATGACAACCTAGTTTTGCTGAATGTTTAGAAAATGTAAACTCCTAGTGAGTAGTTATGGTGAAATATGATAATAGATGAGAAATCCTCAAAGGAGGAAAGTGTAAAGGTTAAGTTAAAAACCTAGTTTTGATCAAGAGAATAAGCAGAGATTAGTATACTTTAATTTCGAGGATGAAATTCTTAGAAGAAGGGGTGAATGTGACAACCCGAGAATTTAGATAATTATTAAAATTCTAAAATGATGGATTAAAGGTTATAAGATGAACCTAGACAGAAAATAAGTGTATGGAATTGACGTTTCTATGAAGGAATTTTAAGGATTTTAAAATTTTTAAGAAGAACCTATATGGTTTCTTAATTGAATGAGAATAAAGAAATATGTGTTACAAAATTTCAAAACCCTAGAAATGAATTAATATGTACTTGAAAAAATATCGAGAATAAGGTATTACGATACCTGTAAATTCTATATGAACTGAATGGTCTAAGAAATGTTATATAAGTACATATGGAAATTTTATTAAGGAGATAAGATTTCACATGAAGAGATGTTATAAGGTTAAACGAAGATGAGTATATGTATAGAAATATATATACTTAGTAAGGTGCTAGATATATGTTAGCAAAAGGAATGATAAATTAAGTTAATGACATAAGGATCAAGATAAAACTATGTTAGTAATTAATATAGCTTGAGTGTTGGCCTTGACTGGCGAATAAGAATTTGAATAAGTATAAAGTCATTAGTTAATACGATTAGCAATGAGAAGGAAATAATTTAAAACTCAAAATGTGAGTTAGAGATAGAATGTTGAAGCACAGACTGCTTGGTTGCGTCCGGAACGTCAAGTTTAGTCAGAATGGACAGTAAACACAAAATGTGTAAAGGTTGCCTTTTGGTCAAAGTCAACAGTTGACTTTTTATGGAGAAAAGTCAAAATTAGTGTGAGAAGTAAAATATGAGATGAGATCCAATATGTAATATGTATATTGGTATCAAAACAGTTAGTAAATTAAATTCATATTTGAATAAATGATTGGATATATTAAATTATATATTTAATATATAAATAAATTGTTTGAAGATAATTTATGAAGAGGAAGAGGAAATTAAATTTAATTATACAATATAAATTGTATAACTTAAATAAGTTATTTAAATATGGTATGAGATTTAAATGACCTAAAGGATTATTTTTATTTAGTGGTCATAGAGTTAATTCAAGTGAATTAAAATTTAATGGACTAAGGAAGTTTTATTATTTAAACAAGCCCAATTAATTAATTAAGCATGAGACTTGTAGATAAAGTGATTAAGGGCAATTAAATTATTTAATCTAGCCCAATATGCTATGTATGAGACAAGTATTACAGGACCCAATTTAATTAGGGTTGAAAGCCCAGGTTAGTTTTTGTTAGTAAGTAAAACAAGTAAATTGCTAGCTCAATAGAATTAATTAAGGGCCCAAAACTAAGCCCACTTGTGAGAGAATAATAATATTAAAAATTATATTAAGTTAAGAGATATATTTTTATTATCTCAAGATATTAATTTTATAACTTAATTAAAACAAGTTTGATTGAGTTATAAAAATTTAGTGTACTAGAGTAATGATTTAAATTCTAAATATTTGAAATGGATACCCTAATTAAATATTTGGGGTGGGACAAGTTGAAAATAATTGGAATATGTTAATATTGCATGGCTCAAATGAATTTATGGGAAAGCCCAAAGGATGAATTAATGGCCTAACTTTAAAATCAATTAAGGATGGGCATTTTAAGCAATTAAATTAAATTGAGCCAACATGTGGGTCTAAGGCCACTTGGCCTATTTTAATTGAAGAAGGAAAAGGTGAGAGGTTGTCTAATATAAAGATAAGGAAGAAAGAGATAAGGATAAGATAGAAAAAGAAAGAGAGAGAAAGAGAAGAAAAAGAAAAAGATCGGCAAGATAGAAAAAGAAAGAGAGAAGAGAGAAGCCGAGAGAAGGAGAGAAGAAACGGGAGGAAGAGAAAGAGAAGAGGGAAGGGGCGGCAGCCCCCTTGTATGAGATGGAGAAGAAGATCCTCCATGGATGAAGATGAAGAAGAAGAAGAAGGAGAAAGAAAGGTATAAATTTTTTCTTTCTTCCTAAGCTTGATTTCCTTTATTTTTTTTGATTTGATGAAAGGGGGGTTTTTGATTGGACGTTCAAACCCCTATGATCTATGTGTTTTTCATGGATTCAAGTATAGATCTACACATATTGGGTGTTTATTTTGTTGGAATCAAAAAGGAAAAAAATAATAATTTTTCTAGTTTTGAAATCCAAAATTTCTATTTACTTTGAAAATCCACCGTTTTACATCTATAACTCCTTTTTGCGATCCCTCAAAGAGGGGTGCTAGATATATGTGTTTAGTAGTTAACCCAAGTGGTAGAACTCAAAAATCATGTTTCTAAAAATTTTGGGGTGGATTTTGTTGAAAACAGTCCCTTTTTTCAACTGTTTCGGGGCAGTCCGTAGCAGGGGCAATTTCGTCCACTTTTTGTGCTTTAAAAATTTTGGAAAAAATTGGAGTGGTAATATCAAAAGTTATGCAGGTTGTGTAAAAATTTGAGAATTTTTGGCTATACGGTTTGAGAGTTATGGATTTTACGGTGAAAGACTATTTTTATGAAGTCACCTGAATAACTCTCTATGTATAAGTTCAAAAATTACAAAAGTTTTACTGGAAGTACATGTGTATTGCAGGAACATACTGTAAAAATTTAGAATTTTTGGAGCTAATCTCGATTTATGAAAAATCGGAGAAGATTCGGCTATTATGGACTATTTAAATATAGTAAATCTATTTTAAAAATTACGAAAAAAATATATGTTCAATATGAAACTATATTATGTCAAATCCTGGAAAAGAAATATTTTTGGATGTGATTTGGTATTTTTCATCTAAATGATGAGAAATGGATAAATGGATTTAATTAAAGATATGGTGTCCAAAAATATGAAAAATGAGATTTATGACTTGAGACCCTTGAGCATGGTTTATGCAAGTATTTGATGAAGTTTTAGGGTCGGGTGTGAGATGTTATAAAGTTTATGACATTT
Organism: Panax notoginseng; assembly: GCA_016801055.1. NCBI lineage: Eukaryota > Viridiplantae > Streptophyta > Magnoliopsida > Apiales > Araliaceae > Panax > Panax notoginseng. The sequence goes on along the minus strand of CM029016.1, from coordinate 181,743,229 downwards.
TAGAATGCTTAAACTAGTTATTTAATAAAAGAAAAATAATTGAAATAATTGTTTATTAATGTGATTAATGATTTAAATTATTTTTATAGGGCTAATAATATTGGATTAAGATATTATTAGTAGTATTTGACTGAAATGTTATTAAAAGGTTGATAACCTTAGCGTAAAATATTATTACATAATTAATAATATTCGACGGGAGATTAAAATAAGAGATTTATGTTATTTTTCAATATAATTGTTGAATTTAGTATTCAATGAACTATGTTATGCTTGTAATAGACTAAAATGAGAATTCAGGGTGCTGAATTAGATTTTGGATTACTGAAATAATTTCAGTTTACTGTAGCTGATTTTGGTCTGCTGAAATGATGATTTCAGGATACTGAAATGTAATTTGGTTTACTGAAATGATATTTCAGTTTACTGAAAGGTTATCTAGCTTACTAAGATAACATATAAAAGGGAAAACTTATAAATATAAGTTATAAGTGATAAAAAGATTATCAAAGTATAATGATAATACTAAGACTAAGGTGTAATGTTTAATACTTAACTTTGTGAGTGAAGATTAGATAAGTTAATATAAGGTAATGAGATTATAAGTAAGTAAATGAATATGGTGTTAAGATTATCTAATATTTGACTATGTGATTAAGTGTTAGATAGTATTATGAAATAAGGTATGATATGCTAATTGAAAGATCAATCTTATACATGATAGGTCTTTTCAATAAAGAGAATAAATTAAGTTGCGTAGCGGTAATCGACTATGCAGGCAAGTTTCCTTAACTCAAACTCGAGTTATATTTCAAAGCATGTTAGTGAATGATTATTGATGATTATTCACGTCTAAACTGATTATTGATTCGCACTTAGTGCATGTTGCATATGTTCATCAGGTATGAAAGGCTGATCACCTTCATTACCCTAAGGTTCAGATAAAGTTATTTCTAGTCCTTGTTGACTTTAAACGTTATTGATTCAGCCATTCAATTATTGACATCTTGATCCATGTTCCTTCACAATTATTAAATTGTTGAAAACTTAAAAGCTTATTATTCTTTTAATCATGATATATCTTTATTGAATTTAAACTTGCTGGGCAAAGCAGTTGCTCACCCTTGCTATATCATGATAATAAATTTCAGATAAAGGCGAAGGCTTGAAGAAGGACAGAGATAAAAGCAAAATACAGTAATAGATCGTTACAAGAATAACTATTTAGTTATCTTATTGTAAACCTTTGTAATTTTAAAGGTATGTATTCAGTTAAGGTTAATAAACCTGGGAAAATGTTATAGAATTATGTAAAATAAACAATATATGTTTATTTGTTCCGCATTAGATGATAGAATATGTATGATGATGAAGTACCGTTACGTACCCAAGTCCGAGGTTCAAAGTACCCGGATTTGGGGGCACTACATATGTGTTCAGCAAACCCATGTTGAATTATCGACTATCCAAATGGCAGTTGATCCTACAGTAATTTGACAGCGTTTATGTGACTCAAAAGTCTATCAAAGGTCAAGAAATTGCGGATCAACTGGCTGCCGCACCTTCAGGGAATTTCAAACCTTTGGAAATATACTTCCCTGATGAAGGGGTAAGGACAGTTCAGTAACACCCTCAGGACGATACACACCAACCATGGAAGATGTATTTTGATGGAGTTGTAAACATGGAAGGCTCTGGAGCTGGAGTAGTTCTAGTATCCATTTCGGGGAAGCAGTATCCCGTTGCCGTCAAATTGCAGTTTGCCAATACCAATAACATAGCTAAGTATGAAGGCTGTATCATGTGGTTAAAACTAGCCCAATCCATGGGCGTCAGACGGTTAACTGTCTTTGGAGATTCCAAATTAGTAATCAAACAAACCACGGGAATCTATCACACCAAAGAGCTACATTTGCTTCCTTACCATCGGCAGGTTATACAGATGGCTTCGGAGTTTGAAGAAATATCCTTCCTCCACATTCCTCAGAATCGAAATGACTTCGCAAATGTACTAGCAACTTTGGCCTCCTTGATCAACATACTTGACAAGGTAGACATGCCAAATATCACATTTGCCCGGCAAAAGGCTCTAGCCTATGGGAACTACATTAGAGAAGTATCGGATGAACTGCCTCCCATCTAACACCCTTGGTATCAACATATCAAGGAGTATCTATGAGATGGATCTACGCCAGCTGAGGTGAGTCAAGCTGAAAGAAAGCGGATCCATCGAATGGCCAAGAAATTCTGCCTGAGTGGAGACACACTCTACAAAAGAGATGCTGGACTAGGCCTTCTCATATGTCTAGACAAAGATCAAGCTTAGAAGCTCATGGATGAAATCCATGGTGGAGTGTGTGGCCGACGCATGAGCGGCCCTCTACTTGTCACGAAATTCATAAGAATAGGGCATTATTGGCTCTCTCTCTCTCTCTCAAGGCTGACTGTGATGACCACGTCAAGAGATGTTACCAGTGTCAAATTCATAGGAAAGCTATCCACGCCCCTCCAAGGGAGCTCCATAATATAAGTTCACCTTGGCTCTTCTCAATATGGGGAATGGACGTGATCGGGCCCATCGAGCCCAAAGCCAGCAATGGTCATCGATTTATCTGCACCATGATCGACTACTTCACTAAGTGGGTAAAAGCAGCCTCTTCCCTCAGGGTTACTAAAGAAGTTATCATTGGTTTCATCAGAAATAATGTCATTTATCTATATGGACAACTAGAGGTGATTGTGTCAGACAATGCCAAAAACCTCAACAACCAAATGATGGAGGAGTTATGTAGTAAATTCCACATCAAACACCTCAACTCCGTTATCTATCGTCCAAAGATGAATTGTGATGTTGAAGTGACTAATAAGAATATCAAAATGATCATGCAAAAGATGTCCGCCAATCACAAAGGATGGCCTGACTTTTTGCCTCTGGCTCTATTAGCCTACAGAACGTCAATGTGCACTTCCACCGGGGCAACCCCTACTCATTAACCTATGGAATGGAAGCAGTGCTCCCCATAGAGGTGGAAATACAATCCCTCAGAGTGTTAATAGATGCCCAACTGGTTGAAGACCAATGGTTACAAGATCGGTACCACCAATTGTCTCTAATAGATGAAAGGCAAGCTGTAGACATCTTCTATGGTCAGTTATACCAATAAAGGATCGCTGGATCCTACAACAGAAAAGTCTGGCTACGGCATTTCAAGCAACATGACTTGGTCTTGAAGAAGGTTCTTGACAACCAAGATCAATCCAAAGGAAAATTCTCCCCAAATTGGGAAGGCCCGTTTGTTGTCAAAGAGGTATTGACAGGAGGAGCCCTCAGATTACAAGAAATGGATGGTGATGAATTTCCCCAACTTATCAAATTGGACACCGTGAAACGGTACTATGTCTGAAGTTACCTACAAACCAGCATCCTGGTTCTGGATCACCAGATCCCCAATCAGTTCAGGTTTTCAAAACCTTTCACTACATACAACCTTTCTTCACAACAGTTTGGCCTATCAAGGATAAACATACCATTCAACCAGCAACCTGGTTCTGGATCATTAGATCCATCACTCAGTTCAGGTTTTTAAAACCTTTCTCATTACATACAACTTCACCACTTCAGTTTGTCCCACTCGGGATCAAACATTTCACACCTTCAGTTTGTCCCACTCGGGATCAAATATTTCACACCTTCAGTTTGTCCCACCATGGATCAAACATTTCACACCTTCGGTTTGTCCCACTAGGGATAAAACTTTTCACATCTGCAGTCTGTCCCATAAGGGGAAAATTACGCAGACCTGATCTCCCCAATACACGGGAGTACATAGAGAGTCACTTTTATGGTCCAGTCTAACTACGGAAAAAAACAAAAACATCTCTACACCCTTTTCCCCACTCACAACTTTGAACCTTTTCACGCTAGAATCGAACTATACAGACTTGATCTCCCCTTTTCTCAATGGGAGTACGTAGGCAGCCATTCACATTGCGGTCTCACCCCTACCAAAACATAAAAGCTTGTCAATGGTACTGGGATCATCCTCCAAACCTTAAAACCACACATTATTGGCTTAGACCAAAGGGATGGAACTACCTGGTCTCCCCACACAAATGGGATAAAAAACTGGCGACCATCTAAGCTATGGTTGAGTCCTCAAAGAGAAACACCATTCCATAAGAGATGAAACTACCTGGGTTCCCCAATACAAAGGAGTATCGGCGATCATCTGTGGGGCGGTCAACCTTAGAAAGGAAAGCCACAATCCTCTCTAAAACCACATACAAAAACCAATCCCAAGACACTAAAGGGTAGGGAATATACAGATCAACGATCCATTCTGAAAGATCCTGAGATATCTAAATGTACATCCATCAAGGGAGAATTCAGAATACATCAAGATCACAAGCCCTAGAGAATAGGCAAATATCAAGTACGTAACAAGGCATAACTAAAAGGGAAGTGAATCAAAATATATTTCCTTGTCATATAATATTATTTGATATATACAATGTATCTTGTACATGACAAAAATGGCTAAGCTAGTCTATGCAGAAAAATCGAAGCCAATCTATTAATCAGTGGATATGCGTGCTATCAAATCTAACATGGCATCCCTCCTGAAAGAAGGGGGTAACTCTGTGAGCTCCTGTCCAAGGGTATCTACACGAGCCAAGATATCCATAGCCATCTGCATGGTGACACTATGCTCATCAATGAACGTGCTCATCTCTGCAATGATATTAGTAGTATGGGACCTCAATGTAGTAATATTTGTAATAGCGACATCTCGGGCAGATATAGCACCATCCCGCTCAATAACAACTGCTTAGATGATCTAGCCTCATCCCGCTCAGCAACAACGGTGTCTCTATGAGCTAAAGCATTATCTCTCTCAACTAGAGCGGCATCTCTACCAGAAATAGCTGTTAATCCCTAGCCTGATCCCTCTTAAAATATCATCAGATGTAGACTCTGCTCTAAATACTCTGCCAAATGTGGAGTCACAGTAGCAGGAATACTGGGGGAATCAACAAGAGCTGCTGACAACCCAGTAAATAGCTCATCCTCAGTGTGGGAATCAGTGTCCTCCATGGGCTCCCCACTGTCAGAATCACTCCTCGGCTATGTGGATATAACCCCAGCTGATGTAATCTCTGCCTCCAGCCATGCAGAATACTCTGCAGAACAACCTGGATGGCTAGTAGTAAAATTAGCCCTCTCATGTTGGGCCCAACAGGCATAAACCCTGGACAAATTCTCTGCTGATAAAAGTTGAGATGACATACGCTGACCCAATGCCCCTTCGAAGGGATGAACATCCTGAAACTGGTCGAACTGTGCCATCACAACCAGTGGATGATAAGTGGTCACACCCATTAAACCAACTAGGGGGAGATAATCCATGCCAGGTGCATGAGTAATGAAGCTGTAGGGAGAACTGAGCCCTGAACACGACAATATATCAAATGGATCCTCGATCCCTGCCAAGAATATCTACCAAGAAGCAGCGTTTGTACACTCTGCCGGCTGAAAGGAGCAAGACATAGCTATCTCATGGGAAAAATAATACCCATGACGATGGAATGTGCCAATCGATCTCAAGTATGCCATAAACCATACGTACAGCAAGACTGAACTACCGATAAATACCCCCGCAGAATGGGACTGGCAATACGTGGCCGACCTCAATGTCTCTGCCACAATCATCGGTAAAATGGTATGTCCCTCCCGGAGAGCCCGCACTACCATAATTACGCCAATGTCTAAATGGTCCATGTATAATGGAATGTACAGATACGCCTCCAGGCACATCAAGAGTACATCTACTATGGTAACGAGCCAATCATCCTCCGACGTGGTGAAATCCCCGAAGTGCTGTATATAACTGTCCAAAGAGCCAAATCTATAAATCAAAAAATGCATGGACAGTACATGCCCTGAGGAGATCTCATCCAGGGCAACTTTGCGCCTCAAACCAGTGAGGGTCATAAATTGTCAGCTCATATCTCCTACAAGCATCCGAGCACAAGGCCTGTCCAACGACATATCTATTAGTCGCTCGTACTCCTCTAAGGTAGGAGTCAACTCCTGGGTCTCAAACTGAAACACCTGCCTATCCGGTACCCAGTGCTCCAGTATGACCTCTACAAAACCAAATCGAACCTGGAACATCAGGAGGGTCACAAAGTGCCGTAACATCTGATCTACGGTCACCCGATCTAGGGATGAAAAACTATCATACCACGATCTCAAACAGGAGGCCACCAATACTGGTGGGGTATGATTAACGCGGCTAACTATCGATGAAGACATCTGTAGGGTCGTGTCATAAGACCATCCAGGGGTCAATGTTAAACATCTCTGAACATACATATGCATAACATAATACATGCATGATAAATAATAGATGGCAATATGATGTAGGGAATGGAAAACAGTATACATACATTCCTAAGTACATCATCATCTAAATATATCATCTCTGTACACAGCTAGAAAATACAGGGAAATGGGGCACAGCCGCCCAACAACTAATAGAGGCCTATCAAAATATAAATTGGGAATAGGGCACAACCACCCAGTATCTAATAGAGGCTTTTCAAAAGATATAGCGGGAAATACATCAGAAGAAGTCAATAGTATTGATGTCTACATCATCCAACCTATCTATCTGATGTAACTCCTCCTGAGTCACTGTATCTCTGCCAAGAGGGATATCAGGCTGATGCAACGGAGGATCTGTATCGACAAATCCATCTTAATATGGGCCAGCCCCTGAGCTAGAAGGATCAAAAGTATCCGCCTCAGAAGGATCTCTGCCTAAATGCCAGATAAAAAAATACGCCTGATCCAACTGTCGGGTCAAACTATTAATCTGCGTCAAATGAATAGGCTCTCGGATGCAGGCAATCAAATCCGTCATCATCACGGATTCAGGAACCATATCCCCCATAAACTGTGTGGCGCGAGTCTGGGCTCCGATGGTATGAGGACACCACCAGCGGTAGAATGCCTCCTGAGTAAACGGTCCCTCTAACAAAGCAAAGCCATCAACTCCCTCCAATGGGATATCACTGTTCGGCGGCTGCGACACAGGCCAATAACGCCTGGCAGGAGGACAGATTGGTACACGGATCTCTCTTGTGGTGCTCATGATAGCACGCTCTCCTAAATAGAGCTCTCATCCTTCATCCGTGAAGAGAGGAATCCGACGGGTGGACATCACATACTCGACACCAGTCGGGAAACCACCCTCAAAGCCAACTGTCAAATGGTCCTCAAAGTAAGGAACCCATGTGATGACATTGGCTGTTAACAACTCCAACTGTAAGCGTGAATGGGTGAAACCCTCAGCTACAGGAACCTCCACCAGTGTGGAGTGATGCCACCGTCGTCCCCGTAGATAGGTGTCTAAACCTAACAGGCTAATGGGATGCAGACATGGAAGCCTCTCATAGGCCCAAAGCTACCAATACAAAATTAAATATTTGTGGTCAGTAACACTCTTAACCCGAATAAGGGAAATCAAAAGAGAAATACTCACCAGCAGGAATGGCTGAAATCCTAGCGAAGCCTCTGTCAAGCCCTACGAACGCATGTGCATTCCACTAAGGAAATAGGCAAAAGTATAGGAGCCCCAGTCAAACTCTCCAATACGGCCCACCTCCCGCGTGGCGCTGACTAAAGCAAATGACACCGTAAAAGAGTTATCTACCAGGAAACAACCCCAAGGGATGATTAGGAACAATCGCCAACGAATGCGATCTCTGACTTTCCTATCATCGGGTAGTGGTTCACTCAACACCCCACTCATAGCGTCTACACTTAAAGGACCAGTGCAGACTGTCGTGCCTTTGATTGCCTCAGCCTGGACTCCTAGTAAGGATCTGACGGCAGTCGGGGAAATGTTAGCCACACAAGGCACTGGCGCCCCAAAAAACTCCATACGGTGATAAACCGTCAATCTATCGGCGTCATCATCACCTCACAATCCAATAAATAGAGAGACTGAGTCTGGTAAAACTAGTGCTCAGACAATGCCCTGAGGTAACCCCAGGGACAACGACGAGGGAGGATGGAAAAGAACGCCTCGAAACCCCAAGCATGCACAATCTCTCGATTCTCTGGATGAAGAGTATGGTTCACAGAGTGTATACTGAACCAATTCCCTCGAGGCTGCGTAAAGCTGGGAACCTGCATCACAAATACAAATCAATATCAGAACCCTTGCTCCCCATCAAAAGGAAAAAGGAAGATCAAACACAACTTTACCTCGTTCGCATGCAAATAAATCGAGGGGTAGCAACTCAAATCATCCAAAAGCTCTGGATTTGTCACATTTATGGCTGGTGACTCTCTGCGGGGAGTAGAAGTAGTAGGAGTGGGAGCCGCAACCAGTACATCTTCCTTCTCGTCCTCAACATCTGGTACATCAACCCGGATATGATGAATCACAGACTTTGTCAACTGACGAGGCTGTCGGGCTAGATGAGGCCAAGGCACATCAGAAGCTCTCCTCCTTACACCTGAAGAGGTCCTACGGGAGCTACTCGACTGGTCTGGATCTATATATGTAGACAAAAGTCTCCAAATCACCTCAAAAAGGGTGTGGTAAATTCTGACCTGGAGCTTTTTAAATGCATTTTATGTCTATATGTAGGCATGCATTACTTTAACATACACCTATAGTAGAGTTAAAAATGTATGTCTATTCAATTCCTAGACTCATGGAAAAATTTTGCCAGAGTCTCCTTTGTAAAAAGGACTATCCACATGCACGTAGGCATGACTAGGTGGCCATTTAGTAGCACACCAATCCACAGTCATAAACATCTTATATGCAAAAAAATATCAAAGTCACAATCTATAAGGGTAGCCTAATTACTAGGATTACTTTGTTCTATAACCTTTGCTTATTTGTCCTCAAATAAGATGAGAAGTAGCAGAAAAAGATGCCAATTTGACTACTTCAAAAGCCAAATTTTTTCACATCAATATGTTCAGCATGGTTAAATACTAACATTTATTGTGTTGAATATTTTTTGTCAAGTCATATGAGCATGCATATTCACTACTATGTGTCTAGAAGCATTTCATGTGATAACTTACTTTCTAACGGTCAAAACTGGAAAAGAAGACATGCATACGTTACCAGGATAGTGCAGAACACTTGTACAGTGACAGATTTTGTAGAAAATAGTCCGAACTCAGCAGATTTGTAGAAGAACTCTCAGATTCTCTATGTGGCGTCAATTGAAAATGACTTGTAAAAGGGAAAGGCCGGCAAAATAGACCCACGAATGGTCGTGGGTCTACCTGCGACTACTGTAGGTCCACCTGAAGCTATCCTAGGTAGGTCCCACCCCCTCTGGAGAGATCAAATTTGAGTTATAAAGGAGGTCCCACAAGCTAAAAAGTCAAATCAAGAAAAAAGACGTTACGCGATTAAGCGAAAAAGCCTGAAATCTTGATTTTTAGAGACCAAACTACGGGTCTATATATCACTCATTGATATTCACCTAAACATAGGGTTCACAATGCTAATGATCAGAGCTATTGCAAGTTACACTAGGCAATAACTAGAGAAGGTCCAATGCCATTAACTTGGGGTCGTAATTCCAATCACCAACATACATTTCATCAAAAGTTTCTCCTCAGCGGGATTTCGTACATGTTCAGCTGTTGAAGTACATTTTAACGAAGGTCAAGCAGCCTTTACGTCATCAGTCGTTGGCAATTAAATCCAGTGAAGCAACAAAGGTGGTCTGATGTTCACCCGTTGAAGTACATTTCAGCAATGGTCAAACAGCCTTGACGTCATCAACCGTTGGCAATTAAATCCAGCAAAGCATTGGAAGTGGTCCGATGTTCATTCATTGAAGTACATTTTAGCGAAGGTCAAGTAGCCTTGACGTTTTCAGCCGTTGGCAATTAAATCCAGCAAAACATCGGAGGTGGTCCGATGATGTTCATCCCTTGAAGTACATTTCAGTGAAGGTCAAGCAGCCTTGACATTTTCAACCGTTGGCAATTAAATCTAATGAAGCATCGGAGGTGGTTCGATGATGTTCACCCGTTGAAGTACATTTCAGCGAAGGTCAAGCAACCTTGACGTTTTTAGCCGTTGGCAATTAAATCCAGCGAAGCATCAGAGGTGGTCCGATGATGTTCATCCGTTAAAGTACATTTTAGCGAGGGTCAAGCAGCCATGACGTTATCCACCGTTGGAAATTAAACTTAGCGAAGCATCGGAGGTGGTCTGATGATGGTGGCCATTGAAGGACATTTTAATGAAGGTCAGGCAGCCCTGACAACACAAACTGTTGGCAGTAACTCCAACAGAATACTGGAAACACCTGACAATACAAACCAGGAAAAACCATCCTTATCGGGGAGGACTGATGATGGAATTTGTTATACAAATTTTCATCAGACAGAGCATAACTCCTCAAGAGTCTCTCGTATATGAGAAGAACATCTTCGGTGAAAAGTATGCACTGAGGGTTAAGGACTTTGGTTATAACCCCAATGTTAACATCCTCCGGTCTCATTTAATGGAGTAGCCTCCATTCCATACACTCAGCATACATTTGCATCATGCGGCATTACATTTGCATCATGATTATCTTGTCACATTTCAAGTGTCTAGTGGTCTTTTTCTCTTATCCATGTCATTACATTGCATGAATATGATAAAGAGTGGCATCTGTAGACACTCAAAATTTTGCATTCCTATTACTAACCTTGATGGAGGGCAAAATCGTCTTCCAGAGATAACCCTGGAAGTCAAATCGGCTCAATCCTAGAGACAACCCCGAGATAGTCAGTTTTCAATCTCGAAGATAACCCCGAGATACTTAGTTACAATCCCGGAGACAACTTCGGGAGTTTCAGTTCAAACCTCGGAGACAACCCCGAGGGATGCAGTTGCAGTCCCGGAGATAAGCCTGGGAGTTTTAGTTCAAACCTCAGAGATAACCCCGAGGGATGCAGTTCCAGTTCTAGAGATAACCCCGGGAGGTCAAGACACCTCGAAGATAACCCCGAGGCCATTTAATCAATTTAACCCTTAATATTTCAAAATAATAAATAGAGAGAATTTAAAAGATGAGGATACCTCGCTTTCATTTCCGTTTCCAACTCCCAGGTCATTTCCTCAATAGCATGGTTTCTCCACAAAACTTTAACTTGTGGTATGACCTTCGTGCGTAGGACATGCTCCTTTCTATCCAAGATCTTGACAGGTACCTCCTCGTACGTTAAGTCTTCAGCTATCTCGTCCGGTTCTAACTCAATAACGTGGTCTGGGTCTTTCACATATTTACGTAACACAGATATATGAAAAACATTATGAACACGAGACATACTTGGAGGTAACGCGAGTCTATAGGCCACATTTCCTACTCGGTCAAGAATCTAAAATGGACCAATAAATCGTGGATTGAGCTTTCCTCTCTTTCCAAATCTTGTAACTCCTTTCCATGGAGCCACACGCAACAATACATGATCCCCAATGTCAAATTCCACGTCCTTTCGATGAAGATCCGCATAACTCTTTTGTCGATCCTGTGCCGTTTGTATACGTTGTCGAATCGCTTGGATCTTCTCTGTAGTCATTCGTACCAACTCTGGTCCTAGCAATGTTGCTTCTCCCACCTCATCCCAACATACTGGAGAGCGACACTTTCGTCCATATAATGCTTCAAATGGGGTCACACCTATACTTGCCTGATAACTGTTATTGTAGGAGAATTCCACCAATGGTAGGTACTTATCCCAACTCCCTTTGAAATCTAGGACACAAAGTCTTAATAGATCTTCAAGGGTTTGAATAGTTCTCTCTGATTGTCCGTCCGTTTGAGGATGGTATGCCGAACTAAATCATAAATCTGTGCCCATAGCTTTTTGCAAGCTAACCCAAAATCTTGAAGTAAATCTTGGGTCACGATCCGAAACTATGGATACTGGCATGCCATGCAGTCTTACAATCTCATCTACGTATATACGAGCAAGACGTTCAAGGGAATAAGTCTCCCGTATCGGCAAGAAATGAGCAAACTTAGTTAATCTATCAACAATAACCCAAATAGCATTTATGCCTTGAGAAACCGTGGGAAGACCCGTAACGAAATCCATGGTAATGTGTTCCCACTTCCATTTCGGAATCTCAAGTGGTTGCAATGGACCCTTTGGCACTTGATGTTCCACCTTTACACGTTGACAAGTTAAACACCTCGAGATAAACTTTGCAATCTCTCTCTTCATATTATTCCACCAAAATGTATGTCGAAGATCACGATACATTTTGGTACTTCCAGGATGGATTGCAAATGGTGTATTGTGTGCTTCTATCATTATCTTGTACTTCAAATCAGAATCGTTAGGAACACAAAGTCTGGAGTGGACTCGAAGTATTCCTTCTTCATCGATTCTTGCTTCTAGAATAGCACCTTCTTGCACTTTCTTCTTCATACGCATCAGCTCCGGGTCTTTGGTTTGAGCAACTTTAACTTTATTAATTAAAGTTGGTTCTATGCGTATACTTGACATCATCGCACTCGTTCCTGCATATGATCTTCTGCTCAACGCGTCAGCTACCACGTTTGCTTTTCCAGAATGGTATTGAATAGTGTGGTCGTAATCTTTCAATAGCTCGAGCCAACGTCGTTACCGCATGTTGAGTTCTTTTTGAGTGAAGAAATATTTGAGACTTTTATGGTCTGAATAAATCTCCACTTTCTCCCCATATAGATAGTGCCTCCAAATCTTTAGCGCGAAAACGACTGCTGCCAACTCTAGATCATGAGTAGGATAATTTCTCTCATATTCTTTAAGTTGTCGCGAGGCATAGGCTATAACTTTCCCACGTTGCATGAGAACACATCCTAGCCCTTTGCCTGAAGCATCGCTGTAGATAACAAATCCATCCGAACCAGATGGTATGGTCAAAACAGGTGCCGAAATGAGTCTCCTTTTAAGCTCTTGAAAACTCTTCTCGCATTCCTCGCTCCATACGAATTTGATATCTTTTCGAGTTAGCTGAGTTAACGGGATAGCGATTCGAGAAAACCCTTCCACGAATCTCCGATAATAACCAGCTAAGCCTATAAAGCTACGTACTTCGGTCACCGTCTTTGGTTGCTCCCAACTTTATATTGCTTCAATCTTCGCCGGGTCAACAGATACTCCATGTTTTGACACCACGTGCCCTAGGAATGCCACTTCCTCAAGCCAGAACTCGCATTTCTTTAACTTAGCATATAACTTGTTTTCACGCAGCCTTTGGAGTACCAGTTTCAAATGATGCTCATGATCTTCACGGCTTTTGGAATATATGAGGATGTCATCAATAAAGACAATAACGAACTGATCCAAATAATCCTTGAATACTCGGTTCATCATATCCATGAAAGCCGCAGAAGCATTACTCAATCCAAAAGACATGACTAGGAATTCATAATGCCCGAACCAAGTTCTGAAGGCAGTCTTTGGAATATCCTCAGTTTTAACCTTTAGCTGATGATATCCAGAATGAAGATCGATCTTTGAAAAGAATTGTGCTCCTTGTAACTGGTCAAACAGGTCATCAATACAAGGTAGCGGATACCTATTCTTAATAGTGACATGGTTTAATTCCCGGTAATAATACAAAGTCGCATACTCCCATCTTTCTTCTTTACAAATAAAACAAGAGCACCCCAAGGAGATGTACTAGGACGAATGAAACCGATGTCCAACAACTCTTGTAGTTGGACCTTTAACTCCTGAAGTTCAATATGAGCCATTCGATATGGGGTTTTAGAAATGGGCTTTATACCAGGTTCAAGATCAATAAAGAATTCAATTTCACGTTCCGGGGGTAGACCGGGAAGTTCTTCAGGAAATACGTCAGGAAAGTCAATAACAACAAGAATATTATTCAAATTTGACGTGTCTTTATTCAAATCCATAACATGGGCTAAGAAAGCTTGACATCCGTTTTTTAATAAACGAATGGCTTTATGGCTTGATATAATAGGGATTGATTTTAATGGCTTAGTTGCTTGAATTCGTACAACAGGTTGGTTAGGAATATGAAAACTAACAACCTTACGAAAACAATCAATTTTGGCATGATGAGTAGTTAACCAATCAATCCCTAAAATTACATCAAAAGCAAGTATCTTTAAAGAGATAAGGTCAACAGGTAATGTGATGGTGCCAACTTGGATCAAACAAGATTTATAAACAGTGGATGTGATGAAAGTTTCTCCTAACGGAGTCTCCACAGATAAATCAAAGTCTAACTTCTCCTGAGTCAAGTTTAAAGGTTGAGCACAAGCAGGAGAGATAAAAGAATGGGTAGAACCGGTATCTAATAAGGTATAAACTTCGCATGAATTTATGATTAGCTTACCCGTGATCACCTCGCTTGGGTTCCTCGCATGTTGACCAGTCACGACAAACGCTCTTCCAGGAACCGTTGACTTTATCTTTTCTGGGGCAGCTTTTTGAGTCACCATCCCCGCTGGACTTGGTTTTGCTACAGTGCAATCTCGAGCGATATGTCTTTCCTTTCCACAATTATAACATACCTTAAACTGTTGTGGGCAGTTTGGGCTGATATGTCCTTCTTTTTCGCACTTATAGCATATAACCGGTGGTCGTTCTCTCCCTTGGAACCAGTTGCTACTGGTGCTGACGTTTTCGTATTGTCATTGTTGAATCTCCTCTTTTTAAAATCTCCTCCTGACTCGCTTCTTTTATTTTCATAGCCACGATTACCACCAGAGTGGTTGCCGTTCTTGTCTGTATTTTTCTTTCTCCGCTGGTTATCATTGTTCTGATGACTGCTGTCACCGATATGATTCTGGTTGTGGTCCCTCAGTTGACCGTACTCGTTATCTCGCTCTAATAATTGAGCCCTGTTGACAACATCTGAATAGAGAGAAAATTTATGAGAAATGAGATATTGACGTATGCCGGGTTTCAAACCTCTCAGAAACATCCTCGTCATACGTTCCTCATTCTCCACCAAATGAGGTGCAAACCTGGACAACTATGCAAACTTCGCCTCGTACTGAGATACCGTCATATTATTCTGCTCTAGTCTAATAAACTATACCTCTTTCATATGACGAATACTTTTAGGAAAGTACTTATCATTGAACCGTTTCTGAAATGTCTCCCAAGACATGCTGAGTGCGGCTGGATGGGTACGCTTCATAGACTCCCACCAGTAGTTTGCCTCGCCACGGAACATAAAGGTGGCGAATGGAACCTTCTGTTCCTCCGTGCACCCAAGACATCGAATATATTGGTAATTTGCTTGACCCACGTTTCTGCCATGATCGGATCTGGCTTTCCCTTAAATTCTGGTGATCCCAATTCTTTGAACTGTTTGACTGTGACAAACCATTAATTGCTATCATTTCCTCCTGTATTTTGAACACGAGTCTCCCTCGTCTGGTTTTGCATAAATTGCAAAAAACTTCTAAACATTCCATCGTTCATCATCTGCTCATTGGTGTTGTTCACAGGAGGAACATTGCCAGCCTGTTGCACGTTCTCCTCGTTGGTAAGCACCGGTGTCTCCACGGTCTCATTTACTCCACTGTTAACATTCTCAGTCGACATTTTCAAATACTGCCATAAAACAAGTGTTAATTAAATAAATTAACAAATCACATAATACCCCTATATTATGACTGACCAATAAATAAGCTTAGGTAGGACACACTAGCGAATGATTTATTCGTCTCTCCCCTCCTAGTTCTATTCTCCGATCTCCGCCAGAGATCATATCCCTAAGCTCTGATACCAACCGTGAAGCCCCCAAAATAGGTATACAACACCCATTCTGAGTCGCCAAAATACATGGTACAGAAACAACTAAATCTTTACTGTTACAACATAAGAACTGTGAGTTTAAATACAAATATTGTCATCTAGACAATATCCACACTCAAATAAGTCCTCATCACAATTATTGATACATTATTTCACAAAAATAGTGTGGACTACTAAAATAACTTCTAGAACCATCATTCCATACCCCAACTAGTACTTGCTACATTCTCGCCTCCTGAGAAAAATGGAACAAAAAGGAAAAGGGTGAGCTCAACTAGCCCAGTAAAGAACATTATGACAAGGATAATACAGAACAAATTATCGTTAGTCTTCAACAGGGAAAAAATCGAATAGAATACAATAGACAACAAGTTTTAAATCAATAACTGCAGCGGAAACAACAAACCATTAGAAGAGTCAAGTAGAGAATGAGTTCTACTATCTTCTAATATTTAAAAGTCCATCATCAATATTTTATCCCTGTAACAATAATCAATAACCATCTTTAATCAAATATTCATCTTTGCACTACAGGCCAAAGATATTCATTTGTATCACCAGTCGGTCATGTTCATCTCAACACCTGTTCATCTTTGCACTACGGGCCAAAGATATTCATCAGTTAATCATTCATGTTTGCACTATAGGCCAAAGATATTCAGTAATATCATTATTTAGGACTGAGGATGATGAAAAATATCTTAAAGAAAACGAATCCAGTGAAATAAAATAACAAATATTAAGGATTCGTATTTCGATTTATCCATGTCCAAAAATACCTTATAATTATTCATAGTGAAGTAAAATTCAAGAATGATCAAAACATGGATACAATCAAAACTAGTACCCAGAATAGATATTTTGGACGAAAAGAAGAAAATTTTATTTTTCGGTAAATAGTAACTCGTGAATAGTAACTCATGACTAGTAACCCCGACGTGAAAGTTCTAAATTTGATAAATATTTCCAACCAATATTTCGGCATAATGATATTGAAGAAATAATATCATTTTCGAATAAAATAACATCCCTTACCTCGTAAAGACAGTACTGCTGGTCGGAATGCCGGTATAAGGCTGAAAGAAACTTGCTCTGATGAATAGAAACTCTCAAAGTATCTAAATACTCACAAAATACACTCAATAATCTAGAGAGAGAAAGAGAGAAAACTTATTTCTGGTGTGATTTTCAATTCTAACTTAAGCACCTATTTATAGGAAAATGCTAGAACGCCAAAGGAGACTAAATAATAAAATATTATTATTACAAAACTCATTTCTACGCATGCCTAAAGACCAATTCAGCCACCAGCCATCCTTGACCCAAATTAGCAGCCCACATGTGTTAGAATAAAAGTGGGTCCCACCCATAATTAATAAAAATCATTTTATTTTCCAAAACTTCAATAATTCATAGAAAATAACCCTTTTATCAGAAAATTCGAATCTCGCTACTTTTTATAGGAAATTCAATTCTCTACAACTTTACAGAAGAAAGTTTTTCTAAATTCCAAATAAAAATTGACCGAAATTCATAAACGGGCGATTTTACAGGCTATAATCAAATTTCAGTCAAGAAATGAGGTCCACCGACACAAAAAACATGTGTTAATCATTTAATACAACAAAAAAAATACTCTTCCTCCTCATATACTCATATATCCCACATTCATTGTAAAACTATCACCATTATTATATTATTAAATATAATAATAAATTATTTTATCATAAAAGATAAAATATCATTTTTTAATAATTGTCACTTAAAAAATTTTCTCCATCTATATCCACATAAAATTAATATTTTCCTCATCATATAAATCAATAATTAATTATTCACAAATAATATTACAGAATCACAGTACTGGTAACCAGGCCGTTCCTAGGAAAGAGGAGGCTTTCCAATAAGGATTTCTCCTTACTGGCGCGCAATTAGATGACCAAACCTCTCCTTAGACAGAACTTTCTAGACATTGCCAATAATGCTATCTAATGATATTATTCAAATAATATGAATTATTGATCTGATAATGGGAAATACTGTGTAGTGACAATTATTAAAACAACAGTAATATAAAATATCAACGCAGCAATTATTGAATCAATAAAATAAAATACTGAACAGTAATTACTGTAACCATTATTGAGTAGTGCCTTCTTACGTAAGAATCAATAATTGGTGCAATACAGTGTGCTACTGTGCAACAATGCGTATTACTATATTTTAACCACCGGGTATTTCAGCAGTATTAACGGTAACAACTACGCCGTTATTTACAAACAACTAATACTTGTCGTTTTTTTCATCCAATCGCTTTCCGTTATGGGGCCCACAAAAGACTGTGCCGTCGTACGAATATTCCCCGACAACAATGAATATTTTATAACCACCTACTTATTTGAAATATTTGCGCATTTTACCCATAACTAATCTCGTTAATCAATTTAACCCTTACTATTTCAAAATAATAAATAGAGGGAATTTAAATTTCATTTATTAATAATTTGGGGTCTTACACATAAGAATTCAATTAAAAGAAAACAAATGATAAATTTTTAAAGATTTATAATTTAATTTATCCAGAATTCAATAATGTCTAAATTGTCAACAAGATACTACTTTGTGGAGTACAAGTCAAGAATAATATTGTATCAAAAATGATTTGGACCGGAAAAAATCAATTTTTATCATGAATAGTACCTTGAGTGAATAGTACCCCATGATTAGTGTAAGAACCCGAATTTTCAGAAAATATTAAAATAAAAATTTAGTAGATAAAATTCTTAAAGCATGTGAAGGGTTCAAATAAAAATATATAATGGGTTACGTGGTATGTGGTATTGTGTTACATAGGGTAATATGCGCTATGTAATAAGTGTGGCTGTGTTTAATAAATATATATCATTATTATATATTTGTTGTAGAGGTGAATTAGTAAAGAAGATGGATAAGATTTATCTATCGATATTAAATAATTTATGTGAAATTATTTATAATAGTAAGTTGGTGACATTATATATCTTTGATAATCACCAATTTCACGAGTATTTGTACGAGTACGTATCAAGTCTAAGGTAGTGCAACCGTACTCTTTAATGGTGAATGTATAGGAGCTGGGCTAAACGATTCCTTCAGAGAACAGAGGTATATACGAATTAGTAACCGATCTAACTCACTGTGAAACAGTATAGACGAGATGGAAACTAATTTGTTCGTTATTTATGGGAAACCACTCAGTGTACTATATTAAATACCATTAATGACTCGATGTGTGCTAGGTTTGGACTTGTATATGTGTACGTCATTGACGAGAGAAGAAAATTAATATACCTTTAATTTGGTTAGAGAATTATTAAGTAATTCGATGCATGACAAGAAGTGAAGATTTAAGGAATGTATGTATGCGTTATATATATACACAGCGGATCAGGTCTGGACTCCCGGACTTGATCAAAAACGGACCCAAATTTTATTTTATTTTTGTTTTTTTTAAATAACTAAAAAAAATATTTAATATTTTATGGAACTGAAATTTTCTATAATGCAATGTTTGGGGGTGATTTGAATACCTATATCAAAAAATGGTGGTACAGTCTGCACAGACTGTACATACATATTTTGTTATACGTACCCAAATCATACCCAAAAGACTGTATTATGAAAAAAAATTTAATTCCATAAAATATTAAATATTTTTTTTAGTTGTTTTAAAAAAAAAGCAAAAAAAAAAAAAGAGTCCGGACGGAATAAAGTTCGGGCGTCCGGACTGTAACCGAACTATATATATATATATATATATATATATATATATATATATATATATATATAAATGAGATCTTTATAGTTAGCTAACTATTAAGGGAAATGGAGTTTGAACTTAAAGTTAATCTATAAATCATTGAGAAGGTTGTGAACATCTGAGTTCAAAAAAATGGTTACTACAGACTCATATAAAGGTCATAAATGGTGAATTAAGATTATGTGTTGCATAAAAAATAAAAGGAATTGTCTTGGGACAATCAAATAATTATACGTATAGTGTATAATTTAAATAATTAATAGAATAAATATTAATTATTCTAAGTGTAAAGGTTGTGCATACTTTAAGTATGTAATTATTTAAGTAAGCTAAATAATTTAGCATTCCGGTAAAGTGTGACATAAACTCTATATTACATAAATAGTAAAATAATATGGAATTGGAAAAAAGCCAAAGTGACCTAAACCCTAATATTTTATTAGAGAAATAATGAACTTGAGTTATACATAACTCCAGTAAATGAGTTAGACGAGCCTTGTATGGTCTAAATATTAAAGTTAAGCCAGACTGAAGGTTTAACCGAATTTAATAAAAGAGAATTAATGATTAATAATTATCATTATTATATTTATGTGTAATATGAATTAATGGGTTGAAAGTACCTAACTGAATGATATTTAGCCCAATTAAGATATTAATGTGGACATTATCATTAAATAGTATTTCATGTCAGTATGTGTAATATTGAAAATATGGGTAGTAGTAATATATAATACCTATGGCTTAAGAATACATAAAGTGTGACATTTAATTGGGACTAATGATATACAAAAATCAGATGGTAAAAGTGATTAAATCATAGAGTTGATTTAAATAAGTTTTGTTATCTCATCCTAGGTGATGAGATAATTATATGTGTACTCTAAAAGATGAGAGTAAATAAATGTGTTATTAAAATATTTATTTCAATACCAATGTATAAGTAAATAGTAAAAGGAGTTATTAAGTTATTAGTGAGCAATTAAATTAAGTCCACACATGTTATAAATATTAAATTATGAGTATATGGATTATATGATGTAAGTACATAAATAATTCCTAACTTTACTTGGTGTAGTAGCACTAACACATTAAAATTATATTTTTAGAATATAAGGAACCAAACTAAGCTTTAGTTGCTGAGAATTAGCCTTGTCCCAAAATTAGTGTCCCATTTCATTTAAAACACCGTGTATAGGCCCATGGCCTACTCTTCTATGTTGCTGTGAATTGAAGGAGGCTAGGAGGTGGTGATGAAGAGCTGAAGAATGGTAGAGAGGGAGTGGTTAGCTACTTTCCACCAACTCCTTCTTGTCTAACATCTTCTTCCTTCTTCTACTAGTTTAATCTTTGAGGCAAAGCTTGGGTACGGGTATTGAATTCTCTATAAAGGGAGATTTCCCTTCTCAAACCAAGGCTGCTAATTTGCTAAGTTCAGACAATATATAGAGAGTTACTGAGGTTAAGAGAGATGGGAATGTCAAGGGAGCTTTTCCAATTTGGCAAATACAAGTAGAAGAAGTAATAAACCTGTAAAGTAGAAGAGTCCTTCAAAGGTACTAACTTCTTTTCCTCTATATTTCTATAAGCTAAAATCAGTATAGGATGATGAAAACATGATGATTTTGTGATTATAATACATATATGTTCTTGAATTCCTAAGTTTTGCATTCCTTAGAAATGTCAAGAAATAGTCACTTTTGAGTCACAAATTTGATGGCTAAAGGATATTATAATCCATGAATTGTTGTTAGATGTTGTTAATATAGTTCAATACAAAAACAATGAAAGTTAAACGAACCAAATTGGTTGAGAAACGAAATCGTGGTGAATGAATTAGCTAAACTTTTCAAAAATATGAAAATTTAGTATGAATATGAGTTTTGGATTAGTCTTTAGGTTAGTTAATATTTTTGAAGTGATATAATTACTCTGTAGATGGGTAGCTAAGAGTTTAATGAGTCCAAAGAATCGAAAACCAACTGATTTGGACCTAAAATGAAGAAGTTATGAAGTTTTAAAGTAAAAACATTTAGGAAACTGTAATCTGGGCAAGCGAAGCACGGGCGCACTACCCAGGGGTGCGGGGACACGGCTGGGCGAGGCCAAGTGGCACGGTCGCGCTGGTATTAAGAAGAAAATGTTCGCGGCCGCGCCCAAAGTCTGTTAGCTGTGACTGTTTTAACCTGTTCTAGTAAAACAGCCATAACTTTTTCATACGAACTCCGATTGAGATGATTCAAGATGATCCGGAACGAGAACGAATAGACCTAAAACTTTTATTCTTTAAGTTTTTCAATTTGAGGTAGTTAGCAAGGGTAAAATTAGTCATATTTGTGACTATTATGTATTCGGAGGCGATCGGAGGGTGTCGAGCGAGCATATACGCAAGTATAGTGCTCCAGACGATGGAATATGTTATTCTAAATGATATTACATGAAAATTCATGATAATAGATATGTTATATAAGTAAGATTACTTTAATCATAATGGAATGCTTTAACATGATTATTCCAAAAGAAAACTTAAAGTTTTTGAGAAACGAAAGTTGATGAATTTGGTGTCCTTTGAGTTTTGACCTTGGACCCTATGTACGCATATTCAAGGAAATGAATTTCTAAAGCATAGACTATATGATTAAGTATACATATGTATTATAAGCACGAGCATGCCTACTTAGTATTGTTTAAGCTTGTTATGTGATAACATGACCTTAGTAGTTGACCTTGAAGCATGGACTTAAATTACTTAAGGTATATGAAAGTCCGGCATGAAAACCATGTAACTTTGAATTGGATTTGAATGAGCATACTAGGTTTTAAAACTTGAGTTAAATCCATTATAAACGTGTATACATTAGGAACATAATATCCTTGCATGACTAGTTTAAGTATGACAAGGATTTTGAAAAGTGAAACTTAGAAAGTTTAATGTAAGGGTTTCGAGAAGGTTTGAGAAACGTAAGAACAATATAGATTACATATTTATGAGTTTTAAATATGTGTCGAACACTTAGATAGTTAAGTGTGCTAATATTGATATTAAGTGTGGTTAAGGTATAACTATACGTACCTAACGATGCTAAGTGTGTGATAGGAAAGTAAAACAAGGTTCTAAGAACCGAGATAGAAAACAATGTAATACTTAGTATTATATTGAGAATGTATGGAAGTGTATAACTGATGAGTGTGATCTCTATGATTAGTATAACTATGTAGGATTACACGAAGTGCAGATATCTATAAGTAGTTAAGTCGTAGTTGTTAAACTACGAATCAAGCAAGTCTTTCAGTTCCTATTTGTTATATGAATTCAATAAACTGTTAGTTGAGCTATATTATGCTATGCAAATGTTGATATATATGAAATGCATATGAGATATGTATGAAATGTAAAGGTTGATCTTTGACGATATGCTTGTGAAATAAACCTATATGTCTGTTATGTGAGAAGTAATATGCGTAGTAAATGCTAATTGATTATGAAGGCATGAACTGAATATGCTCTTATATGCTATGTGTTGCATAAAAACTGTTAGAATTGTTGGGCTGTCGAGCTCACCCTTGCAAATAACCACTTTTGCAGGTTAAGGACACACGGTAAAGGTTACATGCTACTTGATTGATAAAGTTCAGTCACATCAAAGGAGATTGAATTGATTAATTAAATATATGCTCTTGAACCATGTTTAGGTTCTAATAGATATACTTGATAGTAGTTTACGATGTGTAATACATGTTAAGTTGTAAAAGTATATTAGGTTATACATAGAGGATTTTGAATCGAGATGTAAAAGTTTATACAGTTATTCGAATAGGGTGAATCATAAAATAATTTGATTCAGGGATTTGTAATTGATTCAAATTAAGATATCAATAAAAGATTATTTTCCAAAGGAGATTGAAAAAGTTTAAATTATTTCGCATATTTTTATAACATCGAATGTGATGTAACACATGAATAGTAAATGACCAAGTTCTGAAACTTATAAAAGTTTGGGGTCATTGTGCAGATCCTGGAAATGGAATGAATTTATATTCTAAATTGTAATAAGTAAAGTTAAATTCATTAAGTTATGAATGAAAAATATAAATAGTTAAACGATAGTAGTATCGTGACGGACCGGATCTGAGGTTCGAAGGGACCTGGATTTGGGGGCGTCACAGGTTGGTATCAAAGATGTAAGTTATAAACTTAGGTAAGTGTACCTTAGCCTATAACCTGAGAGAGAGAAAGATAAGGATTAAAACATATAAGTAAAGATTCAAAGAAGAATCTTGAAGTATCTGAGATAATGAGAATTCAGGAGTTTCCTAACTCCGGCAATAAAAATGTTATGATGATGTCTATAAGATGAATATGACAAAGATAATAAGAATGAACTCGAGTGGAGTTTAGTTGATGATAGGGAAAGAACCCTAGGGTAAATTGATGATCACGACATGGTCTGATATGAAATGATAAATAGTCTGTAACGACTAAGTGTGTATAGCTTGATGCTATAAGAGAATGCACTGTGAAATGGTACGATGTGAACTCATGAGGAGTTGTATGTGATGAGATACGAAGAATTCGTATTGAGCAAAGAGCAAGTTAAGTGTAAGATAGATTTAAGTGGGATTTCAGTTGAGGACTTATGTGGGAGCTGAGTTGTATAAACCTTTGTGTGGGTGGAGGCTTTGTACTCACGCTCGGTTCCTTACAATGATAATAAATGGAATATCGGTGTCGCGCTATCGATATGCTTATGGTGAGAAGGTGATTCTTTTCTCATGTAATATTTGATAGATAAAGACTATTAAAAATAAGATAGAGAATATTAAGATTAAGCGCGAGTTCTTAAAACTCATGCACATGGTACGTTCGTGACTTATAATTATATGAAATATTTTTGAACCCCTCAGCGAATGGACGCCTATGGTCTGACTAGGATAAGTTCTTAAACTCATATAATTGTGGTAAGTTCCTAAATTTCCAAAGTGTGGTAAGTTTGATGAACTGTATCGGGTATATATATGTTATGAAGTTAGAAATTTTGGTATAGTAAATATTGAAGTTGATGGAGAAACATGGATTTTCTAAATCCTCTAGCTCTGCTAGATTTTCAAAATTTATTGACTTCGTTCTGATGTTTGCACTTCTGTTTTTTTAAAAAATATTGGATCTTGTGATTGAACCAATGATGTTTAAAAACAATACCATTATTCTTATGTCTATGCTAATTGTTTCGGCTAAGACAAAAATGATTTAAAAAATTTCAAAATGTATTTCTAACCATATGCATCATTTGATATGGTGTAAAAATGGTAAACGATAGAGTCATCAATACAATCGAACCTAGTGTTGGTTATGATCGAAAGATCGTCAGCCCACTATGGTATGATGTAATATGGTAAAATCACAAAATGGCGGAATCCTCAACGTACTACTAATCTGGTACGGTATCATGACGTCATAAAAGAATTTTTGGTTTTCTTTTAGATTATGAAGAAGGCCAATTAAGTTGGCTAAATTATTTCGATTGATGTCCGAATTGTTGATACAAGTCTAAGCTATTTGATTCGGCTAGACGGCTATTGAAAAATATTTATGGAATTCAAGCGTTCTTGAGTATTTCTGCCAAACCAGATTGCTCTGGTGCGTATTCAGATGTGAAAAAAGCTGAGGTGAACAACCCTATAAGGGGACATATTTTCAGGGACAATGGTTCTGAGCGTAACGCATGTAGTCATTATAAAACACTACGTTACGACCCAATGTAATGGTACAATAGGCTGGCCACCTACTGTACGTGTGGAGGGTGTTTTCAGTCTTTGTGATAGATAAACACTCTGGTTTGTAGTGTGGATGATTGTGTTGAAGCACTAGTTCACGGTCTTGTGATCCCTCAGCATAATTTGGAATCTGAGTTATTCATACTACTTCCCGATTATTGAAAAATCGTGGGAGATTTTATTCTTCTGTGTGATGAAAGTGGTAAGTAGAATGTTCCTTAGAAAGGAGAATGTGGTAGAATGCAAGTGAGCAAGTTATAATAAAACTTCCGAAAAGAGAATGGATAAAATTATTCAAAAGAATATGTAATATTCGGAATAGCATCGAGTAGAGGAAGTTTTGGTGATTCTGAGGACGGAATCCTTAAAAGGGGGAGAGGATGTAAGAACCCGAATTTTTAGAAAATATTAAAATAAGAATTTAGTAGATAAAATTCTTAAAGCATGTGAAGGGTTCAAATAAAAATATATAATGGGTTATGTGGTATGTGGTATGTGGTATTGTGTTACATAGGGTAATATGCGCTATGTAATAAGTGTGGTTGTGTTTAATAAATATATTTCATTATTATTTATTTGTTGTAGAGGTGAATTAGTAAAGAAGAAGGATAAGATTTATCTATCGATATTAAATAATTTATGTGAAATTATTTATAATAGTAAGTTGGTGACATTATATATCTTTGATAATCACCAATTTCTCGAGTATTTGTACGAGTACGTATCAAGTCTAAGGTAGTGCAACCATATTCTTTAATGGTGAATGTATAGGAGCTGGGCTAAACGATTCCTTCAAAGAGCGGAGGTATATACGAATTAGTAACCGATCTAACTCACTGTGAAACAGTGTAGACGAGACGGAAACTAATTTATTAGTTATTTGTGGGAAACCACTCAGTGTACTATATGAAATACCATTAACGACTCGATGTATGCTAGGTTTGGACTTGTATATGTGTACGTCGTTAACGAGAGAAGAAAATCAATATACCTTTAATTTGGTTAGAGAATTATTAAGTAATTCGATGCATGGCAAGAAGTGAAGATTTAAGGAATGCATGTATACGTTATATATATATATATATATATAGAGTCCGGATCGGGTCCGGACTCCCGGACCGGACCAAAATTCGGACTTTTTTTTTTGCTTTTTTTTAAAACAACTAAAAATAAATAAATAAATAATTATGGAATTGAAATTTTTTCATGATACATTATTTTGGGTCTGATTTGGGTACGTATAACAAAATATGGTAGTACAGTCTGTGCAGAATGTACCACTATTTTTTGGTATAGGTATCCAAAACACGTCCAAAACATTGTATTATGAAAAAATTTCAGTTCCATAAAATATTAAATTTTTTTAGTTGTTTTAAAAAAAAGTAAAAAATAATAATAATTTTGGTCCGTTTTTTATCAGGTCCGCAGTGCTGTATATATAATATATATATATATATATATATATATATATATATATATATATATATATATATGAGACCTTTATAGTTAGCTAACTATTAAGGGAAATGGAGTTTGAACATAAAGTTAATCTCTAAATCATTTAGAAGGTTGTGAACATCTGAGTTCAAAAAAATGGTTACTACAGACTCGTATAAAGGTCATACATGGTGAATTAAGATTATGTGTTGCACAAAAAAATGAAAGGAATTGTCTTGGGACAATCAAATAATTATACATATAGTGTATAATTTAAATAATTAATAGAGTAAATATTAATTATTCTAAGTGTAAAGGTTGTGCATACTTTAAGTACGTAATTATTTAAGTAAGCTAAATAATTTAGCATTCCGGTAAAGTGTGACATAAACTCTATATTAAATAAATAATAAAATAATATGGAATTGAGGAAAAGCCAAAGTGACCTAAACCCTAATATTTTATTAGAGAAATAATGAGCTTGAGTTATACATAACTCCAGTAAATGAGTTAGATGAGCCTTGTATGGTTTAAATATTAAAGTTAAGTCAGACTGAAGGTTTAACCAAATTTATTAAAAGAGAATTAATGATTAATAATTATCATTATTATATTTATGTGTAATATGAATTAATGGGTTGAAAGTACCCAACTGAATGATATTTAGTCAAATTAAGATATTAATGTGGACATTATCATTAAATAGTATTTAATGTTACTATGGGTAATATGGAAAATATGGGTAGTAGTAATATATAATACATATAGCTTAAGAATACATGAAGTGTGACATTTAATTGGGACTAATGATATACAAAAATCAGATGGTAAAAGTGATTAAATCATATAGTTGATTTAAATAAGTTTTGTTATCTCATCCTAAGTGATGAGATAATTATATGTGTACTCTAAAAGATGGGAATAAATAAATATGTGTTATTAAAATATTTATTTCAATACTGATGTGTAAGTAAATAGTAAAAGGAGTTATCAAGTTATTAGTGAGCAATTAAATTAAGTCCACACATGTTATAAATATTAAATTATGTGGACTAATGTACATGGATTATATGATGTAAGTACATAAATAATCCCTAACTTTACTTGGTGTAGTAGAAATAACACATTAAAATTACATTTTTAGAATATAAGGAACCAACCTAAGCTTTAGTTACTGAGAATTAGCCTTGTCCAAAAATCAGTGTCCCATTTCATTTAAAACACCGTGTATAGGCCCATGGCCTACTCTTCTATGTTGCTGTGAATTGAAGGAGACTAGGAGGTGGTGATGATGAGCTAAAGAATGGTGGAGAGGGAGTGGTTAGCTACTTTCCACCAACTCCTTCTTGTCTAACATCTTCTTCCTTCTTCTACTAGTTTAATCTTTGAGGCAAAGCTTGGGTACGGGTATTGAATTCTCTATAAAGGGAGATTTCCCTTCTCAAACCAAGGATGCTAATTTGCTGAGTTCAGACAATATATAGAGAGTTTGTGAGGTTAAGAGAGATGGGAATGTCAAGGGAGCTTTTGTAATTTGGCAAATATAAGTAAAAGAAGTAATAAACCTGTAAAGTAGAAGTGTCCTTCAAAGTTACTAACTTCTTCTCCTCTATATTTATATAAGCTAAAATCAGTATAGGATGATGAAAACACGATGATTGTGTGATTATAATACATATATGTTCTTGAATTCCTAAGTTTTGCAATCCTTAGAAATGTCAAGAAATAGTCACTTTTTGAGTCACAAATTTGATGGCTAAAGGTTGTTGTAATCAATGAATTGTTGTTAGATGTTAATAATATAGTTCAATACAAAAACAACGGAAGTTAAACGAACCAAATTGGTTGAGAAATGAAATCGTGGTGAATGAATTCGCTAAACTTTTCAAAAATATGAAAATTTAGTATGAATATGAGTTTTGGATTAATCTTTGGGTTAGTTAATATTTTTGAAGTGTTATAATTACTCTATAGATGGGTAGTTAAGAGTTTAACGAGTCCAACGAATCGAAAACCAACTGGTTTGGACCTAAAATGAAGAAGTTATGAAGTTTTGAAGTAAAAACATTTAGGAAACTGTAATCTGGGCAAGCCAAGCGCGGGCGCACTACCATGGGGTGCGTGGACGCAGCTGGGCGAGGTCAAGTGGCGTGGGTGTGCTTGTATTAGGAAGAAAATGGGCGCGGCCGCGCCCAAAGTCTGTTAAAAGTGACTGTTTTAACCTGTTCTAGTAAAACGGCCATAACGTTTTCATACGAACTCCGATTGAGGTGATTAAAGATGATCCGGAACGAGGACGAATAGACCTAAAACTTTTTTTCTTTAAGTTTTTCAATTTAATGTCGTTAGGAAGGGTTAAATTAGTCATCTTCGTGTCTGTTACGTATTCGGAGGCGATCGAAGGGCGTCGAGCAAGCACATACGCAAGTATAGTGCTCCCGGCGATGGAATATATTATTCTAAGTGATATTACATGAAAATGCGTGAAAATAGACATGTCATATAAGTAAGATTACTTTAATCATAATGGAATGCTTTAACATGATTTTTGCAAAAGAAAACTGAAAGTTTTTGAGAAACGAAAGTTGATGAATTTGGTATCCTTTGAGTTCTGACCTTGGACCCTATGTACGCATATTCAAGGAAATGAATTTCTAAAGCGTAGACTATATGATTAAGTATACATGTGTATTATAAGCACGAGCATGCCTACTTAGTATTGTTTAAGCTTGTTATGTGATAACATGACCTTAGTAGTTGACCTTGAAGCATGGACTTAAATTACTTAAGGCATATGAAAGTCCGACATGAAAACCATGTAACTTTGAATTGGATTTGAATGAGCATGGTAGGTTTTAAAACTTGAGTTAATGCCCTTATAAACGTGTATCCATGAGGAACATAATATTCTTGCATGACTAGTTTAAGTATGACAAGGATTTTGAAAAGTGAAATTTAGAAAGTTGAATGTAATGGTTTCGAGAAGGTTTGAGAAACGTAAGAGCAATATAGATTACATATTTACGAGTTTTAAATATGTGTCTAACACTTAGATAGTTAAGTGTGCTAATATTGATATTAAGTGTGGTTAAGGTATAACTATACGTACCTAACGATACTAAGTGTATGATAGGAAAGTAAAACGAGGTTCTAAGAACCAAGATAGAAAATAATGTGATACTTATTATTATATTGAGAATGTATGGAAGTGTATAACTAATGAGTGTGATCTCTATGATTAATATAACTGTGTAGGATTACACGAAGTGCAGATATCTATAAGTAGTTAAGTCGTAGTTGTTAAACTACGAATCAGGTAAGTCTTTCAGTTCCTATTTGTTATATGAATTCGATAAACTGTTAGTTGAGCTATATTATGCTATGTAAATGTTGATATATATGAAATGCATATGAGATATGTATGAAATGTGAAGGTTGATCTTTGATGGTATGCTTGTGAAATAAACCTATATGCCTGTTATGTGAGAAGTAATATGCGTAGTAAATGCTAATTGATTATGAAGGCATGAACATAATATGTTATTATATGCTATGTGCTGCATGAAAACTATTAGAATTGCTGGGCTATCGAGCTCACCCTTGCAAATAACCACTTTTGCAAGTTAAGGACACACGATAAAGGTTACGTGCTACTTGATTAATAAAGTTCAACCACATCAAAGGAAATTCAATTGTTTAATTAAATATATGCTCTTGAACCGTGTTTAGGTTTTAATAGATATACTTGATAGTAGTTTACGATGTGTAATACATGTTAAGTTGTAAAGGTATACTAGGTGATACATAGAGGATCTTGAATCGAGATGTAAAAGTTTATACAGTAATTCGAATAGAGTGAATCATAAAATAATTTGATTCAGGGATTTGTAATTGATTCAAGTTAAGATATAAATAAAAGATTATTTTCCAAAGGAGATTGAAAAAGTTTAAATTATTCCACATATTTTTATAACATCGAATGTGATGTAACACAGGAATAGTAAATGACCAAGTTGTGAAACTTATAAAAGTTTGGGGACATTGTGCAGATCCTGAAAATGGAAAGAATTTATATTCTAAATTGTAATAAGTAAAGTAATATTCATTAAGTTATGAATGAAAAATATAAATAGTTGAACGATAGTAGTATTGTGGCGGACCGGATCCGAGGTTCGAAGGACCTAGATTTGGGGGCGTCACAATTAGTACTTCGGGAATAGTACTCCGGCATGAAAAGGTTAAAACTTATCAACAATGCTCAAAATAACATTTTCATGAAAAGATATTGGATGAAGTGCAAATATCAAGGATATTATACTAATTTCATGGAGTATAGAAGCCAAAACTTTAACAAAATGAGTATAGAATTCGAAATCTGAAACGAAATAATATTACTTACATACTACAGAGTATGGAAGAAGATATTATTCCATACGAATATTGAACAAAAATAACATCCCTTACCTTAAAAAGAAGATTATTCCGACTTGTTGGGCGGGGATATTCTTGAAAAAAATTTGAACTGTTTTCTACGCTCAAAGCTTTCTTAAACTCTAAAGAAATACGCTAAATATTATAGAAGAAGAATTCTCTGATTCTGGTGTGATTTTCAATTCTAACTAAGCATCCTATTTATAGGAGAATGGAAAGGATACTATTTAAATTTAGAAATCACGGGCTGCACAGTGCAGAAATCGGACGAAATCACGGGCACCAAACTGAATTCACAAGTTTTGTTACTGTGCATTGCATAGTAAAATACTATGCAATTAAAATATAATATATTCTATTTTTTCATAAAAATTAAAACTTAATATATATATAATAAATATATATACATAACCTACATCACACGGCATCACCTGTGTAATGCCTTTCCTCTCCCAAATTCCTACCAGACAACATATATATATATATATATATATATATATATATATATAACAAAAAATTATATAATTATATATATACTTTTCTTTATTATACGTAAACTCCCTCTCCCCCCATTTCCAAAATCAACACTTATGGGCCCCACCAAAAGTCATCATCTCGGCAAATGGGGGTCCTATAATATGCAAAATTTACAACAAATACTTCATAAAAATCCCCTCAATATTTTTAACATTTATTCATCATTATTTTAACTCGCAATATTAACAACCAGATCGTTCCCAGGAAAGAGGGGGCTTTTCGATAAGAATTTCTCCCTATTGGCGCGCAATTTGGTGACCAAACCCCTTTCCTCGACAGAGCTTTCTAGACATTGTTAATTATACATATAATAATTAGAATAACTTGTCATCTTAATTATTGATTTAATAATATATAAAATATTGACAATAATTAAATAAAATAACGTGATATACTATGCAACAATTACTATAGCAATAATTGAGTATAACTGAGTGACTTCTCACGTAAGCATCAATAACCAATACCGTGTGCTACTATGTAACCACACGTATTACTGTACTTTTTATCACCGGGTAATTCAACAGTTAACGGTAAAACTTTCGCCGTTATTTTTATAAAAAGATATTTCTATCGTTTTCTAACTTTGATAATAAATTTCGTTGTGGGGTCCACCAATGATTGTGCCGTCGTACGAATATTTTCTGTTAAAACGAATATTCCCCGACCAATCGAATATTATATAACAACTTGCATACTTTAAAAAATTTATAAATATTACCCACAACTATAACATTATATCAAATCCACACCATAATATTCAAAAATATATTTCGAGAAAAAATTAATCTTTATTTATGAAAGTTGGGGTCTTACAACCTCCCCTTCTTATGAAATTTCGTCCTTGAAATTAAGGTACATACCTAGTATGTCAAAGAGGTGAGGATACCTTGATTTCATTTCAGATTCTAACTCCCAGGTCATTTCCTCAACATCGTGATTTCTCCACAAAACTTTGACTTGAGGTATAACCTTGGAGTGTAGAATATGTTCCTTCTTATCTAAGATTTTAACAGGTACCTCTTCATACGTTAAGTCTTCTGCTATCTCGTCTGGTTCTAACTCAATAATGTGGTTCGGGTCTTCCTCATATTTACGTAACATGGATACATGAAAAACGTTATGAATACGAGACATACTTGGCGGTAAAGCGAGTCTATAAGCCACAGGTCCTACTCGATTGAGGATTTCGAATGGGCCAATGAATTCAGGATTGAGCTTTCCTCTCTTTCCAAATCTCGTAACTCCCTTCCATGGAGCAACACGTAATAACACATGATCATCAACATTGAATTCTACGTCCCTTCAATGAAGATTAGCATAACTCTTTTGTCGATCTTGTGAGGTCTTTATACGTTGTCGGATTATCTGAATCTTCTCCGTAGTCATACGTACTAATTTTGGTCCCAACAACGTTGCTTCACTCACCTCATCCTAGCATACTGGAGAATGACACTTGCATCCATACAACGCCCCGAATGGAGCCTTGCCAATACTTTCTTGATAACTGTTGTTGTAAAAAAATTCCACTAATGGCAAGAACTTGTCCCAACTTCCTTTGAAGTCAAGGACACAGAGTCTTAATAGATCTTCAAGAGTTTGAATAGTCCTCTCGGGCTGCCCGTCCGTTTGAGGATGATATGCCGAACTAAATCATAAATCCGTGCCCATAGCTTTTTGCAAACTAACCCAAAATCGTGAAGTGAATCTTGGGTCTCGATCAGAAACTATGGATACTGGCATACCTTGCAGTCTTATAATCTCATTTATGTAAATACGAGCAAGACGTTCAAGTGAATAGGTTTCTCGTATAGGCAAGAAATGAGTATACTTGGTCAATCTATCAATAATGACCTAAATTGCATCTATGCCTTGAGAAACCTTGGGAAGACCGGTAACGAAATCCATGGTAATATGCTCCCACTTCCATTCTGGAATTTCAAGTGGTTTCAATTGACCTTTTAGCCATTGATGCTCCGCCTTGACTCGTTGACAAGTTAGACACCTTGAGATAAACTCCGCTATCTCTCTGTTCATATTGCTCCACCAAAATGTATGTGAAATATCACGATACATTTTGGTACTCCCAAGATGGATTGCAATTGGTGCGTTGTGCGCCTCCGTCATGATTTTATACTTCAAATCTAGGTCATTAGGAACACAAAGTCTGGAGTTAACTCGAAGTATTTCTTCTTCATCGATTTTTGCTTCCTAAATAACACCTTCTTACACTTTCTTCTTCATATGCATCCGCTCCAGGTCTGTAGCTTGAGCAGCTTTAACTTTATCGATTAAAGTCGGTTCTACTCGTATATTTGCCATCATCACATGGGTCCCTGGAGTCTTTAACTCTATCTCCATCCTTTGTAAGTTAGACAAGATGGGCCTTTGCGTTGACAATATTGCACTTGTACCCGTATATGATCTTCTACTCAACGCGTCAGCTACTACGTTCGCTTTTCCAGGATAGTATTGAATGGTATGATCGTAATCCTTCAACAGCTCGAGCCAACGTCATTGCCGCATGTTGAGTTCCTTTTGAGTGAAGAAATATTTGAGGCTTTTGTGATCCGTATAGATCTGTACTTTCTCCCCATACAGGTAATGTCTCCAGATCTTTAGTGCGAAAACGATAGCTGCCAACTCTAGATCATGAGTAAGATAATTCCTCTCATATTCTTTAAGTTGTCCTAAGGCATAGGCTATGACTTTCCCATGTTGCATGAGAACACATCCTAACCCTTTGCCTGAAGAAACAAAGTAGATGAAAAATCCCTCCGAGTCAGATGGTATTATCAGAACAGGTGCTGAAATGAGTCTCCTCTTGAGTTCTTGAAAACTCTTCTCACATTTCTCGCTCCAACCGAATTTTGTATCTTTTCGAGTCAGCTGAGTTAATGGAGTAACGATTCGAGAAAAACCTTCCACGAATCTCCGATAATAACCAGCTAAGCCCAGAAAGCTACATACTTCGTTTACTATCTTAGGTTGCTCCTAGCTTTGTATTGCTTCAATCTTTGTCGGGTCAATAGATATTCCGTGATTTGATATCACGTGCTCAAGGAATGCTACTTCACCAAGCCAGAACTTGCATTTGTTCAACTTGGCGTACAGCTTGTTTTCACAAAGCTTTTGGAGTATCAGCCTCAAGTGTTGCTCATGATCCTCACGGGTTTTGGTGTAAATGAAGATGTCATCAATAAAGACAACAACAAAATGATCCAAATATTTCTTGAATACTCAGTCCATCTTATCCATGAAGGTAGCAGGAGCATTAGTCAATCCAAAGGTCATGACTAGGAATTCATAATGCCCGTACCAAGTTCTGAAAGCAGTCTTTGGAATGTCATCAGTTTTAATCTTTAACTGGTGATATCCGGAACGAAGATCGATCTTTGAAAAGAATTTGGCGCCTTGCAACTGGTCAAACAGGTCATCAATGCGAGGCAACGGGTACCTATTTTTTATGGTGACATGATTCAACTCCCGATAGTCAATACAAAGTCGCATACTTCCATATTTTTTCTTTACAAATAGAACAGGTGCACCCCAAGGAGATGTACTAGGACGAATGTAATCGATGTCTAACAATTCCTGCAGTTGGGTCTTTAACTCATAAAGTTCAATAGGAGTCATTCGATATGGGACTTTGGAAATGGGTTTTGTACTAACTTTATCGTCCCTAACCAACTTCTTTCTCTTCTATGTCTCACATGAATTAACTTCGTTAATAAAGTCAACTCAACTTTCTATGCTTCGTTACGGCTCGTTAACGTTCTTATGTTTATTAGCCGACATTCGATCATCATTGGTGAAATACCAATGTTGAACATCCTTCACGGTTTACTTATTACGTTCTCGCGTTCTTCGTTTAATTCTTATTAAACCATATTAAATCTTCTAACATTATCACTTAATTAGTGATTTAAGGTCAGTCTTATTATGTACATTAAGTACCTTCAATATCTTACCTTAGGTCTACATTCAAATGGAACAAAAACCTAACTTGGTCAACATTTTTACACTACCGGCGCTGCGGCGCGGCATCCCTATGTAAACTCGGCGCTGCGGCGCCAACTAACAGTAGAAACGGCCGAGTCTAGCGCTATGGCGCGACCTATTATACTGGGCTTGGCACTGCGGCGCCACACCTGTGCACCGGTTGGCCAAAACAGTTAACTTTTCTAACAAAACTCCCGGCTTCATAACTTCTTCGTTTTTCATCCGAATTGACCCATTCGAAAGCCTACAACTCACAAATTACCCCCTCTATGTGTTCATATAAGAATTTCACATTTTCAAATCCGTTAACATAGAATTCACTTTTAAGTTCATTTTTAAGCGTTCGTTTAATGTTTTTCGACCGTTCAATACTCGTTTTCTTCGTTATAAGTCGAAATTCGACGATTCTTGTGTCCACGACTCTTAATTAACTTATCTCACGTGTTGACATTGGAAACCAACGTTTTCAAGTCACACGGCAACTTTTGACCTTTAATCCGAGATTTCTACGGTTTCGAGGTTTAACGTCTATTTTCGCAAAATTCGCCATAACTTCGTTACTCGTGTTCTATAAGCAAAATCAAATGGAACACTCCATTGATTCATCATCTACATCCTAACCAACCAATATTCACATACCTTAGCTATGACCGTTTTCAAATTGTTCATCACAACAAAGTTAACGTTCATGTCTTTCTACGGTTTTAACTCACGTAAACACTTACGATTTCTATTTGATCATGACCTATCAATGGTTTAATCATTAATAGACATCCTTATATCTCCTCGATAAACATGCTCCACCAATCTACGATTCTTCTACGAGAAAGAAATCAAAAAAGATGAAGATTACGGTTTATGAGAATTTACCTTTGACGTACTTCACGTTCTTGACAAACGTCTAAATGTTTGCTTGGAAGTAGAAGGATTATATGTTTCTAGCTCTTTCTCTCTCTCAATATATATTGGTCAAGCTTTGTAAAACATCAAATGACCAACACAATTCTTATATTTATACGCAACCAACATGAGGGGCAAAAAGGTCAACATGGCACCTCCTTACTATTCCACCTCCTTAATCAACTTAGCCACCAGGTAAAGTACTTGGTGAGCAAGTTTATTACTTGGCTTGGTCACCAAGTGGCCGGCCAACTCTCCCTTGGATCATCCCATGGGTTGCCCCATGGGTTTTACCCATCCTGTGACCCGCCGGTTCGACCCGTGGTTTAAATTCTTGGATTGGGCTTATCATTAATTACTATTAATTAACATTGGGCCTTAACTTGGGCTTGCTTATAGAATTCATTGGGCTTGCTATTGATTTAAGTCCAATTGGATTATACAAAATCCTTAACTCTTAATCCATTTGCACTTCTCATATTCTATACGAATACTCACGTATTCTCTTCGTCTAATACTCATACGATATTCGTATTATACATCACACTATTCTTCGTACCATGTTCGTATTCATACAAGTATAATACTCGTATCTCATACGTATAATAATCGAAATGACTATACGCCTTGTATTTCCCCTTCGAAAATCTCTTTCATAAACCCTTAAGTTTTAAGTCCGCAGGCGAAAACTTCGTTTTTGCCATAACAAAAATATTATTAAATATTCTATCTCGTCTTCACATTCTATCATTACACATTTCTTGGAATCTCAAACCCTAGCTCCAAACGAAATCGGATGAATAATATTTTTACGTAAACATTCTCGAAAAACCTTCTTTTTCATCTTGATAATTCACACTAATTAATCCTAACACAAAGCCAAAATACTAACCACATCCACATATTCTAGGTCATATAACGACCTTCAAACATCTTACTCACATAACAAATCAATTAAATTCATTTAATTCACATAATCAAATAAAAATTTAATTCATTAAAAATCCAAAATTCTCAGGCGTTACACTTAATATCTGATTAATACCACAAGTCAACCATAATAAATAACAAAATGACTAAAATCATTATTACAACTCCAAACAAACTATTGGATCACAACTTAAACAAAATATCTAAACCATTTGGATAAAAGGAAGCTCTCGCCACACTTGCCCTTGATCCCCCTGATTACCTGCCGGAAGAAAAAAAAACACAGCATGAGCCAAATGCCCAGTATGGATATAGACTACAAATAATTAACCGAAATAACTAACTCAATTACGAAATGAGAAGAAACGAACTGAAACGAAATGAGCAAAACTTACACAATGAAATAATAAGCTGAATCAAATGGCTGGGTGTTATTTCTTACTGATCTCAGAACAAAACAGAAATATACCTTGCCACATAGGCAAGTCAAATAATGCCGCACAAGTAAATCAAATAATGCCACACATGCAAATCAAATAATGCCACACAGGCAAGTCTCACACGTTAGACCGCGAATCCAATGCATGTAAAATCGAAAGGCGTGTTTGGCACAAACATTATCAATCCTCAGAACAGAACAAAACAGAAAACTAGGGTTGACCCATATGCCTCCCACAACAAAACACCAAATGGCCAACTCCCACCGGAGCACAAAACGGAGATGCCGTGGACTGATCACACCACCACGAAAGGTGTCATGTCTCGGTGCCAAGAGGACATTCCTATGGTAACCCCACATGTGGCTATAGCTCAGGTATACCCTACGGTATTTTAACAAAAATATAATGTCACAACACATGCGAGAAAATATAAATACAAGGGGTTCTAATGTGTACATGTTAAATCGAACGAATCATCAACACAAGCCTCCAAAAATATACTAACATGTATATCACTACAAATATCAAAATAAAATTTAGACATGATACACTAGTCTAAAGAGTACAAACATGAGTTCTAATACAACACCAAAACAAAACTATCATAATAAATTGACAAGGAATAATTATGAGAAGCAATACTAAATTTCAAAATGAATAACGAAACGAACAAATTAAAAATAAAAGAGTCTCGCTGAAAGAGTACGGAATCCTTACCTAGATTAAGCAATGTAACACCCCAAAATTATTATCCCAATATAGTTCGTTAAATTCCTTCCGTTCGAACTAATTAAACAAAATAATAAATATAAGTTACTTAATAACTATAATTTATGATAACATGAATTTATTTCTTAATTTACATTAGTTTTGGTTAACCGATCCACTATTACTCAAATAACATCGTAACCTTTCCTCGTTTGTTGGAAGTCCCACCACAAAGTCCATGGTGATATGCTCTCATTTTCACTCTAGAATCTCCAGTGGATGCAATAACCCACTCGGTCGTTGGTGTTCAGCCTTAACTTTCTGACAAGTTAAGTACTTACTAACATATTCTACGATCTCCCTCTTCATGTTCGGCCACCAAAAGTTCTGTCGAAGGTCTTGATACATCTTAGTACTACCAGGATGTATCGAGTACCTCGAACTATGGGCCTCATAAAAAATCTCTTCTTTCAACTCAGAATTATGTGGAACCCAAATTCTTCCCTCAAAACAAAGTAAACCTTCTTTATTAAGGTTATACTTAGTCTTCACGTCATCCTTCATTATCTTTCTCATTCGCTCACATTCTTCCGTACTTATCTGTACTTCCTTAACCCGTTCCACTATCGTTGGTCGAGTCTCTATTGCGAATAACATCTCCACCGTCTCACTTGGTAACTTAACTTCCAACTCCATCCTTGCCAGCTCTGTTATTAACTCATTCCGAGTTGTTAACATTGACAACTTTTCTCTACCCTTCTGACTTAACGCGTCGGCTACTACATTTGCTTTCCCCGGATGATACAAGATATCACAGTCATAATCTTTTATCAACTCTAACCACCTTCTCAGCCTCATATTCAACTCCTTCTGTGTAAAGATATATTTCAGACTTTTATGGTCCGTGTATATCTCACACTTCTCCCCATATAAATAATGTCTCCATATATTTAAAGCAAAAACTACAGCTGTTAATTCTAGGTCATGAGTAGGATAGGCCTTCTCATAATCCTTTAACTGACGTGTCGTGTACGCAATGACCTTGCCATGCTGCATGAGCACGCATCCAAGTCCTCTATGCGTAGCATCGATATACACCACCAAATTCCACGTATCATCTGGTAAGGATAATATAGGTGCCTCATTTAACCTCCTTTTTAGTTCTTGAAAACTATTTTCACACTTTTCTGTCCACACATACTTCACCGACTTCCTTGTCAGATTTGTTAACGGAGTAGCTATTTTAGAAAAGTCCTGAATGAACCTTCTATAGTATCCCGCTAACCCCAGAAAACTCCTAACCTCGGTTGGCATCTTCGATTGCTCCCACTCATTTACCGCTTCCACCTTCGCTGGATCTACGGATATGCCATCTTTGTCTATAACATGTCCTAGAAACTGCACTCGTTCAAGCCAAAATTCAAACTTAGTGAATTTCGCATACAACTTCTCTCTCCATAGTGTTTCCGACACTATCCTTAAATGCTCAGCATGATCTTCTGGTGTCTTAGAATAGACTAGAATATCATCAATGAACACTACAGTGAACTTGTCCGAATATTGTTTGAACACTTTGTTCATCATATCCATAAATACAGTTGGTGCATTCGTCAACCCAAACGACATAATCAGAAACTCGTAATGCCCATAACGAGTTCTGAACGCCATCTTAGGTACATCCTCCTTCCTCACTTTCAATTGATGGTACCCCGTACGCAAATCTATTTTAGAAAAATACTTTGCCCCTTTCAACTGATCAAATAGATCATCAATCCTGGGCAATGGGTATTTATTCTTAATCGTCAACATGTTCAACTCGCGATAGTCGATACAAAGTCGTAACGACCCATCCTTCTTCTTTACAAACAATATTGGCGCTCCCCATGGACACACACTCGGTTGAATGTATTTTCTATCTAACAGTTCTTGTAATTGAGCCATTAACTCCTTCATCTCTACCGGCGCCATCCTATATGGTGCCTTTGAAACTGGTGTCGTACCTGGCAGCAAATCAGTCACAAACTCTACATCTCTATCTGGCGGAATACTGGGTAGCTCCTCCGAAAACACATCTGCAAACTCTTAAACTACCGCTATCTGTTCCAATGATGCTCCCATTCTTTGGGTATCCACAACATGGCATAGATAACCCTTACACCCCTTCTTCAACATTTTCCTAGCTTGTGTCATGGTTAGACAACAAGAACGTCCCGGTGATTTATTACCATAAAACACCACCTCAGGTTTCTTAGAAAGCCTTAGGTTCACACTCTTTCTATGACAATCTATCACCGCTCTATGGTTAATTAACCAATCCATACCGAGAATCACGTCGAATTCTCTTAACCTTATCGGTAAAAGATCTACCGATAATCTGTTACCCCTGATATCTACGAAACAATTCCTATAAATGTGTTTAATGGGAATTATCTCTTCGTTTGCTACCTTAACGTCTAAAGGTATTTCTAACTTTTCAGGATTTAATCCCAATTACTTAGCAAATCCACATGCTATAAAAGAACAAGTAGCACCCGAGTTAAATAACACGTAAGCATTTATTTCGTTGACTGGAATGATACCCGCTACTACATCCGATGATGCAACCGTATCTTGGACGGTCATATTAAACGTTCGGGCTGAGGGTCTACCCAATGATGGTGTTGGTCCAGTAATAGCTAAAGTACCACTACCAGAACCCTTACTACCCTTCGCCCCCTTCTTAGGATAATTTCTTGCCATGTGGTCTATCGACCCACAAACAAAACAGCCCATACTTTTCTTAGGATTAGGACAGGTAGGAGATATGTGACCCTCCTGTCCATAGTTATAACAACCCGTTTTCCCTTTCAGGAAGACTCCCAGATGAGTCTTGCCGCATGTCTTGCATGCCTCCATCCTACGTTTAGGATCCCCTTGCTTCACCCTAGTATTCCCAGGGTTAAAATTTTTTCGTTTAGGCATATATATTGACACTACCACTGGCAACCTTTGCCTTATTTCCTCCCTCTCCATTACTCTTATTCTTTCTTTCCTTGTGGTACTGGGTCAACGCCTCACTATCACCCTCTGCTATTATCGCCTTTTCCAGAATGGTCCCGTAGGAAGCGCTCTAAAAAACCGATATCCTACTATAGAGCCAGGGTTTTAGGCCCTGCTCAAACCTACGCGCCTTTCTCTCCTCCGTGTCCACTTGGTGTGGAGCAAACCTTGCCAATTCATTGAATTTGGCCGCATATTGGGGAACCGTCATGTCCCCCTGCTTAAGTTCTAGGAACTTAATCTCCATTCAACCTTACATGCTAGTAGGGAAGTAGTTCTTGAAGAATACCTTCTTGAACTTTTCCCATGTAACAACGTCAGTTCTAGCCCCACCCTGGTGAGACTCCCACCAGTAGTTGGCTTCCCCCTTCATCATATAAGTCGCAAAAGAAGTCTTTTGCGCCTCAGCTACATTGGTAATAACAAACGCCTTCTCTATTTCCTTGACTCATGTCTGGTCCTCCATTGGGTCCGTCGTTCCCTTGAACTCAGGTGGACATACACTCTTAAATTCCTTAAAGGTAGTTGTTCGTGCTACCCTAGGTCCTGCGGGCGCTCTACCCCCAGCTTGGTTAAATGCAACCGTTAATAAGTTAACGAACTCTTGCATTGGGTTATTAGGACCCCCCTGGTTATCATTATGCGATTCCGCCTCTTGATTACGTTGTCTTCTTCTTGGCGGCATTTCTGATTAAATAAATAATGTTCGATTATTACTTATTTGCTCACTTCGTTATTAGTCATTAAACAACTGAATAATAACTCATACACAACAAAGCACATTAAGATAAAAACTTCCTTATATTAGAATGCTTCTTCATAGTTCAAAACTATTTACAACTTGCTTTCCATAGCCAAAAGCTATTACATATATATCTCGCGATTTACTTTCACAAAAATTGGAATTTACAAAAGACTACCCTTTAATTATACAAAAGAGGGTTTTACGTCACTACACAAAAGTATGTACCTTGCTAACTTCTAATACTGCCTAACCGCATTCTCATGCTTCTCGTTTGCTAGAATCGGCACAATATCTCGACTTATAGTATGTCGAGTTTGTCCCGACTCAATAGAATAACAAGCTATCTTAAGCTTGAAATCCTCGTGTGCACTGTCATTTATATATGACATTCATGCTATCTTCTGGTCTTTCTCAACCAGTTTCTTACGAAGTTCAACAACCTCGTTCTTATAGTCCTTAGCCTTGTCAGTCATGAGCACCTTCTCATCATACTCTATCTCATAGTCTGACTCTGCAGACTCCTTAGCCTCATAGAGATCATTGATCTCTTCCTTTTGGTGCTGTACCATATTGTCCAGTTGCACGTTACGGTCAAGTACTGAGAGGTACATTGCTCTCATCGTCTCGGTACGTGTTGACTCTAATGCAGGCAACCGTATTAATCAATGTTACCTCTATATCATCCTCCACATCTATCATCATATTCAAATATGATGTTATTCCTATGGTCTCCTTAGAATAATCCTCCTCCGAGTAATATTCCTCGGGCTCTGACTCTTCTAGAATCACTACAAGTATGTCTGCTATAGGCACAGGTACTGGCTCAACTCTGTTCACGGACTCCTCGCTGACCACATGTATATCCCTATACATCAAGTTATCGATCGATATCTACAATAACGCATAACAAATTGATTAGTACATAATACACAATAATATAAGCTCAAATCACATTTAATCCATTTAGGGTTACTTTTCATCTGTTAAATCTTTCAGTACTGAGTTTCCTCAATACTTTATTAACTCATTCGACTCGAGTTAACTTTCTTCGGACCTTTCCTTTCCTACGAGGTTATTAGCCTAAGGTTCTTCCCCCCCTTAAGTTTTCTAACCTAATGCTTTGATACCAACCTGTGACGCCCCCAAATCCGGGTATCTTCCAACCCGACAGATGGTGCTCCACGATACTACAATCCATACAATCATTCCATTGAGATAACAACAAAATGAGTGTTATTACTATCTTTGTATTACATTCGTAATAAATCC
This sequence comes from Panax notoginseng, assembly GCA_016801055.1. Taxonomy (NCBI): domain Eukaryota; kingdom Viridiplantae; phylum Streptophyta; class Magnoliopsida; order Apiales; family Araliaceae; genus Panax; species Panax notoginseng. Next base: position 181,699,385 of record CM029016.1, on the reverse strand, counting down.
TTTTCTAGGTTCATAAACCGAATACATTCGTTGTTCTTCATAAGTATATTACATATAAATATATTACATATATATACACTAATCTATTACAGGATGATTAACTGTCCATCTTAGCCTTGCCCTTATCTCTCTTAGAACTTTCAGCTCGTTTGGCTTTAGCTGCAAACATATGGTTCAAGCAAGGATGAGCATTTCTGGCTCAGCAGTCTTACACAAAGAATCATATGAATATCACATTGGCAATTACATGCTTTACTTCCATAACTGAACAATTAACTACGAAGCACTATATAACATTTGACTAGCACTTCTCATTTCATATCAACAATTCCCAAAGTATATATCATAGCTTAGGATTTCCGAACCGGTCAAAAGACCATGAACGTACTCTTCCCATTTTCATCCTTGAAAAGGACATCCGACACTAAGGCCATCTATCCGTCTTTACTTACAAGCACTTCTAGGTGATTAGCCTATTGTACTCTATGTTGATCAACACTCTTCCGTTAAACGTATTTACGCTTAACATTTGGCAACCTCGCGTACCCATCGAATAATCGATGAAAAATACTTTTATTTGTACATAGACAAACTTACCTTCTCATCCGTACCAAATACTTGGCATAGGATAGCGTTAACAATTCTATATCGAAAGACTTGTAATAAATCAATCAATTCTTCCATATCAGTCAAGCCGAGGTAAAACAGGCATTAACTCTTTCTTTAAAACCCATTCACACATCTTATAACATGCATCATAGAAAACTTGGCTAGCACGAAGGTTAGACAAGCGATAAGAAAGACTTGCCTTTAAGCGTCTTCGAATATACAATTCAACTATTCAATAATTCTCAGCCTTTACATGATCTACATGATATATTCACATAGTACACTGTAATTAGTTATCAACAAACTAACTTTATCGTCCCTAACCAACTTCTTTCTCTTCTATGTCTTACGTGAATTAACTTCGTTAATAAAGTCAACTCAACTTTCTATGCTTCGTTACGGCTCATTAACGTTCTTATGTTTGTTAGCCGACATTCGATCATCATTGGTGAAATACCAATGTTGAACATCCTTCACGGTTTACTTATTACGTTCTCGCATTCTTCGTTTAATTCTTATTAAACTATATTAAATCTTCTAACATTATCACTTAATTAGTGATTTAAGGTCAGTCTTATTATGTACATTAAGTACCTTCAATATCTTACCTTAGGTCTACATTCAAATGGAACAAAAACCTAACTTGGTCAACATTTTTACACTGCCGGTGCTGCGGCGCGGCGTCCCTATGTAAACTCGGCGCTGCGGTGCCAACTAACAGTAGACACGGCCGAGTCTGGCGCTATGGTGCGATCTATTATACTGGGCTTGGCGCTGCGGCGCCACACCTGTGCACCAGTTGGCCAAAACAGGTAACTTTTCTAACGAAACTCCCAGCTTCATAACTTCTTCGTTTTTCATCCGAATTGACCCATTCGAAAGCCTACAACTCACAAATTACCCCCTCTATGTGTTCATATAAGAAGTTCACATTTTCAAATCTGTTAACACAGAATTCACTTTTAAGTTCATTTTTAAGCGTTCGTTTAACGTTTTCGACCGTTTAATACTCGTTTTCTTCGTTATAAGTCGGAATTTGACGATTCTTGCGTCCACGACTCTTAATTACCTTATCTCACGTGTTGACATTGGAAACCAACATTTTCAAGTCACACGACAACTTTTGACCTTTAATCTGAGATTTCTACGATTTCGACGTTTAACGTCTATTTTCGCAAAATTCGCCATAACTTCGTTACTCGTGTTCTATAAGCTAAATCAAATGGAACACTCCATTGATTCATCATCTACATCCTAACCAACCAATATGCACATACCTTAGCTATGACCGTTTTCAAATCGTTCATCACAACTAAGTTCACGTTCATGTCTTTCTACGGTTTTAACTCATGTAAACACTTACGATTTCTATTTGATCATGACATATATATGATTTAATCATTAATAGACATCCTTATATCTCCTTGATAAACATGCTCCATCAATCTATGATTCTTCTACGAGAAAGAAATTAAAAAAGATGAAGATTACGGTTTATGAGAATTTACCTTTGACTTACTTCATGTTCTTGACAAACGTCTAAATGTTTGCTTGGAAGTAGAAGGATTATATGTTTCTAGCTCTTTCTCTCTCTCAATATATATTGGTCAAGCTTTGTGAAACATCAAATGACCAACACAAGTCTTATATTTATAGGCAACTAACATGAGGGACAAAAAGGTCAACATGGCACCTCCTTACTATTCCACCTCCTTAATCAACTTAGCCACCAAGTAAAGTACTTGGTGAGCAAGTTTATTACTTGGCTTGGCCACCAAGTGGCCGGCCCACTCTCCCTTGGATCATCCCATAGGTTGCCCCATGGGTTTTACCCATCCCGTGACCCGCCGGTTCGACCTGTGATTTAAAATCTTGGATTGGGCTTATCATTAATTACTATTAATTAACATTGGGCCTTAACTTGGGCTTGCTTATAGAATTCATTAGGCTTGCTATTGATTTAAGTCCAATTAGATTATACAAAATCCTTAACTCTTAATCCATTAGCACTTCTCGTATTCTATACGTATACTCACGTATTCTCTTCGTCTAATACTCATACGATATTCGTATTATACGTTGGACTATTCTTCATACCATGCTCATATTTGTACTAGTATAATACTCGTATCTCATACGTATATTAATCGAAATGACTATACACCTTGTATTTCCCTTTCGAAAATCTCTTTCACAAACCATTAGGTTTTAAGTCCGTGGGCGAAAACTTCGTTTTTGCCATAACTGAAAAATTATTAAATATTCCATCTCATCTTCACATTCTATCATTACGCATTTCTCAGAATCTCAAACCCTAGCTCCGAACGAAATCGGATGAATAGTATTTTACGCAAACATTCTCGAAAAACCTTCGTTTTCGTCTTGATAATTCACACTAATTAATCCTAGCACAAAGCCAGAATACTAACCACATCCACATATTTTAGGTCATATAACGACCTTTGAACATCTTACTCACATAACAAATCAATTAAATTCATTTAATTCACATAATCAAATAAAAATTTAATTCATTTAAAATCCAAAATTCTCGGGCGTTACACTTAATATCTGATTAATACCACAAGTCAACCATAATAAATAACAAAATGACTAAAATCATTATTACAACTCCAAACAAACTATTAGATCACAACTTAAACAAAATATCTAAACCATTTGGATAAAAGGAAGCTCTCGCCACACTTGCCCTTGATCCCCTTGATTATTTGCCGGAAGAAAAAAAAAAAGACAGCATGAGCCAAATGCCCAGTACGGATATAGACTACAAATAATGAACCGAAATAACTAACTCAATTAAATGAAATGAGACGAAACGAATTAAAACGAAACGAACAAAACTAACACAATGAAATAATAGGCTGAATCAAATGGCTGGGTGTTATTTCATATCGAGCTCAGAACAAAATAGAAATATACCTTGCCACACAGGCAAGTCTAATAATGTTGCACATGCAAATCAAATAATGCCACACATGCAAATCAAATAATGCCACACAGGCAAGTCTCACACGTTAGACTGCGAATCCAATGCATATAAAATTGAAAGGCGTGTTTGGCATAAACATCACCAATCCGTAAAACAGAACAGAACAGTAAACTAGGGTCGACCCATATGCCTCCCACAACAAAACACCAAATGGTCAACTCCCACCGGAGCACAAAACGGAGACGTCGTGGACTGATCACACCACCACGGAAGGTGTCATGCCTCGGTGCCAAGAGGACATGTCTGTGGTACCCCTACAAGTGGTTATTGCTCAGGTATACCCTGCGGTATTCTAACAAAAATATAATGTCACAACACATGCGACAAAATATCAATACAAGGGGTTCTAATGTGTACATGTTAAATCGAAAGAATCATCAACACAAGCCTCCAAAAATATTCTAACATGTATATCACTACAAATATCAAAAAAAAAATTAGACATGATACACTAGTCTAAAGAGTACAAACATGAGTTCTAATACAATACCAAAACAAACCTATCCCAATAAATTGACAAGGAATAATTATGAGAAGCAATACTAAATTTCGAAATGAATAACGAAATGTAAAAATTAAAAATAAAAGAGTCTCGATGAAAGAGTACGAAATCCGTACTTGGATTAAGCAATGTAGTACCCCAAAATTATTATCCCAATATAGTACGTTAAATTCCTTCCGTTTGAACTAATTAAACAAAATAATAAATATAAGTTACTTAATAACTATAATTTATAATAACATGAATTTATTTCCTAATTTACATTAGTTTTATGATACAAATCCAAATTAAATTATAATTGAACTTTTAATCATTACCCTTTTATTATTTTTTGAAAAAAAAATAACTCTTATATATATATATATATATATATATATATATATATATTATACAACACAAGTGTATAACAGTAGCTCTAGAAAATCAAGTTACAATTCATTTTTTTTATATATATTTTTATATTGCAGGTGCAGGTTCTATTCTTTTACATATATATATATATATATATATATATATATATATATATATATATATATATATATATATATATATATAACAGTTTTCAATTAGCCAGTTAAATTGTCTTATTATTATATTTTATTATCTTTATATTAATCATGCAGGTCAGTTTTTATTGGACAAGAGCATTAATCCAATTAAATTATGTTAACTAAACTATTACATAATATGCATATATATAATAGCCACACACAAAAAAGAACAAAACAGAATAGCCTATTTGAAATTCAAATCCTATTCCAGGCCATGTATAACCCATATATATAATAATTTTCATTCCTTTTATATATATATATATATATATATATATATATATATATATATATATATAATGACTATGCTTGTACCGTGGCTGCTATCCAAATTCCCACTCCACTTTTCTTTTCCTAATTAACTTTGGTTATGTAGTTATCATCATTCTTTGAATAAAAAAAATACAAAACAAAAGAGACTTACATTGATAATCAAACCTGTCAATTTCTCTTCTCCTTCCCTATGATAGTTCAGTCTCTTCGCCGCCTCTGCTACCCGTTATTTTCTTTTAGTGTGTGTGGTGTAATGTTCTAGTAGGTAGGTTTTATTAATTCTCATAATTATAAAGGATTTACTATTATCCACAAATATAATTTAAACTCAATTAATTTTAAAAGCCCAAATTAATGTCTCTTACTTATTTTAGTCCACATAAATTAAATGACCAAATTGACCCAATGAAAAGACAAAGTACAATTAATATGTTCTAAAACAAAATTATTTTTTTATTATTCAATATTTATTTATTTATTTATTTTACCGGGTATTATAAGCTGGACTTGGCTTTACTGCACGACAAAATCGAGCCAGTTGACATTTTCTTCCACAATTGTAACATATTTTGGACTGCTACGTACAGTTTTGACTGATATGTCCCTACTCTCCACATTTGTAGCATACGATTGATGATCATTCTCCTTCTTTAACAACGGATGCTGGTACTGACGTCTTTCCATCATTATTGAATCTGCTCTTCTTAAAATTTCCACTCTTATTTTCTTTGCCATGATTACCACCGAAGTGGTTACCATTTCTGACATGTTGATTCTCTCCACGTTTGTTGTCACCGCTTCGATGACTGCTACCACTGGTATTATCATTTTACTGACTGCTCTCTCTTGGTTACGTTGACTCATTATCGCGCTCCAATAACCGAGCCCTATTTACAACATCTGAATACAAATACAGTTTGTGAGAAATGAGATATTAACGTATTTCAGGTTTCAAACCTCGCAGAAATATTCGCGTCATTCTCTCCTCATTATCAACCAAGTGGGACGCAAACCGGGATAACTCGGTAAACTTAGTTTTGTACTGCCACACGGTTATATTATTTTGCTCCACCTTGATAAACTCCACTTCTTTCACGTGACGAATACTTTTGGAAAAGAACTTGCCGTTGAACAGTTCTTGGAACTTCTCCCAAGACATCTTTAGTGCGGCAAGTTGAGTATGCTTTACATATTACCACCAGTAATTTGCCTCTCCTCGCAACATGAAGGTGGCAAAGGGAACCTTTTGCTCCTCGGAGCATCCCAAGACATCAAATATCTTGGTGCTCTGCTTTATCCACTTCTTCGCCTTAAGTGGTTTTGGCTCTCCCAAAAACTCCTTTGGTCCCTGCTCCTTGAACTGCTTAGCGATGACTATCCGAGAGTTGCCAATGTTTCCACTTGCATTTTGAACCGGAGTCATTCTCGCCTGATGTTGTATGAATTACATAAAGCCTCTGAACATCCCATCGTTCATCATTTGGTCTGTGTTGTTGTTTTCCTGAGGATTATTGCCTTCTTGATGCACATTATCCTGGTTATTAATCTGTGGTGACTCAACGGTCTCCTGTGCTCCATTGCTATTCTCAACATTCTCGGATGTCATTTTCAAACACTGTCACAAAACAAGGGTTAATTGACATGCCACATATTATCCCTATATTCTAACCGAGCAATTAAATAACAAAAAAAAACTTAGATAGGTCATACTAGCGAAGGATTTCCCCGTCTCTTCCTTCCTGGTTCTAGCCTCACATCTCAGCCAGGGATCATATCCTTAAGCTTTGATACCAACTGTGACGCCCCCTGTGACGCCCCCAAATCCAGGTTCTCTAACCTCAGATTCGGTACTCACGATCTATCATTATCATAAGCATTCTATAACTATTACGAAATAATAAATATACATTGTTCATTATAATAAAGTTTCCATAGCATGGTCCCAAGGACTTCTTAACCTTAACTTAAACACACCATTCATATTACAAAAGATTTACATAAGAACTTCAATTAGATAATAATAATTAATATTCATTCCAAACTATTCCTGGATCTTGCCCTTGCCCTTGTCATTCGTATTGGATCCTTCAGGCTTAGCTGAAATAAATGTCATGATATAGCAAGGGTAAGCAACTAATTTGCTTAGCAAGCTTATATACAAGAGAGATATATCATGACTGGAAACAAGTTTTGCTTTCAATGTTCAACAATAATATAAGGTTGTGAAGGAACATGAATTAATAATCAACAATTGAATATTCGAATAATTGAATAACATGAACTGAGTGGTTTGGAGATAACCATGAACATTTGCCAAGGTTCTCAGTAATTTAAACTGGTCCTCTTAATAAGTTTTAGTATTCAAGGGGATCAGCCTTTCATACCCCGTGATTTATGCATAAACACTTAATATTCCGGCATCGATAATATGCCTTAATCAAATTCGTCCTTTTCTCAGTCAAGAGTTCTTATCATATCAATTTAATAAGAACATCTTTTTAAAATACATTTGATTTAACAAATTTAAACATGCTTGATCTAGCTGATACAATTAGCATAGATCTATCTCATAAACAGTTCATAAATGAAAGAACTTTAATTTAATTCACAGTTCAATAATAATAGAACAAGAATTCAATTGCACAAAGTGCGAATTTCAATAATCAATATAGATGTGAATAATCATCAATAATTATTCACTAACATGCTTTGAAAATAATAACTCGAGTTTGAGTTAGGACACTTGCCTCGTCTGTAGATTACGGCTACACAATTAATTTATATCCACTATGCAGTTAAATTATCTTCCTTTGAGAGACCTATAGTTATTCTTTCAATTAGTCATAGTATACCATTAGATTATGTAATCACATAAATATTATGCATTACATTTAGTTCTTATAAACATTATCATGTCTTGATAATGTTACTATAACCACATAATATTATTAATCTTGATAATATTTAATTCACCTCTTAGTATTATTAGTTCCCTAATAATACTTTCATTTGCTTACTAATATTATTAGCATCTTAATAATATTTTAATACCTTACTAATATTATTAATCCTCTTAATAATATTTTAATTAATATTATTACTTTAATAATATCTTACGTATGCTTAGTATCATTAATCATTTAATATTATTAATTATTTAATAATTTTTTATTCATTTACTAATATTATTAATCATTTAATAATATCTTATTCTATTACTAATATTATTAATTATTTAATAATACTTTAATCATTTATCAATGCTTAAATCAAATATTATTAACCATTTAATAATATTTTAAAGAAATTTTAATCTTAATATTTTTATTTACTTATCAATATCATATTCTAATATCATAATAATATTTTAATAATTTATTGGATTAATAAATAATTTATTCTAATTGTTCATCATTTATTAAACCTCTTATTTAATATCCATAAAAGGTCATAAATAATATTTATTATCATAAATTACCTAAGTGCTCTAAGATATATTATGAGTATTCAAGCATAAAAATCACCTTTTTCTTATTAAAGACATCATTTAACTATTTATTTCTTTTTATTCATAACTTAACCATTTTTAGGAAAAATAGTAAACTTACTCCAAAAATTCTTAGCTTCTGTACTTTGACACAATATGAACCTACAAGGATCCCCAAATTTTTCTGGAATTTTAGAAAATGATCTAGTATTTTTTAAGTTCTCAAAACACTCGAATCTTGCTTCATATTTAATAAATTGAGTTTTGCTCAGAAAAATCTGAAATTTTCAGGGTATGCTCTCCTAACATATATGAACCTACTGTAAAAATTTCGGAATTTTCCAGTGTATACACAGTGAGATATTCGACGGTAAAGTTTTAGGAGTCCTTTACGGAAATAGTCATTACGCACAATCTATAACTCGAAACATGTCCGTTCTTTTTCCTACACGTATATAACTTCTCAAGGTACCTCTGTGAAGTTTTCCAGATTTTTAAGGGACATGAAACTGTCCGAAACAGACCCAAGAAAAATAGGACAGAAACTATTTTAGGGTTTTTGAACCCTTAACATTCTAAGTGGGCTGTTTTGGGGAAATCAGCTCCAAAGGATTCAAAACTTGTTAGATTTGTGTTCTATCACTTGGGTTTACTAGATAACTCATGTATCTAGCACCCCCCTTCGACGGATCACAAATCTAAGTTGGAAAACTTGAGTTACACAAGATTTAGTGGATGAAAACAAGAGTTTTCACCCTTGGAGAACATATGCTCATATTCTTCCTCTAAGCCTTTGATCTAACACTCAAGATACTTAGTTCTATACATGATGATATGTAGGACTAGGGTATCTTGAGTATTTGTTCATAACCCCAACAAAACTCAAGCTAAAGAAAAAAAAACAAAGTAGAAGAAGAAGATGAAGGTTAAGTTATACCTTGATTTAATGGCAACCTTCCTTGATTTACCAAAGTAAGTGATGAACTTTGGATGCATTAACAAGCTAGCACTCCTCTCTCTCTATATATATGGCCAAACCTCTCTCTCCTTTCTCTCTCTAGAAGTGGCTAGCTTGGGAGAAATTATAAGAGGAAGAATGAGAGAAGAAATGAAATGAAATGAAAAGATGAAGTAAAAGGATACTTACAAAAAATATAGATACACTTAGTGTATCTAGCTATTATCCCCCATACTTTTTTTAACCCATGGATAGAAGCTTTGCCTTATCACTTTAATTAGTCTAATCATGATTAAGGATGCTTAATAAAGTGGCAACCAATGGGAGCTTGACAGCCATATCCTTTTGTGTAAGAGTTATTACAAATGGACCTTGCTTAGCTTAATTAGTTGCCTTAAAAGGCTTATGTGGCCAGCCATATTTATTTCCACTAACTCCTTCATTTAGCTTTTATTTTAAAGCATAAATTATATAAATCAAATGTCTAAAATACCCTTAATCAAGTGGGCTAAGTTTGGGCTTGCATTTTATTTCTTTTGGGCTTCTCCTTTAATTGTTTTGGGCTATGTAAAAATATAGTCTAACAATTTTAATATGTGCTACCCAATTTAATTATTTAGGGTTTCCATTCCTAATCTTATGAAATTTAATTACCTATACATGTGACTTTAGCTCATAACCTAATTAGGTTCACAAGAATTAGGTTTAAAATTATTAGTCACTTGAAATAATAAGATTATCCACTTAAGTTAGTATACATATTAAATACTAACCTCTCCTTATTACCATAACCCTTAGATTATTTAATTGTCTCACCTAATTTATAATTAGGTTACGAGGCTTTCATTTTTAATGAAACCTATAAATGTATATATCCATAACTATAGCATACATGTTAATTGACCCATGCACCATTTCACATATGTTGTCACATATTAAATCACTGTATAACGCAAAGTTTTAAATATTAATAATGTACATACATATATAGTGACTTAAAATTCACGGTTATTACATCCTCCCCTCTTATAAGAATTCCGTCCCCGGAATTACTTACAGGTTTACTCAAAAATATGTGGATAACTTTCCTTCATCCTTTCTTCGAGTTTCCACGTAGCTTCTTCAGCATTGTGGTTCCTCCAAAGAACCTTTATAGAATGTATAACCTTATTTTGTAATTTCTGTTCTTTTCTATCTAAAATTTCAACTGGAATTTCCTCGTACGACAAATCCTTTTCGACCTGAATTGGCTCGTACGATATCACGTGCTTGCAATCAGGCTTGTATGGTCGTAGCACTGACACATGAAACACATTATGAATATGTTCCAGTTCAGGAGGTAGAGCTACCTCGTACGCCACTTCGCCTATCTTTCTTAAGATCTCGAAAGGTCCAATAAATCTCGGACTCAGTTTACCTTTCTTTCCAAACCTTATCTTCCCTTTCCAGGAGATACTTTCAAAAATGCATGGCTTCCCACCTCAAAATCTCTCTTCTGGCGGTGTAAGTCTGTATACTTCTTCTGGCGATCTTGAGCTGCTACCAATCGGGCTCTTATCACCTTGATGATCTCTATAGTCTGCTGTACCAGTTCTGGTCCCAACAGTCGACGTTCACCCACTTCATCCCAGCATAAGGGCATTCTACATTTCCTTCCATACAATGCTTCGTACGGTGGCATTCCGATGCTGGCGTGATAACTATTATTGTATGCGAACTCTACTAATGGAAGATGATCCTCCCAGCTACCCTTGAAGTCCATCACACAAGCTCTGAGCATATCTTCAAGTCTTTGAATTGTTCTCTCGCTTTTCCCATCGGTCTACGGATGATACGCGATGCTCATTCGTAGTTGCGTCCCCATTCTTTCTTGAAGGCTCTTCCAGAAGTTTGACGTGAATCGCAGATCTCTATCCGACACAATAGATACCGGTACGCCATGCCTCGAGATAATTTCTTTGATATACAATTTGGCTAGCTGGTCCAAATTATGCCTGATCTTGATCGACAAAAAGTGAGCTGACTTCGTAAGACGATCTATAATCACCCATATGGCGTCGTGTCCTTTTTGCGTTGCTGGAAGTCCCACCACAAAATCCATCGTGATGTGCTCCCACTTCCACTCTGGAATCTCTAAAGGCTGTAGTAATCCACTCGGCCGTTGATGCTCTGCCTTGACTCTCTGACAAGTTAGACATCTGCTGACGCATTCTACAACCTCTCTCTTCATGTTTGGCCACCAAAAGTGTTGACGCAAGTCTTGATACATTTTTGTACTTCCTGGGTGTATCGAGTACCTCGTACTGTGCACTTCTTGCAAAATCTCTTCTCTTAGTTCTGGTACTAGCGGTACCCAAATTCGCCGTTCGAATCTCAGCAGTCCGGTGCCATCAATTTTGTATTTCAATTCATCCCCTTCAGCTAATCGCTTCTTGATGTTGTCGCAATCTTCGTCCTTCTCTTGAGCCTCTTTAACCTTATCTAATAAAGTCGGGCTCGCTGCTACTGTAAATAATTTCTCGTTGGTCTCTATCGGATACTTAACTTCTAAGTCAAGTCGTTCGAAATCTTTCACCAATTCCTCTTGAATGGTCAACTTCAGTAACTTCTCTCTGCCTTTTCTGCTCAGGGCATCTGCCACTACATTTGCTTTTCCTGGATGGTACAGAATCTCACAATCATAATCCTTGATCAATTCTAGCCATCGGCGCTGCCTCATATTTAGCTCTTTCTGCGTGAAGATATACTTCAGAATCTTGTGATCTGTATATATCTCACACTTCTCGCCATACAAATAGTGCTTCCAAATCTCCAAGGCAAAAACTACTGCTGCTAATTCCAGGTCATGAGTCGGATAACCCTTCTCATAGTCCTTCAGCTGACGTGAAGCGTACGCAATGACCTTGCCATGCTGCATCAGTACACAACCAAGACCCTTGTGTGACGCATCACTATACACTATAAATCCTCCCGTGTTGTCTGGTAAAGTCAACACAGGTGCCTGACTGAGCCTCTTCTTCAATTCCATGAAACTCTCTTTACATTTCTCCGTCCAAATGAACTTCACTGTCTTTCTGGTAAGGTTGGTCAACGGTGATGCTATCTTTGAAAAATCTTGGATGAATCTCCGATAGTATCCTGCTAATCCCAAGAAACTCCTAATTTCTATCGGTGTCTTTGGCTGTTCCCAGTTGATAACCACTTCTACCTTTGCTGGATCCACCGAAACACCATCCGTGTCAATAACGTGACCCAAAAATTGCACTCTCCGCAACCAAAACTCACACTTAGAGAACTTTGCATACAACTTCTCCCTCCTTAACGTCTCCAATACTATCCTTAGATGTTCAGCGTGCTCTTCCTCTGTCTCTGAATATACCAGAATGTCATCGATGAACACGACAACAAACTTATCCAAATACTGTTTAAACACTCTGTTCATCAAGTCCATGAATTCTGCTGGTGCATTCGTCAACCCAAAAGACATTACCAGAAACTCAAAGTGTCCGTACCGAGTTCTGAATGCCGTCTTTGGAACATCCTCCTGCCTCACCTTCAGTTGGTGATAACCGGTCCTCAAGTCAATTTTTGAAAAATATTTTGCCCCCTTAAACTGATCAAACAAATCGTCGATCCTGGGCAACGGATACTTGTTCTTAATGGTGACCTTGTTCAACTCCCGGTAGTCGATACAAAGCCTTAATGACCCATCCTTCTTCTTTACGAATAAGACTGGTGCTCCCCACGGTGATACGCTCGGTCGAATGTACCCCTTATCTAACAATTCTTATAGTTGAATCATCAGTTCCTTCATTTCTACCGTTGCCATACGATACGGTGCTTTGTATACCGGCGATGTCCCTGGTGCCAAATCGATAACAAACTCTATCTCTCTATCGGGTGGCAATCCCGGAATCTCATCTGGGAAGACGTCAATGAATTCCCTTACAATAGGTATCTGACCCAGTTCACCCTCAACTCTACGGGTATCCACAACGTGAGCCAAATAACCTATACAACCTTTCCTAAGCAACTTCTTTGCTTGCATCATCGTCAGATAACAAGATTGTCTCGGCGATTTACTGCCATGAAATACCACTTTTGACTTATTCGGAGTCTTTAGGTGTACGCACTTTTTCTTACAGTCAATGACCGCTCTGTGACTTGATAACCAATCCATCCCGAGGATTACATCAAACTCTCCAAGACGAATCGGTATCAAATCCACGTTAAGCTTAAACCCTCGTACATCAGCACAACAGTTCCTATTTATGTAGTCTACAGCAATAATTTCTTTGTTTGCTACTTCTACATTCATTGGGTGTTCTAATAGTTCACGAGATAAACTTAATCTTTGAGCAAATTCATCAGATACAAAAGAATATGAAGCTCCTGAATCGAATAACACATAGGCATTTATATCGTTGATCGGAATTATACTTGACACCACCTCCACGGATGCCACGGCATCTTGCACTGTCATATTGAATGTCCTCACTGTCGGCTTGTTTGGCTGGGTTGGTCCTCCACTGGTTGTCTTAGTGTTATTGCCCATGTTGCCGTTTCCTCCATCCGTGCTTTTCTTCTTTGGGCAATCCTTGATCCGATGTCCCAATTCACCACAGTTAAGACAACCTCCCTTCTTCACCTTAGAACAATTGGGTGAGGTATGCCCTTCTTGTCCACAGGTATAACATACCGTTTTTCCTTTCAAGCACTCTCCCGAGTGATCTTTTCCACAGTTTCCACACACTGACTTCTTTTGTTGGACACTTCCTTGCTGAATCTCCAATTTACTACCCCCACTGCTCCATTTCCGCTTCTTGTTGTTGTTACCGCCACCGCTAACATTCTGATTCCCACCTTCTACTTTCTTCTTGTTCTTCTCCCGATTGTACTTTGAGACTGTTTCGCTTCCACCTTCTGCTATGAGAGCTTTCTCCAACAGAGTTGAGAATGACGTGATTTGTAGAACCGCTACCTTACTGTAAATCCATGGCTTTAGTCCATTTTCAAACCTTCTTGCTTTCCTCACCTCCGTGTCTACCTGATGTGGAGTGAATCTGGCCAATTCATTAAACTTTGCGGCATACTCTGACACTGACATATTCTCCTGCTTCAATTCCAAAAATTTGATCTCCATTCTCGCTTGTGTACTCTCAGGGAAGTAGTTCTCAAAGAACAACTTCTTGAACGCTTCCCAAGTCACGATTCCAGTCCCGGCTTTGTTCTGGTTGGCCTCCCACCAATAGTTAGCCTCACCCTTCATTAAGTAGGTAGCAAAAATTGTTTTCTATTCTTCTGCTACCCTAGCAATAATGAAGGCCTTCTCAATCTCCTTCATCCACGTCTGGGCCTCTAACGGGTCTGTTGTTCCTCTAAACTCCGGCGGTCCTACTGCCTTGAAGTCCTTAAAGTTGGCTAATTGGTTTCCCGCCTGATTTCCTGCAGGTTGAGCTTGATTCCTCATAGCTTCAGTCATCATGTTGATAAAGTCTTGCATTGGGTTTGGTTGAGCTCCCGCTGCATTATTAACTGACTCTTCGATCTCTTGATTCCTTAGTACACGTTTGGGCGACATTATCTAGTGGAACAAAATTCTAACACGTTACTCGGGTTTTATTATCATATAAGTACTTAGCATGTAACACGCTACTGTATTCAACAATCATATGATCATTATGGGAGAGTTTTAAATTTCCAAGATTTTGGAAGTCTTTCTCCCTGATTAGTGGGTTAAGTTTGTTTTTAAAGAAAATTTTCCAAATCAGTCTACTAGACTCACATAACATTAAATAGACAAGTTACTATTTAAAATTTTCCAACATTTATCATAATAATAATGCATTTATATTCATATACCAATCTTCAGTGTCTCACATGATTAATACAGGTATATTCTTATAAATACTACTATCCCATTTTAAACACAAAAGATGAGATTAACTCAAAATGATACTTCCCTACAAACACAAATAGGGATACTACCTAACTACCTACTACCTCACACCTGCCGAGGTTTACATCAACATAAAACCCTATTACACAAAAGGGGTACTAATGCCTCTATCTACAACTAGTCCATAGCATAATCATCACTGGTGGCCCTGCTGGGTCACCTGAACAGGCTCCGGGGGAAACCACCCCTCCATAGCTCTACGTCGAACGGATCGACTCGAATCTCCTATCTCGAACTGCGCCCTCCTAGTCCCACTGCACTGGCCCTCATACGCTGCGTCTAGCGCCAGTCCTAAAGTCTCGGCCCTGACCTTCATGGCCTGCAGTGCTAACTCCAATTAGTCCACCCGCTGGGCTGACTCATAAAATGCCTCCTCCACGCGAATCTTGTCTGCAATCTCCATGTCAAACTCGCCCCGCATCGCCAGATGCTCTATGCTCAGCTCTCCGAACTTTGCCTTTTCATACTCTACCTGTACCCTCAGCATCTCAACTTGCAACTGGGACTCATCCAACTTTCCCTTCTGCTCGACTACCTCCACATGGGCTTGATAAGCCGCATCCTTGTATTGACCTTCTGTGAACTGAAGTGTGTGATTTTTAACCTCAAGTTCTCCCACCCTGCCTTCCAATTGATTGATTCTCCTCAACAAATCCCCTATAAGAGGACCCTGAGGGGCTTCTTCCATAACCTCACGGTCAACGAGCTCCTGATCTACTGAGTGACTGTCCTGGCGCTCGTCAGACATCCTACAATCACCATAAATAAAACCAACATCAGTACCACAATAAAATATATTCATTGATAAAATGAAATAATATTTTATTAAGTACAACACAAACTCGATAAATTTCCACAATCCATCTCCTAACATACTCTATAAGAGTTTTCTACTAAGGTTATAACCTAGGTTTCGCATTCTTAATGTTTATAACCTACAGCTTTGATACCAACCTGTGACGCCCCCAAATCCAGGTTCTCTAACCTCAGATTCGGTGCTCACGATCTATCATCATCATAAGCATTCTATAACTATTACGAAATAATAAACATACATTGTTCATTATAATAAAGTTTCCATAGCATGGTCCCAAGGTCTTCTTAACCTTAACTTAAACACACCATTCATATTACAAAAGATTTACATAAGAACTTCCATTAGATAATAATAATTAATATTCATTCCAAACTATTCCTGGATCTTGCCCTTGCCCTTGTCCTTTGTATTGGATCCTTCAGGCTTAGCTGAAATAAATGTCATGATATAGCAAGGGTAAGCAACTAATTTGCTTAGCAAGTTTATATACAAGGGACATATATCATGACTAGAAAGAAGTTTTGCTTTCAATGTTCAACAATAATATAAGGTTGTGAAGGAACATGAATTAATAATCAACAATTGAATATTTGAATAATTGAATAACATGAACTGAGTGGTTTGGAGATAACTCTGAACATTTGCCAAGGTTCTCAGTAATTTAAACTGGACCTCTTAATAAGTTTTAGTATTCAAGGGGATCAGCCTTTCATACCCCGTGATTTATGCATAAACACTTAATATTCCGGCATCGATATCATACCTTAATCAAATTCGTCCTTTTCTCAGTCAAGAGTTCTTATCATATCAATTTAATAAGAACAACTTTTTAAAATACATTTGATTTAACAAATTTAAACATGCTTGATCTAGCTAATACAATTAGCATAGATCTATCTCATAAATAGTTCATAAATGAAAGAACTTTAATTTAATTCACAGTTCAATAATAATAGAACAAGAATTAAATTGCACAAAGTGCGAATTTCAATAATCAATATAGATGTGAATAATCATCAATAATTATTCACTAACATGCTTTGAAAATAATAACTCGAGTTTGAGTTAGGACACTTGCCTCGTCTGTAGATTACGGCTACACAATTAATTTATATCCACTATGCAGTTAAATTATCTTCCTTTGAGAGACCTATAGTTAATCTTTCAATTAGTCATAGTATAACACTAGATTATGTAATCACATAAATATTATGCATTACATTTAGTTCTTATAAACATTATCATGTCTTGATAATGTTACTATAACCACATAATATTATTAATCTTGATAATATTTAATTCACCTCTTAGTATTATTAGTTCCCTAATAATACTTTCATTTGCTTACTAATATTATTAGCATCTTAATAATATTTTAATACCTTACTAATATTATTAATCATCTTAATAATATTTTAATTATAATATCATTAAAATATCATTTAATAATATCTTATTCTATTACTAATATTATTAATTATTTAATAATACTTTAATCATTTATCAATGCTTAAACCAAATATTATTAACCATTTAATAATATTTTAAAGAAATTTTAATCTTAATATTTTTATTTACTTATCAATATCATATTCTAATATCATAATAATATTTTAATAATTTATTGGATTAATAAATAATTTATTCTAATTTTTTATCCTTTATTAAACCTCTTATTTAATATCCATAAAAGGTCATAAATAATATTTATTATCATAAATTACCAAAGTGCTCTAAGATAGTCATGATATGATATATTATGAGTATTCAAGCATAAAAATCACCTTTTTCTTATTAGAGACATCATTTAACTATTTATTTCTTTTTATTCATAACTTAACTATTTTTAGGAAAAATAGTAGACTTACTCCAAAAATTCTTAGCTTCTGTACTTTGACACAATATGAACCTACAAGGATCCCCAAATTTTTCTGGAATTTTAGAAAGTGATCTAGTATTTTTAAAGTTCCCAAAACACTCGGATCTTGCTTTATTTTTAATAAATTGAGTTTTGCTCAGAAAAATCTGAAATTTTCAGGGTATGCTCTCCTAACATATATGAACCTACTGTACAAATTTCGGAATTTTCTAGTGTATACACAGTGAGATATTCGACAGTAAAGTTTTAGGAGTCCTTTACGGAAATAGTCATTACGCACAATCTATAACTCGAAACGTGTCCGTTCTTTTTCCTACACGTAGATAACTTCTCAAGGTACCTCTGTGAATTTTCCCAGATTTTTAAGGGACATGAAACTGTCCGAAACAGACCCAAGAAAAATAGGATAAAAACTATTTTAGGGTTTTTGAACCCTTAACATTCTAAGTGGGCTATTTTGGGGAAATCAACTCCAAAGGATTCAAAACTTGTTAGATTTGTGTTCTATCACTTGGATTTACTAGATAACTCATGTATCTAGCACCCCCCTTCGACGGATCACAAATCTAAGTTGGAAAACTTGAGTTACACAAGATTTAGTGGAAGAAAACAAAAGTTTTCACCCTTGGAGAACATATGCTCATATTCTTACTCTAAGCCTTTGATCTAACACTCAAGATACTTAGTTCTATACATGATGATATGTAGGACTAGGGTATCTTAAGTATTTGTTCATAACCCTAATAAAACTCAAGCTAAAGAATAAAAAACAAAGTAGAAGAAGAAGATGAAGGTTAGGTTATACCTTGATTTAATGGCAACCTTCATTGATTTAACAAAGTAAGTGATGAACTTTGGATGCATTAACAAACTAGCACTCCTCTCTCTCTATATATATGGCCAAACCTCTCTCTCCTTTCTCTCTCTAGAAGTGGCTAGCTTGGGAGAAATTATAAGAGGAAGAATGAGAGATGAAATGAAATGAAAAGATGAAGTAAAAGGATACTTACAAAAAATATAGATACACTTAGTGTATCTAGCTATTATCCCCCATACTTTCTTTAACCCATGGATAGAAGCTTTGCCTTATCACTTTAATTAGTCTAATCATAATTAAGGATGCTTAATAATGTGGCAACCAATGGGAGCTTGACAACCATGTCCTTTTGTATAAGAGTTACTACAAATGGACCTTGCTTAGCTTAATTAGTTGCCTTAAAAGGCTAATGTGGCCAGCCATATTTATGCCCACTAACTCCTTCATTTAGCTTTTATTTTAATGCATAAATTAGATAAATCAAATGTCTAAACTACCCTTAATCAAGTGGGCTAAGTTTGGGCTTGCATTTTATTTCTTTTGTGCTTCTCCTTTAATTGTTTTGGGCTATGTAATAAACATAGTCTAACAATTTTAATATATGTTACCCAATTTATTTATTTAGGGTTTCCATTCCTAATCTTATGAAATTTAATTACCTATACATGTGACTTTAGCTCATAACCTAATTAGGTTCACAAGAATTAGGTTTAAAATTATTAGTCACTTGAAATAATAAGATTATCCACTTAAGTTAGTATACATATTAAATACTAACCTCTCCTTATTACCATAACCCTTAGATTATTTAATTGTCTCACCTAATTTATAATTAGGTTACGAGGCTTTCATTTTTAATGAAACCTATAAATGTATATATCCATAACTATAGCATACATGTTAATTGACCCATGCACCATTTCACATATGTTGTCACATATTAAATCACTGTATAATACAAAGTTTTAAATATTAATAATGTACATACATATATAGTGACTTAAAATTCACGGTTATTACACCCCCAAAATAGGTATACATCACCCATTATGAGTCGCCAAATACATGGTACAGAAATCAAATACAAACTTCTTTTATACAATACGACAAAAGCGTAGCTGAGAGTTTTTACACGAATATTGTCTCATAGACAGTATTCAAACTCAAATGAAGTCCTCATTACATTTATTATCACACAATTTCATAAAATAGTGAGGACTACTACAGCCGCCATTTAGGACCGTCACTCTGTTTCCCGACTAGTCCCGGCTACGTTTTCATTTCCTGAAGAGAACAATGAAAGCAAAAGGGTGAGCTCAACTAACCTAGTAAGATATATTATGACTAAGATAATGCAGAATAAATTATCGTTAGCCTTCAATATTGTTAAACTAATAAATGACAAGTTTAACTGCAGCGGAACAATCAATCCATTAGAAGAGTCAAGTAGAGCATGATATCTACTATCTTCTATGATTTAAAAAGTTTATCATCAATTTTATCGCTGAGACTCAGCTTAATAAATAAACCACATCGTCGAATCATCACTGCATTACAGGCTAAGGATATTCATTAGTATCACGACCACGAATTATCCATGCACTACGGGCCAAAGATATTCGTGTTTTCACCAATGGTCATGATCATGGCAACACCTATCCATCAATGCACTACGGGCCAATGAGGACTTTTACCATATCATTTGTAACATTATGGGTCATGATTATACTGAATAATCCTTGGTCATAATCATACCAATCAACAGTCCATCTATGCACGTATGATTTTTATCACAATATAAGCATGAGGTTGATGACAATGATATAAGAATTCAATTAAAAGAAAGCAAATGATAAATTTTTAAAGATTTATAATTTAATTTATCCAGAATTCAATAATGTTCAAATTGTCAACAAGATACTGCTTTGTGGGGTAAAATTCAAGAATAATATTGTATCAAAAATGATTTGGACCGAAAAAAAATTAATTTTTGTCATAAATAGTACCATGGGTGAATAGTAATTGAGTGAATAGTACCCTGTGAATAATACTTCGGTAATAGTACCCCGTGAATAGTACTCTAGTATGAAAAGGTTAAAACTTATTAAGAATGCTCAGAATAATACTTTCATGAAAAGATACTGGATGAAGCGCAAATATCAAAGATATTCTACTAATTTCATGGAGTATAGAAGCCAAAACTTTAACAAAATGAATGTAGAATTCAAAATCTGAAACGAAATAATATTACTTACATACGACAGAGTATGGAAGAAAATATTATTCCATACGAATATTGAACAAAAATAACATCCTTTACCATAAAAAGAAGAGTATTCTGACTATACGCTCAATATTATAGAAGAAGAATTCTCTGATTCTGGTGTAATTTTCAATTCTAACTAAGCATCCCATTTATAGGAGAATGGAAAGGATACTATTTGAATTTAGAAATCACGGACTGTACAGTGCAGAAATCGGACGAACTCACGGGCGCCGAACTGAATTCACAAGTTTTGTTACTGTGCACTGCATAGTAAAATACTATGCAATTGAAATATAATATATTCTATTTTTTCATAAAAAAAGAAACTTTTTATATATATATATATATATATATATATATATATATATACACACACACACACACACACAGAAATGATCAAGTAATGGATCCCTTACTTTCTAAAAATGAGGGACTTTTTTTTTTGTTTTTTTTTGCTTTTTTTTTAAAAACAACTAAAAAAAAGTTTAATATTTTATGGAACTGAAATTTTTTCATAATACAATGTTTTGGGCGTGTTTTGAATATCTATACCAAAAAGTTGTGGTACAGTCTGCCCAGACTGTACATACATATTTTGTTATACGTACCCAAATCACACCAAAAACACTGTATTATGAAAAAATTTCAGTTCCATAAAATATTAAACTTTTTTTAGTTGTTTTAAAAAAAAGCAAAAAAAAAAAAGTCCCTCATTTTAAGAAAGTAAGAGATCCCTTACATGATCCTGACCCTATATATATATATATATATATATATATATATATATATATATATATATATATATATATATATATATATATATATATATATATATATATATATATATACTGAATAACTTCTACAGATTATTTTGAAAAATGGGCAAATAGGGGTCCATATAATAAGTAAAATTTACAACATATACTTCATCAAAATTTCCTCAATATTTTTAACAACATTTATTCATCATTATTATAACTCACAATATTAACAACCAGATCGTTCCCAGGAAAGAGGGGGCTTTCCGATAAGGATTTCTCCCTATTGGCGCACAATTAGGTGACCAAACCTCTTTCCTCGACAGAACTTTCTAGACATTGTTAATTATGCATATAATAATTAGAATAACTTGTCATCTCAATTATTGATTTAATAATATATAAAATATTGACAATAATTGAATCAAATAACGTGAGATACTATGAAGCAATTATTGTAGCAATAATTGAGTATAACTGAGTGACTTCTCACGTAAGCATCAATAACCAATACCGTGTGCTACTATGCAACCACGCGTATTACTGTACTTTTTATCACCAGCTAATTCAACAGTTAATGGTAAAACTTTCGCCCTTATTTTTATAAAAAGATATTTCTGTCGTTTTCTAACTCCGATAATAAATTCTATTGTGGGGTCCACCAATGATTGTGTCGTCGTATGAATATTTCCTATTAAAACGAATATTTCCCGACCAATCGAATATTATATAACAACTTGCATACTTTGCAAAATTTATAAATATTACTTACAACTATAACATTATATCAAATCCTCACCATAATATTCAAAAATATATTTCGAGAAAAAATTAATATTTATTTATGAAAGTTGGGGTCTTACAACCTCCCCTTCTTATAAAATTTCGTCCTTGAAATTAAGGTACGTACCTACTATGTCGAAAAGGTGAGGCTACCTTGATTTCATTTCAGATTTGAACTCCCAGATCATTTCCTCAATATCGTTGTTTCTCCATAAAACTTTGACTTGAGGTATAACATTGGAGCGTAGAATATGTTCCTTCTTATCCAAGATTTTAACAGGTACCTCTTCATACGTTAAGTCTTCCGCTATCTTGTCTAGTTCTAACTCAATAATGTGGTATGGGTCTTCCACATATTTACGTAACATGGGTACGTGAAAAATATTATGAACACGAGACATACTTGGCGGTAAAGCGAGTCTATAAACCACAGTTCCAACTCGATCGAGGATTTTGAATGGGCCAATAAATCGAGGATTGACCTTTCCTCTCTTTTAAAATCTCGTAACTCCCTTCTATGGAGCAACACGTAACAACACATGATCACCAACATTGAATTCTACGTCCCTTCGATGAAGATTAGCATAACTCTTTTGTCGATCTTGTGAGGTCTTTATACGTTGTTGAATCATCTGAATCTTCTCCGTAGTCATACGTACCAATTCTGGTCCCAACAACGTTGCTTCACCCACCTCATCCCAGCATACTGGAGAACGACACTTGCATCCATACAATGCCTCAAATGGAGACATGCCAATACTTGCTTGATAACTGTTGTTGTAGGAAAATTTCACTAATGACAAGAACTTGTCCCAACTTCCTTTGCAGTCAAGGACACAGAGTCTTAATAGATCTTTAAGAGTTTGAATAGTCCTCTCCGACTGCCCGTCCGTTTTAGGATGATATGCCGAACTAAATCCTAAATTCGTGCCTATAGCTTTTTGCAAACTAACCCAAAATTGTGAAGCGAATCTTGGGTCTCGATCAAAAACTATGGATACTGGCATACCATGCAGTCTTACAATCTCATTTATGTAAATACGAGCAAGACGTTCAAGTGAATAAGTTTCTCATATAGGTAAAAAATGAGTAGACTTGATCAATCTATCAACAATAACCCAAATTGCATTTATGCCTTGAGAAACCTTGGGAAGACCAGTAACGAAATTCATGGTAATGTGCTCCCACTTCCATTCTGAAATTTCAAGTGGTTGCAATGGACCTTTTGGCACTTGATGCTCTGCCTTGACTCGTTGACAAGTTAGACACCTTGAGATAAACTCTGCTATCTCTCTCTTCATATTGCTCCACCAAAATATATGTCAAAGATCACAATACATTTTGGAACTCCCATGATGGATTGCAAACGGTGTATTGTGTGCCTCTATCATGATTTTATACTTCAAATTCGGGTCGTTAGGAACACAAAGTCTAGAGTTGACTTGAAGTATTCCTTCTTCATCGATTCTTGCTTCTGAAATAGTACCTTCTTGCACTTTCTTCTTCATACGTATCAGCTCCAGGTCTGTAGCTTGAGCAGCTTTAACTTTATCGATTAAAGTCGGTTCTGTTAGGTTTATAATATTTATGAACGCAATCAAATTGCATAAAATAAGCGAAAGTATGAAAAAATAGAGTTTTAAAATTATAAAAACCATATACCCAGATCATCCTTTATGCACAATTATTAATTAAACGAAAAGATAAGGAATAAGAATCATAGCCTTGAATATTCGAGCTTCATCGGTACAAGTTCACCTCCAAATTCATTTCGCATTCAACTTGAATCCATCGGATTTGGTTCCTTCCTTTGATCAACGTTAGCCACCCAAGTTTTTGGCCTCTAGAGGTGATCCACTAAGGAAGAAGAAAGATTCAAGAAGATGGGTATTTGGCAAAATCCTAGTTTTTCTATCTCTCATAGAAAATGGTGTACTCTCCCAACTATTGGAATCATGTATTCACGTGTTTTGAAAGTGTCAACCACCCTCACCCATAATAAGACTCATCTTATTTATAGATATGGGCAACCCTCCTTAACAATTAAAGAATTGGGTTTTATTTTAATTAATTAAACTTTTTTAATTAATTAGGCTCCCAATCTTATTAGGAATAATTAATTAAACTTTTTTAATTAATTAGCCTCCTAATCTTATTAGGATATTTGAGAGTACTTTTATTAATTAATTCTCAAACTCCTTTAAAATTAAATAATAATAATAGTAATAATAATAATAAGACTCCTCTTATTAATTTATATTTAATATTTTTAAAATATTAAATAATAAATATTAAGCTATTTAATTTATTCTATCACCATAGATTAAATTAAATACACTTAACTTATTATTACGATTATGTTATTTGCTTCTTAAATAATTATTCTTCCTTTAATGGTGTGACCATTTAGGTTCTCTATATTAAACCGATTGTGAATAAATCAATTAGAACAATTCTAATCTAATTTAAATAAATAAATTAAACTATTAATTTATTTAAATAAATAATATTTATTCTACAATAGGAATAAGCCTCCCTAACGATTAACGACTTTCCAAATAATATAGATTTCAACATTAATCATAAAAGAATCTTTGAGTAAATAGTTACCGTACAATTCAATCCTTCCACCATACAATGTCCCAATTAAATATAAGACATGAAATTACTGTCAAGTCTTATTTTATTTAATTATATGTATTTCGACTCTTAAATGCACAACTCCAAATAATACAAATTAGAAATTCCTTTCTAATTACATTCTGCCTTGGCCTTGGACTACCGGGTTGTCATTTATTGTGAAATTCAAGATTTTATGAATAAAGATTTAATTTTTTAAAATATTTTTTTAAAATATTATGCTATGAATTTGAGATATTGTTATAGTTGTGGGTAGTATTTATAAATGTTGCAAAGTATGCAAGTTGTTATATAATATTCGTTTGGTCGGGGAATATTCGTTTTAACAGGAAATATTCGTACGACGGCACAATCATTGGTGGACCCCACAACAGAATTATTGTCGGATTGAGAAAATGACAAAAATATTTTTATGAAAATAACGGCGGAAGTTTTACCGTTAAAACTGTTGAACTACTAGGTAGTAAAAGTACAATAATACGCGTGGTTGCATAGTAGCACACAGTATTGTGTATTGATGTTTACGTGAGAAGTCACTCAGTTTTGTTCAATTATTGCTACAGTAGTTGCTGCATAGTATCTCACATTATTTGATTTAATTATTGTTGATTGTTATATATATATATATATATATATATATATATATATATATATATATATATATTATATAAGTTTTGTTTTATTAGTATTATTAATGTAATAAAACAGAAAAGTTTTTTATATAAAACAGAACACTTTTATAAAGTTATCTGTTTTATTAGACAATAATTAGAATATATTATATTTTATTATGCATAGTGTTGCATAGTACCTGCATAGTGTTTTGTATAGTAAAATCTTTTTATATAAAACAGAATACTTTTATAAAGTTATTCGTTTTATTAGATTATAAATAGAATATATTATATTTTATTTAAAAGATTTTACTTTAAATATGGACCGTCAGATTAAAGTAGATCAATCCAGACCATTCATGAGTTAGTTACTATGCAGTCCATTTTTCTATAAATAGAAGCTCATTCCTTCATTATTTCTTATGAATTCACTGAAACTCTAGAGAGAGAAAGTTATAGAGAGAAAGAAGAAAAGTATTCTGCTACTTCCCTACCCTTATATTCAGTTTCTTTTACGGTAAGGAATATTATTTGTTGTACTCGTAAGGAGTATTATTTTCTTTTGTATTCATAAAGAGAACTTCTGTTAATCCATTATTTATTATTCTGTTGGAATAACCTGTATACGCGGGCTACCCTATACTTGGTAAAATTCTTCTGTTATTCCGTTCTTTATTATTCTGTTGGAATATCCTGTCTGTGCGTTTTACGTCGGACCTGGTTCCGTCTTTATTATTCTGTTAGAATATCCTGTTTGTGCTTTTTACGCCGGACCTGGTTCCGTCTTTATTATTCTGTTGGAATATCCTGTCTGTGCGTTTTACGTCGGACCTGGTTCCGTCTTTATTATTCTATTAGAATATCTTGTCTGTGCGTTTTACGCCGGACCTGGTTCCATTATTTATTATTCTGTTGGAATAACCTGCCTGTGCGGTCTATCGCATGCTTGGTGATTTCTTTTGTTATTCCATTCTTTATTATACTCAGTTGGTTAAAGTTTTGGCTTTTATACTCCATGAAATTAGTGGAATATCCTTGATATTTGCACTTCATCCAGTATCTTTTCATGAAAATATTCTTCTAAGCATTCTTGAATTTTACTCTACAAAGAAGTATCATGTTGACAATTTGGACGTTATTAGTTCCTGGATAAATTAATTCTTGAACTTATTTTATTGAATTCTTATATCATTGTTATCATCCTCGTATTTATATTTTGTTGAAAGTCATCTATGGCCGGTAGTGCATAGATGGACTTGGTATGATTATGACTAGGAATTATTTGGTGTAATCATGACCGTAATATTATAAATGATGTGGAAAAAAAAGTCCTCATTGGCCCGTAGTGCATTGATGGACAATTTTTGGTATGATTATGGCTATGGATTCTCTTTGGCCATAGTGCAAAGATGAATTGTTTTATGGCATGATCAGGACCGTTGATGAAAATATGATTATCTTTAGCCGTAGTGCATGGATAATTTGTGGTCGTGATACTAAAGAATATCCTTGGCCGTAGTGCAGGGGTGATTCGATGATGTGGATTATTTATTAAGCTGAGTCCCATCAATAAAAGTGATGAAAAACCTTTTAAACCATAAAAGATAGTATATTTTATTCTCTACTTGACTCTTTTAATGGATTGCTTGTTCCGCTGCGGTTAAACTTGATGTCTATTGTATTTTATCAGTTTAACATTGTTGAAGACTAATGATAATTTATTCTGCATTATCTTAGTCATAATATTTCTTACTGGGCTAGTTGAGCTCACCCTTTTTTTCACTGTTCTCTTCAGAAAATGAGAACGTAGCCAGGACTAGTCGGGGAACGGAGTGACAGTCCAGATGATAGTATTAGTAGTCCTCACTATTCTGTTAAATAGTGTGACAATAAATGTAATGAGGACTTATTCTGAGAGTGGATATTGTCTAGATGATAGTATTTTTATATTAAAACTCACAGTTCTCTTGTTGTATATTAAAGATTATATTTGTATTCTGTATCATGTATTTGGCGACTCAGAATAGGTGATGTATACCTATTTTGGGGGTGTCACATTTATCGAATCACATAGGATATTTCTCTTTTTTTACTAGAAGTGGTAGATTTTTTATTGATCATACATTATCTCTATGTATAACTTATTATACCCAAGCATACCCTTTGATATACCCTAAGGGTCTTAAGGAATAAGTCAAAGTACAACTCATCATACACAAGATACTATGATGATCTCAAGTCCAAGGATCATTTGTACTACTCTCACTATAGGAATTTCTATTGACAGGAAAGTAAAACTCCATTAGGTATTCCTTAGCGAGCCACGTTCAGTGAACTTATTCTCTAATAAGCATCTACATACTTGCTTTAATGTCTCCATACAAATGATCATGAGATCAATCATCCTCATCCAATGAGCAAGCAACGTATGTACCAATCTATCTGGATTCACTAATCTCCAATTTAGTAATCCAACGATTGGGAACTATTTTAGTTTTAAGCTTTCTAAGAATTTAGATCTCATTAGAATGATCATCATCACTATTCAAAAAGTATTGCTTAAAACTATGGGTTTATCACATATTATAAAACAACATCATGTAGATAATTAAAACCCTTTAATAAATTAATACTTTTTTATTAATAAATGAATAAGATTGTTACAAAGTATATGCTTTATCATTAAACATGATTGGCTTGTGTGCATATTACTTTCAATCTCTCACTTGCACTAAAACCAATCGCCATGGTATCTCATACCCTTCTTCTCTAAGTGACGATTATCCTGCTGTTGGATAAGCTTTAGTTAATGAATATGTAATGTTGTACTTGAGAGTCCACTATCTCTGTAGTGATTTTCTATCTTTCAATGATTCTTATAATCAAATGAAAGTGTCACAACACATGTTTAGATCCAAGATGAGACTTAGGAACTATTCCTAGTTCTGTAGTGAACTTTTCATCAAAATAATCAACTTGCAGCTTCATTTATAGCTATATACTTTCTCTTTATCACTAAACCAGCAACTCTTTGCTGTTTGACACCTTTCCAATTTCACTGCACCACCGTTCAAGGTAACACTTTTCCTTAAAGTGAATTTTCTGTCGTCTTGGTCTATCTAAAAGAACTTGAGTCTGTTAAGCCCTCTAGTTTTAATTCAGACTCACCATAAATATGATCACATCCTTAGTGCCAGTAAAGTACTTTAAGATATTTTTCACTGTCTTACAATGATCTTCTCCAGAACATGACCGATCATCATCAGGTCTCATATATTTTATTGTATACATGATTTTTACTCATGCGATCTCTCTTTTCAGGAGTTTATGGGGACTATTAAGAGAGATACATTCCATGGCCCATCAACATGAGACATCTCTTAGAGTTTGCTATGCTAAACGACTTTATCATCAAATGAATATACATTCCTTGGGTTAAGTTGAGCTTCCTCTTGAATCTACCTATATAGATTTTATCCCCAATTAAGATACCCTTCCCAAATCATTCATGGAGGAATGTTTAGACAACTTTGTCTTTACTGATTGTAGCATTAGTATGTCATTTTTTATCCATAGTATATCAACATATAATATTAGGAATGTCACGACGCTCTCACTGACCCTTTTGTACACACTAGGTTTATTCTTATTTGTGATAAAATCAAACTCTTTTAATTTGTTTCATCAAAACAAACGTTCCATTTTTGAGAAGCTTGCTTCAATCTATTTTTCTGAGTGTCTACAACTCTTACCTCATCGTATGTAACTGGATCATCATCTTTTATTATGTATACCTCATCATCATCATCTATGATGAATCCAAACCTCCTAAGTATCTTCGGTACTATTCTAGATTTACGATTCGGTTGTGGTACAATAGGTCTATCTACAGGTTCCTCTTATTTGACTTATAGTGTTTTGTGGTTCTTGAACTATTCAAGATGTACTATCCTCCCACTAGCCCCTTCAATGATAAACATCTTTATCTTAGAAGGCAACTTGTTTTGCAACAAACACCTTTTGCTAAGTAGGATTATAGAACATATACCCTAAACTTACTTTAGGATGTTCCACAAATCTGTACTTGTTAAATCTTGTCCCAAGCTTATCCTTTGAAACCTTTTCACATAAGCTGGACAACCCCTTATCTTAACATACTTAAGATTAGGAATCCACCCTGTCCATAACTCTTATAGAGTCTTGGGGTTAAATTTTGAGGTTACCTTTTACGTAGATATGGAGCCATTTCTAGGGCATGGCCCCAGAAGGATACTGGAATGTCGGTAAAATCATTATGGATCGCACCATGTCCAACAAGGTACGATTTTTCCTTTCAGAAATATCAATTAATTATTGTGTATCAGGAGGCGTCCATTGTGAGAAAACCATTTGAGATGATCTAGAAACTTATTGCACAAAATTTCTTCCTCGATCTAATCAATGAATCGTAATACTTTGCCAACTTGTTTCACTTCTGAATTCTTTGAACCTTTCAAATAATTCACACTCATATTTTAGCAAATACACACATTCAACTCTTTGAATGATCGTCTCCTTTTCTTATACTAATTTGTTCAATATGAAAAATTATTTTCACGTAAGTCAAGTATACTAAATCCATTAAGTAATATTCCAGTTCTATAGAAAATATTATTATTATAAATAGAACAACAATTGTTCTTAAATATAATACCAAAGATTTCATTGTCCAACAACAAAATAGAAATAATGTTTGTAACAGGTACTGGAATATAATAACTACTTATTGACTTAATAGATTTGTCCGTAGGCATTGCTAAACTATAAGTTCCTATGGCTAATACAGCAACCTTTGCTTCATTTACCAGATATAGGATTACTTATCCTTTGTTTAACTTTCTACTTCTGCTTGGTCCCTTCATAAATCTATATTTATGATAACCAAATCCGGTATCCAATACCCAAGTAGAACCTTGACTTAAAGAAAAATTTATTTCAATCATGAACAAAAACTATATTTTTAACCGAAGCTTCACTAAGCTTCTTCTGGTTAGCCTCTACAAGATGCTTCTTGTAGTTTCTTTTCCAGTGTCCAGGCTTATTGCAGTGAAAGAAAAATCCTTTGTTATTCGTATCAATTTTGTTCTTATTATCCTTTATTTTTGCCTTTCTATTTACCTTCTTTGAATCGTTCTTCTTTTCAGAAGATCATTTGGCCCCTACCAGTAAGAATTGGTCTTTCTTGGTTAGAAAGTGACTCTCAACATTTTTCAACATGTTAAAAACATCAGCGAAGCTAATATCTAGCTTGTTCATATGAAAAATTCACAACAATTGTGAGAAGGAGTCCGGGAGTAACTGCAAGATCAAATCTTGACTCAACTCTCCATCCATAGCAAAACATGTTGTCTTAATTGTTCAATTAAATTGATCATGTTAAGAACTTTTGTCTGTACTGTAGTGTCATCGGTCATTCTAGATCAGAAGAGCTCCTTAGATATCTGATATCTATCAGTTCTACTTTCCTTACCATCAACTACTTGATGTGCAGGAGTATAGTAGGAGCATCCATAGTTTCATGCTGACGCCGAAGCTCGTTACTCATAGATGCGAGCATGATGCATTGAGCCAACTGCACATCATCTTACCACTTTCTAAAAGTAGCAATTTCTTCCTCAGAGACATTGTCTGCAACCATTGCAGGGATATGCATATTAAGGACATAAGATAGCATTTCAACCATGAGAATTATTCTCAATTTTCTTAACCAATCCGTTTAATTCGGTCCGGTTAATTTAGCATCTAATATGCTATGCAGTGATAGTAATTTAGACACTGTAAAATTCTGTAAATGAATTTGTTCTTAACAACATTTTAGCATACATTCTTTTATTAATTACCAAAATAATTTCGGTCTTATTTTAAATTGGTATCTCCCACTATTTTCATCAAACTATATTACCCTCAATTTATATAGTTCGGCAATATCTAATTAAAGATATGCTAGTGAGAATAAGGATCCCATTTCAAATATATATAGCCTTGTGTGTGCACAACAAACTATATATAAATAAATAGGTAGACAACTCTTGTCAATTACATCAACTATGCAACTCCTTGTATTTTGCCTCTTAGATCATAATGGTCAAATGTGTCCACATTCGAACTAAAATGATCTAAGTTAAGTCATACCTAGCACTCCATATATTCAAAAGAAAAACAATGTCTTTGTGTGTGCACAACAAAATAGCATTGTTTGGTCTATTTATAAGCATTAAATGTGATAAAACAACATCTTAAATATTTAATACTTACCTTGTGTGTGCACAACAAACTCATATTAAATATTTAATACTCTATTGTTTTACCATACTAGAAGGCGACGTTCGATATTCCAAATATCTTTGAACGTTACAACTTAATATAATTTATTTAAGGGTTTTGTTATTAATTTGTCTCATCTTGTTTATGACATATGCACACACACACACACACACACACACACACACACACACACACACACACACACACACACACATATATATATATATATATATATATATATATATATATATAATATATATAGTATAAGCATGCACATATATAATACTATATTCTACCTGGATTGATTATGGACTTTTATTCTAGTTTGGTTCACTAGAGCCACCAAGTGAACCAAAAGGTCAAACCCTAGGGGTGCAAGAATTAATATTTAAATATAACTATTACATTTAAACTCGGGCTCTATTACAAACGGGTCTTCAAAATCTCCTTATTCCTTGATCTCCAATTCTTCAAAATTAATTCTAACTATTCCTATTACAAAACTATTTAAAATAAATAGAAACATTGATCAGCAGTCAAGGGGAAGTACATAGGAGGGAGATAGAATTTACATTAATAAAAATTAGAGAAGACGAAGTATGCATGTGACGCCCCCAAAATTAGGTATACATCACCCATATTGGGTCGTCAAATACATGGTACAGAATACAAATACAACTTACTAATACAACTGTCGTGTACAATACGACAAAACATAACTGTGAGTTTGAATACAATTATTGTCTACTAGAGACTATACAAACTCAAAAGGAGTCCTCAATACAATTATTGTCACACTATTTAACAGAATAGTGAGGACTACTAATACTATCATCTGGTCCATCACTCCGTTCCCCGACTCGTCCCAGCTATATTCTCATTTCCTGAAAAGAACAGTGAAAGAAAAGGTGAGCTCAACTAGCCTAGTAAGAAATATTATGACTAAGATAATACAGAATAAATTATCATTAGCCTTCAACAGTGTTAAACAGATAAAATATAACGAACATCAAGTTTAACTGCAGCGGAACAAGCAATCCATTAAAAGAGTCAAGTAGAGAATAAAATCTACTATCTTCTATGATTTAAAAGGTTTTTCAACACTGTTATCGCTGGGACTCAGCTTAATAAA
Source organism: Panax notoginseng (assembly GCA_016801055.1). Taxonomy (NCBI): domain Eukaryota; kingdom Viridiplantae; phylum Streptophyta; class Magnoliopsida; order Apiales; family Araliaceae; genus Panax; species Panax notoginseng. Next base: position 181,666,027 of record CM029016.1, on the reverse strand, counting down.
ATAATCCACATCATCGAATCACCCCTGCACTACGGCCAAGGATATTCGTGTATTCATTAATGGTCATGATCATGCCAACAACTGTCCATCAATACACTACGGGCCAATGAGGACTTTTACCACATCATTTGTAACATTACGGTCATGATTATACCGAATAATCCGTAGTCATAATCATACCAAGTCCATCTATGCACTACAGGCCACAGATGACTTTCAATATTTTATAAACATGAGGATGATGACAATGATATTAGAATTCAATAAAACAAGTTCAAGAATTAATTTATCCAAGAATTAACAACGTCCAAATTGTCAACATGATACTGCTTTGTGGAGTAAAATTCAAGAATGCTTAGAAGAATATTTTCATAAAAAGATACTGGATGAACCACACTTATCAAGGATATTCCACTAATTTCATGGAGTATAGAAGTTAAAACTTAACCAACTGAGTATAATAAAGAATGGAATAACAAAAGAAATCACCCGGCATGCGATAGACCGCACAGACAGGTTATTCCAACAGAATAATAAATAATAGAACCAGGTCCGGCGTAAACGCACAGACAGGATATTCTGACAGAATAATAAATAATGGAACCAAGTCCGGTGTAAAAGACACAGACAGGATGTTCCAACAGAATAATAACAAGACGGAACCAGGTCCGGTGTAAAACATACAGACAAGATGTTTCAACAGAATATTAATAAAAACGGAACCAGGTCTGGTGTAAAACACACAGACAGGATGCTCCAACAGAATAATAGAAGAATGTCACCAAATATAGGGTAGACCGCGTATACAGGTTATTGCAACAGAATAATAAGAATTGGAATAACAATAGTTCTCTTCATGAATAAGAAAGAATAACACCCCTTACCGTTTTAAAGAAGAACTGAAATAAGGAAGTTGTTAAGTAGCAGAATACTTTTCTTCTCTCTCTCTATAGTTTCTCAATATAGTTTCTCTCTCTAGAGTTCAGTGAATTCGTAAGAAATAATGAAGGAATGAGCTGCTATTTATAGAAAAATGGAATGCATAGTAACTAATCCATGAACGGTCCAGATTGATTACTTTAATCTGACGGTCCATATTTAAAGAAAAATCTTTTAAATAAACTATAATATATTCTATTTATAGAATAACTTTAATAAAGTATTATATTTTATATAAAAAGATGTTTCTGTTTTATTACGTTAATAATACAAATAAAACAAAACTTCATTATCGCTAAATAATTCATATTATTAAATGACAATAATTGAATCAAACTGAGTGACTTCTCACATAAGAATTAATAATCAATACCGTGTGCTACTATTCAACCACATGTATTACTGTACTTTTACTACCGAGTAGTTCAACAGTATCAATGGTAAAACTTCCACCGTTATTTTTAATAAAATATTTTTTGTCATTTTCTCAATCCGATAATAATTCGGTTGTGGGGTCCACCAATAATTGTGTCGTTGTACGAATATTCCCTGTTAAAACGAATATTCCCCGACCAATCGAATATTATATAACAACTTGCGTACTTTGCAAAATTTATAAATATTACCCACAACTATAACATTATATCAAATTAACTCCATAATATTCAAAAATGATATTTATAGAAAATTCATCTTTATTTATAAAAGTTGGGGTCTTACAACCTCCCCTTCTTATGAAATTTCGCCCTCGAAATTAGGGTACGTACCTGGTATGTCGAAGAGGTAAGGATACCTTGATTTCATTTCAGATTCTAACTCCCAAGTCTTTTCCTCAACATCGTGGTTTCTCCACAAAACTTTGACTTGAGGTATAACCTTGGAGCGTAGAATATGTTCCTTCTTATCTAAGATTTGAACATGAACTTCTTCAACGTCAAATCTTCTGCTATTTCGTCCGGTTCTAACTCAATAATGTGGTTCGGGTCTTCCACATATTTACGTAACATGGATATGTGAAAAATGTTATGAACACGAGACATACTTGGCGGTAAAGCGAGTCTATAAGCCACAGTTCCTACCCGATCGAGGATTAAAAATGGACCGATAAATCGAGGATTGAGCTTTCCTTTCTTTCCAAATCTCATAACTCCTTTCCATGGAGCAACACGTAAGAACACATGATCTCCTATATCAAATTCTACGTCCTTTCGATGAAGATCAGCATAACTCTTTTGTCGATCTTGTGAGGTTTTTATACGTTGTCGGATCGTTTGAATCTTTTCTGTAGTCATACGTACCAACTCCGGTCCCAACAACGTTGCTTCACCCACCTCATCCCAGCATACTGGAGAATGACATTTTCTTCCATACAATGCTTCGAATGGAGCCATGCCAATACTTGCTTGATAACTGTTGTTGTAGGAAAACTCCACCAATGGTAAGAACTTGTCTCAACTTCCCTTGAAGTCAAGGACACAGAGTCTTAATAAATCTTCTAGAGTTTGAATAGTCCTCTCTGATTGTCCGTCCATCTGAGGATGATATGCCGAACTATATCGTAAATCCGTGCCCATAGCTTTTTGTAAACTAACATAAAATCGTGAAGTGAATCTTGGGTCTCGATCAGAAACTATGGATACTGGCATACCATGCAGTCTTATAATCTCGTTTATGTACATACGAGCAAGACGTTCAAGTGTATAAGTTTCTCGTATCGGTAAGAAATGAGCAGACTTGGTCAATCTATCAACAATGACCCAAATCACATCTATACCTTAAGAAACCTTAGGAAGACCGGTAACGAAATCTATGGTAATGTGCTCCCACTTCTATTCTGGAATTTCAAGTGGTTGCAATGGACCTTTTGGTACTTGATACTCCGCTTTGACTCGTTGACAAATTAGACACCTTGAGATAAACAACGCTATCTCTTTCTTCATATTGCTCCACCAAAATGTATGACGAAGATCATGATACATTTTGGTACTTCCAGGATGGATTGCAAACGGTGTGTTGTGCGCCTCCATCATGATTTTATACTTTAAATCAGGGTTGTTAGGAACACAAAGTCTGGAGTTGACTCGAAGTATTCCTTCTTCATCGATTCTTGCTTCCGGCATAGCACCTTCTTGTACTTTCTTCCTCATACGCATCAGCTCCAGGTCTGTAGCTTGAGCAGCATTAACTTTATCAATTAAAGTTGGTTCTACTCGTATATTCTTCATCATCACATGGGTCCCTAGAGTCTTTAACTCTATCTCCATCCTTTGCAAGTCACACAAAATGGGCCTTTGTGTTGACAATATCCCACTCGTACTTGCATATTTTCTTCTACTCAATGCGTCAGCTACCACGTTCGCTTTTCCAAGATGGTATTGAATGGTATGATCATAATCTTTTAACAATTCAAGCCAACGTCGTTGTCGTATGTTAAGTTCCTTTTGAGTGAAAAAATATTTGAGACTTTTATGATCCGTAAAGATCTCCACCTTCTCCCCATACAAGTAATGCCTCCAAATTTTAAGTGCAAAGACAATAGCTGCCAACTCTAGATCATGAGTAGGATAATTCCTCTCATATTCCTTGAGTTGTCTTGATGCATAGGCTATGACTTTTCTATGTTGTATGAGAACGTATCCCAACCCTTTGCTCGAAGCATCACTGTAGATGACAAATCCCTCCGAGCCAGATGGTATTGTTAGAACAGGTACTGAAATAAGTCTCCTCTTGAGTTCTTGAAAACTCTTCTCACATTCTTCGCTCCAACCGAACTTTGTATCTTTCTGAGTCAGCTGAGTTAATGGAGTAGCGATTCGAGAAAATCCTTCCACGAATCTCCGATAATAACCAGCTAAACCAAGAAAGCTACGTACTTTGGTCACTGATTTAGGTTGCTCCCAGCTTTGAGTAGCTTCAATCTTTGCCAGGTCAACTGATATTCCGCGACTTGATACTACGTGCCCAAGGAATGCTACCTCCTCCAGCCAGAACTCGCATTTCTTCAACTTAGCATAAAGCTTGTATTCACGAAGCTTTTGGAGTACCAGCCTTAAATGTTGCTCATGATCTTCACGGCTTTTGGAATAAATAAGAATGCCATCAATAAAGACTACCACAAAGTGATCCAACTATTTTTTGAACACTCGGTTCATCATATCCATGAAGGCAGCAGGAGCATTAGTCAATCCAAAGGACATGACTAGGAATTCATAATGCCCGTACCGAGTTCTGAAAGCCGTCTTTGGAATATCCTCAGTTCTAACCTTCAGCTGATGATATACAGAACAAAGATTGATCTTTGAAAAGAATTATGCTCCTTGCAACTGGTCAAACAGGTCATCAATACGTGGTAATGGGTACCTGTTTTTGATGGTGACATGATTCAACTCCCGATAATCAATACAAAGTCGCATACTTCCATCTTTCTTCTTCACGAATAGCACAGGAGCACCCCAAGGAGAAGTACTAGGACGAATAAAGTCAATGTCTAACAATTTCTGCAGTTGGATCTTTAACTCCTGAAGTTCAATAGGAGCCATTCGATATGGGGCTTTAGAAATAGGTTTTGTACCGGGTTCAAGGTCGATAAAAAATTCAATTTCACGCTCTGGGGTAGGCCAGGAAGTTCTTCAGGGAATACGTCAGGGAATTTATTAACAATAGAAATATCATTCAAAACTGACGTATTTTTGTTTAGATCCGTGACATGAGCTAAGAAAGCTTGACATCCGTTTTTCAATAAATGAATAGCTTTATGGCTTGAGATGACAGCGATTGATTTTAATGGTTTGATTGCTTGAATTCGCATAATAGGTCGATTAGGAATATGAAAGCTAACAACCTTACGAAAATAATCAATTTTTGTATGATGAGTAGTTAACCAATCAATCCCTAGAATCACGTCAAAATGCAAGTATTTTCAATGAAATAAGATCGACAGGTAATGTGTGGGTACCAACTTGAACCAAACAAGACTTATAAATCGTAGATGTAATGAAGGTTTCTCCCAATGGAGTTTCAACAGATAAGTCAAAGTCTAATTTCTCTGGAGTCAAATTTAATCGATAAGCGCAAGTAGGAGATATAAAAGAATGGGTAGAACCGGTATCAAATAATATATAGACTTCGTTAGAGTTTATGATAAGCTTACATGTGATGACCTCATTCGGGTTCCTTACTTTCTGGGAGGTCACAATAAACGCTCTCCCTTGCACTACCGGTTTTGACTTTTCTGGGACGGCCTTTGGTGTCTCCATCTTGGCTGAACTTATTTTTGGTAAACGACAAAATCGAGCTAAATGACCTTCTCTTCCACAATTATAACATGCTTTAGACGGCATCGCGTTGTTTGGACTGATGTGCCCCTCCCCTCCGCATTTGAAACATATGATAGGTGGTCGTTCTCCTTCCTTAACAACAGGTGCTGGTGCTGACGTCTTTCCATCATTATTGAATCTCCTCTTCTTGAAATGACCATTCTTATTATTTTGGCCCTGATTACCACCGAAGTGGTTACCATTTCTGGCCTATTGATTCCCTCCACGCTTGTTGTCACCGCTTCGATGACTGCTCTCACTGGTATTATCATTTTGCCGACTGCTCTCTTTTGGTTGCTTTGACTCGTTATCGCGCTCCACTAACTGAGCCCTATTTACAACATCTGAATACAAACACAATTTATGAGAAATAAGATGTTGACATATCTCAGGTTTCAAACCTCGCAAAAATATTTGCGTCATTCGCTCTTCATTATCCACCAAGTGGGACACAAATCGGGACAACTCAGCAAATTTAGCCTCATACTGCGACACGGTCATATTATTCTGCTCCAATTTGATGAACTCCACCTCCTTCATGTGACGAACACTTTCAGGAAAGTATTTGTCATTGAACAGCTCTTGGAACTTCTCCCAAGACATCTTCAGTGCGGCAAGTTGAGTACGCTTAATCGATTCCCACCAGTAATCTTCCTCTCCTCGCAACATAAAGGCGGCAAATGGAACCTTTTGCTCCTCGGAGCATCCCAAGACATCAAATATCTTGGTGATCTACTTTATCCATATTTTCGCTATAAGTGGTTTTGACTCTCCCTTAAACTCCGGTGGTCCCAGCGCCTTGAACTGTTTAGCGGTGACCGTCCGAGAGTTTTCAGTGTTTCCACCTATATTTTGGACAGGAGCCGCTCTCGCTTGCTGTTGCATGAACTGCATAAAGCTTCTGAACAGTCCATCATTCATTATCTGGTCAGTGTTGTTGTTTGCGTGAGGATTGTCACCTTCCTGATGCACATTATCCTGATTATTGATATGTGATGAATCAACAGTCGCCTGTGCTCCATTGCTATTCTCAACATTCTCAGATGTCATTTTCAGATACTGCCACAAAACAAAAGTTAATTGATATGTCATATATTATCCTTATATTATGACCGACCAATTAAATACCATGCAAATAAACTTAGGTAGGTCATATTAGCGAAGGAATTCCCCGTCTCTCTCCTCCTAGTGCTATTCTCACATCTTAGCCAGGGATCATATCCCTAAGCTCTGATACCAACTGTGACGCCCCCAAAATTAGGGATACATCACCCATCTTGGGTCGTCAGATACATGATACAGAATACAAATATAACTTACGAATACAACTATCGTGTACAATACGGCAAAATATAACTGTGAGTTTGAATACAATTATTATCTACTAGAGACTATACAAACTCAAAAGGAGTCCTCAATACAATTATTGTCACACTATTTAATAGAATAGTGAGGACTACTAATACTATCATCTGGTCCATCACTCCGTTCCCCGACTCGTCCCAGCTATATTCTCATTTCCTGAAGAGAACAGTGAAAGAAAGGGTGAGCTCAACTATCCCAGTAAGAAATATTATGACTAAGATAATACATAATAAATTATCATTAGCCTTCAACAGTGTTAAACTGATAAAATATAACGAACATCAAGTTTAACTGCAGCGGAACAAGCAATCCATTAAAAGAGTCAAGTAGAGAATAAAATCTACTATCTTCTATGATTTAAAAGGTTTTTCAACACTGTTATCGCTGGGACTCAGCTTAATAAAATAATCCACATCATCGAATCACCCCTGCACTACGACCAAGGATATTCGTGTATTCATTAATGGTCATGATCATGCCAACAACTGTCCATCAATACACTACGGGCCAATGAGGACTTTTACCACATCATTTGTAACATTACGGTCATGATTATACCGAATAATCCGTAGTCATAATCATAACAAGTCCATCTATGCACTACAGGCCACAGATGACTTTCAATATTTTATAAACATGAGGATAATGACAATGATATAAGAATTCAATAAAACAAGTACAAGAATTAATTTATCCAAGAATTAACAACGTCCAAATTGTCAACATGATACTGCTTTGTGGAGTAAAATTCAAGAATGCTTACAAGAATATTTTCATGAAAAGATACTGGATGAACCGCAATTATCAAGGATATTCCACTAATTTCATGGAGTATAGAAGTTAAAACTTAACCAACTGAGTATAATAAAGAATGGAATAACAAAAGAAATCACCCGGCATGCAATAGACCGCACAGACAGGTTATTCCAACAGAATAATAAATAATGGAACCAGGTCCGGTGTAAAACACACAGACAGGATGTTCCAACAGAATAATAACAAGACAGAACCAGGTCCGATATAAAACACACGGACAGGATATTCCAACAGAATAATAATAAAAATAGAACCAGGTCCGGTGTAAAACACACAGACAGGATGTTCCAACAGAATAACAGAAGAATGCCACCAAGTATAGGGTAGACCGCGTATACAGGTTATTTCAACAGAATAATAAGAAATGGAATAACAACAATTCTCTTCATGAATAAGAAAGAATAACACCCCTTACCGTTTTAAATAAGAACTGAAATAAGGAAGTAGTTAAGTAGCAGAATACTTTTCTTCTTTCTCTCTATAGTTTCTCTCTGTAGTTTCTCTCTAGAGTTAAGTGAATTCGTAAGAAATAATGAAGGAATGAGCTGTTATTTATAGAAAAATGGAATGCATAGTAACTAATCCATGAACAGTCCAGATTGATTACTTTAATCTGACGGTCCATATTTAAAGAAAAATCTTTTAAATAAACTATAATATATTCTATTTATAGAATAACTTTAATACAGTATTTTATTTTATATAAAAAGATGTTTCTGTTTTATTACGTTAATAATACGAATAAAACAAAACTTCATTATCGCTAAATAATTCATATTATTAACTGACAATAATTGAATCAAACAGAGTGACTTCTCACATAAGCATTAATAATCAATACCGTGTGCTACTATTCAACCACACGTATTACTGTACTTTTAATACCGAGTAGTTCAACAGTATCAATGGTAAAACTTCCGCCGTTATTTTTAATAAAATATTTTTTTGTCGTTTTCTCAATCCGACAATAATTCCGTTGTGGGGTCCACCAATAATTGTGCCGTTGTACGAATATTCCTTGTTAAAACGAATATTCCCCGACCAATCGAATATTATATAACAACTTGCGTAATTTGCAAAATTTATAAATATTACCCACAACTATGACATTATATCAAATTAACTCCATAATATTCAAAAATGATATTTATAGAAAATTCATCTTTATTTATAAAAGTTGGGGTCTTACAACGCAGACCCCGTTTAATTAAACTTATGCATTCATGCATCCAACTAAAATAAAATTCAATCATATTGGTCAATAGTCCATAATCAATCTCATTTATTATCATACACATCACCATATGCATCAATAAATAAAATCCATCTCATGAATAGTAAACATTCATATATATACATATATATATATATATATATATATATATATATATATATATATATATATATATATATATATATCATTTAATGGACAAATTTAGTTAGCATAAAATCCAATTTTGAATAAAAATAAACTCATTTATTTTAATTAATTATGGAATCCAATTCTCAGTCAAAATAAACTCTTTTATTTTGGATAATATAAAATCTTATTACATATCTAAATAAACTATTTATTTAAGGAAACACAGATTTTCTTTCCTATTAACAAATAAACTCATTTATTTTGAATAATATGAAATCTTATTTCATATCTAAATAAACTCTTTATTTAAGGAAACACAGATTTTCTTTCCTATTCACAAATAAACTCTTTTATTTTGAATAATATGAAATTTTATTTCATATCTAAATAAACTCCTTTATTTAAGGAAACATAGAATCCAATTTTAACTCCAATTAGTTATCATGAAATCCAATTCCAACTCTAATTAGTTAGCATGAAATTCAATTTTAAAATTAAAACAAACTTTTTATTTTAAGATTAAAATTATTAAGATTATTTTATATATATATATATATATATATATATATATATATATATATATATATATATATATATATATATATATAGTAAACATAACATATGATATGTAATTTACATATGCATATGATATAATAGTTATACAGGAACCTTCCACGTGAATCAACATCCCTTGAATTGCGTGAAAGTTGAAACCGTATTATATATCTTGTACTGCTGTGCATTCATCCGTGCTTTGAATGATTCCGTTTTTTTTAAATAAATTTTATACAACAAAATTATGTCCAATTAAATTGTTCTAAACACATATCAATATACATATCAAATCTGAACAATTAATAATTTGCATAAAGGTTTGGCTTTGTTAGGTTTGTAATATTCATGTACGCAATCAAATTGCACAAAATAAGCGGAAGCATGGAAAAATAGAGTTTTAAAATTTTGCAAATCATATACCTAGATCATCCTTTATGCACAATTATTAATTAAATGAAAAGATAAAGAACAAGAATCATACCCTTGAATATTTGAGCTTCCTCAGGTACAAGTTCACCTCCAAATCCTTTTCGCGTTCAACTTGAATCCACCCGGTTTGGTTCCTTCCTTTGATCAACGTTAGCCACTCAAGTGTTTGGCCTCTAAAGGTGATCCACCAAGGAAGAAGAAAGATTCAAGAAGATGAGTATTTGGCAAAATTTTAGTTTTTCTAACTCTTATAGAAAAGGGTGTATTCTCCCAACTATTAGAATTACGTATTCAAGTGTTTTGAAAGTGTCAACCACCCTCACCAATAATAAGACTCATCTTATTTATAGATATGAGCAACCCTCCTTAATAATTAAAAAATTAGGTTTTATTTTAATTAATTAAATTTCTTTAATAAATTAGGCTCCCAATCTTATTAGGAATAATTAATTAAACATTTTTAATTAATTAGCCTCCTAATCTTATTAGGATATTTGAGAGTACTTTTATTAATTAATTTTCGAACTCCTTTATAAATTAAATAATAATAATAGTAATAATAATAATAAGACTCCTCTTATTAATTTATATTTAATATTTCTAAAATATTAAATAATAAATATTAAGCTATTTAATTTATTCTATCACCATAGATTAAATTAAATATACTTAACTTATTATTACGATTATGTTATTTGCTTCTTAAATAATTATTCTTCCTTTTATGGTGTGACCCTTTAGGTTTTCCATATTAAACCGGTTGTGAATAAATCAATTAGAATAATTGTAATCTTATTTAAATAAATAAATTAAACTATTAATTTATTTAAATAAATAATATTTATTCTACAATAGGGATAAGCCTCCATAGCGATTAACGACTTTCTAAATAATATAGACTTCAACATTAATCATAAAAGAACCTTTGAGTAAATAGTTATCGTATAATTCAATCCTTCCACCATATAATGTCCCAATTAAATATAAGATATGAAATTACTGTCAAGTCTTATTTTATTTAATTATATGTATTTCGACTCTTAAATGCACAACTCTAAATAATGAAAATTAGAAACTCCTTTCTAATTTCATTCTGCCTTGGCCAAGGACTACCGGGTTGTCATTTATCGAATCACATAGGACATTTCTCTTCTTTTACTAGAAGTGGTAGATTCTTTATTGATCATACATTATCTCCATGTACAACTTATTATACCCAAGCAAACCCTTTGATATACCATAAGGGTCTTAAGGAATAGGTCAAAGTATAACTCATCATATAGAAGATACTATGATGATCTCAAGTCCAAGGATCATTTGTACTACTATCACTACATGAATTCCTATTGACAGGCAAGTAAAACTCCATTAGGTATTCCTTAGCCAGTCACGTTCAGTGAACTTATTCTCTAATAAGAACTTACATACTTACTTTAGTGTCTCCACACAAATGATTATGAGATCAATCATGCTCATCCAATGAGCAAGCAACGTATGTAACAATCTATCCGGATTCATTAATCCCCAATTTAGTAATCTAAAGATTGGGAACTATTTTAGTTTTAAGCTTTCTAAGAATTTAGATCTCATTAGAATGATCATCATCACTATTCTAAAAGTATTGCTTAAAACTATGGGTTTATCACATATTATAAAACAACATCATGTAGATAATTAAAAGCCTTTAATAAATTAATATTTTTTATTAATAAATGAATAAAATTGTTACAAAGTATATGCTTTATCATCAAACATGATTGGCTTGTGTGCATACTACTTTCAGGTTCTACTCATATATTTGTCATCATCACGTGGGTCCCTGGAGTCTTTAACTCTATCTTCATCATTTGTAAGTCATACAAGATGAACCTTTGCGTTGACAATATCGCACTCGTACCCGCATATGATCTTCTACTCAATGGGTCAGCTACTACGTTCGCTTTTCTAGGATGGTATTGAATGGTATGATCGTAATCCTTTAACAGCTCGAGCCAACGTCGTTGTTGCATGTTGAGTTCCTTTTGAGTGAAAAAATATTTGAGGCTTTTATGATCCGTATAGATCTCTACTTTCTCCCCATAAAGGTAATGTATCCAGATCTTTATGCAAAAATGATAGCTACCAAATCTAGATCATGAGTAGGATAATTTCTCTCATATTCTTTAAGTTGTCGTGGGCATAGGCTATGACTTTTTCATGTTGCATGAGAACACATCTTAACCCTTTGCCTGAAGCATCACTGTAGATGACAAATCCCTCCGAGCCAGATGGTATCTTCACGGGTTTTGGAGTAAATGAGGATGTCATCAATAAAGATAACAACAAAATGATCCAAATATTCCTTGAATATTTGGTTCATCATATCCATGAAGGCAGCAAGAGCATTAGTCAATCCAAAGGCAATAACTAGGAATTCATAATGCCGGTACCGAGTTCTGAAAGCAGTATTTGGAATGTCATCAGTTTTAATCTTTAACTGGTGATATCCGAAACGAAGATCGATCTTTGAAAAGAATTTGGTGCCTTGCAACTGGTCAAACAGGTCATCAATGCGAGGCAACGGGTACCTATTTTTGATGGTGACATGATTCAACTCCCAATAGTCAATACAAAGTCACATACTTTGATCTTTTTTATTTACGAATAGAACAGGTGCACCCCAAGGAGACGTACTAGGATAAATGAAATCGATGTCTAACAATTCCTGTAGTTGGGTCCTTAACTTATGAAGTTCAATAGGAGCCATTCGATATGGGGCTTTGGAAATGGGTTTTGTATCGGGTTGAAGGTCAATACCAAACTCGATTTCACGCTTTAGGGGTAGGTCAAGAAGTTCTTCAGGGAAAACATTAGGAAATTTATTAACAATAGGAATATCATTCAAATTTGTCGTATTTTTGTCTAATTCTGTGACATGGGCTAAGAAATCTTGACATCCATTTTTTAATAAACGAATAGCTTTATGGCTTGATATGACAGTGATTGACTTTAGTGGTTTGGTTGCTTGAATTCGTATAATAGGTTGGTTAGGAATATAAAAGCTAACAACCTTACGAAAATAATCAATTTTAACATGATGAGTAGTTAACCAACTAATTCCTAAAATCACATCAAATGCAAGTATTTTCAAAGAAATAAGATCGACAGGTAACGTGCGGTTACCGATTTGAATCAAACAAGACTTATAAACAGTGGATGTAATGAAGGTTTCTCCCAACGGAGTTTCAACAGATAAGTCAAAGTCTAATTTCTCCGGAGTTAAATTTAAACATTGAGCGCAAGTAGGAGAAATAAAAGAATGGGTAGAACCAATATCAAATAAGGTATAGACTTTGCTAGAGTTTATTATTAGCTTACCCGTGATGACCTCATTCGGGTTCCTTACTTTATGGGAGGTCACGACAAACACTCTCCCTTGAACTACTGGTTTTGACTTCTCTGGGATGGCCTTTGGTGCCTCCATCCCAGCTAGACTTGGCTTTACTGCATGATAAAATCGAGCTAGGTGACCTTCTCTTCCACAATTATAACATGCTTTGGACTGCTGCGTACAGTTTGGACTGATATGTCCCTCCCCTCAGCATTTGTAGCATACGATCGATGATCGTTCTCCTTCTTTAACAACGGATGTTGGTGCTGACATCTTTATATTATTATTGAATCTCCTCTTCTTGAAATTTCTACTCTTATTATCTTGGTCATGATTACCACCGAAGTGGTTACCATTTCTGGCATGTTGATTCCCTCCACGTTTGTTGTCACCGCTTCGATGACTGCTACCACTGGTATTATCATTTTGTCGACTGCTCTCTCTTGGTTGCGTTAACTCATTATCGCGCTCCAATAACTAAGCCCTATTTACAACATCTAAATACAAACACAGCTTGTGAGAAATGAGATATTGACGTATTTCAGGTTTCAAACCTCGCAGAAACATTCGCATCATTCTCTCCTCATTATCAACCAAGTGGAACGCAAACCGGAATAACTCAGCAAACTTAACTTCGTACTGCGACAGAGTCATATTGTTTTGCTCCAGCTTGATAAACACCAATTCTTTCATGTGACGAATACTTTCGGGAAAGTACTTGTTGTTGAACAGTTCTTGGAACTTCTCCAAAGACATCTTCAGTGTGGCAGGCTGAGTACGCTTTATAGATTCCCACCAGTAATCTGCCTCTCCTCGCAACATGAAGGTGGAAAAGGGATCCTTTTGCTCCTCGGAGCATCCTAAGACATCAAATATCTTAGTGATCTGCTTTATCCAAGTCTCCGTCTTAGTGGTTTTGTCTCTCCCAAAAACATCAGTGATCCCAGCTCCTAGAACTGCTTAGCGGTGACCATCTGAGAGTTGCCAGTGTTTCCACCTGCATTTTGAACCGGAGTCGTTCTCGCCTGATGTTGCATGAATTGCATATAGTCTCTTAATATCCCATCGTTCATCATTTGGTCGGTGTTGTTGTTTTCCTGAGAATTATTGCCTTCCTGATGCACATTATCCTGGTTATTGATTTGTGGTGACTCAACAGTCTCCTGTTGATGAGTGAGTTTTATACCCATAAATTGAGTACATTTGAGCTTAATCTTTTGGATTTTTTTAAGTGTTTGTGTCTATTCATGCATATTTTATGTTGTTTTGTAGGAATTGGGACAAAAGTTACTTGGATCGACGTTCGGGGTGGCTAGTTTCGTGTTTTCGGCTTGCCATTTACACAGCAGTCACTTCAGAGCCAATTTGAGTTATACTCCTAACCTTATTTCGAAAAACTCAAAGAATAAAAGTTGTAGATCTACGTCTCCTCTTTCCGGAACATCTTGAATTATTGAAATTGGATTTCGAACGAAGAAGTTATGGCAATTTTTCCAAAGGACGTCAGAGCAGAAAATTTTCAGAATTATGCCCAGCGCCCCCAAACAAGGCTTATTTGCAGCGCCGGGGTGCTAGGGGGTAGAATCCCAGCGTCGTGCCCGGCGCTGGGGTGATAGGGAAGAGTCTGGTCAGGCTTGAACGCGTTTTGGGGCGAATTTTGACACCTTTTTGACTCCAAATTGGATTGGGTTTGTTCCTAAGCTAAAAATTAGACTTGTAACCTATAAATACATGATGTAAAACATAAAATAAAGGGAGATTACATAGATTAGATTAGAGATACACTCCATTAGATTAGACATTAACCCTAGTTCTTATTAGTTTTGGAGATTGAAGCAACTTGGAGATCATTGAAGATCAAAAGCAGGAGCAAAAGGGGAGCATCAGATTTGCTGGGAACAGATTCTATTTTCTTTTCTTATCATACTTTTATCTTTTAATGTCTATTCAGTTGTGGATTCTTAATTTTAATTCATTAATTATGAACTAACTCTTTCATTAAGATTTCAATTGAACCTTTTATGTCTATGAATTAATTATTTGATTTATTCCAATTATTTATGTCAATGTGAATTGTTTATCTTGTCTTGCGCTTATTGATTAATTATCTGATCAGTAATTACCTTCTTATTCTAGAAGGAATTGAAAGAGAAATTCTAGGGTTAGAACTGGGCATGATAACATGTGACTTGGTTATTTGCATGGTGAATAATTAGGTTTGTGAATTGAATAGAAATATCTGTTCACCGCATGTAACACATAAGAAATTTGGAATTGAAGGAGTTTAATTCAATTGTTTTGCATAGGAATATAACAAGATTAATCTGGATTAAATAGAAGTCAATTGCTCACTTGGAAAAGGACTTTTGACATTTGAGAATTCCTGTTAACAATTCAGTAAACATAATAATTGGGATAATTGGATAATTAATTTATAGTTCATAATTGAGGATATTGAAGTCTTAATCTTTATTTATTTGAATTAATTTTAGAGTAATCTAGTTTTAATTGATTAATTTAGTTTTCTTAATTAGAAAAATCACAATTTATGGTTGTTTAAATAAAATTGATTTGGTTAAGAGTTAGTACTTGATAATTTTTATTAAATAATTCCTCATGGGAACGATACTTTTCTTATCACTTTATTACTTGTTGACCGTGTATACTTGTACGTATATTTTGATTGTGAAATCAAACAATAAGTTTTTGGCGCCGTTGCCGAGGAATTAGTTTAATAATTTTGCCAATATTAATTTTTATTAAATTAGTTTTAATTTAAACGTTTTTTTTATTATTTTCTTTAATTTTCTTTCAATTTTTTTTTCTTTCTCTCTTTTTAGGTACCATAGATGACTTTGCGTATTAATGGCCATACACGAATATGACTCGACCAATGGAAACATGGAGTCCACCATGCACACAGCAAGTAGTAATGGTTTGTGAGTTATGTGTTGGGAGTCATGCTACAGATCAATGTGCCATCAATTTGGATCAGCTCAGTTCATAGGGAGCTATAATCGATCTACCCAACCGTGCCCGAATCAAAAAGCATATAATCCAGAGCCAATACAAATTGAGGCAACTTCGAAGACGTTGGAGGTTATCGCAGCCCAACGGAGTTGAAGGATGGCAAAAATGACTCAGCCAAGGGGAGCGGAGAATAATGGACTCGCGACAACACTTTCTGCATTATCAGCACAATTTGAGACACTTTCGAAGATGTTCGACGCTTTTGAAGCTCAACGTCGTCAAAGTATGGCGGTTACTTGTGATTATTGTGCTGGAAATCTTATGAATCATCAATACACCACCAGTTTCGAGCCGGTACCGTATGGTGGTGATTACCCCAACAATTATGTCTATCCCAATAACTATTATCAGGATTGGGGATATCACCTAGATTTTTCATGGAGCCATACGCATCAAGATCAATTTTATGCTCCAAGTCCAATATACCCACCGAATTTCTCGTGTCCACCTCCACTACAACAGGAAGAACATTCAAATTTGGAGGAAGTTTTGTCCAAGTACATAGCTTCATGTGAGAAGAGGAGGATTAGTCAAGAGATATTGAGTCAAAATTTTACGAACCAAACGGAACAACTAACCAATGCCTCGAACATTTGTCCTCAATACACTTGGCTCTATGACATGGATGACGAGACTGATGATGAGCCCGAACCAAATCTGCAACCGGAGGTGCCAAATGATATAAATGTTGAAAGAGAGGAAACAATTGGGAACCAACAAAAGGAGGTCGACGAAGATTTAACTGTAAGATTCAACGAAGATGAGCCAATTTTGATTGTGTCCCATTTACCTTCTCCACCAAAGTTCAAGAATCCGGGCAATTTTGCAAAACCATGTCCAATTGGCAGTCATGTCGTAGGTAAAGCTCTTTGTGACATAAGAGCTAGTACAAATGTGGAGTCATGGTGGGTTGAAAAGGAGAAGATAGAGGAAGAGCCCATTGTGTTTGACAAAGTTCCATGCCATAATTTGATCACAAACACAATAGGAAAAGCACCTAGTGGTTTACCGTACTTAATGGGGATCCTATCTAAAAATATCATGCTAGGTGACTTAAACTCAATGGCCATTACAATTGGGAACCTCCCAAAAGAGACATTGCCACTGATGGATGGAGGATTCCTCAATTTTTGTAGGGGAATTGGATAGAGAATTGAAGAAGTCAGGCTAAGACTATAAAACAAGCGCTTATTGGGAGGCAACCCAAGTTTAATTTTTAATTTTTAGTTTTTATTAGGTTTTATATTAGTAGTTTAAAATTTGCATTTATTTAGGATTTAATAAAATTGCTTCTGTCATGGTTTACAGGTTATTCAAGTCTAATTCAAGTATGGTGCCCAATTTGTTCCATGTGCCTAGCCTATTCTCCAAACTTAGCGGACAAGGAGGAAGATTGCTATATTTTCAGGGAAGTCCTCTGCTTTAATTTTTCCTATCTTAGCCATTGAGGACAATGTCTGTTTTAAGTTTAGGGGCATTTTAGTGTCATACTGCATATAGTTAGTTATTTGCATTGTAGTTCGTTATTTTTATGTGTTAGCATTATTTTTTTAGGTTGCATATAATACATGGTAGTTAATTGCATATGTATACATAGGTTATATTAGTATATGTTCATATAGTATAATTGAATTTTTTTTTTGCATGAATCTGTGCGATTAGTTGGTGTGGTCTTAGCTCGGCCTATGATAAGATTGGTATTAATTGTTAACTTGAACAGTGTTGATAATTGATGATGAGTTCTAATTTTAAACATGAAGAAAATATGAGCCTGTCTGAAACTTATGTAATCGGTTATCACTTAAAGTTTAACTATTTTAATCCACTTGGTTTAAGGGTTTCATAATTTGTTTCTGAGGGAAAATCTTAGTTAAAATTTAAGGAAATTTGTGAACTGGCGGTAAACGTTGGAATGACGTAAAAGCTTGAGTTTGGGGGAATCTATGGGGTATATATATACAAAAAAAGAAAATGAAAAAAAGAAATGATGAAAAGAAAAAAAATAGAAAATCCAAAAAAAAAGAGAGAATAAACATCGCGGCATGCTTGTCTAGTTTTGTGGCCTTTGCTACTTGAGTAAGTAAGCCCGAGGAGATTGTCTTTACACCTAGTGCCCTAAGGTCTTAATGGCTTGGGAGTCGTTGGTCGAAAGCTCGTTAAGGTAGCACTGAAAAACCTAAGGGAATAAGACATTGCACAGCCATGAGAAAAAAAAATGAAAAAAAAACACGAGAAAGAGCAAAAATGCCCTCGTGGTTGAATAAAAGTATAGATAAATCTTGTATTTACCCTTAGACTTGGTAATTGCTTAGTTTTAACTAGAGTTGTCATGTTCACAAAAGTAATTGAATTAGAACTGAAATTTTTCTTCTAAAAAGTTTGTTATGTGATTATCTTGAATCGTGGTTGGATAGAATAGTTAACAAACACATACACAATATGGGTGATGACAGGTTTGGATTGACTAATTGGTTAGAGTTATGGACTTTGACTTGATTGGATATATTGTTTGAGTATCATTGGTATCTTTTGAGGCCTATTGCTATATATCATATTGATTTATTACTGGATTTGTAGGTATATTAGAAAGTAGATCATGCATATGCATTCATGTAGTTGAGTTCGGTTTTTTATTTTTTGTTCTTTTGTATTTTTGCTTGAGGACAAGCAAAGGTTTAAGTTTGGGGGTATTTGATGAGTGAGTTTTATACCCATGAATTGAGTTCATTTGAGCTTAATCTTTTGGATGTTTTTAAGTGTTTGTGTCTATTCATGCATGTTTTACGTTGTTTTGTAGGAATTGGGACAAAAGTTAATTGGATCGACGTTCGGGGTGGCTAGATTCGTGTTTTCGGCTTGCCATTTACACAGCAGTCACTTCAGAGCCAATTTGAGTAATGTTCCTAACCTTATTTCGAAAAACTCAAAGAATGAAAGTACATCTATGTCTCCTCTTTCCGGAACATCTTGAATTATCGAAATTGGAGTTCGGACGAAGAAGTTATGGACATTTTCCCAAAGGATGTCAGAGTAGAAAATTTTCAGAATTATGCCCAGTGCCGGGGCGCCCAAACAAGGCTTATTTGCAGTGCCGGGGAGCTAGGGGGCAGAATCCCAGTGTCGTTCCCAGCGCTAGGGCGCTGGGGAAGAGTCTGGTCAGGCTTGGACCAGTTTTGGGGCGAATTTTGACACCTTTTTGACTCTAAATTGGATTGGGTTTGTTCCTAAGCTAAAAATTGGACTTGTAACCTATAAATACATGATGTAAAACATAAAATAAAGGGAGATTACATAGATTAGATTAGAGATATACTCCATTAGATTAGACATTAACCCTAGTTCTTATTAGTTTTGGAGATTGAAGCAACTTGGAGATCATTGAAGATCAAGAGCAGGAGCAAGAGGGGAGCATCAGATTTGCTGACAACAGATTCTATTCTCGTTTCTTATCATACTTTTATCTTTTAATGTCTATTCAGTTGTGGATTCTTGATTTTACTTCATTAATTATGAACTAACTCTTTCATTAAGATTTCAATTGAACCTTTTATGTCTATGAATTAATTATTTGATTTATTCTAATTATTTATGTCAAGGTGAATTGTTTATCTTGTCTTGCGCTTATTGATTAATTATCTTATCAGTAATTACCTTATTACTCTAGAAGGAATTGAAAGAGGAATTCTAGGGTTAGAACTGGGTATGATAATATGTGACTTAGTTATTTGCATGGTGAATAATTAGGTTTGTGAATTGAATGAAAATATCTGTTCACCGCATGTAACACATAAGGAATTGGAATTGAAGGAGTTTAATTCAATTGTTTTGCAATGGAATATAGCAAGATTAATCTGGATTAAATAGAAGTCAATTGCTCACTTAAAAAAGGACTTTTGACATTTGAGAATTCCTGTTAACAATTCAGTAGACATAATAATTGGGATAATTAGATAATTGATATATTGTTCATAATTGGGGATATTGAAGTCTTAATCTTTATTTATTTGAATTAATTTTAGAGTAATCTAGTTTTAATTGATTAATTTAGTTTTCTTAATTAGAAAAATCACAATTTATGGTTGTTTAAATAAAATTGATTTGGTTAAGAGTTAGTACTTGATATTTTTTATTAAATAATTCCTCGTGGGAACGATACTTTTCTTATCACTTTATTACTTGTTGACCGTGTATACTTGCACATATATTTTGATTGTGAAATCGAATAACACATGTGCTCTATTGCTATTCTCAACATTCTCGGATGTCATTTTTAAACACTACCATAAAACAAGGGTTAATTGACATGCCATATATTATCCCTATATTCTGATCGACCAATTAAATAACAAAAAAAACGTAGGTAGGTCATACTAGGGAAGAATTTTCCCGTCTCTCCCCCCTAGTTCTAGCCTCACAACTCAGCCAGGGATCATATCCCTAAGCTTTGATACCAACTGTGACGCCCCCAAAATAGATATACATTACCCATTTTGAGTCGCCAAATACATGGTACAAAAATCAAATACAAACTTCTTTTATATAATACGACAAAAGTGTAGCTGAGTTTTTACACGAATATTTTCTCATAGACAGTATTCAAACTTAAATGAAGTCCTCATTACATTTATTATCACACTATTTCATAAAATAGTGAGGATTACTATAGTGACCATCTCAGACCGTCACTCTGTTCCCCAACTAGTCCCGGCAACATTCTCATTTCTTAAAGAGAATAATGAAAGCAAAAGGGTGAGTTCAACTAGCCTAGTAAGAAATATTATAACTAAGATAATATAGAATAATTTATCGTTAGCCTTTAACGGTGTTAAACTAATAAACAACAAGTCTAACTGCAGCGGAACAAGCAATCTATTAGAAGAGTCAAGTAGAGCATGATATCTACTATCTTCTTTGATTTAAAAAGTTTATCATCAATTTTATCGCTGAGATTCAGCTTAATAAATAAACCACATCATCGAATCATCCCTGCATTACAGGCTAAGGATATTCATTAGTATCATGACCACAAATTATCCATGCACTACGGGCCAAAGATATTCGTATTTTCACCAATGGTCATGATTATGCCAACACATGTCCATCAATGTACTATGGGCAAATGAGGACTTTTACAACATCATTTGTAACATTACGGGTCATGATTATAACGAATAATCTCTGGTCATTATCACACCAATCAACAGTCCATCTATGCACGTAAGCTAAAGATGACTTTCATCACAATATAAGCATGAGGATGATGACAATGATATAAAAATTAAATTAAAAGAAAACAAAGTATAAATTTTTAAAGATTTATAATTTAATTTATCTAGAATTTAATAATGTCCAAATTGTCAACAAGATCATACTTTGTGTAGTAAAATTAAGGAATAATATTGTATCAAAAATAATTTGGACCGAAAAGAAATCAATTTTTGTCATGAATATTACCCCTGGTGAATAGTAATCGAGTGAATAGTATCCCATGGATAGTACTTCAAGAATAGTATCCCATGAATAGTACTCCGACATGAAAAGGTTAAAACTTATCAAGAATGCTCAGAATAATATTTCCAAAAAAAGATACTGGATGAAGCGCAAATATTAAGGATATTCTACTAATTTCATGAAGTATAGAAGCCAAAACTTTAACAAAATGAGTGTAGAATTCAAAATCTGAAATGAAATAATATTACTTACATACTACAAAGTATGGAAGAAAATATTATTCCATACGAATATTGAACAAAAATAACATCTCTTCCCTTAAAAAGAAGAGTATTCCGACTAGTAGGGCGGGAATATTCTTGAAGAAAACTTGAACTATTTTCTACGCTCAAAGCTTCCTTAAACTCTAAAAAAATACGCTCAATATTATAGAAGAAGAATTCTCTGATTTTGGTGTGATTTTCAATTCTAACTAAGCATACTATTTCTCGAGTACCAACGATTTTAATCCATTCCTAAAACATCGTGCTTTAAGCTCCTCAGTGTCCACTCGATGTTGAGCAAATTTAGCTAACTCGTTGAACTTGACAAAATATTATGTCACTGTCATATTCTTCTATTACAGATTCAAAAATTGTTCTTCCATATTTCACTTTAGACTTCCCTTTCTTGGCAGCATTATTTGATAAAAATTTTACATTAATTCTCTTTCCCTACACAAATTCTTATTAACCACACAATAAGAAGTTAACAAAAATTTCTCACATATCGCAAATTTATTCAAATAGCATATAGTACATTTAGTACATAACACGTATTACTATCCTTTTTTAATAAATATCAAGATTAACCCACAAAACTTTACACAAAAATTTGCAATTCTCCATGCACACATAACTATTCCTAATTCGTCAAACTTACCACACTTATGAGTTCTGAAACTTTCCACAATTATATAAGTTTATGAACATATCCTAGTCAGACCACTTGCGTCCATTCGCTTAGGAGTTCAAAAATATTTTATATAATTATGAGTCACTAACTTACCATAAGTATGAGTTTTAAGAACTCACAACTTAGTCTTATATTCATATAGAAAATAAAGATTCATACAAACATATATATATATATATATATATATATATATATATATATATATATATATATTTATATATGTTCACACATCATTCTCGATATTACAATCTTTAATATCACATACTATCAAAAGATACTATCGCTTATACTTAAGTTGTCTACCATCCACTCCCTTCACCAGTCTTCTTCTTACTGGGACACTTGTTGAATCCGTGACCCACTCTTCCACATGAAAAGCACTTTCTCATATTCGACTTAGGACAATGTAGAGAAATATGTCCTTCCTATTTACAGTTGAATCAGACGTTCTCCCACATCATACACTCTCCCAAGTGAGTCTTTCCACACTTACCACAGACTTTCTTCTTCTTCGGGTTTGAATTTTTAGAGTTATCACCATTGTCGTTGTCCATCTTTCTCTTATTACTTCTCTTCTGCTTCTTAACTGTTCCCTCGGACGATCCACCACCTTCAGTCTTCATCCTTTCCACCTGCCCTTCAAATCGTTTTGTTCTTTGGTCATCTCGCGTAACGCTCTCTTGGTCTTCCACATCTCCTCCAAGAGAAATACCTTACTCCGGAGTTCTTGAACTTTTGCAAATTCTTGATCTCTTTCTCCAACTTTTGTCTTATCTTCTTTCTCCACCTTAACTTCTTCTGACTCTGTGTCCTCATCTCCACTCAAATACATCTCAAGATAATCATTATGATCATTCTCCAGATTCACCATGGGTTCATCTTTTCCCTCTTCTTCAACTGACTCACTTTGCGCTGGCACCTCGGCAACTGGCACTAGTGCAACAGCCGCTAACATCTCCGTACTCATTTCATCTTCTCCTGATATCCTACAATCAGTTAAACAACTTGATTAGTACTTCACCAGTACAAACTTAGTACACACGATGTCCACACATCTCATTGTTGATACACTTTATCAATCCCTCACTTAGTACTCTAAATGAGTATTCTCTATCTCTCGCTTATGGTTATAATCCTAAGGTTTTCCCCGCCCCACTTAAGGTTTATAACCTATAGCTCTGATACCAACCTGTGACGCCCCCAAATTCGGGTTACCTGACCCCCGAGTTTGGTGCTCACGATCCAACATATAAATAACATCTAACTACCCGTTCATTTATGAATATAAACATACATCTCATTAACTTATATTGTTAATACATTACCCCAGGTTCTCTAACCTTAACATTACAAACATACCCTTAGATATAGAAAGTGTTTACAAAGACAACACAATAATAATGTTCATTACATTAATCCAGCAATAATCCTTTGCCCTTGTTCTTCTCAGCCCCGCCCGCCTCTTCGTTCCTAGTTGAACTGTTTTATTTAGCAAGGGTGAGCAACAAATTTATCCCGTAAGTTAAGACATATAATGGATGTATAAGAATCAAGAATAACAGACTATCTATTTTGATAGAATGACACCAAAGTTCAGAGAACTTTGAAATAGCTGAACAATTCGTTAATCACTAACAAGTTTTCTCTCGACCTATGCAACACAATAATTAGAAAATGAAAGAGTACAACGCTTTCAAGGTTTTGACAATATTCAATTAAATAACAAGATGGAAATATTTTCTAGAGTTTATGCTGAGTGATCCAAATAGATCTCGAACTTCTCTTCTCGAGTAACTATCAAAGATTTGCTTTGGTATTCGCAGGTGTATCAGATAACCATAAAGATTAAATCATACCCCCCCAGCAAGTATATAAAGCGATCAACTTTATTATACCCTATATTATCCATAATACTTAAAACGCGCGCAACGGCCGAATATACGACCAAAAGGTTCACTTTTATATAAAAAGGTTGTTCTTCTCAGTCTTATAATCAGAATTTAACTTATAACAACGAAATACGATGATTTCAATTTCTAATCACTTCTCTTCTCTTCTCGAACCTATCAGGTTTGCTTTATCGATATGGCCGAAATAATTGGCATCGACCTGTTAATAATAATTGAGTTCTCTTCATGAACCTATCAAGCTTCAACAAAAGTTCATCTAGCCAGAACAATTAGCTGAGACATATCTCAATACGATTCAACAATAGACAGTAATTATCTGTACTATTTGTAATTAATAATAGCTTCTACGGATGTAAATATCCAACAATAGTTATTCTATAAGTATATTCTCAGAATTACTAATTCAATTTGAATTAATAAACATGCACTAACTTTGAATAATCAACAATAATTCTCAGGCGTGATCTAATCAACAATAATTAACTACTATAATATTTGAAAAGTTAATATTTTTCTAACATCTAATAAGCCAAATACCAATTCAGCAATCCAGATTGAAATCCAGCAAACCAGATTGCAATCCAGCAACCTGAATTCTAAATCCAGCATCTAGATGGCCAATCCAGCAAACCAAACTGTAACCCAGCAAACTAGATTCCAAATCTAGCAATCAGATTGCAATCTAGCAAACTGGATTCAACATATTTTCAATTCAGTAAACTATTTTTCAATCCAGCAAGCTGGATTCATTATCCTTTTCACAAAAATACCAAACCAACTTATTATTTTTCTATCATTTGTCCAAACATATATACATATATTTCATACACGAAAAGTTTAAGACCCCAACTTTTATAAATAAAGATGAATTTTCTATAAATATTATTTTTGAATAATATAGAGTGAAATTGATATAATGTTATAGTTGTGGGTAATATTTATAAATTTTGCAAAGTACGTAAGTTGCTATATAATATTCGATTGGTCGGAGAATATTCGTTTTAACAGGGAATATTTGTACGACGACACAATCATTGGTGGACCCTACAACAGAATTATTGTCGAATTAAAAAAATGACAAAAATACTTTATGAAAATAACGACGGAAGTTTTACCATTAATATTGTTGAACTACTCGGTAGTAAAAGTACAGTAATACGCATCATTGCATAGTAGTACACAGTATTGATTATTGATGCATACGTGATAAGTCACTCATGTAAGACCCCGAATTTTATGAAATAAAAGTATTTAATTTTTTCTTATAATTACGATTCAGTAATTGGTTAAATTGATAAAAAGTTAAAGTTAAGGGTGATATATGATTTTTTTTTTCAAAATACGTAAGTGGTTATAAAATATTCATTTGTCGGGAAATATTCATTTAGTCGTGGAATATTCATTCTGTCGGGGAATATTCGTACGACAGCGCAACCATTTGTGGGCTCCATAACAGAATAACTGTCGGATGAAGAAAACGATAAAATTGAGTTTTTATAAATAATGACGTAGTTGTTACCGTTAACACTGTTGGAATACCTGGTGGTTAAAATACAGTAATACGCGTAGTTGCACAGTAGCACCCGATATTGCACAGTATTTTTTTCAATTATTGATTCTTACGTGAGAATGCACTTATCAATAATTGTTACAGTAATTATTGTTCAATATTTTATTTTATTGAATCAATAATTGCTGCGTTGATATTTTATATTATTGTTGTTTCAATAATTATTACTGCACAGTATTTCCCATTATCAGATCAATAATTCATATTATTTGAATAATATTATTAGATAACATTATTGACAATGTCGAGAAAGTTCTGTCTAAGGAGAGATTTGGTTACCTAATTGCGGGCCAGTAAGGAGAAATCCTTATTAGAAAGCCCCATCTTTCCTGGGAACGGCCTGGTTGTCATAAATGTGATTCTATAATATTATTTGTGAATAATTAATTATTGATTTATATGATAATAAAATATTTATTTGATGTGGATATAAGTGATGAATTTATTTATGTGGTTATAAATGAAAGAATTAATGTTGGGGTATTTTATCAGTATTTTGTCGGATTAGAGGTATTAAAAGATCAAATCAGTGTTCTTACAGCTTTATTGTGTGAGTTATAATTTTTAATCTGACCGTTGGATCGTTGTTATTTTTGGATATATTATTCATATATAAATTGAGTATATGTTCACAAATTTTGAACCGTTAAAAATGAACGAATGATTTGTTATGAATTTAAAGAGGTGACTGATTCGAAAATTAGGTTTATAAATGATTTTGGTGGAAAATTTTAGAAATGGGTGGGCCCCACTTTTGGTTGTTGGGGAAGATGGCTAATTTTTGGTGGGTGGAATAGTAGCATGTAAAGCCATCAGGTAGCAGGTCAAGTCTGCTTCGGCGTGCTAACATTTTCCTATAAATAGAGGGCTAAGTTAGAATTGAAAATCACACCAGAATTCATAAGTTTTCTCTCTTTTTCTCTCTAGATTATCGAGTGTATTTTGTGAGTATTTAGATACTTGGTGAGTTGTTATTCATCAGTGCAAGTTTTTTTCAGCGTCATATCCGATATCTAGTCAGAAGTGCTGCTCTTTTGAGGTAAGGGATAGTAAGAGATATTAAGTAATGCTATATTCTTCATAATGATGTTATTCTTTCAATATCATTATACTAAAATATTGGTATAGATTTTATTGTAGAATTTTTACCTTTTTGAGTCGGGATTACTATTCACGTATACGGCACTATTTATGTATATGGCACTATTTACGTATAAGATATAATTTTCGTATACGGTACCATGTACGAATACAGAGTACTATTCATGAGTTATTATTCACGAGTTACTATTCACGAGTACTATTCATGACAAAAATTGGTTTCTTTTTATGACCAAATTATCATTGATTTATGATTGTTGCTCTTGAAAATAAATGCAGTTGTTGATCATATTATTTTTATTATCATATATAACATTTTTATAACCCTGATGCTGAATTTCTCTTTCACTTGAGTGTAAAGATGGGTAAATTATTTGTATGATCGTGACTGAGAAATATCTTTGGTCTGTAGTGCAAAGATAATTTTTTAACTGGTATGATCATGACCATTGAATTTATAATTGAATATCTTTAGCTTAAGTGTAAAGATGAATTGATTAACATGGTTATAATTATTGTTTATATAAATTCTGAAATGATTATATATTTCTTTGAGATATGAATATATTTGGCCTGTAGTGTAAATATGAACTGTTGAGGAATATCTTTGGCCTGTATTGCAAAGATGAATTGTTGATGAATATCTTTGGCCCGTAGTGCAAAGATGACCTGTTTTTGAATATCTTTGGCCAGTAGTGCAAAGATAAACTGTTGACGAATATCGTTGGCCCGTAGTGCAAAGATGAATTTATTAGTATGATTATGAACAGGAACTGTGATTTGGTATAACCATGATATTTGATATTTCAGGTAAAGACATGTGACAAAAATTATCTTCGTCCTGGATGCGAAGAGGAAGTTAGAATCACAATTATGATTATAAGTTATTTATATGATTGTGGACCAAAACTGTTGATTGATGTTACAGGGATAAAACATTGTTGATGGATTTTTAACATGGAGAAGATAATAGATTTTATGGTCTATTTGACTCTTCTAATGGATTGCTCGTTCCGCTGCAACTATGGTTAAAAAGTTTTATCATCTACCATATGTTCTAAATCTCTGATTTATTACTGATGAAGGCTATTGATAATTTAATTATCTTTATTCATGATATTCTTTACTGGGCTTGTTGTGCTCACCCTTTTGCTTCACAATTCCTTTTCAGGTAATAAGAGTGTAGCTGGGTAGAGCGAGGGTAACGGGGAAATGGAACGGTGGTCTCTAGCTGTGGAGTTTCTCCCTAAGCAGTATAGAAAAGTGTTGTAACATCATTTAGTAGTTATATTTGGTGAATCAAATAGGGTGAGGCGAACCCAACGTTGGAATGGTATTTTACCACTATCATACAAGATGTCTAATGACATACAACCTCATGTCATCATAAGACAAGGATGTGCTCATCCACTTACTGAGTATATTTACGAGCACTACCTATATAATCTTGGTGTTTGTTTGAAGTATAATTCTCAATTAGAGACAGTGGAGATAATGATATGTCAAGAGAAGACTCACCATTGGGAAGAATATGATAGTAATCTTCTCATTTTTCTTTGGGGTCTATTGGGTCAACCAAGAATAATTTTGTGGCCATATGATATCTATAATAACCTAGACGCATGGCCTCCCATGTACGAAGGTTTCCTTGAGTACTTCTCAAAGATTCTAATTTCTAAAATAGTTTTAGACTATACCTTTATGTAAGGTGTTATTGTGAGGTGTTGTCCACGGTTGGGACATGAGTCACATTTGGTATATATTTGTATCCAAACTCACAGCATATGTGTTGTTGTATTTTGCACGATAATTGTTGTAATAAAGTTGTAGTTGTTTTCTGTACCGTGTATTTGGCGACTCAGAATAGGTTGGATGGAATGGACCTATTTTGGGGTTGTCACAGTTGGTATCAGAGCTTAGAGATATGGTCTCTGGCGGAGATCGGGGAATATAACTAGGAGGGGAGAGATGAGTAAATCCTTCGCTAGTGTGTCCTCCCTAAGCTTATTTGTTGGTCAGTCATAATATCGGGATATTATGTGATATGTTAATTTGTCCAATTAACCATTGTTTTGAAGCTGTATTCTAGAATGATATCTGAAATACAGGAGATGAGCAATGGAGTAATCATGATGACAAGGAAGATGGAATCTGAAATGAAAGCAAGGTATTCTCAACTCTTTGAAATACCAGGTATGTAAATTTTGGGGACGAAATATCATAAGGAGGGGAGATTGTACGACTCCGAATTTTATGAAATAAAAGTATTCAATTTTTTCTTATAATTACGATTCAATAAATGGTTAAATTGATAAGAAGTTAAAGTTAAGGGTGATATATGAATTTTTTTTTCAAAATACGCAAGTAGTTATAAAATATTCATTTGTCGGGAAATATTCGTTTGGTCGTGAAATATTCTTTCTGTCGGAAAATATTCGTACGACAGTGCAGTCGTTTGTGGGTCCCATAACAGAATAACTGTCGGATGACGAAAATGACAAAATTGAGTTTTTATAAATAACGGCGTAGTTGTTACCGTTAACACTGTTGGAATACCTGGTGATTAAAATACAGTAATACGCGTAGTTGATAGTAGCACACGGTATTGCACAGTATTTTTTTAATTATTAATTCTTACGTGAGTAGGCACTACTCAATAATTGTTACAGTAATTACTGTTTAATATTTTATTTTATTGGATCAATAATTGCTGCGTTGATATTTTATATTATTGTTGTTTCAATAATTGTTACTGCACAGTATTTCCCATTATCAGATCAATAATTTATATTATTTGAATAATATTATTAGATAACATTATTGGCAATGTCTAGAAAGTTCTGTCCAAGGAGAGGTTTGGTCACCTAATTGCGCGCAAGTAAGGAGAAATCCTTATTGAAAAGCCCCATCTGTCCTGTGAACGGTCTGGTTGTCATAAATGTGATTCTGTAATATTATTTGTGAATAATTAATTATTGATTTATATGATAATGAAATATTTATTTCATATGAATATAAATGATGGATTTATTTATGTGGTTAAAAATGAAGGAATTAATGTTGAGATATTTTATCAGTATTTTGTTGGATTGGAGGTATTAAAATATCAAATCAGTGTTCTTACAGCTTTATTGTGTGAGTTATAATTTTTAATTTGACCGTTGGATCGTTGTGATTTTTGGATATGTTATACATATATAAGTTGAGTATATGTTCATAAATTTTGAACCATTAAAAATAAACGAATGATTTGTTATGAATTTTAAGAGGTGGCTGATTCGGAAATTAGATTTATAAATGATTTTGGTTGAAAATTCTAGAAATGGGTGGGCACCACTTTTGGTTGTTGGGGAAGATGGCTGATTTCTGGTGGGTGGAATAGTAGCAGGTAAAGCCACCAGGTAGCAAGTCAAGTGTGCTTCGGCGTGCTAACATTTTCCTATAAATAGAGGGCTAAGTTAGAATTGAAAAACACACCAGAATTTATAAGTTTTCTCTCTTTTTCTCTCTAGATTATCGAGTGTATTTTGTGAGTATTTAGATACTTGGTGAGTTGCTATTCATCAGTGCAAGTTTCCTTCAGCGTCATATCCGATATCCAGTCAGAAGTGCTGCTCTTTTGAGGTAAGGGATAGTAAGGGATATTAAGGGATGCTATATTCTTCATAATGATGTTATTCTTTCAATATCATTATACTGAAATATTGGTATGGCTTTTATTGTAGAATTTTTACATTTTTGAGCCGGGATTACTATTCACGTATACGACACTATTCATGTATATGGCACTATTTACGTATATGACATTATTTACGTATACGGTACCATGTACGAATACAGAGTACTATTCACGAGTTACTATTTACGAGTTACAAAAATTAGTTTCTTTTTCTGACCAAATTATCGTGGATTTATGATTGTTGCTCTTGAAAATAAATACAGTTGTTGATCATGTTATTTTTATTATCATATATAACATTTTTATAACCCTGATGTTGAATTTCTCTTTCACTTGAGTGTAAAGATGGGTAAATTATTGGTATGATCGTGACTGAGGAATATCTTTGGCCTGTAGTGCAAAGTTGAATTGTTAACTGGTATGATCATGACCATTGAATTTATAATTGAATATCTTTAGCTTAAGTGTAAAGATGAATTGATTAACATGGTTATAATTATTGTTTATATAAATTCTAAAATGATTATATATTTCTTTGAGATATGAATATATTTGGCCTGTAGTGTAAATATGAACTGTTGAGAAATATCTTTGGCCTGTATTGCAAAGATGAATTGTTGATGAATATCTTTGGCCCGTAGTGCAAAGATGACCTGTTGTTGAATATCTTTGGCCAGTAGTGCAAAGATAAACTGTTGACGAATATCGTTGGCCCGTAGTGCAAAGATGAATTTATTAGTATGATTATGAACAGGAACTGTGATTTGGTATAACCATGATATTTGATGTTTCAGGTAAAGACATGTGACAAAAATTATCTTCGTCCTGGATGCGAAGAGGAATTTAGAATCACAATTATGATTATGAGTTATTTATATGATTGTGGACTAAAAGTGTTGATTGATGTTAAAGGGATAAAACATTGTTGATGGATTTTTAACATGGAGAAGATAATAGATTTTATGGTCTATTTGACTCTTCTAATGGATTGCTCGTTCCGCTGCAACTATGGTTAAAAAGTTTTATCATCTACCATATGTTCTAAATCTCTGATTTATTACTGATGAAGGCTATTGATAATTTAATTATCTTTATTCATGATATTCTTTACTGGGCTAGTTGTGCTCACCCTTTTGCTTCACAATTCCTTTTCAGGTAATAAGAGTGTAGCTGGGTCGAGCAAGGGTAACGGGGAAATGGAACGGTGGTCTCTAGCTGTGGAGGTTCTCCCTAAGCAGTATAGAAAAGTGTTGTATACATCATTTAGTAGTTATATTTGGTGAATCAAATAGGGTGAGGCGAACCCAACGTTGGAAGGGTGTTTTGCCACTATCATACAAGATGTCTAATGACATATAACCTCGTGTCATCATAAGACAGGGATGTGCTCATCCACTTGCTGAGTATATTTACGAGCACTACCAATATAATCTTGTTGTTTGTTTGAAGTATAATTCTCAATTAGAGACAATGGAGATAATGATATGTCAAGAGAAGACTCACCATTGGGAAGAATATGATAGTAATCTTCTCATTTTTCTTTGGGGTCTATTGGGTCAACCAAGGATAATTCCGTGGTCATATGATATCTATAATAACCTAGACGCATAGCCTCCCATGTACGAAAGTTTCGTTGAGAACTTCTCAAAGATTCTAATTTCTAAAATAGTTTTAGACTATACCTTTATGTAAGGTGTCACTGTGAGGTGCTGTCCACGGTTGGGACATGAGTCACATTTGGTATATATTTGTATCCAAACTCACAGCATATGTGTTGTTGTATTTTGCACGACAATTATTGTAATAAAGTTGTAGTTGTGTTTTTGTACCATGTATTTGGTGACTCAGAATAGGTTGGATGGAATGGACCTATTTTGGGGTTGTCACAACTCAGTTTTGTTTTATTGGTATTATTAATGTAATAAAACAGAAAAGCTTTTTATATAAAACAGAATACTTTTATAAAGTTATTCATTTTATTAGGCTAATAGTAAAATCTTTTTATATAAAACAGAATACTTTTATAAAGTTATCTATTTTATTAGACAATAATTAGAATATATTATATTTTATTATGTATAGTATTTACATAGTGTCTGCATAGTGTTTGCATAGTAAAAACTTTTATAAAGTTATTCGTTTTATTAGATTATAAATAGAATATATTATAATTTATTTAAAAGATTTTGCTTTAAATATGGACCGTCAGATTAAAGTAAATCAATCTAGACCGTTCATGAGTTAGTTACTATGCAGTCCATTTTTTTATAAATAGAAGCTCATTCCTTCATTATTTTCTTACGAATTCAATGAAACTCTAGAGAGAGAAACTATAGAGAGAAAGAAGAAAAGTATTTTGCTACTTCACTACTCCGATATCAAGTTACTTTTACGGTAAGGGATATTATTTGGTGTACTCGTAAGTAGTATTATTTTCTTTTGTATTCATGAAGAGAACTTCTGTTATTCTATTCTTTATTATTCTGCTGGAATAACTAGTATACGCGGACTACCCTATACTTGGTGACATTCTTCTATTATTCCGTCTTTATTATTATTCTGTTGGAATATCCTGTCTATGCGTTTTACGCTGGACCTGGTTTTGTCTTTACTATTATTCTATTGGAATATCCTGTCTGTACGTTTTACGCCGGACCTGGTTCCATTGGGAGCTGTCGTTGATACTCCTAAATTAACCTCACTTTCACTTCACAATTTATAATAATTAGCACAGTAGCAAGTAAGGATCGATCCCACAGAGAGTAAAGTTGTTTTAGAATTATTCTACTATTTAAACAGAAAATAAAGATGGGGGTTTTCAAAAATTATTTTTAAACTAAGAGAACAAGAATTAACGATGAAATTAACCAAATATGTAAAAACTTCAGTTCTGCAGTTCAGTTTCACCAAGTACAATAATCAATTAATCAAGTTATTATTATTTTTCCTTCAATGAAACTATTAGCCCTAGATAACAATAAGCTCTGCTATCCGAAATTCTCCTTAGATTATCACTTTATGAAATAAGCTCTCCACCAGATTCTAACTAGCATACAACCTAGAATAAGCTCTCTAGATTTAATATGATAGAAGCATTAAGAAATAGAGAATTAGGCTAATCCAAGCAACAAACACATAAGCTCGATTTGTTTAACTTGTTTTCTGATAATCTTAGCAATAAACAAAAGCTTGTCCACAATTATTATTACTAAGTTGCTACTTATGATAAAGACAGATATCAATTACACGTAATATCAATCTTAATCTAGCATATGATAATGATCAAACTAATTCAATTGGCCATATTAAATTAATTAAATCAATTAGCATGCAATCAATGAAAACAGATTATCAAAAGAAATTTCACACAAGAAGGAATAAATAATAATACTCAATTAATCAATTACTTGTAACAAGGATTCACCTCCCTTTAGAACTGAATGAAAAGAACTAGCCTGACATGCTCTTGATTCTGCACTCCAATAGATGATAGTTGATTATTGAATGAATAAAACCTTGACTCTCATCCTCTATTTATAGTGCTAGACAAAGTCCTAAATCCAATAGGAAGTAGAAATCCAAACCCTAAAAGGAATTACAAATTACCCTAATTTTCATAAAGAAATAGAATTCAATTTGGAAATAAATCTTAGTCTAAAAGAAATCCTAATTACAATAGAATTGTAAAAACTATTCTTCTAGAATCTAAAATTCAGATTTGAAATTGGAATTAAATCCCACAATTGTCATGTGCTTAAACTCATTGCTGCGTGAATCCAAATTCATTTATGATACTAATTGTTGAATCCTTGATTTGTTAGGAATCCCGTAAACCTCCTCCAATTTATTTTCAAAATCATGAAACCCCTTCAATTGTACCTAAAATAAAAATATAAGAATAATGAGTTTATTTAGGCACAAAATAAATACAAAAGATTAAGTATTAAGGAATAAAAATATAACATATTTCATACTCATCAAATTCTCCCACACTTATCTTTTTACACGTCCTCGTGTAAACCAAAAATTTGATTTTCAGAAAAATTCTATTCAACCGTAATGTCAAAAGATTTAAAGGTATAAATCATGACTATCAACACTAAATTTGCAAAAATTTAATCAATACCTTATCAGTTAACTCACAATTAACAACCTTACTATTTGACCAATGAATTTCATTAAACCAAATTGTAGCCACATAAGAAACTTTCCCAAAATAATCATACTTACTCAACTTAATTACCATGGAGCAAAAACTGTGCACACTGACTCACAACCAAGAATAAACTTTTCTTGCTTTTTAAGTTTTTTCATAGAACCTTCTTTTTAGCATTGATGAATGTATTTTCATCCTCTTTTTTTTTATAAATTTTTTTTCTTTCTTGACATGTGCAATGTCTCCTTTTCTTAGGCTTTTCAGAGTTACCCATTAGCGAACTTTCCACCAACGACTCCCAAACCAGATGATCTTAGGGCGCTAGGTGTAGAGACACCCCTAAGAGCTTACTTATTCAAGTAACAAAGGCCACAAAAATCGACTAGTCAAGCTGCTTTTATCCATCACACTTTTCAGCGTGAATACCGATGCTTCCCGAGGCTTAGATACCCAGTTATTTCGCATAATGGACATTGAAGCAAATTTTCAATTTTCTTTTTTTTTCATTCATCATTTTTTTTCACATGGTTCTGCAACAACATAAGCAAGTTAAATAGTTCTAAGTCGTTAAATCAGTGCACATAGACAACTCCACAAATAACTTAGCCAAATAAACATGCTTCTCATATTCAAGTACTCATGTATCACAAATTCAATTCAAATCAATTACTATGGATCATGGCTTAGTTGTCATCATTCATTAACAAATTAAACATCAAACAAATTCTGAATTTTAGTATTAATTTTCAATCTTTGACTTTAACCTTCGAACACATAGGCAAATAGAATCATGGAACCCAAGTTTTCAGAATTTTTTTTTCAATTTTTTCAATCTTCCCATTAAAATTAAATTATTCTTCCTATATAAAACCTAAATCTCCCCCCCCCCCCACACTCAAACCGTACATTGTCCCCAATGTAAGAAAATTATGCAAAGAAACTACTTACTAACATGCAAAAACTAAAAAGTAAAGGGATAGAAAAATCAAATCTGGAATCTTGGGTTGCCTCCCAAGCAGCTGCCCGTGTTTAACGTCTTTGGCTCGACGTCATGCCTCTCTTCTCAACTTTCATAGATCGGATCGTCTAGCTCCACCATCTCAATATTTTCCACATGATGCCCTTCATAGAAAGCCTTTAATCTATGTCCACTCACCTTAAAGGTCTTGCTTGTGCTTGGGCTTTGAATCTCAACTGCACCATGAGGAAACACATTAGTGATAACAAAAGGACCAACCCATCTAGATCTCAATTTACCTGGAAATAACTTAAGCCGAGAATGATATAGCAAAACTTTTTATCCCACAATAATGGTTTTCCGCACAATCTGCTTATCATGAAAAGCTCTGGTCTTTTCCTTGTAAATCTTTGAACTTTCATAGGCTTCATTCCTCAAGTCTTCCAACTCTTGTAACTGCAATTTCCTGTGTACTCCAGCTGCTTCTAAATTCATGTTGCACTGCTTGATTGCCCAAAAAGCCCTATGCTCCAACTCAACAGGTAAGTGGCATGGTTTTCCAAACACAATCCTGTATGGTGACATCCCAATAGGTGTTTTGTACGCAGTTCTATAGGCCCAAAGTGCATCATCTAATCTCATACACCAATCCTTTCTACTCGGGTTGACTACCTTCTCCAAAATGGATTTGATCTCCCGGTTAGACACCTCATCTTGACCATTACTCTGCGGATGGTAGGATGTAGAAACCTTGTGCAGAACATTGTATTTCTTGAACAAAGCCGCTAACGCCCTGTTGAAAAAATGGGTTCCTCGATCACTAATGATGGCTCGTGGTGTTCCAAACCTGACAAATATGTTAGTCCTAACAAAATCTGTAACAACTTTAGAATCGTCAGTCCTAGTGGCTTTAGCTTCCACCCATTTTGAGACATAATCAACAGCCAAAAGAATATATAAATTCCCAAAAGATGAAGGAAAAGGTCCCATAAAATCTATACCCCAAACATCAAAAATTTCAACAATTAATATAGGAGTTTGGGGCATTTGATTTCGTTGAGAAATATTCTCCGTCCTTTGGCAATTAACACATGTTTTACAAAACAGATAGGAATCTTTAAAAAGTAATGGCCAATAAAAACCACTTTCCAAAACTTTATTAGCAGTTCTTTTTGGACCAAAATGTCCTCCACAAGCATAAGAATGACAAAAGGAAAGGATAGATTGAAATTCATTGTTAGGCACACATTGTCTAACTATCTGGTCAGCACAAAATTTCCATAAGTATGGATCATCCCAAACATAGTGTCTAGCATCACTTTTTAACTTTTCCTTTTGGGATTTGGAAAATTCTTTAGAAAAATATGCACCTACCAAATAATTCACTATATCTGCATACCAGGGAATCTCAGCATGGATGGAAAGTAACTGCTCATCTGGGAAAGAATCATGTAATGGTAGCTCCTCTTCGTCTTTCAATAACCTACTCAAGTGATCCGCTACTAAGTTATTCGCACCTTTCTTATCCTTGATCTCTAAGTCGAATTCTTATAGGAGCAGAATCCATCAAATAATTCTTGGCTTAGAATCCTTCTTGGTGAGCAAATACCTGAGAGCAGCATGGTCAGAATAAACTATAACTTTAGTACCAAGCAAATATGATCAAAATTTATCTAAAGCAAAAATCACAGATAAAAGTTCTTTTTCAGTTGTGGAATAGTTTATCTGAGCCTCATTCAAAGTCTTCGAAGCATAGTATATGGCATGAACGGCTTTGTCAATCCTTTGTCCCAAAATAGCCCTCACTGCATAGTTGCTTGAATCACACATGATCTCAAATGGCAACTTCCAGTTTGGCGGTTGAATGATAGGAGCAGAAGTTAATAATTTCTTTAAAGTGTCAAAAGCCTCCTTGCAGTCATCATCAAACTGAAAGTCCACATCTTTTTACAGCAGCTTACATAAGGGTAATGCAATCTTCGAGAAGTCCTTGATAAATCTTCGATAAAATCCTGCATAACCAAGAAAAGAGCGAATCTCCCGCACGCTGACGGGGTAAGGAAAAGTAGATATAACATCTATCTTAACTTTATCAACTTCAAGACCTTTAGATGACACGACATGACCAAGTACTATTCCCTGTTCTACCATGAAATGATATTTTTCCCAATTTAAAACAAGATTAGTTTCCATGCATCTCTTTAGAACATGATTTAAATTATCTAAGCATGCATCCAAGAAATCACCATGAACTGTGAAATCATCCATAAAAACCTCGATGCATTCTTCTAAAAGATCCGAAAAAATGTTTACCATGCATCGCTGAAAAGTACCTAGGGCATTACACAGTCCAAAAGACATCCGTCGATAAGCAAAAGTACCAAAGGGACATGTGAATGTTGTCTTCTCTTGGTCCTTGGGTGCAATTACAATCTGGTTATATCCTGAAAAACCATCTAGAAAATAATAATAAGTGTGTCCAGCTAATCTCTCCAACATTTGATCAATAAAAGGAAGAGGAAAGTGATCTTTTCTTGTTACAACATTCAATTTTCTATAATCTATACACACTCTCCACCCTGTTTGAATTCGTGTGGGCACCAACTCATTATCATCGTTCTTGACAACGGTGATTCCAGATTTCTTTGGGACTACCTGCACTGG
This sequence comes from Panax notoginseng, assembly GCA_016801055.1. Taxonomy (NCBI): domain Eukaryota; kingdom Viridiplantae; phylum Streptophyta; class Magnoliopsida; order Apiales; family Araliaceae; genus Panax; species Panax notoginseng. The sequence continues at coordinate 181,627,401 of CM029016.1, read as the reverse complement.
ACTCACCCATTGACTATCGGAGATGGGATAGATGATACCGGCATCAAGCAGTTTGAGCACCTCTTTTTTCACCACCTCCATCATGGGTGGATTCAATCTCCTTTGTGCATCTCTTGTAGACTTAGCTCCATCCTCTAACAATATCCGATGCATGCACATGGCAGGACTAATACCCTTGATATCCGCTATTGTCCATCCAAAAACTGTAACATGGTCCCTTAGGACTCTCAAAAATTTTTCTTCCTGCACCTTGGTTAGATTACTAGCAATAATTACAGGCAAAGTGTCATTAGTCCCCAAATATGCATATTTCAAATGAGTAGGTAATTGTTTCAATTCTAGAGTTGGGGCTTGTACAACAGAAGGAAATTACTTTTGATGAGAAACAGGAAATTGAATATAATTTACTGTTGAATTATTAGAGAATTTTGGCAATGAATGTAATGCAGCTACATTCTCCTTCAATTCTTGGGTTTGCTCAATCTCATCTTCCCTGTCCATGTCCAAATTATTGGTGATTGCAATCTCCAAACTGTCCCTATGTAGTTGTTCAAAAACTCTATGCACCAAGGAGTCTCTCACGTCGATAGCAAAAACCTGTCCTATATCACTAGGGTACCTCATGGCGTCATAGATATTAAACTGAATCTTCTCGCCATCAAACATCATAGTCAGGGTCCCATTATGCACATCGATCATGGTTTTTGCTATTTTCAGGAAGGGTCTTCCTAACAAGATGTGGGAAGGGTTTGGTGATGTATCATCTTCCATATCCATAATGTAAAAATCTGCAGGAAAGATTAGTTCGTTCACCTGCACTAAGACATCTTCAATTACCCCTCGGGGGTAAGTGTTAGTACGATCTGCCAATTGTATAATCACACCAGTATTTTTCAAAGGGCTTAGATTTAAGGAATCATAAACAGATAAAGGCATAACATTAATTGAAGCTCCTAAATCTAGCATGGCTTTTTCAAATCTGGTGTTTCCTATTTTGCATGGGATTGTGAACATTCCTGGATCTTTACATTTAGGAGGCATTTTTCTTTGAAGAACAGCAGATACATTTTCTCCGACTGTGACTCTTTCATCGTTTTGCAATTTTCTTTTATTAGTGCATAATTCTTTTAAAAATTTAGCATACCGTGGCACTTGTTTAATTGCATCAAGGAGAGGGATGTTCACTTCTACTTTTCTAAAAGTTTCCAAAATTTCTTTTTCTTTTTCATCTCTCTTTGAGGTTTTAGAATTTCTTGGAGGAAAGGGAAGAGGAATGTTTTTAAGATGATTAGGAGGGTTAGGTTGCACCTTAGATTTTTCTGTTTCCTCCTTAGCTGGTTCCTCTTCAAACTCTACGGGGGTCGGTGGTGTATCCAACTGTGTTTCATTCCGCAATGTTATGGCACTTGCATTCTCCCTTGGGTTGACTATTGTTTGAGATGGTAATTTTCCTGAGCCTCTGGATTCCAATATCCCCACAGTTGTAGCCAGTTGTCCTACTTGGTTCCTCAAATCTTGAACCAAAGTTTTTGTCTCTTGTTGGAACTGCTGTGTCTGATTCATGAACTGTTGTGTTTGTCCCGTGAATTGTTGTGTCTGTCCCATGAATGCTTTGAACATATCCTCCAATGATGTTTCAGTAGGTGCATGGACTGCTTGTTTCGGTTGATATTGAGGTTGGGCTGGTTGGAAGCCCTGCTGCCTAGGTGGAAATGTAGGTGGTGCCGCTTGCTTACTCCCATAACTCATATTTGGATGATCCCTCCATCCTGGGTTATACGTGTTTGAGTATAGATCATACTTTTTCTGAGGTTGTGACTGATAATTTCCCATTGCATTAGCTTGTTGCACAGCCTCATCATCTTGTAATGTCGGGCATTCATCTGTATTGTGATTTGGTTGTAGACAGATGCCACAAACCTTTGCAACTGGCAGTTGACCTGTAGCTAATTGTCTAACCATAGCAGTTAATTCAGAAATTTGTTAACCATAATCACAAGTGCTTACCTCGCTTACCCTTACTGGTGCATGATTTGTTCTAGTGCCATATTGTTGCGAGTTTGCTGCCATGTTTCCAATTAAAGTCCTTGCAGCCTCTGGGGTCTTGTCAACTAGTGCTCCTCCGCTAGCTGCATCGATCATGCTTCTATCCATCGGTACCAACCCTTCGTAGAAATATTGGATCAGGTGTTGTTCATCTATTTGATGCGGTGGACAGCTGGAACAAAGCTTTTTGAATCTTTCCCAATACTCGTATAGTGTCTCCCCACTGAATTGTCTAATCCCATAGATCTCCTTCCTTATGTTGGCTACCCTTGAGGCTGGAAAGTATCTCTCCAAGAACAACTTCTTCATGTCATTCCAAGACTGTATTGAACCTGAGGGTAGGTAGTATAACCAATCCTTTGCCAAATCTGCTAGGGAGAATGGGAATGCTCTCAGCTTGATTTACTCTTCGGTGATTCTATTTGGTTTCATGGTGGAGCACACCACATGAAATTCCTTTAGATGTTTGTAGGGGTCCTCACCTGTAAGACCACGAAAAGTAGGCAGTAAATGGATTAGTCCCGATTTAAGTTCAAATGCAGCATCTAAATTAGGATATTCAATGCACAGAGGTTGTTGATTTAAATTAGGAGTTTCCAACTCCCTAAGAGTTCTATTGTTGTTTTGAATCGCCATCTCTTCTTCTTTATCAAATTCGGTGGATGATTTGTTGGATAATAATTCCAAAGCTAAGTTGAGGCCTGGTGATGATGCAGAAGCCTCGTCTATATCTGTAGAAGACCGTTGAACTTTAAGTTTTTCCTTCTTTAGCCTCCTTGCAGTCTTCTCAATTTCTGGATCAAAATCTAATATAGTAGCCTGAGAAGATCGAGTCATAAAACAAGAACAAAGCAAATAATAGAATAAAAACAAAACGAGAAATTACTCTCCGGCAACGGCGCTAAAATTTGGGAGCTGTCGTTGATACTCCTAAATTAACCTCACTTTCACTTCACAATTTATAATAATTAGCACAGTAGCAAGTAAGGATCGATCCCACAGAGAGTAAAGTTGTTTTAGAATTATTCTACTATTTAAACAGAAAATAAAGATGGGGATGTTTGAAAATTATTTTTAAACTAAGAGAACAAGAATTAACGATGAAATTAACCAAATATGTAAAAACTTCAGTTCTGCAATTCAGTTTCACCAAGTACAATAATCAATTAATCAAGTTATTATTATTTTTCCTTCAATGAAACTATTAGCCCTAGATAACAATAAGCTCTGCTATCCGAAATTCTCCTTAGATTATCACTTTATGAAACAAGCTCTCCACCAGATTCTTACTAGCATACAACCTAGAATAAGCTCTCTAGATTTAATATGATAGAAGCATTAAAAAATAGAGAATTAGGCTAATCCAAGCAACAAACATATAAGCTCGATTTGTTTAACTTGTTTTCTGATAATCTTAGCAATAAACAAAAGCTTGTCCACAATTATTATTACTAAGTTGCTACTTATGATAAAGACAGATATCAATTACACATAATACCAATCTTAATCTAGCATATGATAATGATCAAACTAATTCAATTGGCCATATTAAATTAATTAAATCAATTAGCATGCAATCAATGAAAACAGATTATCAAAAGAAATTTCACACAAGAAGGAATAAATAATAATACTCAATTAATCAATTACTTGTAACAAGGATTCACCTCCCTTTAGAACTGAATGAAAAGAACTAGCCTGACATGCTCTTGAGTCTGCACTCCAATAGATGATAGTTGATTATTGAATGAATAAAACCTTGACTCTCATCCTCTATTTATAGTGCTAGACAAAGTCCTAAATCCAATAGGAAGTAGAAATTCAAACCCTAAAAGGAATTACAAATTACCCTAATTTCCATAAAGAAATAGAATTCAATTTGGAAATAAATCTTAGTCTAAAAGAAATCCTAATTACAATAGAATTGTAAAAACTATTCTTCTAGAATCTAAAATTCAGATTTGAAATTGAAATTAAATCCCACAATTGTCATGTGCTTAAACTCATTGCCGCGTGAATCCAAATTCATTTATGATACTAATTGTTGAATCCTTGATTTGTTAGGAATCCCGTAAACCTCCTCCAATTTATTTCCAAAATCATGAAACCCCTTCAATTGTACCTAAAATAAAAATATAAGAATAATGAGTTTATTTAGGCACAAAATAAATACAAAAGATTAAGTATTAAGGAATAAAAGTATAACATATTTCATACTCATCATCCATTATTCATTATTCTGTCGGAATATCCTGTCTGTGCGTTTACGCCGGACCTGGTTCCATTATTTATTATTCTGTCGGAATATCCTGTCGGTGCGTTTACGCATGACCTGGTTCCATTATTTATTTTCCTGTTGGAATATCCTGTCTGTGCGGTCTATCGCATGCATGGTGATTTCTTTTGTTATTCCATTCTTTATTATATTCAATTGGTTAAAGTTTTGACTTTTATTATCTATGAAATTAGTGGAATATCCTTAATATTTGCGCTTCATCCAGTATCTTTTCATGAAAATATTCTTCCGAGCATTCTTGAATTTTACTCCACAAAGTAGTATCATGTTGACAATTTAGACGTTATTGGTTCTTGGATAAATTAATTCTTGAATTTGTTTTATTGAATTCTTATATCATTGTCATCATCCTCGTGTTTATATTCTGTTAAAAGTCATCTGTGGCCTGTAGTGCATAGATGGACTTGGTATGATTATGACCAGGGATTATTCGGTATAATCATGACCGTAATGCTACAAATAATGTGGTAAAAGTCCTCATTGGCCCGTAGTGCATTGATGGACAGTGGTTGGCATGATCATGACCATTAATGAATACACAAATATTCTTGGCCCGTAGTGCATGGATAATTGTGGTCGTGATACTAAAGAATATCCTTGGCCGTAGTGCAGGGGTGATTCGATGATGTGGATTATTTTTTTAGCTGAGTCCCAGCGATAAAAGTCATGAAAAACCTTTTAAATCATATAAGATAGTAGATTTTATTCTCTACTTGACTCTTCTAATGGGTTGCTTGTTCCGCTGCATTTAAACTTGATGTTTGTTATATTGTATCAGTTTAACACTGTTTAAGGCTAATGATAATTTATTCTGCATTATCTTAGTCATAATATTTCTTACTGGGCTAGTTGAGCTCACCCTTTCTTTCATTGTTCTCTTCAGGAAATAAGAATATAGCTGGGACGAGTCGGGGAACGGAGTGATGGACCAGATGATAGTATTAGTAGTCCTCACTATTCTGTTAAATAGTGTGACAATAAATGTAACGAGGACTTATTCTGAGAGTGAATATTGTCTAGAAGACAGTATTTGTATTAAAACTCACAGCTCTCTTGTCGTATATTAACGATTGTATTTATATTCTGTACCATATATTTGGCGACTCAGAATAGGTGATGTATACCTATTTTGGGGGCGTCACAGTTGGTATCAGAGCTTAGGGATATGATCCTTGGCTAAGATGTGAGACTAGAACTAGGAGGGGAGAGACGGGGAATTCCTTCGCCAGTATGACCTACCTAAGTTTATTTGGTATTTAATTGGTCGGTCAGAGTATAGAGATAATATGTGATATGTTATTTAACCCTTGTTTTGTGGCAGTATTTGAAAATGAAATCCGAGAATGTTGAGAATAGCAATGGAGCACAGGCGACCGTTGATTCACCACATATCAATAATCAGGATAATGTGCATCAGGAAGGCGATAATCCTCATGCAAACAACAACACTGACCAAATGATGAATGATGGAATGTTTAGAGGCTTTATGCAATTCATGCAACAGCAGGCGAGAGCGGCTCCTATCCAAAATATAGGTGGAAATACTGAAAACTCTTGGACGGTCACCGATAAACAGTTCAAGGAGCTGGGACCACCGGAGTTTATTGGAGAACCAAAACTACTTAAGGCGGAAACGTGGATAAAGCGGATCACCAATATATTTGATGTCTTGGGATGCGTCGAGGAGCAAAAGGTTCCCTTTGCCACCTTTATGTTGCGAGGAGAGGCAGATTACTGGTGGGAATCGGTAAAGCGTACTCAACCTGTTGCACTGAAGATGTCTTAGGAGAAGTTCCAAGAACTGTTCAATGACAAGTACTTTCCCGAATGTATTCGTCACATGAAGGAGGTAGAGTTCATCAAGTTGGAGCAGAATAATATGACCGTGTCGCAGTACGAAGCTAAGTTTACCAAGCTGTCCCGGTTTGCGTCCCACTTGATGGATAATGAAGAGAGAATGACGCGGATGTTTTTAAGAGGTTTGAAGCCGGAGATACGTTAACATCTTATTTCTCATAAACTGTGTTTGTATTTAGATGTTGTAAATAGGGCTCAGTTAGTGGAGCGCGATAACGAGTCAACGCAACCAAAAGAGAGCAACAGGCAAAATGATAATACCAGTGAAAGCAGTCATCGAAGCGGTGACAACAAGTGTGGAGGGAATCAGCAGGCCAGAAATGGTAACCACTTCGGCAGTAATCATGGCCAAAATAATAAGAATGGACATTTCAAGAAGAGGAGATTCAACAATGATGGAAAGACGTCAGCACCAGCACCCGTGGTTAAGGAAGGAGAACGACCACCGATCATATGCTTCAAATGCGGAGGGGAGGGACATATCAGTCCAAACTGCGTGATGCCGTCCAAAGCATGTTATAATTGTGGAAGAGAAAGTCACCTAGCCCGATTTTGTCGTTCACCGAAGACAAGTTCAGCTAGGATGGAGGCATCAAAGGACGTCCCAAAAAAGTCAAAACCGGTAACGCAAGGGAGAGCGTTTGTTGTGACCTCCCAGAAAGCAAGAAACCCGAACGAGGTCATCACGGGTAAGCTTATCATAAACTCTAACGAAGTCTATATCTTATTTGATACCGGTTCTACCCATTCTTTTATTTCTCCTATTTGCACTCAACGATTAAATTTGACTCCGAAGAAATTAGACTTTGACTTATCTGTGGAAACTCCGTTGGGAGAAACCTTCATTATATCCACTGATTATAAGTCTTGTTTGGTTCAAATCGGTACCCTCACGTTACCTGTCGATCTTATTTCATTGAAAATACTTGCATTTGATGTAATTCTAGGGATTGATTGGTTAACTACTCATCATGTAAAAATTGATTGTTTTCGTAAGGTTGTTAGCTTTCATATTCCTAATCAACCTATTATGCGAATTCAAACCACCAAACTATTAAAATCAATCACTGTCATCTCAAGCCATAAAACTATTCGTTTATTGAAAAACGGATGTCAAGCTTTCTTAGCTCATGTCACGGATCTAAACAAAAATACTTCAGTTTTGAATGATATTTCTATTGTTAATGAATTTCCTGACGTATTCCCTGAAGAACTTCCAGGCCTACCCCCAGAGCGTAAAATTAAATTTTGTATCGACCTTGAACCCGGTACAAAACCCATTTCCAAAGCCCCATATCGAATGGCTCCTATTGAACTTCAGGAGTTAAAGACCCAACTGCAGGAATTGTTAGACATTAGTTTTATTTGTCCTAGTACTTCTTCTTGGGGTGCTCCTGTTCTATTCGTGAAGAAGAAAGATGGGAGTGTGCGACTTTGTATTGATTATCGGGAGTTGAATCATGTCACCATAAAAAATAGGTACCCATTGCCACGTATTGATGACCTGTTTGACCAGTTGCAAGGAGCACAATTCTTTTCAAAAATCGATCTTCGTTCTGGATATCATCAGCTGAAGGTTAGAAATGAGGATATTCCAAAGACTGCCTTCAGAACCTGGTACGGACATTATGAATTCTTAGTCATGTCTTTCGGATTGACTAATGCTCCTGCTGCCTTCATGGATATGATGAACCAAGTATTCAAGGAATATTTGGATCACTTTGTGGTCGTCTTTATTGATGACATCCTTATTTATTCCAAAAACCGTGAAGATCATGAGCAACACTTGAGGCTGACACTCCAAAAGTTTCGTGAATACAAGCTTTATGCCAAGTTAAAGAAATGCAAGTTCTAGCTTGAGGAAGTAGCATTCCTTGAGCACGTAGTATCAAGTCATGGAATATCTGTTGACCCGGCAAAGATTGAAGTAATTCAAAGCTGGGAGCAACCTAAATTAGTGACCGAAGTACGTAGCTTTCTCGGTTTAGCTGGTTATTATCGAAGATTCGTGGAAGGATTTTCTTGAATCGCTACTCCATTAACTCAGCTGACTCAGAAAGATACAAAGTTCGGTTTGAGCGAAGAATGTGAGAATAGTTTTCAAGAACTCAAGAGGAGACTCATTTCAGCACCTGTTCTGACAATACCATCTGGCTCGGAGGAATTTGTCATCTACAGTGATGCTTCGGGCAAAGGGTTGGGATGTGTTCTCATGCAATATGGGAAAGTCATAGCCTATGCCTCAAGACAACTCAAAGAATATGAGAGGAATTATCCTACTCATGATCTAAAGTTGGCAGCTGTTGTCTTCGCACTTAAAATTTGGAGGCATTACTTGTATGGGGAGAAAGTGGAGATCTTTACGGATCATTAAAGCCTCAAATATTTCTTCACTCAAAAGGAACTCAACATGCGACAATGACGTTGGCTAGAACTATTGAAAGATTATGATCATACCATCCAATACCATCCTAGAAAAGCGAACGTGGTAGCTGATGCATTAAGTAGAAGATCATATGCAAGTACGAGTGCGATATTGTCAATGCCAAGGCCCATTTTGTGTGACTTGCAAAGGATGGAGATAGAGTTAAAGACTCTAAGGACCCATGTGATGATGGTGAATATACGAGTAGAACCGACTTTAATTGATAAAGTTAAAGCTGCTCAAGCTACAGACCTGGAGCTGATGCGTATGAGGAAAAAAGTGCAAGAAGGTGCTATGCCGGAAGCAAGAATCGATGAAGAAGGAATACTTCGAGTCAACTCCAGACTTTGTGTTCCTAATGATCCTGATTTAAAGTATAAAATCATGATAGAGGCGCACAACACACCATTTTCAATCCATCCTAGGAGTACTAAAATGTATCGTGATCTTCGTCATACATTTTAGTGGAGCAATATGAAGAGAGAGATAGCGCTATTTATCTCAAGGTGTCTAACTTGTCAACGAGTCAAAGTAGAGCATCAAGTACCAAAAGGTCCATTGCAACCACTTGAAATTCCAGAATGGAAGTGGGAGCACATTACCATGGATTTCGTTACTGGTTTTCCCAAGGTTTCTCAAGGCATTGATGCAATTTGAGTCATTGTTGATAAATTGACCAAGTCTGCTCATTTCTTACCAATACGAGAAACTTATACACTTGAACGTCTTGCTCGTATGTACATAAATGAGATTGTAAGACTGCATGGTATGCTAGTATCCTTAGTTTCTGATCGAGACACAAGATTCACTTCACGATTTTGGGTTAGTTTGCAAAAAGCTATGGGCACGGATTTACGATTTAGTTCGGCATATCATCCCCAGACGGACGGACAATCAGAGAGGACTATTCAAACTCTTGAAGATTTATTAAGAATATGTATTCTTAACTTCAAGGGAAGTTGGGATAAGTTCTTACCATTGGTGGAGTTTTCATACAACAACAGTTATCAAGCAAGTATTGGCATGGCTCCATTCGAGGCGTTGTATGGAAGAAAGTGTCGTTCTCCAGTATGCTGGGATGAGGTGGGTGAAGCAACATTGTTGGGACCAGAGTTGGTACGTATGACTACGGAAAAGATTCAAACGATCCGGCAACGTATAGAAACCTCACAAGATCGACAAAAGAGTTATGCTGATCTTCATTGAAAGGACGTGGAATTTGATATAGGAGATTATGTGTTGTTATGAGTTGCTCCGTGGAAAGGAGTTACGAGATTTGGTAAGAGAGGAAAGCTCAATCCTCGATTTATTGGCCCATTTTTAATCCCCGATCGAGTAGGAACTGTGGCCTATAGACTCGCTTTACTGCCAAGTATGTCTCGTGTTCATAATGTTCTTCACATATCCATGTTACGTAAATATGTGGAAAACTCGAACCACATTATTGAGTTAGAACCGGACGAAATACTGGAAGATTTAACGTATGAAGAGGTTCCTGTTTAAATCTTGGATAAGAAGGAACATATTCTACGCTCCAAGGTTATACCTCAAGTCAAAGTTTTGTGGAGAAACCACGATGTTGAGGAAATGACCAGGGAGTTAGAATCTGAAATGAAGTCAAGGTATCCTTACCTCTTCGATATACCAGGTACGTACCCTAATTTCGAGGGCGAAATTTCATAAGAAGGGGAGGTTGTAAGACCCCGACTTTTATAAATAAAGATGAATTTTCTATAAATATCATTTTTGAATATTATGGAGTGAAATTGATATAATGTTATAGTTGTGGGTAATATTTATAAATTTTGCAAAGTACGCAAGTTGCTATATAATATTCGATTGGTCGGGGAATATTCGTTTTAACAAGGAATATTCGTACGACGACACAATCATTGGTGGACCCTACAACGAAATTATTGTCAAATTGAGAAAACGATAAAAATACTCTATGAAAATAATGGCAGAAGTTTTACCATTAATACTATTGAACTACTCGGTAGTAAAAGTACAATAATACGCATGGTTGCATAGTAGCACACAGTATTGATTATTGATGCTTACGTGATAAGTCACTCAGTTTTGTTTTATTGGTATTATTAATGTAATAAAACAGAAAAGCTTTTTATATAAAACAAAATACTTTTATAAAGTTATTCGTTTTATTAGGCTAATAGTAAAATCTTTTTATATAAAGTAGAATACTTTTATAAAGTTATCTGTTTTATTAGGCAATAATTAGAATATATTATATTTTATTATGCATAGTGCCTGCATAGTATTTGCATAGTAAAATCTTTTATAAAGTTATTCGTTTTATTAGATTATAAATAGAATATATTATATTTTATTTAAAAGATTTTGCTTTAAATATGGACCGTCAGATTAAAATAAATTAATCTAGACTGTTCACGAGTTAGTTACTATGCAGTCCATTTTTCTATAAATAGAAGCTCATTCCTTCATTATTTATTTACGTATTCACTGAAACTCTCGAGAGAGAAACTATAGAGAGAAAGAAGAAAAGTATTCTGCTACTTCACTACTCCGATATCAAGTTACTTTTACGGTAAGGGATATTATTTGTTGTACTCATAAGGAGTATTATTTTCTTTTGTATTCATGAAGAGAACTTCTGTTATTCCATTCTTTATTATTCTGCTGGAATAACCAGTATACGCGGACTACCCTATACTTGGTGACATTCTTCTATTATTCTGTTGGAATATCATGTATGTGCATTTTACGCTGGACCTAGTTTCGTCTTTACTATTATTCTGTTAGAATATTCGGTCTGTACGTTTTACGCCAGACCTGGTTCCATTATTCATTATTCTGTCGGAATATCATGTATGTGCATTTACGCCGGACCTGGTTCCATTATTTATTATTCTGTCGGAATATCCTGTCGGTGCATTTACGCATGACCTGGTTCCATTATTTATTTTCCTGTTAGAATAACCTGTCTGTACGGTCTATCGCATGCATGGTGATTTCTTTTGTTATTCAATTCTTTATTATATTCAATTGGTTAAAGTTTTGACTTTTATTATCCATGAAATTAGTGGAATATCCTTAATATTTGCGCTTCATCCAGTATCTTTTCATGAAAATATTCTTCCGAGCATTCTTGAATTTTACTCCACAAAGCAGTATCATGTTGACAATTTGGACGTTATTGGTTCCTGGATAAATTAATTCTTGAATTTATTTTATTGAATTCTTATATCATTGTCATCATCCTCATGTTTATATTCTGTTAAAAGTCATCTGTGGCCTGTAGCGCACAGAGGGACTTGATATGATTATGACCAGGGATTATTCGGTATAATCATGACCGTAATGTTACAAATGATGTGATAAAAGTCCTCATTGGCCCGTAGTGCATTGATAGACAGTGGTTGGCATGATCATGACCATTAATGAATACACAAATATTCTTGGCCCATAGTGCATGGATAATTGTGGTCGTGATACTAAAGAATATCCTTGGCCGTAGTGCAGGGGTGATTTGATGATGTGGATTATTTTTTTAGCTGAGTCCCAGCGATAAAAGTCATGAAAAACCTTTTAAATCATAGAAGATAGTAGATTTTATTCTCCACTTGACTCTTCTAATGGGTTACTTGTTCCGCTGCAGTTAAACTTGATTTTTGTTATATTGTATCAGTTTAAAATTGTTTAAGGCTAATGATAATTTATTCTGTATTATCTTAGTCATAATATTTCTTACTGGGCTAGTTGAGCTCACCCTTTCTTTCATTGTTCTCTTCAGGAAATGAGAATATAGCTGGGACGAGTCGGGGAACGAAGTGATGGACCAGATGATAGTATTAGTAGTCCTCACTATTCTGTTAAATAGTGTGACAATAAATGTAACGAGGACTTATTCTGAGAGTGGATATTGTCTAGAAGACAGTATTTGTATTAAAACTCACAGCTCTCTTGTCGTATATTAACGATTGTATTTGTATTTTGTACCATGTATTTGACGACTCAGAATATGTGATGTATACCTATTTTGGGGGCGTCACAAAAAGTATTTTTTTTCATAATTTTTCAACTTCCTTTAGTATTTTTCAAAAATCATTTCTAGTTCGTAGCTTAAGAAATTAACCCTATCACGCTCAACTCTAGAAATTCCCTTCTATTGACACAATCTTATACGTGTTAACCTGAGCCTCCAGTTTAAATTTTGTGGTCATCAGAGTTATAGATCTCAGGTTATAGCCATTTTTGTCAGAAAAAATAAAAAAAAATTAAATGGTCATAACTTGGTCATGTTAAGTCGGAATGAGCTCATTTTTGGACAGGAGGTACTTTATACAACATATTTTCATGGCCCAAAAGGCCGAAATTTATTTCATAAATTAAGTGGCTGAAACAGTCCCTACAAATTTTTGGGCAGTAACTTTTTGCAAATTTTCACTTTTTCCTACTTTGTTAAAAATAATCCATACCTTATTTCTAGTCTAGGTCTTATTATTCAACCTTTATTTAATCAATTAAGATTTTATTAATTATATAAATTCTCGAGTTATCAAATTCTTCCTCCCTTATAAGGATTCCATTCTCAGAATCACCGCTTTCTTATCCTCTACAATCTTTTAAAGTTGTATCATCAATTCATTCTTATCAACATAATATTATTTTGTTTCTCATATTCTAACCTATGACATGGATCTATAAAAGAAACTATTCACAGCATTATTTATCCAATATTACTCGTGTAATTTAATTCCTCAACAAAATCGTTACCTGTCGCCACTTTATGGGCAGCTACTGCATCTGGAATTGTCATGCTAAAAGTGAATGTTGTTGGTATTCCTTGCTGAGATGATTCTTTGATCCATATTGATCCGCTAATGGTTCTTTTCTTTGGGCAGTCACACATCAGGTGATCTGTTGATCCACATGCAAAACAACCTTGTGTCTTCTTCGAACTGGGACAATTAGGAGACATGTGTCCCTTTTGGCCACAGTTATAACAGACGCTTTGTTTCTTGAAACAAGCTCCTTGATGATGCTTCCCGCAAACTGCACACGACGCACCTTTCTTCCTACTCCCTTCTGGATTATTTCCTAAATTAACATCACCATTCATCTTACGTTTATTAAGATCACTGCCTCCACTACCATCTATCATATTATTTCCTTCAGTCTCCTTTCTTTGTTCTTAACTATTCTTTAATACAACTTCAATTTCTCCCTCAACGGTAATGGCTTTTTCCAATAAAGTTGAAAATGAATTAATTTCCAGCACATCAAATTTCTTCAGTACCAACGATTTCAATCCGTTCCTAAAACATCGTGCTTTAAGCTCCTCAGTGTCCACTCGATGTTGAGCGAATTTAGCTAACTCGTTGAACTTGATAAAATATTCTGTCACTGTCATATTCTTCTACTTCAGATTCAAAATTTGTTCTTCCATATTTCCCTTTATAGTTCCCTTTCTTGGAAGCATTATCTGATAAAAAATTTACATTAATTCTCTTTCCCTAGACAAATTATTATTAACCACACAATAAGAAGTTAACAAAAATTTCTCATATATCGCATATTTATTCAAATAGCACATAGTACATTTAGTACTTAACACGTATTACTATCCTTTTTTTAATAAATATCAGGTTAACCCACACAACTTTACACAAAAATTTGTAATTCTCCATTCACACATAATTAATCCCAGTTCGTCAAACTTACCACACTTATGAGTTTCGAAACTTGCCACAATTATATGAGTTTATGAACTTATCCTAGTCAGACCATTGGCGTCCATTCGCTGAGGGGTTCAAAAATATTTCATATAATTATGAGTCATGAACTTACCATAAGTATGAGTTTTAAGAACTCACAACTTAGTCATATATTCATATATAAAATAAATATTCACACAAACATATATATATTTACATATGTTAACACATCATTCTCGATATTACAATCTTTAATATCACACACTATCAAAAGATACTATTGCTTATACTTAAGTTGTCTACCACCCACTCCCTTCACCAGTCTTCTTCTTACTAGGACACTTGTTGAATTCGTGACCCACTCTTCCACATGAAAAATATTTTCTCATATTTGGCTTAGGACAATGTAGAGAAATATATCCTTCTTGTTTACAGTTCACACAGACATTCTTCCACATCATACACTCTCCCAAGTGAGTCTTTCCACACTTACCACAAACTTCCTTCTTCTTTGGGTTTGAATTTTTAGAGTTATCACCACTGTCGTTGTCCCTCTTTCTCTTATTGCTTCTCTTCTGCTTCTTGACTGTTCCCTCGGATGATCCACCACCTTCTGTCTTCATCATTTCCACCTGCCCTTCAAATCATTTCATTCTTCGGACATCTCGCGTAATGCTCTCTCGGCCTTCCATAACTCCCCCAAGAGAAATACTTTACTCCGGAGTTCTTGAACTTCTGCAGTTTCTTGATCTCTTTCTCCAACTTTGGTCTTATCCTCTTTAACCACCTTAACTTCTTCTGACTCTTCCTCCTCATCTCCACTCAAATACAACTCGGGATAATCATCATGACCACTCCTCAGATTCACCATGGGTTTACCTATTCCCACTTCTTCAACTGGCTCGCTTTGCGCTGGCACCTCGGCTACTGTCACTAGTGCAACAGCCGCTAGCATCTCCGTACTCATTTCATCTTCTCCTGACATCCTACAATCAGTTAAACAACTTGATTAGTACTTCACCAATATAAACTTAATACACACGATGTCCACACATCTCACTGTTGATACACTTTATCAATCCCTCACTTAGTACTCTAAATGAGTATTCTCTATCTCTCACTTATGGTTATAATCCTAAGGTTTTCCCCGCCCCACTTAAGGTTTATAACCTACAGCTCTGATACCAACATGTTATGCCCCCAAATCCGGGTTACCTGACCCCTGAGTTTGGTGCTCACGATCCAACATATAAATAACATCTAACTGCCCATTCATTTATGAATATAAACATATATCTCATTCACTTATATTGTTAATATATTACCCAAGGTTCTCTAACCTTAAAATTACAAACATACCCTTAAATATACAAAAAGGGTTTACAAATACAACATAATAATAATATTTATTACACTAATCCAGCAATAAGCCTTTACCCTTGTTCTTCTCATCCCCATCGGCCTCTTCGTTCATAGCTGAAATGTTTTATTTAGCAAGGGTGAGCAACAAATTTGCCCCGCAAGTTAAGACATACAATGGATATATAAGAATCAAGAATAACAGACTATCTATTTTGATAAAATGACACCAAAGTTCAGAGAACTTTGAAATAGCTAAACAATTCGTTAATCACTAACAAGTCTTCTCTCAACCTATGCATCACAATAATTCGATAATGAAAGAGTACAACACTTTCAAGGTTTCGACAATATTCAATTGAATAACAAGATGGAAATATTTCAGAGTTTATGCTGAGTGATCCAAATAGATCTCGAACTTCTCTTCTCGAGTAACTATCAAAGATTTACTTTGATATACCCATGTGTATCAGATAACCATAAAGATTAAATCATACCCCCCAGCAAGTATATAAAGTGATCAGCTTTATTATACCCTATATTATGCATAATACTTAAAACGCGCGTAACTGCCGAATATATGACCAAAAGATTCCCTTTTATATAAAAAGGTTGTTCTTCCCAGTCTTATAATCAGAATTTGAATTATAACAACGAAATACGATGATTTTAATTTCTAATCGCTTCTCTTCTCTTCTCGAACCTATCAGGTTTGCTTTATTGATCTAGCTGAAACAATTGGCATCGACCTGTCAATAATAATTGAGTTCTCTTCTTGAACCTATTAGGTTTTAATAAAAGTTCATCTAGCCAGAACAATTAGCTGAGACATATCTCAATACGATTCAAGAATAGAGAGTAATTATATGTACTATTTGTAATCAATAATTGCTTCTACGGATGTAAATATCCAACAACAGTTATTCTCTAAGTATATTATCAGAAGCACTAATTCAATTTGAATTAATAAACATGCACTAACTTTGAATAATCAACAATAATTCTCAGACGTGGTCTAATCAACAATAATTAACCACCATAATATTTGAAAAGATATAACTCAAGGTTGAGTTAAAGAAACTTACCTGATTCGCTAACTACTGCTACGCAATTTAAGTTAACTTCTTTTGTAAGACCTATCATTAATAAGATTGGTCTTTCAATCAGCATATCATACTTTGTATCATAATACAACTACTTTATCAATCAATTATCTAACACTTAATCACATAATTAAATATTAGATAACACCTTACAACATTAGTATTATTATCATCTTTTGATAATTCTTTAATCACTATATCATATACATTATGATTTAACATTCTAATCTTATATATTATAAGTTTTTCTTTAATATCTAATAAGTCAAATACCAATTCAGCAACCCAGATTGAAATCCAGCAAACCAGATTGTAATCCAGCAACCTGAATTCCAAATCCAGCATCTAGATGGCCAATCCAGCAAACCAAACTGCAATCCAGCAAACTAGATTCCAAATCCAGCAACCAGATTGCAATCCAGCAAACTGGATTCAACATATTTTCAATTCAGTAAACTGTTTTTTAATACAGCAAGCTGGATTCATTATCCTTTTCACAAAAATTCCAAACCAACTTATTATTTTTCTATCCTTTGTCCAAACATATATACATATATTTCATACACAAAAAGTATTTTTTTCATAATTTTTCAACTCCCTTTAGTATTTTCAAAAATCATTTCTAGTTCGTTGCTTAAGAAATTATCCCTATCATGCTCAACTCCAGAAATTCTCATCTCTTGACACAGTCTTATACGTGTTAATCTGAGCCTCTAGTTTAAATTTTATGGCCATCGGAGTTATAGAATTCCAGTTATAGCTGTTTTTGTCAAAAAAATCATAAACATTTAAATGGTCATAACTTGGTCATTTTAAGTCGAAATGAGCTCATTTTTGGACATGAGGTACTTTATACCACATATTTTTATGTCCCAAAAGGCCGAAATTTATTTCAAAAACTCAGTGGCCGAAACAGCCCCTACAAATTTCTGGACAGTAGTTTTTTGTAATTTTTCACTTTTTCCTACATTGTTAAAAATAATCCATACCTTATTTCCAGTCTAGGTTTTATTATTCAACCTTTATTTAATCAACTTAGATTTTATTAATCGTATAAATTCTCGAGTTGTCATAAAAAACATCCACTGTTCATCTTAGGATTGGGGCAGTTAAAAGAGATATGTCCCTCCTGCCCACACTTACTGCACACAAACTTACCACTAAAACACTCACCTGAATAATTCTTTCCATAATTCTTACACTGCACATCCTGCTTCTTCACACCTTCCTGTTTGACTTGGACACACCCAAAATTATTTCACTTTCCTTTTCCATTCCCACTTCCACTACCTGTTTCTACCTTCCCTGCTCCCTCAACCTTACCCTTGCTCTTTTTCTCTTTATTGTAGAGGCTCATGGCCTCACTTCCCCCTTCGGCTATGATAGCCTTTTCAAGAAGTGCTACAAAAGTATTGATTTGTAACACCGCTACCTTATTGTAGAGCCAGAGTTTTAATCCCTGCTCAAACCTCCTTGCCTTCCTTGCCTCCGTATCAACTTGATGCGGAGCAAACCTATCTAATTCGTTAAACTTTGCGGCATACTCCGCAACTGTCATGTTCTCTTACTTCAATACTAAAAACTTCACATGCATACTAGACGAGAAATAGTTCTCAAAGAACAGCGTCTTAAACATAGTCCATGCTATCACTCCTTCTCCTGCCCTAGCTTGATTTGTCTCCCACCAAAAATTTGCCTCTTCTTTCATCATATAGGTGGCAAAAGCCGTATTTTACCCCTCAGCTACCCTAGCGACTACAAACGCTTTTTCTATTTCCTTAACCCAAGTTTGGGCTTCTATCGGGTCAGTGGTACCTCTAAATTTTTGCAGTCTTACAACCTTAAAATCTTTAAAGTTCGCAAATCGATTATTTGGCTGATTTCCCGTGGCTGGCATTCCATTCTGCATGGCTTGAGCTACCATGTTCACAAAATTCTGCATCAGGTCTGGTTGTTATCCTCCAGCAATGTTGACAGATTCTTCTGCCCTTTGGTTTCGAGTTTGATGTTGTGGCGGCATTATCTGGTTAAATTATACTTTATCAACTTACCTTCTAAACCTTAACGTATAAGTTTAATATATTAAACTTGTTTCATTAATCAAACATAGATTCATATTCATTTGACTATTTCCTAGTACATAACATAGCACACACTGCTTTAAACATCTGATATCCCCTTTGTGACCATAAAAGTAGGGAATAGCTACTACAACTTATACAAAAGTTGAAAATATTATATTACACATCATAGAGAACACATATTCAAACAGTACTTATACTACTTATTCATTATGCCTTTTCCTGATCCTGGACAACCTTTCGCTCGATAACCTTCCAATCCACAAATAAAACATGCTAATGAGAAGAGATATTTCCCTATTGTCTGTAATTGTAGCAAACATTTTCCTATTTCCTGCATACGCCTTCATGTTTCTTGTTATAGTTTGTACACTTTTCTATTTTGTTAGCGTTTTCTTGGTTACTATCGGAATTTCCTAAGTCACGATCTTTTATCTTCCTTTTCCCTTTCTTGCTCGGATCTGGTCATGATTTGTTGTTTTTAGCTCCCATCTGATCAATTTGAATTTTAAGCTTATCTTGTTCTTCCCTTGTTTCTATTAATGCCTTTCGCAATTGACTATTTAGCAGCTTTTCTATTTCCCATAACTTTTCCAGAGAAGAAACCTTGTTCCTTAGATTCTGCACTTCGGTTGATGCTTGATCAGCTCTAACTTCGATGTCCAAATCACTATCTATTAGTTTCACCATTTTTGGGTCCAGTACTATATTTTCCAAAATGATCACCTCATTAAGGTTACCTTCAACGCGAGCCTCTATTTCAGCTATTGGCTTTGATATTGGCTCGGTTATGGAGATTTGCTCCTTCTTTACAATCTAAAGGTATCCTAATCCTTTTCCACCTAACATCTACACAAATAAATTATCTTGATTATCATATAGTATATACACACGGGAAATAATAATTTTATATAAGTTATCTTTTATTTGGTTTGACGATGAATTTATTCAATTTATCTCCTTTTAAACTCTATATGAGTTATTTGTAGTTTCAATGTTTCCCTCTACCCTAAGGTTATAGCCTAAGGTCTACCCTTACCTAAGGTTTGTAACCCTAAAGCTCTGATACCAACCTGTGACGTCCCCAAATTCAGGTGCTTGAAACCCGAATTCAGTACTTCACGATACCATTTCTTTGAGCAGAATAACAATAATAGTGTCATAAATATCAAACTTAATTTACATATCAAAGTTGTCTAAATCCCAGGTACGCGACCTTTAAAACATTTCATTACATGATAGATAATAAATATCATCATCTTATTTAAGTCTAACTATTACATAAGATAACTCAAACTTATTCTGTCAGCTTTCCTTTCCCTTTGTTCTTGGCAGAGGCTTCTGGTTGATCATACTTAACTGAAAATTTTAAATTAAGCAAGAATGAGCATTTAAGTGCCCAGCACGTAATAGCAAACAATAAACATTAGCTAAAAGGATTAAATGTTTTCTTTGAATGGCACTTCTACAACGAAGAAATAGTTGTGAAGTAGACTGAAGCAACACTAAACAACAAAACAATTCTATTTCAAATTTTTGAAACTACGTACTGACTATGAATGGACAACAGTCGACAGACTATGAATTTTGTTTTTAATTTTTGAAAAGATTAAGCAGAACTTCGTCTGTAAACCTTCATAACTTACAGGCACGGGGGTGATCAATACTACATACCAGAATGATATTCTCATTCATCTTATTTGCCTTAGGCGCACAAAGTTTTCTCATGTTCGGGATGCTCATACTTAGTCGGGAATCCGAACCAAAATAATTCGGTTGGATATCAATAAGGTTCTATCATGTTCAACAATATTTTTAAATCTGTGTCTAGCCAAGTCAAATAGCTTAGACGACTTTTAATTAAAGTATACATACTGGAAATTAACAAGTATGTATCAACATGTACAAATATTTATCCAAGTGAGGACACTTGTATAACCAATATTAGAAATTAACAAAAAGAATATATATATATATATATATATATATATATATATATATATATATAAATCTTACAGTAATACTGTACTGATAAACAATGAACGAATAAAGTTCGAGAACTTGCACAATGTAAAGGATAGTTCGAATACTTGCACAATATAATTTGAGAACAGTTAGAAAACTTGCTTACGATATCCGTTGAATAAAATAATGCAAGGGTTTAGGATACTTGCACAATAAAATTATAGTTCAAGGAACTTGCTCAATATAAATTGGAGTAAGTTTAGGGAACTTGCATGAATACTATGATTAATAACAATAAAGTTTAAAAGCTTGTATAACCGGAATATAATTCAATAACTTACTTACACATGTTTATTGCATAGAAGTATATAAAGAGTAAAGATACTTGCCTTAAGCATAGTTTATCCACGTTAATATGTCAACACTTTCGAATCCTATTTACAGCATATTATAAGTACAAGATGCTCATTAGCTAACACATTCTTTATTCAAGTTTGACATGATTCAAATAAATGCACATATGGTACAAAATCAGCTCATAGGTTTATCATGAAATCAAGTATCTAGTTATTTCATAAGCAAATTAAGAATGCTCAAATTTAAGGTCTTTTTGCCCATGGACTTTCATTATATAAAGCGAATAATAACTTATTACTTAATCCTTACATATATACATGCATCAGTAGGTTTTAAACTATTTTTAGCAATATAGGCATCATACAAGTTAATTGTCCAAAGATCAGATTTCAAATCATCTAAGTTCTGATTTCAGACCGACGCAGCTGCACCATGGCTAAGCCTAGGGCCGGCGCAGCTGCGCAGCCCTCTGGCCAAGCCAAGACTCAAGTGTTTCCTTGTCGTTTCTGTTTGTCTTGAACACAACATTCATTAATAATATATTTTGTCATGTTAAAGGTCTGGTTATGCTTCTCAAGTCAATTTAGGTACCTTATTTCATATCATGGTTCTAAGTTAAATATTTCAACAAGTTAAGGCCATTCAAGGTCATGAAACCACAAAATCTAACATGCTTGCCTTCTAAACATACAAGGTAGCTATATAACTCATATTAAGCATGCTTGTGAGTATTCATAGCACATATGTGTAACTATTCTAGTTATTACTTTGAAAACATGCTTTATTTAGTTTTAACTTGATTTCACAACTCTTAACTTAGCAGATATATATATGTATGATACTTTAGCAAGTCTAAAAGTACCATCAAACATGCTCATAAAATTCAGATTCTAACTTTCCAAGCAGCATGTTAACATTCATATTCAAAGTTCGTATTTTCATTAGTAACCTTACTAATAAATCCAACATGTTCAGGCTTCCTTATGAATCATATAAACACAAGTTAATGGGTTATTCATGCATTTCTAAATCATACTTACATGCTTGCAAAATCAGTATATAACATGGCATTCATACTAATCAAGTTCATTTCTAAAGTTTCTAAATTCATTTTAACTACACAATTTCGTTAATCATGTATGCTAATCTATTAAACATGCTTGCATTAAGTCAATATACTTGTATATACACATTACACATGCTTGCATGTTAGTTTAAGTCATAATAATTGACCACACTTAGCAGAATTTTTAATAGAAACTGAAAATAGAGACCGGCGCAGCTGTAAGGTTTTATGAAAATCAAAGTAGCAATCAAATTGCAAAAATAGTTGAAGCAAAAAAAAATTAGATTTTAAAATTTTTCACAAACTAATTACCCAGATCATCCTTTATGCATATTATTAATTAAAATGAAGAACAAGAAGTTATGGAATCATACCCTTGTAGATACTAGCTTCCACAGGTACGAGTTCACCTCCTACTTCTCCGCGATCTCCTTGAGTCTCCGGGTAGATTCCTTCCTTTGATCAATGTTAGCCACCCAAGTGTATGGCCTCTAAAGGTGATCTACCAAGGAAGAACAATTTTCAAGAAGAAGGGTGTATTGGCTCAAACCCTTGTTTTTCCTATCTCTATAAAAAATATCTCTATAAAAAAAAGGGCGTACTCTCCAACAAATTGGAATTACGTATTAGTTGATATCTGATATAAGACTCCTCTTATAAGGATATTAGGTAACCCTATTTAATTAAAATAAGGTATTATTTATTTAATTAAACTCTTTTAATTAAATGGGCTCCCTAACCTTATTAGGGATAATTAATTAAACTCATTTACCTAATTTTTCCTCCTAATCCTACTAGGAATAAATGAGAGTACTTATATTAAATTAATTCCTAAACTCTTTTAGAAATTAAAATAATAATAATTGTAAAAATATTAATAAGACTTCTCTTATTAATTTATATTTAATATTTCTAAAATATTAAATAATAAATATTAAGCTATTTAATTTATTCTATCACCATAGATTAAATTAAATATACTTAACATATTATTACGATAATGTAATTAACTTCTTAAATAATTATTATTCCTTTTATGTTGTGACCCTTTAGGTTCTCCATATTAAACCGGTTGTCATTAAATCAATTAGAACAATTCTAATCTTATTTAAATAAATATATTAAACGATTAATTTATTTAAATAAATAATATTTATTCTACAATAGGGATAAGCCTCCCTAGCGATCAACGATTTTCCAGATAATATAGATTTCAACCTTAATCATAAAAGAACCTTTGAGTTAATAGTTACCGTAAAATTCAATCCTTCCACCATACAATATCCCAATTAAATATAAGATATTGAATTATTATCAAGTCTTATTTTATTTAATTATATGTATTTCGATTCCCAAATGCACAACTCCTAATGAATGCAAATTAGAAATTACTTTCTAATTTCATTCCACCTTGGCCAAGGATTCCTAGGTTGTCATTTATCGAATCACATAGGACATTTCACTTCTTTTACTAGAAGTGGTAGATTCTTTATTGATCATTCATTATCTCCATATATAACTTATAAAACCCAAGCATACCCTTTGATATACCCTATGGGTCTTAAGGAATAAGTCAAAGTGTAAATCATTATATACAAGATACTATGATGATCTCAAGTCTAAGGATTATTTGTACTACTATCACTACAGGAATTCCAATTGACAAGCAAGTAAAACTCCATTAGGTATACCTTAGCGAGTCACGTTCAGTGAACTTATTCTCAAATAAGCACCTACATACTTGTTTTAGTATCTCCACACAAATAATTATGAGATCAATCATTCTCATCCAATGAGCAAGCAACGTATGTATCAATCTATCCGGATTCACTAATCCCCTTTTTAGTAATCCATTGATTGAGAATATTTTTATTTTAAGCTATCTAAGAATTTAAATCTCATTAGCATGATCTCATCATGATTCTAAAAGCATTACTTAAAACTATGGGTTTATCACATATTATTAAAATAGCACCATGTTGATAATAAATGCCTTTAATAAATAATTCTTTTATTAATAAATAAATAAGATTGATTACAAAGTATATGCTTTATCATCATACATGATTGGCTTGTTTGCATACTACTTTCAATCTCCCACTTGCACTAAAGTCAATCGTCGTGATATCTCATACCCATCTTCTCTAAGTGACAATCAAACTGTTGTTGTGTTAACGCTTTAGTAAATGAATCTGCAATATTGTCTTGAGAGTCCACACGCTCTAGGGTAATGTCTCCTCTTTCAATCATCTCTCTGATCAAATAAAACTACCGCAACACGTGTTTGGATTTCTGATGAGACCTGGGTTCCTTAGCCTGCGCAACAGCTCCGGTGTTGTCACAGAATAAAGGTACTGGTCCTGTAATGCTAAGAACCACACCATGTTCGATAATGAACTTCTTCATCCAAATAGCTTCTTTTGCAGCTTCACTTACAGCTATGTACTCTGTCTCTGTCACTGAATCAACAACTGTTTGTTGTTTGGAACTCTTCCAACTCACTGCGCCACCGTTTAAGGTAAACACATACCCCGAAACAGATTTACTGTCATCTTGATCCGTTTGAAAACTTGAGTCTGTGAAGCCCTCTAGTTTCATTTCAGACCCGTCGTAGACAAAAAATACATCCTTAGTTCTTCTTAAGTACTTTAGAATATTTTTCACTACCTTCTAGTGTTCTTCTCCTGGATTCAACTGATATCTGCTTGTTACACTAAGTGCATGAGCGACATCTGGTCTAGTACATATCATACCATACATAATAGATCCTATTACTGAAGCATAAGGAATCTTACTCATACGGTCTCTCTTTTCAGTTGTCTTTGGGGCCTGTTTCTTGGAGAGATGTATTCCATGGCTCATCGGCATGAGACCTCTTTTGGAATCTTCCATACTTAACTTCTTTAGCATCGAGTCAATGTACGTTCCTTGGGATAAGCCAAGCATCCTTTTAGATCTATCTCTATAGATCTTTATCCCCAAAATATAAGATGTTTCTCCCAAGTCCTTCATGGAGAAGTGTTTAGATAACCAAATTTTAATTGATTATAGTATAGGAATATCATTCCCTATCAGTAATATATCATCAACATATAATACGAGGAATGAAACCCACTAACCTTCTTGTACACACATGGTTCGTCCTTATTTTTGATAAAATCAAACTCTTTGATTGTCTCATCAAAATGAATGTTCCACCTACGAGAGGCTTGCTTCAATCCATAAATGGATCATTGTAGCTTATAGACTTGATTTGTTCTAATCTTTGAAACAAATTCCTCTGGTTGTGTCATATACACATCATCTTCAAGTTTTCCATTGAGGAAGGCCGTTTTCACATCCATCTGCCAGATTTCGTAGTCATGATAAGCTGCAATCGGAAGCAAAATTCGAATGGACTTGAGCATCGCTACTGGTGAGAAGATTTCGTCATAGTCAACTCCTTGTCTTTGTTTGAAACCTTTTGCCACCAGTCGGGCCTTATAGGTCTCTCTACCTTACCGTCTGCTCCAATCTTTCTTTTAAAGACCCATTTACACCCAATAGGCTTAATGCCTTCAGGTGGTGAAACCAAAGCCCATACTTGGTTTTCATACATGGAGTCCATCTCGGATTTCATAGCTTCTTGCCACTTCTCTGAGTCTTTATTACTCATAGCATGTTTGTAATTCAATAGATCATCATCATCTATGATGCGTACCTCATCTTCATCCTCTATAACAAGTCCTCAAGTATCTTTGGTACTCTTCCAGATTTACGAATAGGGTGTGGTACAGAAGGAATCTCTACTTGGACAGGTTCATCCATTTGATCTGTAGTGGTTTGTGGTTCTTGAATTTCTTAAAGATCTATTTTCCTCCTACTGGCCCATTCAAGGATAAACTCCTTTTCCAAGAAGGCAGCATGTTTGGCAACAAACACCTTTTGTTCAGTAGGATTGTAGAAATAATATCCTAAACTTTCTTTAGGATATCCCATAAAAGTACACTTATCAGATCTTGTCCCAAGCTTATCATTCTGAAACCTTTTCACATAAGCTGGACATCCCCAAATCTTAACATGCTTAAGACTAGGCTTCCTCCCTGTCCAAATCTCATATGGAGTCTTAGAGACGGATTTTGAGGGAACCTTATTTAGTAGATATATAGCTGCTTCTAGGGCATATTCCCAGAATGACACCAGAAGATCTGTAAAACTCATCATGGAACGAACCATGTCCAACAATATTTGATTTCTCCTTTCAGCTATACCATTCAGCTGTGGCGTCCCTGGTAGAGTCCATTATGAGATTATACTATTTTTTTTGAGACAATTGAGAAACTCATTGCTTAAGTATTCACCACCTCGATCTGATCGAAGAATCTTAATACTTTTTCCAGTTTGTTTCTCTACTTCACTTCTGAACTCTTTAAACTTTTCAAATGATTCAGATTTATATTTTATTAAATACACATATCCAAATCTTGAGTGATCATCAGTGAATGTAATAAAATAAGAACACCCTCCTCATGCATTTGTTGTCATAGGTCCACATACATCTGTGTGTACCAACACTAACAACTCTGTAACTCTTTCTCCTTTTTCACTAAAAGGAGATTTACTCATTTTTCCCATGAGACAAGATTCACAAGTTGGATATGATTCATAATCTGATAGCTCTAGGAGCCCATCTTTATGCAACTTGGATAATCTTGTTTCATTAATATGACTAAGTCTAGAGTGCCACATATAGGTATAATTAACATCATCTATTTTCTTTTTCTTAGTTTGTTCAATTTGAAGTATATTTTCATGCAAGTCAAGAATGTAAAGTTCATTTCGTAAATTACCAACACCATATAAAACATTATTATTATAAATAGAACAACTATTGTTCTTTATTATAATGTCAAAACCATCCATATCCAACACATATATTGAAATAATATTTCTAATAAGTGACAGAACAAAATAACAATTATTTAAACTAATGGACTTGCCTGTAGGCAGTGCTAAACAATAAGTCCCTACAACTAATGCAGCAACCTTTGCTCCATTTTCCACTCGTAGGACGACCTCATCCTTGCTCAGCTTTCTACTTCTGACCAGTCCCTGTACATTATTACATATGTGAGAACCACAGCCAGTATTCAATACCCAAGTAGAAGATTGACTTTCAGAAAAATTAATTTCAATCATAAACAAACCTTGATTAGGATTCGAAGCTTCTACAAGCTTCTTCTGCTTTTGTTCTGCAAGATAATCCTTGCAGTTCCTCTTCCAGTGACCTAGCTTGTTGCAATGGAAGCAAATTCCTTTGCTAGCTGGATCAGGCTTCTTTTGATCCTTCACTTTCGCCTTTCCCTTAGCCTTCTTGGATTTCTTCTTTTCAGAAGATACCTTGGGCCTCTTCCTTTTCTTGGAAGAATCATCCACCAGTAAGACATGGTTCTTCTTGGATGGGAAGTGACCTTCAGCAGTTTTTAACATGTTAAGTAACTCAAGCAAGCTGACGTCCAACTTATTCATGTGAAAATTCACAACAAATTGTGAGAAAGTGTCAGGGAGTGACTGCAAGATCAAATCTTGACTCAACTCCCCATCCATGACGAACCCAAGCTATCCAAGACGTTCAATTAGATTGATCATATTTAAGACATGAGTCTCAATGGTAGTGCCCTCGGTCATCCGAGATCGGAAGAGCTCCTTAGATATTTCATATCTAGCAGTCCTACTTTGCTCACCATACAACTCTTGAAGGTGCAGTAGCATAGTAGGAGCATCCATGGTTTCATGCTGACGCTGAAGCTCGTTTCTCATAGATGCGAGCATGATGCATTGAGCCACAGATACATCATCTTGCCACTGTTTAAAAGTAGCAATCTCTTCCTCAGAGGCTGTCTCTGCAACTTTTGCAGGTACGGGCGAATTTAGGACATAAAATTCTTTTCAGCAGTGAGAACAATTATCAGATTTCTTAACCAGTCCGTGTAATTCGGTCTGGTCAATTTGTTTGCATCAAGTATGCTACACAGTGAAATTAGTGAATGTGACATTTTCAAAATTCTGCATGTAAAAAGATAATATTTTAGCAAACATTCATTTAATTGATTACCAAAATAAATTAGGTCTTATTTTATATTGGTATCTCCCACTATTTTCTTCAAACTATATTATCCTCATAAATATAATTCGGCAATATCTAATTAATGATTTGCTAGTGAGAATAAGGATCCCATTTCAAATGTATATAGCCTTGTGCGTGCACAACAAACTATATATAAATAAATAGGTAGACAACTCTTATCAATTACATCATCATGTAACTCCTTATATTTTGCCTCTTAAATCATAATGGTCAAGTGTGTGCACATCCGAACTAAAATGATTTAAGTTAAGTCATACCCAGCATTTTCATATAAGTGAAGAGAAAACTACAACACTTGTGTGTGCACAACAAAGCAGTAATGTTCAATTCCTTATAAACATCAAATGTAAAAAAAATAACATCTCAAATATTTAATACTCGCCTTGTGTGTGCACAATAAACTCATATTAAATATTCAATGCTCTATTGTTTTTATCATGCTAGAAGGCGACGCTCGATATTTTAAATATCTTTGAACGTTAAAACTTAATATAATATCTTTGAGGGGTTTGTTATTATTAGTCTCATCTTGTTTAGCGCGCATGCAAATATAAATATAAAATACGCGTCATATTATTAAACATGCGAAGCATGTTTGTATAATAAATAATATATATAATACTAGCACGCACATATAAAATACTATATTCTACCCGAAAATATTATGGACTTTTATTCTAGTTTGGTTCACTAGAGCCACCAAATGAACCAAAAGGTCAAACCCTAGGGTGCAAGAATAAATATTTAAATATAATTATTACATTTAAATTCGGGCTCTATTACAAACGGGTCTTCGAGCGCTCCTTACTCCTCCTTGATCTCCGGTTCTGCAAAAAAAAATTCTAACTAATCCTATACAATTAAACTATTTAATTTAAATAGAAACCTTGATCAACAGTCAAGGGGAAGTACATAAGAGAGAGATAGAATTTACATCTAGAAAAAAATCAGAAAAGACGAGGTACGCATACCGCATTTAATAAAACTCATTTATTCAAACATCCAACCAAAATAAATTCAATCACATTGGTCAATAGTTCATAATCAATCCCATTTAATATCATACATATCGTCATATGTATCAATAAATAAAATCTTTCCATATATATATGAATATCATTTAATGGGTAATTTTTAAGTTATATGAAATCCAATTTTAAAATTAAAATAAACTCTTTTATTTTAATCATAAAATTATTAAAATTCCTTCTGTTAATATTATAATATATATATATATATATATATATGGTCACGTTGGATATTATATATATATATATATATATATATATATATATATATATATATATATATATATATATATATACTACTTTATCCGCGAAAATCTTGCAACCTGTTTGGCATGGATACAATCTCTCAGTGACTGGATCTATTTAAAGAAAACATGAAATATATCAAATTTTCATAGTTTTTCAATTGAGGCACACCAATTGATAGATTCATAGATTCGCCTGGTCTGGGCAACGTTTTAAATAGCCAAATTAATGCTCAAATCAAATTTCACGGATGTAAAAACAGCCATCATGAATTGATTAAAAAACTCGTCAATTTCTAACAGTCCTTGCCGAATGGATTTTGTTTTTCATAAAAAAAATAATTTTATACAACAAATTTTGCCCAATAAATTATTCAAAATATATACTCATATAAAAATAGAATCATAACAATTAATAATTTGCATAAAGTTTGGCTCTGATATCACTGTAAGGTTTTGTGAAAATAAAAGTAGCAATCAAATTGTAAAAATAGCGGAAGCAAAATAAAATTAGATTTTAAAATTTTTCACAAACCAATTACATGTATCATCCTTTATGCATATTATTAATTAAAACGAAGAACAAGTAGTTATGGAATCATACCCTTGTAGATACGAGCTTTCACAGGTACGAGTTCACCTCCTACTTCTCCGCGATCTCCTTGAGTCTCCGGGTAGATTCCTTCTTTTGATCAATGTTAGCCACCCAAGTGTATGACCTCTAGAGGTGATCTACCAAGGAAGAACAATTTTCAAGAAGAAGGGTGTATTAGCTCAAACCCTAATTTTTTCTATCTCTATAGAAAAAAGGAAGTACTCTCCAACAAATTGGAATTACGTATTATTTGATATCTGATATAAGACTCCTCTTATAAAGATATCAGGTAACCCTATTTAATTAAAATAAGGTATTATTTATTTAATTAAACTCTTTTAATTAAATGGGCTCCCTAATCTTATTAGGGAAAATTAATTAAACTCCTTTACCAAATTTTCCCTCCTAATCCTATTAGGATTACATGAGAGTACTTATAATAAATTAATTCCTAAACTGTTTTAGAAATTAAAATAATAATAATTATAATAATATTAATCTGACTCCTCTTATTAATTTATATTTAATATTTTTAAAATATTAAATAATAAATATTAAGCTATTTAATTTATTCTATCACCATAGATTAAATTAAATATACTTAACATATTATTACGATTATGCCATTAACTTCTTAAATAATTATTATTCTTTTTATGCTGTGACCCTTTAGGTTCTCCATATTAAACCGGTTGTGAATAAATCAATTAGAACAATTTTAATCTTATTTAAATAAATAAATTAAACGATTAATTTATTTAAATAAATAATATTTATTCTACAATAGGGATAAGCCTCCCTAGCGATCAACGACTTTCCAGATAATATAGATTTTAACCTCAATCATAAAAGATCCTTTGAGTTAATAGTTACCGTACAATTCAATCCTTCCACCATACAATATCCTAATTAAATAGAAGACATAGAATTACTGTCAAGTCTTATTTTATTTATTATATGTATTTCGATTCCTAAATGCATAACTCCTAATGAATGCAAATTAGAAACTACTTTCTAATTTCATTCCACCTTGGCCAAGGATTCCTAGGTTGTCATTTATCGAATCACATAGGACATTTCACTTCTTTTACTAGAAGTGGTAGATTCTTTATTGATCATTCATTATCTCCATATATAACTTATAACACCCAAGCATACCCTTTGATATACTCTAAGGGTCTTAAGGAATAAGTCAAAGTGTAAATCATTATATACAAGATAGTATGATGATCTAAAGTCTAAGAATTATTTGTACTACTATCACCACAAAAATTTCTATTGACAAGCAAGTAAAACTCCATTAGGTATTCCTTGGCGAGACGTTCAGTGAATTATTCTCAAATAAGCACCAACAAACTTGCTTTAGTATCTTCACACAAATGATTATGGGATCAATCATTCTCATCCAATAAGCAAGCAACGTATGTATCAATCTATCCGGATTCACTAATCCCCTTTTTAATAATCCATCGATTGAGAACATTTTAGTTTTAATCTAACTAAGAATTTAGATCTCATTAGCATGATCTCATCATGATTCTAAAAGCATTGCTTAAAACTATGGGTTTATCACATATTAATAAAACAGCACCATGTTGATAATAAATGCCTTTAATAAATAATTCTTTTATTAATAAAAAAATAAGATTGATTACAAAGTATATGCTTTATCATTATACATGATTGGCTTGTATGCATATTACTTTCAGTAGCTGTGCCATGTCTGGTTCGAGCCAGGAATAGTTTGCTACGGCAGAACTTTAGCCAAACCACAACAATTATTCACAAATTTGATTCTAAACATTCATATATCAGTTTAAACATGCTTATATAGTTATATAACAACTATACAACCATTACCCAACCCCATTATCATCCAACTCTACATAATCAAGAAATTGGTATTCAAGAATGGAAATTTTTGACAGAAACCAACAGTGAAGAACAAGAAGAATTCTTATACCTTTGTAATATGAAATGACCTTGCTGCTAAATGAACTCCAGATTTCTTAGAATACTTGTATGCTCTCAATCTCACACTTAGAAATTCTCAGCAATGGCAATTGGAGAAGGAGAGTCCATATTTATAAAACAACTATTACACAGACAATATAATTTCCCACTAAATCAAACCCATGGATTGAAGGATTGCATGAAGTTTAAGAGATAGTTGTTAGATGTTAGTTGAAAATCATCATCACCACCACTCCCCCATAATCATCAGCTAGGAAGAGTTTAGAAGAAAGAAAAGAAAATAGGCCTTAGCCTTTTTGCTATGCACGTGAATGTGAAATAAAGAGCAATTTGGACACTAAATTTGGGACAACCCAAATACTCAGCAATCTTGTAATACTTATACAATTTCCTACTCTTATGTTATATTTTATATACATATCATTCATACATGGGTTATATCCTAATGTCACAATATAGTTTACATAATTAATATTTCAAGGTAGTAGATGTTATGCAACATACATATAATTCATGTACATTTTATTTTAATGTATACCTACATACATATTGTCACATAGACATTTCATAGTGTATTTATAACATATAGTTCCAATATGCTCAATCACATTGCTTCATACAATGTAGTTTAATAAGACTTAATATATAGGGATGTTATATAAAGTATAATCACATAAATGCCACATTACACTATATAGTATAGTTGCATTCCATATATTTTATACTTTTTAATTATTGCACACTTGCACATAACAGTCAATATAATCTTAATAACTTATTTGTTTTATGTCAAATAAATTATTCACTTTCTTGATTAATTAACACCAATATTAATTAATATGTTCCTCATTGATTAATGTAATTATGGATCTTTATAACAATTAATTATCTATATAATTCTTATTATATTTATAGACATATTGCTAACAATAATAATCACATATCATTAAACAATTAATCAATATTCTATAATAACAATTAATAATTAATATTAATTAATTGTTCACTTAATAATTCCTTTGTCGATTAATATTATTATTATTATTTCTCACTGCCGCACCACACAAGGCTTTCAACAACTTTGTTACAACTCCATATTAATCACTTTAATATAATTGAGTTAACTCGTCAAATAACACGAAATTATTTATATTCAAATAAATATTTATTTTATTAATATATTCATAAGAGATGGAAATTCTCGGGTATTACATCACTTATAATAATCCTAATAATCATATAATACAATAATCATATTTTCATGAAAAATAAATAATAAATATTTTAATTTCTAAAATTAATTTATTATAAGAATATAATCTATAATGATCAATAATTCTTAAAAAGAAATTATTTACAATTATTCATGTAATAAATAAATTTTATTTATCGCATAAGTAAATATACTTTACTTTGTACATATTCCCACCTTTATATATATATATATATATATATATATATATATATATATATATATATATATATATATATATATTGGGTTATTACAATTACTGTAGCAATAATTGAGTATAACTGAGTGACTTCTCACGTAAGCATCAATAACCAATACAGTGTGTTACTATGCAACTACGCGTATTACTGAACTTTTCATCACCGGGTAATTCAACAGTTAACGGTAAAACTTTTGCCGTTATTTTTATAAAAAGATATTTCTCTCTTTTTCTAACTCCGACAATAAATTCCGTTGTGGGGTAAACTAATGATTGTGTCGTCGTACGAATATTTTCTGTTAAAACGAATATTCCCCGACCAATCAAATATTATATAACTACTTGCATACTTTGCAAAATTTATAAATATTACCTACAACTATAACATTATATCAAATCCACACCATAATATTCAAAAATATATTTCGAGAAAAAATTAATCTTTATTTATGAAAGTTAGGGTTTTACAACCTCCCCTTCTTATGAAATTTCGCCCTTGAAATTAACGTACGTACCTAGTATGTCGAAGAGGTGAGGATACCTTGATTTCATTTCATATTCTAACTCCCATGTCATTTTCTCAACATCATGGTTTCTCCATAAAACTTTGACTTAAGGTATAACCTTGGAGCGTAGAATATGTTCCTTCTTATTCAAGATTTTAACAGGTACCTCTTCATACGTTAAGTCGTCCACTATCTCGTCTGGTTCTAACTTAATAATGTGGTATGTGAAAAATATTATGAACACGAGACATACTTGGCGGTAAAGCGAGTCTATAAGCCACAGTTCCTACTCGATCGAGGATTTTGAATGGGCTAATGAATCGATGATTGAGCTTTCCTCTCTTTCAAAATCTCGTAACTCCCTTCCATGGACTAACACGTAACAACACATGATCACTAACATTGAATTCTACATCTCTTCGATGAAGATTAGCATAACTCTTTAGTCAATCTTGTGAGGTCTTTATACGTTGTTGAATCATTTGAATCTTCTCCGTAGTTATACGTACCAATTCTAGTCCGAACAACGTTGCTTCACCCACCTCATCCCAGCATACTGGAGAACGACACTTGCGTCCATACAATACCTCGAATGGAGACATGCCAATACTTGCTTGATAACTATTGTTGTAGGAAAATTCCACTAATGGCAAGAACTTGTCCCAACTTCCTTTGAAGTCAAGGACACAGAGTCTTAATAGATCTTCAAGAGTTTGAATAGTTCTCTTCGACTGCCCGTCCGTTTGAGGATGATATGCCGAACTAAATCGTAAATTTGTGCCCTAGTTTTTGCAAACTAACCCAAAATCGTGAAGTGAATCTTGGATCTCGATCAGAAACTATAGATACTAGCATACCATGTAGTCTTACAATCTCATTTATGTAAATACGAACATGATGTTCAAGTGAATAAGTTTCTCGTATAGATAAGAAATGAGCATACTTGGTCAATCTATCATCAATAACCCAAATTGCATCTATGCCTTGAGAAATCTTGGGAAGACCAGTTACGAAATCCATGGTAATGCGCTCCCACTTCCATTCTGAAATTTTAAGTGGTTGCAATGGACCTTTTGGCACTTGATGCTTCGCCTTGACTCGTTGACAAGTTAGACACCTTGAGATAAACTCCGCTATCTCTCTCTTAATATTGCTCCACCAAAATGTATGTCGAAGATCACGATACATTTTGGTACTCCCAGGATGGATTGCAAACGGTATGTTGTGCGCCTCCATCATGATTTTATACTTCAAATCTGGGTCATTAGGAACACAAAGTCTGGAGTTGACTCGAAGTATTCCTTCTTCATCGATTCTTGCTTCCGGAATAGCACCTTCTTGCACTTTTTTCTTCATACGCATCAGCTCCAGGTCTGTAGCTTGAGTAGCTTTAACTTTATCGATTAAAGTAGGTTCTGTTAGGTTTGTAATATTCATGAATGCAATCAAATTGCACAAAATAAGCAGAAGCATGGAAATATAGAGTTTTAAAATTTCACAAACCATATACCCAGATCATCTTTTATGCACAATTATTAATTAAACGAAAAGATAAAGAACAAGAATCATACCCTTGAATATTCGAGCTTCCTCAGGTACAAGTTCACCTCCAAATTCTTTTCGCGTTCAACTTGAATCCACCGGGTTTGGTTCCTTCCTTTGATCAACGTTAGCCACCCAAGTGTTTGGCCTCTAGAGGTGATCCACCAAGGAAGAAGAAAGATTCAAGAAGATGGGTATTTGGCAAAATCCTAATTTTTTTTATCTCTCATAGAAAAGGGTGTACTCTCCCAACTATTGAAATTACGTATTCACATGTTTTGAAAGTGTCAACCACCCTCACCCATAATATGACTCCTCTTATTTATAGATATGGGCAACCCTCCTTAACAATTAAGAAATTGGATTTTATTTTAATTAACTAATTAGGCTCTCAATCTTATTAGGAATAATTAATTAAACCTTTTCAATTAATTAGCCTCCTAATCTTATTAGGATATTTGAGAGTACTTTTATTAATTAATTCTCAAACTCCTTTAGAAATTAAATAATAATAATAGTAATAATAATAATAAGACTCCTCTTATTAATTTATATTTAATATTTTCAAAATATTAAATAATATATATTAAGCTATTTAATTTATTCTATCACCATAGATTAAATTAAATATACTTAACTTATTATTATGATTATGCCATTTGCTTCTTAAATAATTATTATTCCTTTTATGGTGTGACCCTTTAGGTACTCCATATTAAACCGGTTATGAATAAATCAATTAGAACAATTCTAATCTTATTTAAATAAATAAATTAAATTATTAATTTATTTAAATAAATAATATTTATTCTACAATAGGGATAAGCCTCCCTAGCGATTAACGACTTTCCAAATAATATAAATTTAAATATTAATCATAAAAGAACCTTTGAGTAAATAGTTATCGTACAATTCAATCCTTCTACCATACAATATCCCAATTAAATATAAGACATAAAATTACTGTCAAGTCTTATTTTATTTAATTATATGTATTTCGACTCTTAAATGCACAACTCCAAATAATGCAAATTAGAATCTCCTTTCTAATTTCATTCTGACTTGGCCAAGGACTACTGGGTTATCATTTATCGAATCACATAGGACATTTCTCTACTTTTACTAGAAGTGGTAGATTCTTTATTGATCATACATTATCTCCATGTACAACTTATTATACCCAAGCATACCATTTGATATACCCTAAGGGTCTTAAGGAATAAGTCAAAGTATAATTTATTATACATAAGATATTATGATGATCTCAAGTCCAAGGATCATTTGTACTACTCTCACTACATGAATTTCTATTGACAGGCAAGTAAAACTTCATTAGGTATTCCTTAGCCAGCCGCATTCAGTGAACTTATTCTCTAATAAGTACCTACATACTTGCTTTAGTGTCTCCACACAAATGATCATGAGATCAATCATCCTCATCCAATGAGCAAGCAACGTATGTACCAATCTATTCGGATTCACTAATCCCAAATTTAGTAATCCAACGATTGTGAATTATTTTAGTTTTAAGCATTCTAAGAATTAGATCTCATTAAAATGATCATCTTCACTATTCTAAAAGCATTGCTTAAAACTATGGGTTTATCACATATTATAAAACAACATCATGTAAATAATTAAAAGCCTTTAATAAATTAATACTTTTTATTATTAAATGAATAAGATTGTTACAAAGTATATGCTTTATCATCAAACATGATTGGATTGTGTGCATACTACTTTCAGGTTCTATTCGTATATTTGTCATCATCACGTGGGTCCCTGGTGTCTTTAACTCTATCTCTATCCTTTGTAAGTCATACAAGATGGGCCTTTGTTTTGACAATATCGCACTCATACCCGTATATGATCTTCTACTCAACGCGTCAGCTACTACGTTCGCTTTTCTAGGATGGTATTGAATGGTATGATCGTAATCCTTCAACAGCTCGAGCCAACGTCGTTGTCGCATGTTGAGTTCCTTTTGAGTGAAGAAATATTTGAGGCTTTCATGATCCGTATAGATCTCTACTTTCTCCCCATACAGGTAATTTCTCCAGATCTGTAGTGCAAAAACGACAGCTGCCAAATCTAGATCATGAGTAGGATAATTCCTCTCATATTCTTTGAGTTGTTGTGAGGCATAGGCTATGACTTTCCCATGTTGCACGAGAACACATCCTAGCCCTTTGCCTGAAGCATCACTGTAGATGACAAATCCTTCCGAGCCAGATGGTATTATCAAAACAGGTGCTGAAATGAGTCTCCTCTTGAGTTCTTGAAAACTCTTCTCACATTCCTCGCTCCAACCAAATTTTGTATCTTTTCGAGTCAGCTGAGTTAATGGAGTAGCGATTCGAGAAAAATCTTCCACGAATCTCCGATAATAACCAGCTAAGCCCAGAAAACTGCGTAGTTCGGTTACTGTCTTAGGATGCTTCCAGCTTTGTATTGCTTCAATATTTATCGAGTCAACAGATATTCCATGATTTGATACACGTGTCTAAGGAATGCTACTTCCTAAAGCCAGAACTCGTATTTCTTCATCTTGGCGTACAACTTATTTTCACAAAGCTTTTGGAGTATCAGCCTCAAGTGTTGCTTGGGAGAAAATTAGGATGTCATCAATAAAGATAACAACAAAATGATCCAAATATTCCTTGAATACTCTGTTCATCATATCCATGAAGGCAGCAGGAGCATTAGTCAATCCAAAGGCCATGACTAGGAATTTATAATGCCTGTACCGAGTTCTGAAAGCAGTGTTTATAATGTCATCAGTTTTAATCTTTAACTGGTGATATCCGAAATAAAGATTGATCTTTGAAAAGAATTTGGCGCCTTGCAACTGGTCAAACAGGTCATCAATGCGAGGCGACAGGTACCTATTTTTGATGGTGACATGATTCAACTCCCGATAGTCAATACAAAGTCGCATACTTCCATCTTTTTTCTTTACGAATAGAACAGGTGCACCCCAAGGAGACGTACCAGGACGAATGAAATCGATGTCTAACAATTACTGCAGTTGGGTTTTTAACTCATGAAGTTCAATAGGAACCATTCAACATGGGGCTTTGGAAATAGATTTTGTACCGGGTACAAGGTCAATACCAAACTCGATTTCACGCTTTAGGGGTAGGCCAAGAAGTTATTCAGGGAAAACGTCAGGAAATTTATTAACAATAGAATATCATTCAAGTTTGACGTATTTTTGTCTAAATTTGTGACATGGGCTAAGAAAGCTTGACATTCATTTTTCAATAAATGAATAGCTTTATGGCTTGATATGACAGTGATTGACTTTAGTGGTTTGGTTGCTTGAATTCGTATAATAAGTTGGTTAGGAATATGAAAGCTAACAACCTTACGAAAATAATCAATTTTAGCCTGATGAGTAGTTAACCAATCAATCCCTAAAATCACATCAAATGCAAATATTTTCAAAGAAATAAGATCGACAGGTAACGTACGATTGCCGATTTGAATCAAACAAGACTTATAAATAGTGGATGTAATGAAGGTTTCTCCCAACAGAGTTTCAACAGATAAGTTAAAGTCTAATTTCTCCATAGTTAAATTTAAATGTTGAGCGCAAGTAGGAGAAATAAAAGAATGGGTAGAACATGTATCAAATAAGGTATAGACTTTGCTAGAGTTTATGATTAGCTTACCCGTGATGACCTCGTTCGGGTTCCTTGCTTTTTGGGAGGTCATGACAAACGCTCTCCCTTGAACTACTGATTTTGACTTCTCTAGGACGGTCTTTGGTGCCTCTATCCCAGCTGGACTTGGCTTTACTGCATGAAAAAATTGAGCCAGGTGACCTTCTCTTCCATAATTGTAACATGTTTTGGACTGTTACGTACAGTTTAGACTGATATGTCCCTTCCCTCCGCATTTGTAGCATACGATTGATGATCGTTCTCCTTCTTTAACAACGGGTGCTGGTGCTGACGTCTTTTCATTATTATTGAATCTCCTCTTCTTAAAATTTCCACTCTTATTGTCTTGGCCATGAATACCACCGAAGTGGTTACCATTTCTGGCATGTTGATTCCCTCCACGTTTGTTATCACCGCTTCGATAACTGCTACCACTGGTATTATCATTTTGTCGGCTGCTCTCTCTTGGTTGCGTTGACTCATTATCGCTCTCCAATAACTGAGTCCTATTTACAACATCTTAATTCAAACACAGTTTGTGAGAAATGAGATATTGACGTATTTTAGGTTTCAAACCTCGCATAAACATTCGCGTCATTCTCTCCTCATTATCAACCAAGTGCGATGCAAACCAGAATAACTCGGCAAACTTAGCTTCGTACTACGACACAGTCTTATTGTTTTGCTCCAGCTTGATAAACTCCACTTCTTTCATGTGACAAATACTTTCGAGAAAGTACTTGTCGTTGAACGGTTCTTGGAACTTCTCCTAAGACATCTTCAGTGCGGCAGGTTGAGTATGCTTTACAGATTTTCACCAGTAATTTGCCTCTCCTGGCAACATGAAGGTGGAAAAGGTAACCTTTTGCTCCTCGGATCATCCCAAGACATCAAATATCTTGGTGATCTATTTTATCCATGCCTCCGCCTTAAGTGGTTTTGGCTCTCCCAAAAACTCCAGTGGTCCTAGCTCCTTGAACTGCTTAGCGGTGACCATCCGAGAGTTGCCAGTGTTTCTATGACGCCCCCAAAATAGGTATACATCACCCATTCTGAGTCGTCAAATACATGGTACAGAAACAAATACAACTTCATTAATACAATTATCGTACAAAATACGACAACACATATACTGTGAGTTTAAATACAAATATTGTCTAATATACAGTATTAAAACTCAAAATGAGTCCTCATTACAATTAATGATACACTATTTTACAAAATAGTGAAACTACTAAAACAATTATACTGAACCATCACTCCATACCCCGGCTAGTTCCTGCTATGTTCTCACCTCCTGAGAAGAAAAATAGAACAAAAAGGAAAAGGGTGAGCTCAACTAGCCCAGTAAAGAATATTATGACTAAGACAATATACAACAAATTATTATTAGTTTTTAACAGGAAAAAATCTGATAGAATATAATAGACAACAAATTTTAGATCAACAACTGTAGCAAAAATAACAATTCATTAGAAGAATTAAGTAGAGAATGAAATCTACTATCATCTATGAATTTAAAAGTCCATCATCAATATTTTATCCCTATAACATGAATCAATATATATCTTGAATCAAATATTCATCTTTGCACTACAGGCCAAAGATATTCATTTGCATCACCCATTGGTCATGTTCATCTCAACACCTGTTCATCTTTGCACTACGGGCCAAAGATATTCATCATGAAATCATTCATCTTTGCACTACAGGCCAAAGATATTCATCAAGTATCATCATTAAGGACTAAGGATGATGAAAAATATTTTAGAGAACAAATCCAGTAAGATAAAAGGAAAAAGTTTAGAGATTCGTACTTTATATAATTCAAGTTTAAAAATACTCTATAATAAACCATAATGGAGTAAAATTCAAGAATGACGATCAAAACATGGATACAATCAAAGATAGTAACCATACTAAACATTTGGGACGAAAAAGAGAAAATTTCATTTTTTTGGTGAATAGTGTCGTATTTGTGAATAGTGTTGTATACGTGAATAGTGTCGTATACGTGAATAGTAACCCTGACACAAAAATGTAGAAATTCTACAATAAAACTTATATCAATAATTCGACATAATTATATTGAAGAAAATAATATCATATAAGAACAAAATAACATCCCTTACCTCAAAAGAATAGTATTTCTGAATGGAATATCGGATATGATGCTGAAACAAATTTGCACTGAATAATAACTCTTAAAGTATCTAAATACTCACAAAATACAATCGATTATATAGAGAGAGAAAGAAAAAAAACTTATTTCTGTTGTGATTTTCAATTCTAACTAAGCACCCTATTTATAGGAAAATGTTAGAACGCCGAAGCAGACTTAACATGCTACCTGATGGCTTTGCCTGTTACTATTCATGCCCACCACATTTGAAATAAAATTTCAGCACATTTTTCATCAACTAAAAGTGG
Organism: Panax notoginseng; assembly: GCA_016801055.1. NCBI lineage: Eukaryota > Viridiplantae > Streptophyta > Magnoliopsida > Apiales > Araliaceae > Panax > Panax notoginseng. The sequence goes on along the minus strand of CM029016.1, from coordinate 181,585,587 downwards.
AGCCCACCAATTCTAGAAATTTCTAAAATGTTTTATCATTTAAACAATAATCAAAAACTTCAATAATTTATAATAAATAGCCCTTTTATCTGAAAAATATGAATTTTATGTCTATTCCATAGGAAATTAAATTCTCTACAACTTAGTAGCTTTAAGTTTTTCTAAATTCTAAATGAAAAATGCCCGAAATTCACATACAGACGATTTTTAATATCTCCATTCAGACAAAATACTGATAAAACACCTCAACATTAATCCCTTCATTTATAATCACATAAAATAAATATTTCCCTATCCTTCATTTATATCGACATAAAATAAATATTTCCTTATCATATTAATCAATAATTAATTATTCACAAATAATATTACAGAATCACAATTATGACAACCAGGTCGTTCCCAGGAAAGAAGGGGCTTTCCGATAAGGATTTCTCCTTATTGGCGCGCAATTAGGTGACCAAATCTCTCCTTAGAGAGAACTTCCTTAGACATTACCAATAATGTTATCTAATAATATTATTCAAATAATATGAATTATTGATCTGATAATGGGAAATACTATGTAGTGACAATTATTGAAATAACAATAATATAAAATATCAACGCATCAATTATTGATTCAATAAAATAAAATATTAAACAGTAATTACTGTAGCAATTATTGAGTAGTGCCTTCTTACGTAAGGATCAATAGTTCATCAATATTGTGCAATACCGTGTGCTACTGTGCAACCACGCGTATTACTGTATTTTAACCGTCGGGTATTCTAGCAGTGTTAACGGTAACAATTACGTCATTATTTATAAAAACTCAAATTTGTCATTTTCTTTATCCGATCATTTTCCGTTATGGGACCCACAAATGGATGCGTCGACGTATGAATATTCCCCGACAACAAGAATATTCCACGACCAAACAAATATTCCTCGACAACAATGAATATTTTATAACCACTTACTTATTTTGCAAAATATGCATATTTCACTCATAACCAAAGCATTATATCAAATTAACACCTTATTATTCAAAATAATAATTAGAAAAAATTCAATTTTATTTATGAATAAGTTGGGGTCTTATAGTTTCCACCTGTATTTTGAACCAGAGTCGTTCTCGCCTGATGTTGTATGAATTACATAAAGCCTCTGAACATCCCATCGTTCATTATTTTGTCGGTGTTGTTATTTTCCTGAGGATTATTGCCTTCCTGATGCACATTATCCTGGTTATTGATCTGTGGGGACTCAATGCTCTCCTGTGCTCCCTTGCTATTCTCAACATTCTCGGATGTCATTTTTAAACACTGCCACAAAATAAGGGTTAATTGACATGTCACATATTATCCCTATATTCTGACCGACCAATTAAATAACAAAAAAAACTTAGGTAGGTAATATTAGGAAAGGATTTTCCCGTCTCTCCCCCCTAGTTCTAGCCTCACATCTCAGCCAGGAATCATATCCCTAAGCTTTGATACCAACTGTGACGCCCCCAAAATAGGTATACATCACTCATTCTAAGTCACCAAATACATGGTACAGAAATCAAAAATAAACTTCTTTTATACAATACAACAAAAGCGTAGCTAAGAGTTTTTATACGAATATTGTCTCATAGACAGTATTCAAACTCAAATGAAGTCTTCATTACATTTATTATCACACTATTTCATAAAATAGTGAGGACTACTATAGTCGCCATCTCAGACCGTCAATCTGTTCCCTAACTAGTCCCGGTTACGTTCACATTTCTTGAAGAGAATAATGAAAGCAAAAGGGTGAGCTTAACTAGCCTAGTAAAAAATATTATGACTAAGATAATACAAAATAATTTATCGTTAGCCTTTAACGGTGTTAAACTAATAAACAACAAGTTTAACTGCAACGGAACAAGCAATCTATTAGAAGAGTCAAATAAGCAAGTGGTTAGTGAAATAGCAAGGGTTGATTTGATTAATGTGATTAGTTATGGGTAAAATGCGCTAATATTTCAAATAAGCAAGTGGTTATAAAATATTTATTTCTGTCGGAAATATTCATTTGGTCGTGAAATATTCTTGCTGTCGGGGAATATTTGTACGACGGCGCAGTCTTTTATGGGCCCCATAACGGAAAGCGATTAGATAAAGAAAACGACAAGTATAGTTGTTTACAAATAATAGCGTAGTTGTTACCGTTAATACTGTTGGAATATCCGGTGGTTAAAACACAGTAATACGCGTTGTTGCACAGTAGCACACGGTATTGCACCAATTATTGATTCTTACTTAAGAAGACACTACTCAATAATGGTTACAGTAATTACTGTTCAGTATTTTATTTTATTAATTCAATAATTGCTGTGTTGATATTTTATATTACTGTTGTTTCAATAATTGTCACTACACAGTATTTTCCATTATCGGAGTAATAATTTATATTATCTGAATAATATTATTAGATAATATTATTGACAATGTCTAGAAAGTTCTGTCTAATGAGAGGTTTGGTCAGCTAATTGCGCGCTAGTAAGGAGAAATTCTTATTGGAAAGCCCCCTCTTTCCTAGGAACGGCCTGGTTGTCAGTATTGTGATTCTGTAATATTATTTGTGAATAATTAATTATTAATTTATATGATAAAAAAATATTTATTTTATGTGGATATAGATGGAGAAAATTTTTAAAGTGACAATTGTTAAAACTTGATATTTCATCTTTTCTAATAAAATAATATTTTTATTATATTATTATAATATAATAATGGTGATATTTTTACAATGAATGTGGAATATATGAGTATATAAGGAGGAAGAGTATTTTTGTAGCAAAAGTTGTTTAAACATATTAAACATGTTGGTGAACCCATTTCTTGATTGAAATTTGATTATAACTTGTAAAATCGTCCGTATGTGGATTTCGGTCAATTTCTGTTAGGAATTTGGAAAAACTTTCTTCTGCAAAGTTGTAGAGAATTGAATTTCCTATAAAAAATTGCGAGATTCGAATTTTCTGATAAATGGGCTATTTATTATGAATTATTGAAGTTCTGAAATTCTGGAATAATTGATTTTTTGAAAGTTTTAATTGTTTTAATTAACAAAAACATTTTTGTTGTCTTTGGAACATGTGTGGCTGATTTGTTGATCAAAGAAGAGGGTGCGTAAGAATTTAATATATATATATATATATATATATATATATATATATTAATATTATATTAAATTTTCTGCTTTAGTATTCTAAGCATTTTCCAATAAAATAGGGTGCTTAGGTTAGAATTAAAAATCACACCAGAAACTAAAGATTTCTCTCTCTTTCTCTCTCTATAATATCGAGCGTATTTTGTGAGTATTCTAGTACTTTGAGTATTGTTATACGGTACAAATTCTTTCAACACTATATCAAGTATTCCAGTCAGAAGTACTATTCTTTCTGAGGTAAGAGATGTTATTTTCTTCGTAAATGATATTATTTCTTCAATATCATTATGCCGAAATATTGGTGAGAACTTTTTATCAAATTTAGAACTTTTTTTCATGTCGGGGTTACAATTTATGAGTTACTATTCACGAGTTACTATTCAAAAGTTACTATTCACGAGTACTATTCACGAAGCATGATAATTTTTTTTGTGAAATTTCTATCTTTTAGTGTCGGAGTTACTATTCACGTATACGGCACTATTCACGTATACGGCACTATTCACAAAAAAAATTTTCTTTTCTGTGTCCAAGATTGTCTGTTATGATTCCTATCTTTGATTAGATCTATGTTTTGATCATTCTTGAATTTTACTCCACTCTGATTATTTATGAAGTATTTTTGAACTTGGATTATTTAAAGTACGAATCCTTAATATTTGTTCTTTTGTTTCACTTGATTCGTTTTCTTTAAAATATATTTTTCATCATCCTCAGTCCTAAATGATGATATTACTAAATATCTTTGGTCTGTAGTACAAAGATGAACTGTTGATGAATATCTTTGGCCCGTAGTGCAAAGATGAACAGGTGTTGAGATGAACATGACCGACTGATTAATATCTTTGGCTTGTAGTGCAAGATGACTATTTGATTCAAGATGTATATTGATTGATGTTACATGGATAAAATATCGATGATGGACTTTTAAATTCATAGATGATAGTAGATTTCATTCTCTACTTAACTCTTCTAATGAATTATTGTTTCCATTGCAGTTGTTGATCTAAAACTTGTTGTCAATTGTATTCTATCAGATTTTTCCATGTTGAGGACTAACGATAATTTGTTCTATATTATCTTAGTCATAATATTCTTTACTGGGCTAGTTGAGCTCACTCTTTTCTTTTTTGTTCCATTTTTCTTCTCAGGAGGCGAGAATGTAGCGGGTATTAGTCGGGATATGGAATGATGGTTCAAGATAGTTGTCTTAGTAGTCCTCACTATTTTGTAAAATAGTGTATCAATAAGTATAATGAGGACTTAATTGAGTATGAATATTGTCTAGATGACAATATTTATATTTAAACTCACAGTATATGTGTTGTCGCATTTTGCACGACAGTAGTAATAATTAAGTTGTAGTTATTTTTGTACCATGTATTTGGCGACTCAGAATAGGTTGGGTGGAATGGACCTATTTTGGGGGCGTCACAGTTGGTATCAGAGCTTAGGGATATGGTCTCTGGCGGAGATCGGGGAATAGAACTAGGAGGGGAGAGACGAGTAAATCCTTCGCTAGTGTGTCCTACCTAAGCTTATTTGTTGGTTGGTCAGAGTATAGGGTTATTATGTTGCATGTCAATTTCTTTAATTAACCCTTGTTTTATGACAGTATTTAAGAATGGCAACTGAGAATGTTAACAGTAGAGTAAATGAGACCGTGGAGACACTTGTGCTCACCAATGAGGAGAACGTGCAACAGGCTGACAATGTTCCTCCTATGAACAACACCAATGAGCACATGATGAACGATGGGATGTTTAGAAGCTTTTTGCAATTTATGCAAAACCAGAAGAGGGAGACTCGTGCACAAAATACCGGTGGAAATGATAGCAACGCACGTTTGTCACAGCCAAACAGTTCAAAGAGTTGGGACAACCAGAATTTCAGGAAAAGCCGGATCTGATTAAGGCGGAGACGTGGGTCAAGCAAATTACCAAGATATTCAATGTCTTGGGATGCACGGAGGAACAAAAGGTTCCATTCGCCACCTTTATATTCCATGGCAAGGCAGACTACTGGTGGGAGTCTGTGAAACGGACCCATCCTGCCGCACTCAGCATGTCTTGGGAAACGTTTCAGAAGCTTTTCAACGAAAAATACTTTCCTGAAAGTATTCGCCATATGAAGGAGGTAGAGTTTATTAGACTAGAACAGAACAACATGACGGTTTCCCAGTACGAGGCGAAGTTCGCGGAGTTATCCAGGTTTACACCTCATTTGGTGGAGAATGAGGAACGTATGATGCGGATGTTTTTGAGAGGTTTGAAACCCGACATACGTCAATATCTCATTTCTCATAAATTTTCTCTATATTCAGATGTTGTGAATAGGGCTCAGTTATTAGAGCGCGATAATGAGTCAGCTCAATCGAAGAATAACGACCTACAACTCGATGATAATCGTACCGATGGCAACGATCATCAGAACAAGGATAACCATCATGGAGGAAATTATCGCGCCAGAAATGGTAATCACTTGGGTGGTAATCATGGCCAAGATAATAGAAGAAATAACTCAAGTGTAAATTTCAAGAAGAGAAGATTTAACGATGACGAAAAGACATCGGCAGCAGCACCAGCAACAAATTTTAGGGGAGGAGAACGACCGCCAGTTAGATGCTACAAATGCGGAGAGGAGGGACATATAAGTCCAAACTGTTCACAGCCTTCCAAAGTATGTTATAATTGTGGAAAAGAAGGTTATATCGCTCGAGATTGTACGGTAGCAAAACCCAGTCTGCGGGAATGGTGACTCAAAAGGTTGTCCCAGAAAAGTCAAAGTCAACGGTTCCTGGAAGAGCGTTTGTCGTGACTGGTCAGAATGCGAGGAACCCGAACGAAGTTAGCACGGGTTATTTAATTATAAATTCTTACGAAGTTTATACCTTATTAGATACCGGTTCTATCCATTCATTTATCTCTCCTACTTATACTCAACGTTTAAACTTGACTCCGAAGAAAATTAGACTTTGACTTATATGTTGAAACTCTGTTAGGAGAAACTTTCATTACATCTACTGTTTATAAATCTTGTTTGATCCAAGTTGGCACCATCACATTACCTGTTGATCTTATCTCTTTAAAGATACTTGCTTTTGATGTGATTTTAGGGATTGATTGATTGATTAACTACTCATCATGCCAAAATTGATTGCTTTCGTAAGGTTGTTAGTTTTCATATTCCTAAGCAACCTGTTATTTGAATTCAAGCAACCAAACCATTGAAGTCAAACTCTTTCATATCAAGCCATAAAGTCATTCGTTTATTAAAAAATCGATGTCAAGTTTTCTTAGCCCATGTTATGGACTTGAACAAAAATACGTCAGATTTGAATGATATTTCTATTGTTAGTAAATTTCCTGATGTATTTTCTGAAGAATTTCTTGGCTTACTCCCAAAGTGTGATATTGAATTTTGTATCGACTTGAACCCGGTACAAAACCCATTTCTAAAATCTCATATCGAATGGCTCTAGTTGAATTTTTGGAGTTAAAAATTCAACTATAGAATTTGGTACCCGAGCCTTTATATGGTGACTTCCTTTGTGGAATACACCGAAGCCAGACTTTCTGTAGGGGATGCCATATTTGTGTGGTAGTAAACTGATAGATGTCATTGTGACGTGCTATCCAAGATTGGGATATGAGTCACAGTTGAGAGCAACCTAAGTCAGTAATCGAAATACGTAGCTATCTATGCTTAGTTGGTTATTATCGAAGATTTTGTTGAAAATATTTTCTCGAATCGCTACTCCATTAACTCCGCTGACTCGTAGAGATACAAAATTCGAATAGAGCGAGGAATGTGGGAAGAGCTTCGAAGAACTCAAGAGGAGACTCATTTTGGCACCTGTTCTAACCATACCATACTGGAAAAATGAACGTGGTAGCTGACGTGTTGAGTAGAAAATCGTATGTGGTTACGAGTGCGATATTTTTAACAAAAAGACCCATTTCATATGACTTACAAATGATAGAGATATAGTTAAAGACTCTATGGATCACGTGATGATATACGAGTAAAATCGACTTTAATCGATAAAGTTAAAACCGCTCAAGCTACACACTGGAGCTTATGAATATAAAGAAGAACGTACAAGAATGCGATATTCTAGAAGTAAGAGTCAATGAAGAGAAGAAAGCTCAAGCCTTCGATTTATTTGAAATCCTCGAGCGAGTAGGAACTGTGGCCTATAGACTCGCCTTAACGCTAAGTATGTCGCGTGTTCATAAAGTTTTTCACGTATCGAGGTTACGTAAATATGTGGACGACCCAAACCACATTATTGTGTTACAACCATACGAGATAGCCGAAGATTTAACGTACGAGGAGGTACCTGTCAAGATCTTGGATAGGAAAGAGCATGTCCTATGCACAAAGGTTATACCTCAAGCTAAGATTTTGTGGAAGAACCATGCTATTGAAAAATGAACTGGGAGTTGGAATCAGAAATGAAAGCGAGGTATCCTCGTCTTTTCGAAATACCAGGGACGTACGTCAATTTCGAGGACGAAATTTCATAAGGAGGAGAGGTTGTAAGACCCCAAATTATTAATAAATGAAATTTAATTCCTCTATTTATTATTTTGAAATAGTAAGGGTTGATTTGATTAATGTGGTTAGTTATGGGTAAAATGCACTAATATTTCAAATAAGCAAGTGGTTATAAAATATTCATTTTTGTCGAGGAATATTTGTTTGGTCATGGAATATTCTTACTGTCGGAGAATATTCGTACGATGGACCAGTCTTTTGTGGGCCCCATAACGGAAAGCGATTGGATAAAGAAAATGACAAGTATAGTTGTTTACAAATAACGACATAGTTGTTACCGTTAATACTATTAGAATACCCGGTGGTTAAAACACAGTAATACGCGTTGTTGCACAGTAGCACACGGTATTGCACCAATTATTGATTCTTACGTAATAAGGCACTACTCAATAATGGTTACAGTAATTACTGTTCAGTATTTTATTTTATTGATTCAATAATTGCTGCGTTGACATTTTATATTACTATTGTTTCAATAATTATCACGACACAGTATTTTCTATTATCGGAGTAATAATTCATATTATCTGAATAATATTATTAGATAACATTATTGGCAATGTCTAGAAAGTTCTGTCTAAGGAGAGGTTTGGTCACCTAATTGCACGCCAGTAAGGAGAAATTCTTATTGGAAAGCCCCCTCTTTCCTAGGAACGGCCTGGTTGTCAGTATTGTGATTCTGTAATATTATTTGTGAATAATTAATTATTGATTTATATGATAAGAAAAATATTCATTTTATGTGGATATAGATGGAGAAAATTTTTAAAGTGAAAATTGTTAAAAATTGAGATTTTATCTTTTTTAATAAAATAATATTTTTATTATATTATTATAATATAATAATGGTGATATTTTTACAATGAATGTGAGATATATGAGTATATGAGGAGGAAGAGTATTTTTGTTACAAAAGTTGTTTAAAACATATTAAACATGTTGGTGAACCCATTTCTTGAATGAAATTTGATTATAGCCTGTAAAATCGTCCGTATGTGGATTTCGGTCAATTTCTGTTTGGAATTTGAAAAAACTTTCTTCTGCAAAGTTGTAGAGAATTGAATTTCCTATAAAATGTCTTGAGATTCAAATTTTCTGATAAAAGGGCTATTTATTATGAATTATTGAAGTTCTGAAATTCCGAAATAATTGATTTTTTGAAAGTTTTAATTGTTTTAATTAACAAAAACGTTTTTGTTGTCTTTGGAACATGTGTGGCTGATTTGTTGACCAAAGAAGAGGGTGCGTAGGAATTTAATATATATATATATATATATATATATATATATATATATATATATATATATATATATATATTAAATTTTCTGCTTTAGTATTCTAAGCATTTCCTATAAATAGGGTGCTTAGGTTAGAATTAAAAATCACACCAAAAACTAAAGATTTCTCTCTCTATAATATCGAGCGTATTTTGTGAGTATTCTAGTACTTTGAGTACTGTTATACAGTGCAAGTTCTTTCATCATTATATCCAGTATTCCAGTCAGAAGTACTATTCTTTCTGAGGTAATGGATGTTATTTTCTTCGTAAATGATATTATTTCTTCAATATCATTATGCCGAAATATTGGTAGGAACTTTTTATCAAATTTAGAACTTTTTTTCATATCGGGGTTACTATTCATGAGTTACTATTCACGAGTTACTATTCACGAGTACTATTCACGAGTACTATTCACGAAGCATGATGATTTTTTTTGTGAAATTTCTATCTTTTAGTGTCGGAGTTACTATTCACGTATACGGCACTATTCATGAATACGACACTATTCACAGAAAAATTAAATTTTCTTTTTTGTGTCCAAGATTGTCTGTTATGATTCCTATCTTTGATTGGATCTATATTTTGATCATTCTTGAATTTTACTCCACTCTGATTATTTATGAAGTATTTTTGAACTTGGATTGTTTAAAGTACGAATCCTTAATATTTGTTCTTTTGTTTCACTGGATTCTTTTTCTTTAAAATATATTTTTCATCATCCTCAGTCCTAAATGATGATATTACTGAATATCTTTGGCCTGTAGTGCAAAGATGAACTGTTGATGAATATCTTTGGCCCATAGTACAAAGATGAACAGGTGTTGAGATGAACATGACCGACTAATTAATATCTTTGGCCTGTAGTGTAAAGATGACTATTTGATTCAAGATGTATATTGATTGATGTTACAGGGATAAAATATCGATGATGGACTTTTAAATTCATAGATGATAGTAGATTTCATTCTCTACTTAACTCTTCTAATGAATTATTGTTTCCGCTGCAGTTGTTGATCTAAAACTTGTTGTCTATTGTATTCTATCAGATTTTTCCCTGTTGAGGACTAACGATAATTTGTTCTATATTATCTTTGTCATAATATTCTTTACTGGGCTAGTTGAGCTCACTCTTTTCCTTTTTGTTCCATTTTTCTTCTAAGGAGACGATAATGTAGCGGGTACTAGTCAGGATATGGAATGATGGTTCAAGATAGTTGTCTTAGTAGTCCTTACTATTTTGTAAAATAGTGTATCAATAAGTATAATGAGGACTTAATTGAGTATGAATACTGTCTAGATGACAATATTTGTAGTTAAACTCACAGTATATGTGTTGTCGTATTTTGCACGACAATTGTAATAATAAAGTTGTAGTTATTTCTGTACCATGTATTTGGCGACTCAGAATAGGTTGGGTGGAATGGACCTATTTTGGGGGCGTCACATCTACTATCTTCTTTGATTTAAAAAGTTTATCATCAATTTTATCGCTGAGACTCAACTTAATAAATAAACCACATCATCGAATCATCCCTGCATTACAGGCCAATGATATTCATTAATATCACGACCACGAATTATCCATGCACTACGGGTCAAGGATATTCGTGTTTTCACCAATTGCCATGATCATGCCAACATATGTTCATCAATGCACTATGGGCCAATGAAGACTTTTACAACATCATTTGTAACATTATGGGTAATGATTATAATGAATAATATCTGGTCATTATCATACCAATCAACAGTCCATCTATGCACGTAAGCTAAAGATGACTTTCATCACAATATAAGGATGAGGATGATGACAATGATATAAGAATTCAATTAAAAGAAAACAAAGGATAAATTTTTAAAGATTTATAATTTAATTTATCTAGAATTCAATAATGTCCAAATTGTCAACAAGATCATACTTTGTGTAGTAAAATTCAAGAATAATATTGTATCAAAAATAATTTAGACCGAAAAGAAATTAATTTTTATCATGAATATTACCCCGGGTGAATAGTAATTGAGTGAATAGTACCCCATAAATAGTACTTCAGAAATAGAACCCCGTGAATAGTACTCCAACATGAAAAGATTAAAACTTATCAAGAATGCTCAGAATAATATTTTCATAAAAAGATACTGGATGAAGCACAAATATCAAGGATATTCTACTAATTTCATGATGTATAGAAGCCAAAACTTTAACAAAATGAATGTAGAATTCAAAATCTGAAACGAAATAATATTACTTACATACTATAGAGTATGAAAGAAAATATTATTCCATACGAATATTAAACAAAAATAACATCCCTTACCTTAAAAAGAAGAGTATTCCGACTAGTAGGGTAGGGATATTCTTGAAGAAAACTTGAACTATTTTCTACGCTCAAAGCTTCCTTAAACACTAAAGAAATACGCTCAATATTATAGAAGAAGAATTCTCTGATTCTGGTGTAATTTTCAATTCTAACTAAGCATCCTATTTCTCGAGTACCAACGATTTCAATCCTTTCCTAAAACATCGTGCTTTAAGCTCCTCAGTGTCCACTCGATGTTGAGCGAATTTAGCTAACTCGTTAAACTTGACAAAATATTATGTCACTGTCATATTCTTCTACTTCAGATTCAAAAATTGTTCTTCCATATTTCCCTTTAGACTTCCCATAATAAAAATTTTACATTAATTCTCATTCCCTACACAAATACTTATTAACCACACAATAAGAAGTTAACAAAAATTTCTCATATATCGCATATTTATTCAAATAGCACATAGTACATTTATTACTTAACACGTATTACTATCCTTTTTTAATAAATATCAGGATTAACCCACACAACTTTACACAAAAATTTGCAATTCTCCATTCACACATAACTATTCCCAGTTCGTCAAACTTATCACACTTATGAGTTCGCTGAGGGGTTCAAAAACATTTCATATAATTATGAGTTACGAAATTACCATAAGTATGAGTTTTAAGAACTCACAACTTAGACTTATATTCATATAGAAAATAAAGATTCATACAAACATATATATATATATATATATATATATATATATATATATATATATATATATATTTACATATGTTCACACATCATTCTCGATATTACAATATTTAATATCACATACTATCAAAAGATATTATCGCTTATACTTAAGCTGTCTACCATCCACTCCCTTCACCAATCTTCTTCTTACTGGGACACTTGTTGTATCCGTGACCCACTCTTCTATATGAAAAATACTTTCTCATATTCGACTTAGGACAATGTAGAGAAATATGTTCTTCCTGTTTACAGTTGAAACAGACGTTCCTCCACATCATACACTCTCCCAAGTGAGTCTTTCCACACTTACCACAAACTTCCTTCTTCTTCGGGTTTGAATTTTTAGAGTTATCACCATTGTCGTTGTCCCTCTTTCTCTTATTGCTTCTCTTCTGCTTCTTGACTGTTCCTTCGGACGATCCACTACCTTCAGTCTTCATCCTTTCCACTTGCCCTTCAAATCGTTTCGTTCTTCAGTCATCTCGCGTAACGCTCTCTCGGTCTTCCACATCTCCTCCAAGAGAAATACTTTACTCCGGAGTTCTTGAACTTTTGCAAATTCTTGATCTCTTTCTCCAACTTTGGTCTTATCCTCTTTCTCCACCTTAACTTCTTCTGAATCTGCCTTCTCATCTCCACTCAAATACATCTCGAGATAGTCATCATGATCACTCCCTAGATTCACCATGGGTTCATCTTTTCCCACTTCTTCAACTGACTCGCTTTGCGCTGGCAGCTCGACTACTGGCACTGGTACAATAGCCGCTAGCATCTCCGTACTCATTTCATCTTCTCCTGACATCCTACAATCAGCTAAACAACTTGATTAGTATTTCACCAATACAAACTTAATACACACGATGTCCACACATCTCACTATTGATACACTTTATCAATCCCTCACTTAGTACTCTAAATGAGTATTCTCTATCTCTCACTTATGGTTATAATCCTAAGGTTTTCCCCGCCCCACTTGAGGTTTATAACCTACAACTCTGATACCAACCTGTGACGCCCCCAAATTCGGGTTACCTGACCCCCCGAGTTTGGAGCTCACAATCCAACATATAAATAACATCTAACTACCCATTCATTTATGAGTATAAACATACATCTCATTAACTTATATTGTTAATACATTACCTCAGGTTATTTAACCTTAACATTACAAACATACCCTTAGATATACAAAAAAGGTTTACAAATACAACATAATAATAATGTTCATTACACTAATCCAGCAATAAGCCTTTGCCCTTGTTCTTCTCAGCCCCGCTGACCTCTTTGTTCCTAGCTGAAATGTTTTATTTAGCAAGGGTGAGCAACAAATTTTCCCTGCAAGCTAAGACATACAATGGATGTATAAGAATCAAGAATAACAGACTATCTATTTTGATAGAATGACACCAAAGTTCAGAAAACTTTGAAATAGCTGAATAATTCGTTAATCACAATAATTCGATAATGAAATAGTACAACGCTTTCAAGGTTTTGACAATATTCAATTGAATAACAAGATGAAAATATTTTGCAGAGTTTATGTTGAGTGATCCAAATAGATCTCGAACTTCTCTTCTCGAGTAACTATCAAAGATTTACTTTGATATACCCAGGTGTATCAGATAACCATAAAGATTAAATCATACCCCCTAGCAAGTATATAAAGTGATCAGCTTTATTATACCCTATATTATCCATAATACTTAAAACGTGTGCAACGGCCGAATATACGACCAAAAGGTTCCCTTTTATATAAAAAAGTTGTTCTTCACAGTCTTATAATCAGAATTTAAATTATAACAACGAAATACGATGATTTCAATTTCTAATTGCTTTTCTTCTCTTCTCGAACCTATCAGGTTTGCTTTATTGATCTAGCCGAAACAATTGGCATCGACCTGTCAATAATAATTGCGTTCTCTTCTTGAACCTATTAGGTTTCAACAAAAGTTCATCTAGCCAGAATAATTAGCTGAGACATATCTCAATACGTTTCAATAATAGAGAGTAATTATTTGTACTATTTGTCATCAATAATAGCTTCTACGGATGTAAATATCTAACAACAGTCATTCTCTAAGTATATTCTTAGAATTACTAATTCATTTTGAATTAATAAACATGTACTAACTGCAAATAATCAACAATAATTCTCAGACGTGATCTAATCAACAATAATTAACCACCATAATATTTGAAAAGATATACCTCAAGGTTGAGTTTAAGAAACTTGCCTGATTCGTTAACTACTGCTATGCAATTTAAGTTAGCTTCTTTTGTAAGACCTATCATTAATAAGATTGGTCATTCAATCAGCATATCATATTTTGCATCATAATACAACTACTTTATCAATCAATTATCTAACACTTAATCACATAATTAAATATTAGATAACAGCTTACAACATTAGTATTATTATCATCCTTTGATAATTCTTTAATCACTATATCACATACATTATGATTTAACACTCTAATCTGATATATTATAAGTTTTTCTTTAACATCTAATATGTCAAATACCAATTCAGCAACCCAGATTGAAATCTAGCAAACCAGATTGCAATCCAGCAACCTGAATTCCAAATCCAGCAACCTGGATTCCAAATCCAGCATCTAGATGGCCAATCTAGCAAACCAAACTGTAATCCAGCAAACTGGATTCCAAATCCAGCAACCAGATTGCAATCTAGCAAACTGGATTCAAAATATTTTTAATTCAGCAAACTATTTTTCAATCCAGTAAGCTGAATTCATTATCCTTATCATGAAAATACCAAACCAACTTATTATTTCTCTATCCTTTGTCCAAACATATATACATATATTTCATACAAAAAAAGTATTTTTCTATAATTTTTCAACTCCCTTTAATATTTTTCAAAAATCATTTCTAGTTCGTAGCTTAAGAAATTAGCCCTATCATGCTCAACTCTAGAAATTTCTATCTCTTGACACAATCTTATACGTGTTAACCTGAGCCTCCAGTTTAAATTTTGTGGCCATCGGAGTTATAGAACTCATGTTATAGCCGTTTTTTGTCAAAAATTGTAAAAATTAAAATGGTCATAACTTGGTTATTTTAAGTCGGAATGAGCGCATTTTTAGACAGGAGGTACTTTATACCATATATTTTCATGTCCCAAAGGCCAGAATTTATTTCACAAATTAAGTGGCTGAAATAGCCCTAACAAATTTCTGGGCAGTAGCTTTTTGCAATTTTTCACTTTTTCCTACTTTGTGAAAAATAATCCATACCTTATTTCTAGTCTAGGTCTTATTATTCAACCTTTATTTAATCCATTAAGATTTTATTAATCGTATAAATTCTCGAGTTATCACATTCTTCGTCCCTTATAAGGATTCCGTCCTCGGAATCACCGCTTTCTTATCCTCTACAATCTTTTAAAGTTGTATCATCAATTCATTCTTATCAACACAATATTATTTTATGACTCATATTCTAACATGTGACTTGGATCTATAAAAGAAACTATTCACAACATTATCTATCCAATATTACTCGCGTAATTTAATTTCTCAACGAAATCGTTACCTATCGCCACTTTCTGGGTAGCTACTACATCTGGAATTGTCATGCTAAAAGTGAATGTTGTTGGTATTCCTTACTGAGCTGATTCTTTGATCCATATTATTATGCTAATGATTCTTTTCTTTGGGCAGTCACGGACCAGGTGATCTGTTGATCCACACGCAAAATAACCTTGTGTCTTCTTCGGATTGGGACAATTAGGAGACATGTGTCCCTTTTGGCCACCGTTACAACAGACTCTTTGTTTCTTCAAACAAGCTCCTTGATGATGCTTCCGCAAACTGCACACGGTGCACCATTCTTCCTACTCCCTTCTGGATTATTTCCTAAATTAACATCACCATTCCTCTTACGTTTATTAAGATCACTGCCTCCACTACCACCTATCATATAATTTCCTTCAGCCTCCTTTCTTTGTTCTTTACTATTCTTTAATACAACTTCAATTTCTCCCTCAGCGATAATGGCTTTTTCCAATAAAGTTGAAAATGAACTAATTTTCAGCACATCAAACTTCTCGAGTACCAACGATTTCAATCCATACCTAAAACATCGTGCTTTAAACTCCTCAATGTCCACTAGATGTTCAGCGAATTTAGCTAACTCGTTGAACTTGACAATATATTCTGTCACTGTCATATTCTTCTACTTCAGATTCAAAAATTGTTCTTTCATATTTTCATTTAGACTTCCCTTTCTTAGCAGCATTATCTGATAATAAATTTACATTAATTCTCTTTCCTTACACAAATTATTATTAACCACACAATAAGAAGTTAACAAAAACTTCTCATAAATCGCATATTTATTCAAATAGCATATAGTACATTTAGTACTTAACACGTATTACTATCCTTTTTTAATAAATATCAGGATTAACCCACACAACTTTACACAAAAAATTGCAATTCTCAATTCATACATAATTATTCCCAGTTCGTCAAACTTTCCACACTTATGAGTTCCGGAACTTGCCACAATTATATAAGTTTATGAACTTATCCTAGTCAGACTATTGGCGTCCATTCGCTGAGGGGTTCAAAAACATTTCATATAATTATGGGTCACGAACTTACCATAAGTATGAGTTTTAAGAACTCACAACTTAGTCTTATATTCATATAGAAAATAAAGATTCATACAAACATATATATATTTACATATGTTCACACATCATTCTCGATATTACAATCTTTAAAATCACACACTATCAAAAGATACTATTGCTTAAACTTAAGCTGTCTACCGCCCACTCCCTTCATCAGTCTTCTTCTTACTGGGACACTTGTTGAATCCGTGACCCACTTTTCTACATGAAAAACACTTTCTCATATTCGTCTTAGGACAATGTAGAGAAATATGTACTTCCTGTTTACAATTGAAACAGACGTTCTTCCACATCATACACTCTCCCAAGTGAGTCTTTCCACACTTACCACAGACTTCCTTCTTCTTCGGGTTTGAATCATAATACAACTACTTTATCAATCAATTATCTAACACTTAATCACATAATAAAATATCAGATAACACCTTACAACATTAGTATAATTATCATACTTTGATAATTCTTTAATAAATATATCATATACATTATAATTTAACACTCTAATCTTATATATTATAAGTTCTTCTTTAACATCTAATAAGTCAAATACCAATTCAGCAACTCACATTGAAATTCAGCAAACTAGATTGCAATCCAGCAACCTGAATTCCAAATCCAGCATCTAGATGGCCAATCCAGCAAACCAAACTACAATCCAGCAAACTGGATTCCAAATCCAGCAACCAGATTGCAATCCAGCAAACTGAATTCAACATATTTTTAATTCAGTAAACTGTTTTTCAATCCAGCAAGCTGGATTCATTATCCTTTTGACGAAAATATCAAACCAACTTATTATTTTTCTATCTTTTGTCCAAACATATATACATATATTTCATACACAAAAAGTATTTTTTCATAATTTTTCAATTCAGTTTAGTATTTTTCAAAAATCATTTCTAGTTCATTACTTAAGAAATTAGCCATATCATGCTCAACTCTAGAAATTCCTATCTCTTGACACAATCTTATAAGTGTTAACTTGAGCCTCTAGTTTAAATTTTGTGGCCATCGGAGTTATAGAACTCCGGTTATAGCCGTTTTTGTCGAAAAATTACAAAACTTTAAATGGTCATAACTTGGTCATTTTAAGTCGGAATGAGCTCATTTTTGGACAGGAGATACTTTATACCACATATTTTCATGTCCCAAAAGGCCAAAATTTATTTCACAAATTAAGTGGCCGAAACAGCCGCTACAAATTTCTGGGCAGTAGCTTTTTGTAATTTTTCACTTTTTCCTACTTTGTTAAAAATAATTCATACCTTATTTCCAGTCTAGGTCTTATTATTCAATCTTTATTTAATTAATTTATTTTTTATTAATCGTATAAATTCTTGAGTTGTCACAGAAAACACCCATTGTTCATCCTAGGATTGGGGTAGTTAAGAGAGATATGTCCCTCCTGCCCACATTTATAGCACACAAACTTACCACTAAAACACTCACCTGAATGATTCTTCCCACAATTCTTACACTGCACAGCCTGCTTCTTCACACCTTCCTGTTTGACTTGGACACTCCCAAAATTGTTCCACTTTCTTTTTCCATTCCCACTACCACTACCTGTTTCTACCTTCCCAGCTCCTTCAACCTTACCCTTGCTCTTTTTCTCCTTCTTGTAGAGGCTCATGGCCTCACTTCCCCCTTCGGCTATGATATTCTTTTTCAGAAGTGCTGCAAAAGTATTAATTTGTAACACCGCCACCTTATTATAGAGCTAGGGTTTTAATCCCAGCTCAAACCTCCTTGCCTTCCTTGCCTCCGTATCAACTTGATACGGAGCAAACCTAGCTAATTCGTTAAACTTTGCGGCAAACTCCGCAGCTGTCATGTTCTCCTGCTTCAATTCCAAAAACATCACATGCATACTGGATGAGAAATAGTTCTCAAAGAACAGTGTCTTAAACCTAGTACATGCTATCACTCCTTCTCCCACCCTAGCTTGATTTGCCTCCTACCAAAAATTCACCTCTTCTTTCATCATATAGGTGGCAAAAGCTATCTTTTGCCCCTTAGCTACCCTAGCGACTACAAAC
The DNA here is from genome assembly GCA_016801055.1 of Panax notoginseng. Taxonomy (NCBI): domain Eukaryota; kingdom Viridiplantae; phylum Streptophyta; class Magnoliopsida; order Apiales; family Araliaceae; genus Panax; species Panax notoginseng. The sequence goes on along the minus strand of CM029016.1, from coordinate 181,566,803 downwards.
ACTTTTTCTATTTCCTTAACCCAAGTTTGGACTTCTATCGGGTCAGTGGTACCTCTAAATTCTGGCGGTCCTACAGCCTTAAAATCTTTGAAGTTCGCAAATCAATCGCCTGGCTGATTTCCTACGACTGGCATTCCATTCTGTATGGCTTGAGCTACCATGTTTGTGAAATTCTGCATCAGGTCTGGTTGTTATCCTCCAGCATTATTGACAGATTCTTCTGCCTTTGGTTTTGAGTTTGACGTCTTGGCGGCATTATATAGTTAAATTATACTTTATCAACTTACCTTCTAAACCGTATCGTATAAGTTTAATATATTAAACTTGTTTCATTAACCAAACACAGATTCATATTCATTCGACTATTTCATAGTACATAACATAGCATACACCATTTTAAACATCTGATATCCCCTTTGTGACCACAAAAATATGGAATCACTGCTACAACTTATACAAAAGTTGAAAACATTATATTACACAGACATACTTATCATAGAGCACTCACATTCAAACAGTACTTATACTACTTATTCACTACGCCTTTTCCTGATCTTGGACAACCTTTCACTCGATGACCTTCCAATCCACAAATAAAACATGTGCCTTGCTTTGGATTGGGACAATGAGGAGAGATATGTCCCTCATGTCCATAAATGTAGTAAACATTTTCCCCTTTCCTGCATACGCCTTCATGTTTCTTGTTACAGTTTGTACACTTTTCAATTATGTTAGCGTTTTCTTGGTTATTGTCGAAATTTCCTAAGTCACGGTCTTTTATCTTCCTTTTACCTTTCTTGCTTGGAGCTGCTCACGATTTGTTATTTTTAGCTCCCATCTGATCAATTTGGATTTTAAGCTTATCTTGTTCTTTCATTGTTTCTATTAATACCTTTCGCAATTGACTATTTAGCAGCTTTTCTATTTCCCACAACTTTTCAAGAGAAGAAACCTTGTTCCTCAGATTCTGTACTTCGGTTGATGCTTAATCAGCTCCAACTTCGGTGTCCGAATCACTATCTATCAGTTCCACCATTTTCAGGTCTAGTACTATATTTTCCAAAATGATCACCTCATCAAGGTTACCTTCAACGTGAGCCTCTATTTCAGCTATTGGCTTTGATATTGGCTCGGTTATGGAGATTTGCTCCCTCCTTCTTTACAATTTGAGGGTATCTTAATCCTTTTCCACCTAACATCTACACATATAAATTATCCTGATTAGCATATAGTATATACACACAGTAAATGATAATTTTATATAAGTTATCTTTTATTTGGTTTGACGATGAATTTATTCAATTCATCTCCTTCTAAACTCTATATGAGTTATTTGTATTTTCAACGTTTCCCTCTTCCCTAAGGTTATAGCCTAAGGTCTACCCTTACCTAAGGTTTCTAACCCTAAAGCTCTAATACCAACCTGTGATGCTCCCAAATTCAGGTGCTTGAAACCCGAATTCAGTGCTTCATGATACCATTTCTTTGAGCGAAATAATAATAATAATGTCATAAATATCAAACTTAATTTACATATCAGAGTTGTCTAAATCGCAGGTACGCGACCTTTAAAATATTTCATTACAAGATAGATAATAAATATCATCATCTTATTTAAGTCTAGCTATTACATAAGATAACTCAAACTTATTATGTCAGCTTTCCTTTCCCTTTATTCTTGGCAGAGCCTTCTAGTTGATCATACTTAACTGAAAACATTTAAATTAAGTAAGAATGAGCATTTGAGTGCCCAACAAGTAATAGCAAACAATAATCATTAGCTGGAAGGATTAAATGTTTTCTTTGAATGACACTTCTACAACGAAGTAATAGTTGTGAAGTAAACTGAAGCAACACTAAACAACATAACAATTCTATTTCAAAATTTTGAAACTACGTACTGACTATGAATGGACAGCAATCGACAGACTATGAACTTTGTTTTCAATTTTTGAAAAGGTTAAACAGAACTTCGTCTGTAAACCGTCATAACTTACAGGCATGGGGGTGATCAGCCCGTTATGCCATGTATTGATCAATACTACATACCAGAACGATATTCCCATTCATCTTATCTGCCTTAGGCGCACAAAGTTTTCCCATGTTTGGGACATTCATACTTAGTCGGGAATCCGAACCAAAACAATTCAGTTGGATATCAATAAGGTTCTATCATGTTCGATAATATTTTTAAATATGTGTCTAGTCGAGTCAAATAGCTTAGACGACTTTTAATTAAAGTATACAAACTGGAAATTAACAAGTATGTATCAACATGTACAAATATTTATCCAAGTGAGGACACTTGTATAACCAATCATAGAAATTAACAAAAAGAATATATATATATATATATATATATGTAAATCTTACAGTAATACTGTATTGATAAATAATGAACGAATAAAGTTCGAGAACTTGCACAATGTAAGGATAGTTCAGATACTTGCACAGCGTAATTTGAGTATGGTTAGGAAACTTGCTTACGATATCTGTTGAATAAAATAATGCAAGGGTTTAGGATACTTGCACAATAAAAGTATAGTTCAAGGAACTTGCTCAATATAAATTAGAGTAAGTTTAGGGAACTTGCATGAATACTATGATTAATAACAATAAAGTTTAAAAGCTTGTATAACCGAAATATAATTCAATAACTTACTTACACAGGTTTATTGCATAAATAGATATAAAGAGTAAAGATACTTGCCTTAAGCGTAGTTTATCCACGTTAATATATTAACACTTTCTAATATTATTTACAGCGTATTATAAGCACAAGATGCTCATTAGCTAACACATTCTTTATTCAAGTTTGACATGATTCAAATATATGAACATATGGTACAAAATCAGCTCATAGGTTTATCATGAAATCAAGTATCCAGTTATTTCATAAGAAAATTAAGAATGCTCAAATTTAAGGTCTTTTTGCCCATGGACTTTCATTTTATAAATCAAATAATATCTTATTACTTAATCCTCGCATATATACATGCATCAGTAGGTTTTAAATCATTTTTAGCAATATAGGCATTATACAAGTTAACTGTCCAAAGATCAGCTTTTAAATCATCTAAGTTCTTATTTCAGATCGGCGCAGCTGCGCCATGGCTAAGCCTAGGGCCGACGCAGCTGCGCAGCCCTCTGGCCAAGCTAAGACTCAGCTGTTGCCTTGTGGTTTCTGTTTGGCTTGAACACAACATTCATTAATAATATGTTTTGTCATGTTAAAGGTCTGGTTATGCTTCTCAAGTCAATTTAGGTACCTTCTTTCATATCATGGTTCTAAGTTAAATATTTCAACAAGTTAAGGTCATTCAAGGTCATGAAATCACAAAGTCTAACATGATTGCCTTCTAAATATACAAGGTAGCCATATAACTCATATTAAGCATGCTTGTGAGTATTTATAGCACATATGTGTAACTATTCTAGTTATTACTTCGAAAACATGCTTTATTTAGTTTTAACTTGATTTCACTTCTCTTAACTTAGCAGATATATATGTATGATACTTAAGCAAGTCTAAAAGTACCATCAAACATGCTTATAAAAGTCGGATTCTAACTTCCCAAGTAGCATGTTAACATTTAAATTCAAAGTTTGTATTTTCATTAGTAACCTTACTAATAAATCCAACATGTTCATGCTTCCTTATGAATCATATAAACACAAGTTAATGGGTTAATCATGCATTTCTAAATCATACTTACATGCTTGCAAAATCAGTATATAACATGGCATTCATACTCATCAAGTTCATTTCTAAAGTTTCTAAATTCATTTTAACTATACACTTTCGTTAATCATGTATGCTAATCTATTAAACATGCTCACATGAAGTCAATATACTTGTATATTCACATTACACATGTTTGCATGCTAGTTTAAGTCAAAATAATTGATCACACTTAGCAGAATTTTTAACAGAAAATAGAAACTAAAAATAGAGACTGACGCAGCTGCGCTGCGCCTCAGTGTTATTACGGCACAGCTGTGCCATGTCTGGTTCGAGCCAGCAACAGTCTACTTCGGCAGAACTTTAGCCCAACCACAAAAATTATTCACAAATTTGATTCTAAACATTCATATATCAGTTTAAACATGCTTATATAGTTATATAACAACTATACCACCATTACTCAACCCCATTATCATCCAACTCTATGTAATCAAGAAATTGGTATTCAAGAATGGAAATTTTTGACAGAAACCAACAGTGAAGAACAAGAAGAATTCATATACCTCTGTAATATGAAATGATCTTGCTGCTAATTGAACTCCAGATTTCTTAGAATACTTGTATACTCTCAATCTCACACTTAGCAATTCTCAGCATTGGCAAATGGAGAAGGAGAGTCCATATTTATAGAACAACTATTACACACACAATGTAATTTCCCACTAAATCAAACCCATGGATTGAAGGATTGCATGAAGTTTAAGAGAGAGTTGTTAGATGTTAGTTGAAAATCATCATCACCACCACTCCCCCATAATCATCAGCTAGGAAGAGTTTGGAAGAAAAAAAAGAAAATAGGTCTTAGCCTTTTTGCTATGCACGTGAATATGAAATAAGAAGCAATTTGGACACTAAATTTGGGACAACCCAAATACTCAGCAATCTTGTAATACTTATACAATTTCCTACTCTTATGTTATATTTTATATACATATCATTCATACATGGGTTATATCCTAATGTCACAATATAGTTTACATAATTAATATTTCAAGGTAGTAGATATTTTGCAACATACATATAATCCATGTACATTTTATTTTAATGTATACCTACATACATATTGGCACATAGACATTTCATAATGTATTTATAACATATAGTTCAAATATGCTCAATCACATTGCTTCATACAATGTAGTTTAATAAGACTTAATATATAGGGTTGTTATATAAAGTATAGTCACATAAATGCCACATTACACTATATAGTATAGTTGCATTCCATATATTTTATACTTTTTAATTATGGCACACTTGCACATAACAGTCAATATAATCTTAATAATTTATTTGTTTTATGTCAAATAAATTATTCACTTTCTTGATTAATTAACACCAATATTAATTAATCGGTTCCTCGTTAATTAATGTAAATATAGATCCTTATAACAATTAATTATCTATAATATTCTTATTATATTTATAGACATATTGCTAACAATATTAATCACATATCATTAAACAATTAATCAATATTCTATAATAACAATTAACAATTAATATTAAATAATTGCTCACTTAATAATTCCTTTATCGATTAATATTATTATTAATATTTTCCACCACCGCACCACACAAGACTTTCAACAAGTTTGTTACAACTCCATATTAATCACTTCAATATAAATGAGTTAACTCGTCACATAACACGAAATTATTTATATTCAAATAAATATTTATTTTATTAATATATTCATAAGACATGGAAATTCTCGGGTATAACATCACTTATAATAATCCTAATAATCATATCATACAATAATCATATTTTCATAAAAAATAAATAATAAATATTTTAATTTCTAAAATTAATTTATTATAAGAATATAATCTATAATGATCAATAATTCTTAAAAAGAAATTATTTACAATTATTCATGTAATAAATAAATTTTATTTATCGCATAAGTACATATACTTTACTTTGTACATATTCCCACCTTTATATATATATAAAAAAATTTATATGCAAAAGTACTTATTTAATTATATTGAAAATATTGGGTTATTATAATTACTGTAGCAATAATTGAGTATAACTGAGTGACTTCTCACGTAAGCATCAATAACCAATACCGTGTGTTACTATGCAACCACGCGTATTACTGTACTTTTCATCACCGGGTAATTCAACAGTTAACGGCAAAATTTTCACCGTTATTTTTATAAAAAGATATTTCTATCGTTTTCTAACTCCGACAATAAATTTTGTTGTGGGATCCACCAATGATTGTGTCGTCGTACGAATATTTTCTGTTAAAACGAATATTCCCTGACCAATCGAATATTATATAACAACTTGCATACTTTGTAAATTTTATAAATATTACCCACAACTATAACATTATATCAAATCGACACCATAATATTCAAAAATATATTTCTAAAAAAAATTAATCTTTATTCATAAAATTTGGGGTCATACTACAAGACCCCAAATTATTAATAAATGAAATTTAATTTCCTCTATTTATTATTCTGAAATAGTAAGGGTTGATTTGATTAATATGGTTAGTTATGGGTAAAATGCGCAAATATTTTAAATAAGCAAGTGGTTATAAAATATTCATTATTGTCGGGAAATATTCGCTTGGTCGTGGAATATTCTTACTGTCGGAGAATATTCGTACGACGGTGCAGTCTTTTGTGGACCCCATAACGGAAAGCGATTGGATGAAGAAAACGACAAAAAGAAGTTGTTTATAAATAACGGCGTAGTTGTTACCGTTAATACTGTTGGAATACTCGGTGGTTAAAGCACGGTAATACGCGTTATTGCACAGTAGCACACAGTATTGCACCAATTATTAATTCTTACGTAAGAAGGCACTACTCAATAATGGTTACAGTAATTACTGTTCAATATTTTATTTTATTGATTAAATAATTGCTACGTTGATATTTTATAATTGTCACTACGTAGTATTTTCTATTATCGGAGCAATAATTCATATTATCTGAAAAATATTATTAGATAACATTATTAGCAATGTCTAGAAAGTTCTGTCTAAGGAGAGGTTTGGTCATCTAATTGCGCGCCAGTAAGGAGAAATTCTTATTAGAAAGCCCTCTCTTTCTTGGGAACGACCTGGTTGCCAGTACTGTGATTCTATAATATTATTTGTGTATAATTAATTATTGATTTATATGATGAGAAAAATATTAATTTTATGTGGATATAGATGGAGAAAATTTTTAATGTGACAATTGTTGAAAATTAATATTTTATCTTTTTCTGATAAAATAATTCATATATATTGATGGTGATATTTGTATAATGAATGTGGGATATATGAGTATATGAGGAGAAAGAGTATTTTTGTGGCATTAAATGATTAACACATGTTTTGTGTGTTGGTGGACACAATTCTTGACTGAAAATTTATTATTGACTGTAAAATCGTCCGTTTATGGATTTCGGTCAATTTCTGTTTGGAATTTAGAAAAACTTTCTTCTGCAAAGTTGTAGAGAATTGAATTTCCTATAAAAATTTGCGAGATTCGAATTTTCTGATAAAAGGGCTATTTATTATGAATTATTGAAGTTCTGAAGTTCCGAAATAATTGATTTTTGGAAGTTTTATTTATTATTTTGAAGAAAAACGTTTTTTGGCATTTAAGTGGGCTAACATGTGATATAAATGGGCTGAGATCAGATGTCTAGAGGTGGGCTAAGGAAAATTTGATAAATATATTAATATTATATTAAATTTTCTGCTTTGGTGTTCTAAGCATTTTCCTATAAATAGGGTGCTTAGGTTAGAATTGAAAATCACACCAGAAACACAAGTTTCTCTCTATTTCTCTCTATATCGAGCGTATTCTTGAGAGTATTTGATACTTTGAGTGTTGCTATACGGTGCAAGTTTTATTCAGCACTATATCTTGTATTCCAGTCAGAAATACCGTCTTTCCGAGGTAAGGGATGTTATTTTCTTCGTAAATGATATTATTTCTTCAATATCATTATGTCGAAATATTGGTTGGAACTTTTTATCAAATTTGGAACTTTTTCATGTCGGGTTTACTATTCATGAGTTACTATTCACGAGTTACTATTCATAAGTTACTATTCACGAGTTACTATTCACCGAAAAATGAAATTTTCTTCTTTTCGTCCAAAATATCTATTCTGGATACTAGCTTTGATTGTATCCATGTTTTGATCATTCTTGAATTTTACTCCACTATGATTATTTATGAGGTATTTTTGGACATGGAATAGCTGAAATACGAATCCTTAATATTTATTATTTTGTTTCACTAGATTCGTTTCCTTTATATATTTTTCATCATCCTCAGTCTTAAATGATAATATAATTGAATATCTTTGGCCTGTAGTGCAAAGATTAATGATTTCTGATGAATATCTTTAGTCGTAGTGCAAAGATGAACAGGTGTTTAGATGAACATGACCAACTGGTGAATATCTTTGGCCTGTAGTACGAAGATGAATATTGATTGATGTTACAGGGATAAAATTCTGATGATGGACTTTTAAATTCATAGATAATATTTGATTTTATTCTCTACGTAACTCTTCTATGAATTATTATTTTTCGCTGCGAATATGGATTTAAAACTTGTTGTCTATTGTATTCTATTAGATTTTTCCCTGTTGAAGACTAACGATAATTTGTTTTATATTATCTTAGTCATAATGTTCTTTACTGGGCTAGTTGAGCTCACCCTTTTCCTTGTTGTTCCATTTTCTTCTCAGGAGGCGAGAATGTAGCAAGTACTAGTCGGGGTATGGAATGAAGGTTCTAGGAAGTTGTTTTAGTAGTCCTCACCATTTTTTTTTGAAAAATATTGTACCAATAATTGTAATGAGGACTTATTTGAGTGTGGATATTGTCTAAATGACAATATTTGTATTTACACTCACAGTTTTTATGTTGTATTAATAAAGTTGTAGTTTTTTCTGAACCATATTATTGATGACTCAGAATGGGTGTTGTATACCTGTTTTGGGGGCGTCACAGTTGGTATCAGAGCTTAGGGATATGATCTCTAGCGGAGATCGGGGAATAGAACTAGGAAAGGAGAGACGAGTAAATCCTTCGCTAGTGTGTCCTACCTAAGCTTATTTGTTGATCGGTCATAATATAAGGATATTATGTGATTTGTTAATTTGTTAAATTAACCCTTATTTTATGGCAGTATTTGAGAATGTCGACTGATAATGTTAACAGTGGAGTAAATAAAACCGTGGAGACACCTGTACTCACCAACGAGGAGAACGTGCAACAGGCTGGCAATGTTCCTCCTGTGAACAACACCACTGAGCAGATGATGAACGATGAGATGTTTAGAAGTTTTTTTGCGGTTAATGCAAAACTAGACGAAGGAGATTCCTGTTCAAAATATAGGAAGAAACAATGGCAACGCACAGCTGGTCACAGCTAAGCAGTTCAAAGAGTTGGGACCACCAGAATTTAAGGAAAAACCGGATCCGATCATGGCGGAAACGTGGGTCAAGCAAATTATCAAGATATTCGATGTCTTGGGATGCACGGAGGAACAGAAGGTTCCATTCTCCACCTTTATGTTCCGTGACGAGGCAGACTACTGGTGGGAGTCTGTGAAACGTACCCATCCAGCCGCACTCAGCATGTCTTGGGAGACATTTCAGAAACTGTTCAATGACAAATACTTTCCTGAAAGTGTTCGTCATATAAAGGAAGTGGAGTTTATTAGACTGGAGCAGAACAACATGACGGTGTCCCAGTATGAGGCGAAGTTTGCAGAGTTGTCCATGTTTGCACCTCATTTGGTGGAGAATGAGGAACGTATGACGCGGATGTTTCTGAGAAGTTTGAAACCCGACATACGTCAATATCTCATTTCTCATAAATTTTCTCTCTATTCAGATGTTGTCAACAGGGCTCAATTATTAGAGCGAGATAACGAGTATGGTCAACCGAGGGACCACAACCAGGATCATACCGGTGACAACAGTCATCAGAACAATGATAACCAGCGGAGAAAGAAAAATACAGATAAGAACGGCAACCACTCTGGTGGTAATCGTGGCCATGAAAATAGAAGAAGCGAGTCGGAAGGAGATTTTAAAAAGAGGAGATTCAACAATGATAATACGAAGACGTCAGCACCAGCAGCAACTGGTTCCAAGGGAGGAGAACGACCACCGGTCATATGCTATAAATGTGGAAAAGAGGGACATATCAGCCCAAACTGTCCAGAACAGTTCAAGGTATGCTATAATTGTGGAAAGGAAGGACATATCGCTCGAGATTGTACGGTAGCGAAACCAAGTTCAGCGGGGACGGTGACTCAAAAGGCTGCCCCAGAAATGTCAAAGTCAACGGTTCTTGGAAGAGCGTTTTTCGTGACTGGTCAGAATGCGAGGAACCTGAACGAAGTTAGCACGGGTTAGTTAATTATAAATTTTTGCAAAGTCTATATCTTATTAGATACCAGTTCTACCCATTTATTTATCTCTCCTGCTTATACTCAACGTTTAAACTTGACTCCGGAGAAAATTAGACTTTGACTTATCTGTTGAAACTCCGTTAGGAGAAACTTTCATCACATCCACTGTTTATAAATATTGCTTGATTCAAGTTGGAACCATCACCTTACCTGTCGATCTTATCTCTTTAAAGATACTTGTTTTTTATGTGATTTTAGGGATCGATTGGTTAACTACTCATCATGCCAAATTGATTGCTTTTGTAAGGTTGTTAGTTTTCATATTCCTAAGCAACCTGTTATTCGAATTCAAGCAACCAAACCATTGAAGTCAAACACTTTCATATCAAGCCGTAAAGTCATTCGTTTATTGAAAAACGGATGTCAAGCTTTCTTAGCTATGTCATGGACTTGAACAAAAAAATATGTCAGATTTGAATAATATTTCTATTATTAGTAAAATCCCTGACGTATTTCCTGAAGAATTTCTTGGCCTACGCGTGATATTGAATTTTGTATCATCTTTGAATCTGGTACGAAACTCATTTCTAAAATCTCCTATCGAATGGCTCCTATTGAACTTCAGAAGTTAAAAACCTAACTGTAGAAGTTTGTACCCGAGCCTTTATCTGGTGACTTTCTTTATGGAATGCACTGAAGCCAGACTCTCCGTAGGGGACGCCATATTCGTTTGGTAGTAAACTGATAGGTGCTATTGTGACGTGCTATCCAAGATTCGGATATGAGTCATAGTTGAGAGCAAACCTAAGTCAGTAATCGAAATATGTAGCTTTCTAGGCTTAGCTGGTTATTATCGGAGATTCTTAAAAGAATTTTCTCGAATCGCTACTCCATTAACTCAGCTGACTCGAAAAGATACAAACTTCGAATGGACCAAGGAATGCGAGAAGAACTTCCAAGAATTCAATATGCGACACCGACGTTGGCTCGAGCTGTTGAAAGATTTCGATCATACCATCCAATGCCATCCTAAAAAAGTAAACGTGGTAGCTGACGCATTGAGTAGAAGATCATATGCAGGAACGTGTGCGATGATGTCAAGTATACGCGTAGAATCAACTTTAATCGATAAAGTTAAAGTTGCTCAAACCACAGACCCGGAGCTGATGCGTATGAAGAAGAAAGTGCAAGAAGGTGCTATTCCAGAAGCAAGAATCGATGAAGAAGGAATACTTCGAGTCCACTCCAGACTTTGTGTTCCTAACGATTCTGATTTGAAGTACAAGATCATGATGGAGGCACACAATACACCATTTGCAATCCATCCTGGAAGTACTAAAATGTATCGTGATCTTCGACATACATTTTGGTGGAACAATATGAAGAGAGAGATTGCAAAGTTTATCTCGAGGTGTTTAACTTGTCAACGTGTAAAGACAGAGCATCAAGTACCAAAGGGTCCATTGCAACCACTTGAGATTCTGAAATGGAAGTGGGAACACATTACCATGGATTTCGTTACGGGTCTTCCCACGGTTTCTCAAGGCATAAATGCTATTTGGGTTATAGTTGATAGCTTAACCAAGTCTGCTCATTTCTCACCGATACGGGAGACTTATTCCCTTGAACGTCTTGCTAGTATGTATGTGAATGAGATTGTAAGGTTGCATGGCATGCCAGTATCCATAGTTTCGGATCGTGACCCAAGATTCACTTCAAGATTTGGGTTAGCTTGCAAAAAGCTATGGACACGGATTAACGGTTCAGTTCGGCATACCATCCTCAAACGGAAAGGCAATCAGAGAGGACTATTCAAACTCTTGAAGATCTATTAAGACTTTGTGTCCTAGATTTCAAAGGAAGTTGGGATAAGTACCTACCATTAGTGGAATTCTCCTACAACAACAGTTATCAGGCAAGTATTGTGTGGACGAAAGTGTCGCTCTCCAGTATGTTGGGATGAGGTGGGAGAAGCAACGTTGTTGGGACCAGAGTTGGTACGAATGACTACAGAGAAGATCCAAACGATTCGACAACGTATACAAACGGCACAAGATCGACAAAAGAGTTATGCGAAATCTTCATCGAAAGGACGTGGAATTTGACATTGGGGATCATGTATTGTTGCGTGTGGCTCCATGGAAATGAGTTACAAGATTTGGGAAGAGAGAAAAGGTCAATCCACGATTTATTGGTCCATTTCAGATTCTTGACCGAGTAGGAAATGTGGCCTATAGACTCGCGTTACCTCCAAGTATGTCTCGTGTTCATAATGTTTTTCATATATCTGTGCTTCGTAAATATGTGAAAGACCCGAACCATGTTATTGAGTTAGAACCGGACAAGATAGCCGAAGACTTAACGTACGAGGAGGTACCTGTCAAGATCTTAGATAGGAAGGAGCATGTCCTACGCACGAAGGTCATACCACAAGTTAAAGTTTTGTGGAGAAACCATGCTATTGAGGAAATGACCTGGGAGTTGGAAACGGAAATGAAAGCGAGGTATCCTCATCTTTTCGAAGCACCAGGTACGTATGTTAATTTTGAGGACGAAATTTCATAAGGAGGGGAGGTTGTAAGACCCCAAATTATTAATAAATAAAATTTAATTTCCTCTATTTACTATTCTGAAATAGTAAGGGTTGATTTGATTAATGTGGTTAGTTATGGGTAAAATGCGCAAATATTTTAAATAAGTAAGTGGTTATAAAATATTCATTGTTGTCGAGGAATATTCGCTTGGTCGTGGAATATTCTTACTGTCGGAGAATATTCGTACGACGGCGTAGTCTTTTGTGGGCCCCATAACGGAAAGCGATTGGATGAAAAAAACGACAAAAATAAGTTATTTATAAATAATAGCGTAGTTGTTACCGTTAATACTGTTGGAATACTCGATGGTTAAAGCATGGTAATACGCGTTGTTGCACAGTAGCACACAGTATTGCACCAATTATTGATTCTTACGTAAGAAGGCACTACTCAATAATGGTTACAGTAATTACTATTCAATATTTTATTTTATTGATTAAATAATTGCTACGTTGATATTTTCTAATTGTCACTGCGCAGTATTTTCTATTATCGGAGCAATAATTCATATTATCTGAAAAATATTATTAGATAACATTATTAGTAATGTCTAGAAAGTTCTGTCTAAGGAGAGGTTTGGTCATCTAATTGCGCGCCAGTAAAGAGAAATTCTTATTGGAAAGCCCCCTCTTTCCTGGGACCGGCCTGGTTGCCAGTACTGTGATTCTATAATATTATTTATGTATAATTAATTATTGATTTATATGATTAGGAAAATATTAATTTTATGTGGATATAGATGGAGAAAATTTTTAATGTGACAATTGTTGAAAATTAATATTTTATCTTTTTCTGATAAAATAATTCATATATATTGATGGTGATATTTGTATAATAAATGTGAGATATATGAGTATATGAGGAGAAAGAGTATTTTTGTGGCATTAAATAATTAACACATGTTTTGTGTGTTGGTGGACACAATTTTTGACTGAAAATTTATTATTGACTGTAAAATCGTCCGTTTGTGGATTTCGGTCAATTTCTGTTTGGAATTTGGAAAAACTTTCTTCTGCAAAGTTGTAGAGAATTGAATTTCCTATAAAAACATGCGAGATTCGAATTTTCTGATAAAAGGGCTATTTATTATGAATTATTGAAGTTCTGAAATTCCGAAATAATTGATTTTTAGAAGTTTTATTTATTATTTTGAAGAAAAACGTTTTTTGGCATTTAAGTGGGCTAACATGTGATATAAATGGGCTGAGATCAGATGTCTAGAGGTGGGCTAAGAAAAATTTGATAAATATATTAATATTATATTAAATTTTCTGCTTTGGTGTTCTAAGCATTTTTCTATAAATAGGGTGCTTAGGTTAGAATTGAAAACCACACCAGAAACACAAGTTTCTCTCTATTTCTCTCTATATCAAGCATATTCTTGGGAGTATTTGATACTTTGAGTGTTGCTATACGGTGCAAGTTTCATTCAGCACTATATCTAGTATTCCAGTCAGAAATACCGTCTTTCCGAGGTAAGGAATGTTATTTTCTTCGTAAATGATATTATTTCTTCAATATCATTATGCCGAAATATTGGTTGGAAATTTTTATCAAATTTGGAATTTTTTCATGTCGGGGTTACTATTCATGAGTTAGTATTCATGAGTTATTATTCACGAGTTACTATTCACCGAAAAATAAAATTTTCTTCTTTTCGTCCAAAATATCTATTCTGAATACTAGCTTTGATTGTATCCATGTTTTGATCATTCTTGAATTTTACTCCACTATGATTATTTATGAGGTATTTTTGGACATGGAATAGCTGAAATACGAATCTTTAATATTTATTATTTTGTTTCACTGGATTCGTTTCCTTTAAATATTTTTCATCATCCTCAGTCCTAAATGATGATATAATTGAATATCATTGGCCTGTAGCACAAAGATTAATGATTTCTGATGAATATCTTCGGCCGTAGTGCAAAGATGAACAGGTGTTTAGATGAACATGACCAACTGGTGAATATCTTTGGCCTGTAGTGCGAAGATGAATATTGATTGATGTTACAGGGATAAAATTCTGATGATGGACTTTTAAATTCATATATAATAGTATATTTCATTCTCTACGTAACTATTCTATGAATTATTATTTTCGCTGCGAATATGGATTTAAAACTTGTTGTCTATTGTATTCTATTAGATTTTTCCCTGTTGAAGACTAACGATAATTTGTTTTATATTATCTTAGTCATAATGTTCTTTACTGGGCTAGTTGAGCTCACCCTTTTCCTTGTTGTTCCATTTTCTTCTCAGGAGGCGAGAATGTAGCAAGTACTAGTCGGGGTATGGAATGAAGGTTCTAGGAAGTTGTTTTAGTAGTCCTCACCATTTTTTTTTGTAAAATATTGTACCAATAATTGTAATGAGGACTTATTTGAGTGTGGATATTGTCTAGATGACAATATTTGTATTTACACTCATAGTTTTTATGTTGTATTAATAAAGTTGTAGTTATTTCTGTACCATGTTATTGACAACTCAGAATGGGTGTTGTATACCTATTTTGGGGGCGTCACACATACATAGGTGACCAAACCCCTTTCCCCGACAGAACTTTCTTGACATTGTTAATTATGCATATAATAATTAGAATAACTTGTCATCTCAATTATTGATTTAATAATATATAAAATATTGACAATAATTGAATCAAATAACGTAAGATACTATGCAGCAATTATTATAGCAATAATTAAGTATAACTGAGTGATTTCTCACGTAAGCATCAATAATAAATACCGTGTGCTACTATACAACCACGCGTATTACTGTACTTTTCATCACCGGGTAATTCAACGGTTAACGGTAAAACTTTCGCCATTATTTTTATAAAAAGATATTTTTGTCGTTTTCTAACTCCGACAATAAATTTCATTGTGGGGTCCACCAATGATTGTGTCGTCGTACGAATATTTCATGTTAAAACGAATATTCCCCGACCAATCGAATATTATATAACAACTTGCATACTTTACAAAATTTATAAATATTACCCACAACTATAACATTATATCAAATTCACGCCATAATATTCAAAAATATATTTCGAGAAAAAATTAATTTTTATTTATGAAAGTTGGGGTCTTACACGGCGAGGTTGCTGGGTTGACGGGGCAAAGGAACAACACAAGTTATCCTCCTCACACCTGAAGAAACCCTGTGAGAGATGCTTGGTCTATCTGAATCCATGACCTGAACAAAATCTCCAAATCACCTCAAAAAGGGTGAGGTACATTTCAAATTTAAAGCTATTAAATTTAAATCATTGCATCATGCATAGCTTATGTGATAAAGCATGCATTAATTTAACGCACATCCCTAGTAGAGTTAATTTTGCATCTGCATTAAATGACCAAACTTTTGAAAAAATTTCGCAAGAGTCTCCTTTGTAAAAGAAACTATCCACATGCACATGGGCATGACTAGGTGGCCATTTAGTAGCACACCAACCCAAAATCATGAGCATTTCATATATGTGAAAAACATTAAAATTAAACTCACAATGACAACTAAATTACCCTGTGTATTGTTATTTGAAAAATTCATGTTCATTTTGTCCTCAAATAGGATGAATAAACCAGCCAAAAAGGGATAAAATTGTCTGTCGCAAAAATGATATTTTTTCATATCGAAATGTTCAGCATGGTAAAATACAAGTATTTACTAGGCCTGTTCATTTTTATTAAGTCATTTATGCATATATATTTGATACATTGCGTTTAAACCCATACTGCATGGAATCTAAAATTCTAACGATCAAAACTTGAAAAGAAAGGATGTAAATGTTAAATGAGTTGTGCAGAACGATTGTACGGTGATAGATTTCGTGAAAAGCAGCCCGAATTGAGTAGATCTGAGCTAAAAAGTTTGGATTTTTCAGAGGCTTTTAAGTTGAAAGTGACTTTTGAAGGGCCAGGGGGAGTTTAAATTTACTCGCAGTTTGCCACGAGTCTACCTACGGCAACTGCAGGTAGACCTACAACAACCCAGGGTGGGTCTCAACCCCTTCGGCTCGATCAAATTTAAGTTATAGTCGGGTCCTCTAAAGCCAAAAAGTCAAATCAAGGAAAAAGGTTCTACAAGATTAAGCAGAAATGGCCTGAAACCCTAAAACGGGACGTCAAAATTCAAAAGTCTGAAAATCTTTTGTAAATCGTTGGTGATAGCTCCAGCGTAGCATCGGAGAGGGATCTGTTAATTCAAACCATTGGTGAAAACTCCAGCGTAGCATCGGTAATGGTTTGGTGATATAAGTCATTGAAAACTACTTCAACGAAGATCAGAGAATCTGATATTGTAAACCATTGGTGACAGCTCCAGTGTAGCATCGGAGAGGGATCCGTTAATTCAAACCATCGGGTATAACTCTAGCGTAGCATCAGGAAAGGCCCGGTGAGATAAGCCATTGAAAACTACTTCAGCGAAGATTAGAGAATCGGATATCGTAAACCGTTGGTGACAGCTCTAGCATAGCATCGGAGAGGGATCCGTTGATTCAAACTATTGGCGACAACTCCAGCATAGCATCAGGAAGGGTCCGGTGATATAAGTTGTTGAAAAACTACTTCAGCGAAGATCAAAGTATCTGAAATTGTAAATCGTTGGTATCAACCCAGCGTAGCATCGAGAAAGTTCGATAATGGTCAACTGTTGTAAACTACCGATTGAGTAGGCAACGAGAAAGTTTGATGATGATCAACCTTTGAAAACTATCGTTCGAGTAAGCATCGAGAAAGTTCGGTAATGGTCAACCTTTGGAAACTATTGTTTGAGTAGGCATCAGGAGGATTCTATGATAAGTGATCATGGAAAGCTCTACCCTCAGCAGAAACACTGGCATTAACTGGATAGAAATCCAAGCCGTTGGTGATAATACCAGCATAGCGTCGGGAAGGATTCGATGAGACAAACTGGTGCATACTATCATCAGGATAAGCATTGGGAATCCCCAATGAGGTTACTCGTAAAAAGAGGAATATCCCTAGCGGAGGTAAAACAAGAATATGTATTGGGAGAAGAGAGTGTTGGTAACAACTCCAATGTGAACTTCAAGAAGGTCTGATGGTATCAGCCATGAAAGTTATCCGCAGCAGAGAGTAGGGAATGGTCATTGATACAACATGTGGCAACTAACCCCACATAGGCATATAACATTCATAACATATCATACCACGCATTGCATTACATTTGCATTTATCATATATCCAGTGTCTAGCACTCTTTATCCTATTCATTCAATTACATTGCATAAACATGATAAAAAGGGGCATGTGTAGACACTCAAAATTTTGCATTCCTGTTACTAACCATACAGGAGGGTAAAACCGCCTTTTATCTTCTAGAGACAACCCAGGAAGTCTACAACATCAAACCAGACCCCCGAAGATAGCCCCGTGAAATCTTCAAACTAGACCCCCAAAGACAGCTCCGGGAAACTGCCACAACAATCAAACCCCAGAGGTAACCCTACAAGACATTACATCAACTTCAGAGACAACCCTGAGGACAGACAAAAGTCAATAGCACATCAAGACTGAAAATCAAAACAGAAGGGAAAAGGGGTAATTTTGTCAATTCAACATCAATACTGATCAAACTACTGCAAATGATGTCATATAGAACCATCACAGCAATCCCGAGTGAAAACTGCACAAGACAGCTCAACGGACTGACTGTGAAGACTTGAAGATCTGGTCATGGACCCATCTTCCCAATTCTAAAAAGGTCAAGCCATGTCATTACATAGGTCTCGAAAAGAGCTTTCTGAAATGGTATGGCACACCTCCATCAGATTCTCGGATAGTAAGTTATGAAGGTTCAAACTTATTACGTGTTAGTCGGAGTGCACATACTTTGAGACAGCGGGGCCCACCAGGCCCAGCCACAGCTCTACCTGCAGCTACCGCAGGTAGATCCGCAGCAGATCGGGTCTATAAATACCCCTTCCCCCCAGCTCATTTATATAGAGAAAAGAGAAAGAGAGAGAGGGAGAGAGAGAGAGAGAGAGAAGGGTCCAGGAGAGAGAAAATAGCTTTTCTTCCGTTCAATCTTTAAAAATCTCTTATACAAACACTCTTATACATATATATAGCAACATATCAAGTTTTAACCAATGGAAATCGAGTTTCTAGGTGCCTAAAGCATTTTGATAGTCATTCTCGTGTTTAACTGTAAGATTTTACCAGATCTTCTTTCGCTTGCTCTAATACGTATATAAGTGTTATATATACATAGTTAGTAGCTTATAATCATCAGATCTTCCTTTTTAACTGTTTATTTCTTGTAAATAGTCAATATTTAAGCTTTATTTACTAGATCTAGCTAGATCTATCTTTCAACCGGTTCAAAAGTTATAAAATGTGAACCTGAAAGCTAGAATGGCTAAAATCTGTACAAATTTAGTTTTCTTTCTAGTTTTTGTAAGTATTTAGCAACCATGTGACCCTAGATCTATATCTAGAGGAAACTAGAAGCTTTGGCTATGCACATGCAAAGATTTAACTAATGAATCCTTTGTTTTGCGATGTCTGAAATTAAATATGCATTTTATTTTAATATATTCATTGTGCAAGATTTAAATATTCATGTGAGCCTAGGAACTACAAAGGGTTGACGATTTAATCAATGGATCTAGATCCGATTCCTAAAATGGACTTATTTAAGTTGTAAATGCTAACTTGCAAATATTTGTATTTGTAAATCCAGGGCCTTAAAATGGTTATACGGGTTTAAGGCCCTAAAATATTGAAAACTATGGTTGTGGTGTTCAGGCTTACTTCAATGGCTTTCATGCCCAGAAGAAATCCGACACTTATATATATTTATATACTGTCAAAGATGTTTTGCATCTTGAATAAAATTAAATCAAGTCGAATACGAAATAAAATAGAAGTATCAAATATCTCAATTCCTATTTGAGCATAAGGGTTTGAAAACCTGTTTTCAAAAAATCACTTTTATATTCTTTGCTTAAATTAAAATTTTCAATGAGTGAAACCCTTTGTATATAGGTCCAAAAGTGGCATAGAACTACTTTTAAATAAAATATTTTGATCACATTTATCTGCATCACACATACACACACACTTTACTTGCTTAGGGAATGAAAAGACACGGTAGCCGTGTTTCACGGAAGTTGGGGGGTGATTAACACCTTCCTCTCGCTTAAGCAAACCCCCGAAATCTATGAATCTCGGTTTCTAAGACCAATTAAACGAAGTCACATATTGGACTATATTGCAAAAATCTTTCAAAATTCGGTTGAGTTGGCACAACCACTTAACTTATACCAACTGGCAACTCTATCTAATTCGACCGAATCAATTAAAATCAAACTTTTCAAATCGTCGACATTATATGTCTGTCTCTTCCTAAAATATCACCCTTAAAGCAAGATAAATTAAACAACACAGAAAACATAAAGGGTAAGAACCAAATACCTAGGAATTGAGGATTTTTCCCGGCGTCGACATATTCTATGGCTCATTAGCATGAGACCTCTCTTGAAATCTTCCATGCTAAACTTCTTTAGCATCAAGTTAATGTACGTTCATTGGGCTATCTCTATAGATCTTTATCCCCAAAATATAGGATGCTTCTCCTAAGTCCTTCATGGAGAAATGTTTAGATAACCAAATTTTAATCGATTGTAGCATAGGAATATCATTCCCTATCAGTAATATATCATCAACATATAATACAAGGAATGAAATACCGCACCCACTAACCTTCTTGTACACACATGGTTCATCCTCATTTTTGATAAAATCAAACTCTTTGATTGTCTCATCAAAATGAATGTTTCACCTACGAAAGTTTGCTTCAATCCATAAATGGACCGTTGTAGCTTACAAACTTGATTTGTTCCAACCGCTGAAATAAATCCCTCTGGCTATGTCATATATACATCCTCCTCAAGTTTCCCATTTAGGAAAGTCATTTTCATGTTCATTTATCAGATCTCGTAGTCATAATAAGCTACAATCGCAAGCAAAATCCGAATGGACTTGAGCATTGCTACTGATGAGAAGGTTTCATCATAGTCAACTACTTGCCTTTGTTTGAAACCTTTTGCAACTAGTTGATCCTTATAGGTCTCTACCATGCTGTCCACTTCAGTCTTTCTTTTAAAGACCTATTTGCACTCAATAGGCTTAATGTCCTCAATTGATGAAACCAAAGTCCATACTTGGTTTTAATACATGAAGTTCATCTTGAATTTCATTGCTTCTAGCCATTTATCTGAGTCTTTATTACTCATATCCTATTCATAATTCAATAGATTATCATCATTCATGATGCGTACCTCATTGTCATCCTCTATGATGAACCCATACCTTTCAGGTATCTTCGATACTCTTCTAGATTTATGAATAAGGTGGTGTACAGTAGGTTCTTCTACTTTGTTAGGTACCTAACTTTGATCCGTAATATTTTGTGGTTCTTGAACTTCTTCAAAATATATCTTACTCCCACTGATCCCACAAATCTACATTTTTTGGATCTAGTCTGTAGCTTATTATACTTTAGGTACATTTATGTATGCTTAATAGGGATACACAAATAGCCTGAGGTCTGCAACCTGGCTCTGATCCAGGTCAAATGCATGGTCAAGGCTTGGATCAGGTCGGCCCGACCTAGAAAGCCATAAACAGACCACTAATTTTAAGAAAATATCCAGCTTGGTCTGATCTAGCTAAAAGCCCGGCTTAGACCGGTCTGTGACTAGACTTGACAAAGAATAGGTTTGGGTTGGTTTTGGATTATATAAAATAGTTTGGGTTGGTTTTGGAACCAAAACCATATTAACTATATTTAATATGGGTTATGTGGTTTGGATTTAAATGGTTATGAGTCGAATCCAGGTCGGCCTATTTTTCAAATTATAATTTCACTAAAATATTAATTTTTGTTATACTAAAAGAGTCTTATTTTAATTTTTTAGACCCTAGTTTGAAACTAAAAATTTTAATTGATGTGACTAATTTGAGTATTAAAAACATTAATTTTCTAATTATAGATACTTTCAAAAAAAATTTACATTAATAATTATTATGTTAATTAAAATTAATAAAATTATTGAGAATTTTATAACAATAATCAGTAAATATTTTTTTTTTGAGTGTATATATAATCAGTAAATATTTTTTGGGGGGGGCTAGGGGTGAAGGGTGGGGAGTGGGGGTGGGGGTGGGAAGGTGTATACATAATCAATAAATAATATTTTTTGGTGGGGTGGGGGTGGAGGTGTATACATAATCAATAAATATTATTTTTTTGTGTGGGGTGGGTGATGAGGGGGTTTATGCTTACAAATTGGACACTGTTAGGGCATAATTCTTTGTTAACTTTAAGTATTTTTAGTGTTTTGTTACATGTTTGTATGTTTGTGTTGTAAGAAACGGCTTCGAAAGGTCAAAACATGGAAAATGGAGCTTAGTGGCATTTTCGTAATTTATGAAAAAGTACCCCCGCCGGGGCGGGGGTTTCCTAGTGTAAAAAGCCCACCGGGGCGGGCATGTCGGGAAGGAAAAAGAGTTTTCATAATTTGAGTTCGAGGAGAATTGGTTCGAGCTGCTTGTTTCAAGAACTTTAAGGACTCTAAAAGACACATGAAAAGGTATTTAAAAGGAGGAAAATCACAAGAATTAAGAAAGGATTCCATTAGTTTAGATTTAGATTAGATTAGGACAAAACCCTAGTTTTTGTTAGATTTGGATATTGAAGCAACTTGGAGACCATTGAAGATTCAAAGTAGGAGCAAGAAGGGAGCATCAAATCTGCAGACAACAGATTCTATCTTCTTCTCTACTCTTATTTTTGTGTTTTAATGTTTATTCAATTGTGGATTCTTGGATTTAATTCAATAATCATGAACTAAATTCTTGTTTAAGATTACAATGGAGCTTATTGCGTAGTTTGTTTTAATATGCTTCTCTATTAATTATTGTGATTACTCTTGGATTGTCTATTATGATTTGTGATGAATTGCTTAATTGTCTAGCTAACAATTATCGTGATAATCTATATGAACTCGAGAGATGGATTATAAATTTAGATCTGATCATAATAGCATGTGATTGTGTTTTTTGCATGGCGTTGGAATTCATAATTTATGTCTAGGACAGAGATATACATATACATCGTATATAATCTGATAGAGAACTTGTGTTTAAAATCCTCTTTAATTGTAAGTAACATAGAGATATAGTAAATTAGTTAATTAGGATGTTCTTCTTAATTCTATCATATGTGGATTTAAGTTGATTTGAGTATGATGTATTGAGAGATGGTCATATTTACTTGTGTGTTCTTTATTAACAATTCAAAATTTTAAGCATAACTGATTAGAAGTGTAATAATTTAAGTGAAGCAATAAGTGAAGTTGTGATATTAAATCTCCATAATCTGATTTTTAAGTAATGGTAATTAGAATTAGTTTAATTAAATAATTTAATTCATACCTTTAAATTGGTTGTTTAAATAAAATTAGTTTGGTTAAGAGTTAGTATTTGATAATTTGTATTAATAATTCTTCGTGGAAACGATACTCTACTTTCACTTTATTACTTGTTGACCACGTATACTTGTGTGTTGTGCGTAATTAGATTTTACACCAACAGTGGGGGTAGGGGTGGGGTGGGGGGTTGTGGAGGTTTATACATAATCAATAAATATTTTTTGGGGTGAAGAATGGCGGTGGGGGTGGGGTGGAGGTGTATATATAATCAATAAATATTATTTTTTTTGGGTGAGGGTGAGGGTGAAGGTGAGGGTGAGAGTGGGGGTGGGGGTGTGTGTTAGGTTTGTAAAATTCATAAACGCAATTAAATTGCACAAAATAAGCGGAAGCATGGAAAATCAGAGTTTTCAAATTTTACAAACCATATACCCGGATCATCCTTTATGCGCAATTATTAATTAAACGAAAAGATAAAGAACGAGAATTATACCCTTGAAGATTCGAGCTTCCTCAAGTACGAGTTCACCTCCAAATCCTTTCACGTTTAACTTGAATCCACCGGGTTTGGTTCCTTCCTTTGATCAACGTTAGCCACCCAAGTGTTTGGCCTCTAGAGGTGATCCACCAAGGAAGAACAAAAATTCAAGAAGATGGGTGTTTGGCAAAATCCTAGTTTTTCTATCTCTCTTAGAAAAGGAGCGTACTCTCCAACAATTGGAATCACGTCTGTTGTGAAAAAGTCAATAACAACTCTGTCACCCATAATAATACTCCTCTTATTTATAGATGTGGGCAACCCTCCTTAACAATTAAGGAATTGAGTTTTATTTTAATTAATTAAATCCTTTAATTAATTAGGCTCCCAATATCATTAGGAGTAATTAATTAAACTCTTTTAATTAATTAACCTCCTAATCTTATTAGATATATGAGAGTACTTTTATTAATTAATTCACAAACTCCTTTAGGAATTAAATAATAATAATAGTAATAATAATAATAAGACTCCTCTTATTAATTTATATTTAATATTTTTAAAATATTAAATAATAAATATTAAGCTATTTAATTTATTCTATCACCATATATTAAATTAAATATACTTAATTTATTATTACGATTATGTCATTAACTTCTTAAATAATCATTCTTCCTTTTATGGTGTGACCCTATAGGTTCTCCATATTAAACCGGTTGTGAATAAATCAATTAGAACAATTCTAATCTTATTTAATTAAATAAATTAAACAATTAATTTAATTAAATAAATAATATTTATTCTACAATAGGGATAAGCCTCCCTAGCGATTAACTGTGATAACCCGAGAATTTATACGATTCTTAAAATCTAAAATGATTAATTAAAGGTTGAATAATAAGACCTAGACTGAAAATAAGGTATGGATTTAAAAAAATTTATGTGAAAGACTTATATGATTTTGTGTATTGTTATATGTGAGTAATTGCATATGAATAATATGTGTTTATTATTATTTGTTTATTATAAAACAAATAAGAGAAGCTAAGGTAACCTAATTATAAATTAAGAATGAAAAATTTAATAACCTAAGGGTTATGATACGGGAGAATGTTAGTATATAAAATATATACTAATTTTAAGAGATTTATTTTATACATCTCAGTTAATTAATTTTATAACCTAATTATAGCAAGTCTAATTGGGTTAAAAAATTAAATATGCATGATTAAGGAATTAAGTTATAATTAAGGAAATAAAAACCCTAATTAAATAATTAGGGAATGAGAATATTAAAAGTATTGGACCTAATCTATTTTTATGGCCCAAATATTTTTATTGGAAAGCCCAAAAAATTATTTAAGGAAGCCCAAAAGATTAAAGAGGCCCAATTTTTAAAACCAATGAAGAGGGGCACTTTAGATATTTGATATATTAGTTAGTACATCAAAAGGAATCAAAACTTGGTGAAGCTAAGGCCACATGGCCGGTGGGTGTATGGAGAGGAAAAGGAGTGCATGTCATCAATTATAAGCGCGCACCACACACTTTTACAAAATATTTTATCCAATTAAGTAATGTGTCATCATTTTTAAGTAGCCACCTTTCTTAATACTCTTCCATATATTATGTAATGATTACTAAGGAAAGAAAGAGAATTTGTGGGAGCAAAACAAGGCCACTTGGCCGGATTTAAAAGAGAGGAGAAAGGGGAATACTTGTCCTCATTTTAAACCTCATATTTTCCAAAAGGTATCTACCAAATTAGGCTAGGTGTCAAATTCTTGTAGAAGCCACTTTGCCTTCCTAAATACCCACATATTAATGAAAATGATTATTAGGGAAAGAGGGAGAATTAGTGGGATCAAAATGAGGCCACATGGCCGGATAGTTATTGAAGAAAAGAACGCCACATAGGTGATTTTCTTGTGGAGGAAAATAAAGAAGGATAGTAAATATTTCATTCTTTCATCTCTTATGTTTTAACAAAAAGAACTAAGAGAGAGATTAGAGAAGAGAGAGGAGAGAGACGACTGGAGTAGGGAGCAAGGAGAAGAGACTTGGATTTTCTTTCTACTCAAAATCATCTCCTACTTTGGAAGAATAAGGAAGGGTAGCCACAAATTAAAGGTATAAACCCATTTTGTTTATGTAATTTTTGATTATTGTAAATCAAACCTTGAATCTATGTTTCTAAACTCAAAAACTATGAATATACTTGTTTATGAGTGTTTCATGTTTAGATATACCCATATTGGGTGTTAATTTGTTTGGAAATCAAAAGTAAAGAAAAGTGATTGTCTAGTTTATAAACCATAAAATTTCTATGTACTTTAGATTTTCACTGTTTTTGATATACACCTTCTTTTAGAAATCCGTCAAAGCGAGGTCCTAGATATATAAGTTATCTACTAAATTCAAGTGGTAGCACTCAAAAATGTTGAGTACACAATCCGTAGTGACTATTTTACCAAAAATAGTTTTGTGTTTTATAAGGAAAAGAAGACTGTTTTTGGACAGTCAAGGGTAGGGGCAATTTTGTAATTTTTCTGACATTTAAAAATTTTGGAAAAATTTGGGAGAATACTTTGATAAGTTATCTAACGTCTCCAAGTTGAATCACTGAAAAAGGAGTTGTAGATTTCCGTATGAAATATTTTTAACAAAGCACGAAAACTGCAAAATGGCCATTTAGCTACTGCCAAATATTTAAAAGGGATGTTTCAGCCACTTAATTTATGAGAAAAATTCCGACCTTTTGGGACATGAAAATATATGGTATTAAGTACCTCCTGTCCAAAAATGAGCTTATTTTGACTTAAAATGACCAAGTTATGACCATTTCAATTTTGCTAATTTTTCGACAAAAATGGCTATAATCGGAGTTTTATAACTCCGATAGCCACGAAATTTAAACTGGAGGCTCACATTAACACGTATAAGATTGTGTCAAAAGATGGGAATTTCTGGAGTTAAGCACGAGGTAGCTAATTTCTTAAGGAATTAACTAAAAATGATTTTTGAAAAATACCAAAGGAAGTTGGAAAATTATGGAAAAATACTTTTTGTGTATGAAATATATGTATATATGTTTGGTCAAAGGATAGAAAAATAATAAGTTAATTTGGTATTTTCGTGAAAAGGATAATGAATCCAGCTTGCTGGATTGAGAAATTTGATGAATCCAGCTTGCTGGATTGAAAAGAAGCTTACTGAATTGAAGGATTTAGAATCCAGCTTGCTAGATTGAGAGAGTGGTGAATTCAAGCTTGTTGGATTGCAATCTAGTTGCTAGATTTGGAATCCAGTTAGCTGGATTGCGGTTTAGGTTGTTGGATTGGAATCCAGATTGTTGGATTGGCGATTTGGTCGCTGAATTTAAAATCCAGGTTGCTGGATTAATATTTGACTTATTAGAGTGTTAAATCATAATGTATATGATATCGTGATTAAAAATTTATCAAGGGATGATGATAATACTAATCTTGTAAGGTGTTAGATAATTAATTGATAAAGTAATTGTATTATGATACAAAGTATGATATGCTGATTGAAAGACTAATCTTATTAATTATAGGTCTTACAAAAGAAGTTAACTTAAATTACGTAGCAGTAGTCAATGAATCAGGCAAGTTTCTTTAACTCAACTTTGAGTTATATACTTTCAATTATTATGGTTGCTAATTATTGTTGATTAGACCACGTCTGAGAATTTATTGTTGATTATTCACAGTTAGTACATGTTTATTAATTCAAATTGAATTAGTGAATCTGAGAATGTATTTGGAGAATAACTATTATTGGATATTCACATCCGTAGAAGTTACTAGTGATTGCAAATAGTATAGATAATCCATGTCTATTGTTAGATCGTGTTGAGAAATGTCTTAGCTAATTGTTCTGGCTAGACGAACATTTATTAGAACTAAATAGGTTCGAGAAGAGAAGAGAAAAGAATTCAATTATTATTGATAGATCGATGCCAATTGTTTCGGCTAGATCGAAAAAAAGAAAACTTGATAGGTTTGAGAAGAGAAGAGAAGAGAAGTGATTAGATATTGAAATCATTGTATTTCATTGTTAAATCAATTCTGATTCAAAGACTGAGAATAACAACCTTTTATATAAAGGGAACATATTTGGTCGTATATTCGGTCTTTGCGCGCGATTAAGTATTATGCATAATATAGGGTATACTAAAGCTGATCACTTTATATAATTGCAGAGGGGTATGATTTAATCTTTATGGTTATCTGATACACCTGGGTATATCAAAGTCAAATCTTTGATAGTTACTCGAGAAGAGAAGTTCTAGATCCTTTGTGATCACTCAACATAAACTCTGGAAAATATTTCCAACTTGTTATTTGGGTATATCAGAGTAAATCTTTGATAGTTACTCGAGAAGAAAATTTCAAGATCTTGTAAGATCATTCATCATAAACTCTGGAGAGTATTTCTAAATTGTTATTCAATAGAATATCGTAGAAACTTTGAAAGCATTGTATTCTTTTGTTATTGTGTTGCATAGGTTGCGAGAAGTTTGGTTGGAGAAGAAAAAATTGTTCAGCTATTTCAAAGTTCCCCGAACTTTGGTGTCATTCTATCAACATAGATAGTTTGTTGTTCTGATTCTTATACATTCATTGTATATCTTAACTTGCGGGACAAATTTGTTGCTCACCCTTGCTAAATAAAACATTTCAGCTAGGAACGAAGTTGCTGGAGGTGCTGAGAAGAACAAAGGCAAAGGTGCTTTGCTGGAATAGTGTAATGAACATTATTATTATGTTGTATTTGTAAACCCTTTTTTATATCTAAGGGGTATGTTTGTAAAGTCATGGTTAGATAACATGGGACATTGTATTAACTATATATGTTAATGAGATGTGTATTGCTATTCATCAATGAATGGGTAGTTAGATGTTATTTATATGTTGGATCGTGAGCACCAAACTCGTGGGTCAGGTAACCCAGATTTGGGGGTGTCACATTAACGACTTTCCAGATAATATAAATTTCACCATTAATTATAAAAGAACCATTGAGTAAATAGTTACCGTACAATTCAATCCTTCCACCATACAATGTCCCAATTAAATATAAGACATGGAATTACTATTAAGTCTTATTTTATTTAATTATATGTTTTTCGATTCTTAAATGCACAACACCAAATAATGCAAATTAGAAACTCATTTCTAATTTCATTCTGCCTTGGCCAAGGACTACTTGGTTGTCATTTATCGAATCACATAGGACATTTCTCTTCTTTTACTAGAAGCGGTAGATTCTTTATTGGTCATACATTATCTTCATGTACAACTTATTATACCCAAGCATACCCTTTGATATACCCTAAGGGTCTTAAGGAATAAGACAAAGTATAACTCATCATACACAAGATACTATGATGATCTCAAGTCCAAGGATCACTTGTACTACTATCACTATAGTAATTCTTATTGACAGGCAAGTAAAACTCCATTAGGTATTCCTTAGCGAGCCACGTTCAGTGAACTTATTCTCTAATAAGCACCTACATACTTTCTTTAGTGTCTCCACACAAATGATCATGAGATCAATCATCCTCATCAGATGAGCAAGTAACGTATGTACCAATCTTTCTAGATTCACTAATCCCTAATTTAGTAATTCAATGATTGGGAAATATTTTAGTTTTAAGTTTTCTAAGAATTTAGATCTCATTAGAATGATCATCATCATTATTCTAAAAGCATTGCTTAAAACTATGTGTTTATCACATATTATAAAACAGCATCATGTAGATAATTAAAAGCCTTTAATAAATTAATACTTTTTATTAACAAATGAATAAGATTGTTACAAAGTATATGCTTTATCATCAAAGATGATTGGCTTATGTGCATACTACTTTCAATCTCCCACTTGCACTAAAGCTAATCGCCATGGTATCTCATACCCTTCTTCTCTAAGTGACGATTATCTTGCTGTTGGATAAGCTTTAGTTAATGGATATGTAATGTTGTTCTTGAGAGTCCACTATCTCTATAGTAATTTTCCATCTTTTAATGATTCATATAATTAAATGAAAGTGTCACAACACATGTTTAGATCCAAGATGAGACTTAGGATCTATTCCTAGTTCTGTTATGAACTTTTTTCCAAACAATCAACTTGCAGCTTCATTTACAACTATATACTTTGTCTTTATCACAAAACCAGCAACTATTTGCTGTTTGGAACCTTTCCAATTCACTACACCACTGCTCAAGGTAACCCTTTTCCTTAAAGTGGATTTTCTGTCGTCTTGGTCTGTCTGAAAAAACTTGAGTCTGTTAAGCCCTCTAGTTTTAATTTAGACCCACCATAAATTTTAATCACATCCTTAGTACCAGTTAAGTACTTTAAGATATTTTTCACTGTCTTACAGTGATCTTTTCCAAAATATGATCGATCAACATCATGGCTCGTATATTTCATTATATACATGATTATCACTCATGCGATCTCTCTTTTCAGGAGTCTATGGGGACAATTAAGAGAGATACACTCCATGGCTCATCAACATGAGACATCTTTTAGAGTTTGCCATGCTAAACGACTTTAGCATCAAATGAATATACGTTCCTTGGGTTAAGTCGAGCATCCTCTTAAATCTATCTATATAGATTTGTATCCCTAATTACGATACTCTTTCCAAATTATTCATGGAGGAATGTTTAGACAACTTTATCTTTACTGATTGTAGCATTAGTATGTCATTCCTTATCCATAGTATATCAACATATAATATTAGGAATGTCACGTCACTTCCACTGACCCTTTTGTACACACTAGGTTCTATTTGTGATAAAATCAAACTATTTTGATTTGTTTCATCAAAACGAATGTTCCATTTTGAGAAGCTTGCTTCAATCCATTTCTCTGAGTTTCTACAACTCTTACCTCATCGTATGTAACTGGTTCATCATCTTCTATGATGTGTACCTTATCATCATCATCTATTATGAATCCATACCTCCTAGGTATCTTCCGTACTATTCCAGATTTATGATTCGATTGTGGTACAATAGGTCTATCTACAAGTTCCACTTATTTGACTTATAGTATTTTGTGGTTCTTGAACTCGTCAAGATCTATTATCCTCCCACTAGCCCCTTCAATGATAAACATCTTTATCTTAGAAGGCAGCGTATTTCGTAATAAACACCTTTTGCTAAGTAGGATTATAAAACATATACCCTAAATTTACTTTAGGATATCCCACAAATCTGTACTTGTCAAATCTTGTCCCAAGATTATCCTTTGAAACCTTTTAACATAAGTTGGACAACCATGTAAGACCCCGAATTTTATGAAATAAAAGTATTCAATTTTTCTTATAATTACTATTCAGTAAATGGTTAAATTGATAAAAGTTTAAAGTTATGAGTGAAATATGATTTTTTTTCTAAATAAGCAAGCGGTTATAAAATAATCATTGTTGTCGGGGAATATTCGTTTGGTCGTGGAATATTCTTTCTGTCGGGGAATATTCGTACGACGGCGCAGCCACTTGTGGGCCCCATAACAGAATAACTGTCGAGTGAAGAAAATGACAAATTTGAGTTTTTACAAATAACGGCGTAGTTTTTACCGTTAACACTGTTGGAATACCCGGTGGTTAAAATACAGTAATACGCATTATTATACAGTAGCACACGGTATTGCATAGTATTTTTGAAATTATTGATTCTTACGTAAGAAGGCACTACTCAATAATTGTTACAGTAATTACTGTTCAATATTTTATTTTATTGATTCAATAATTGCTACGTTGAAATTTTGTATTATTGTTGTTCAATAATTGTTGCTGCACAGTATTTCCCATTATCAGATCAATAATTCATATTATTTGAATAGTATTATTAGATAGCATTATTGGCAATGTCTAGAAAGTTCTGTCTAAGGAGAGGTTTGGTCATCTAATTGCGCGCCAGTAAGGAGAAATCCTTATTGGAAAGCCCCCTCTTTCCTGGGAACGGCCTAGTTGTCATAAATGTGATTCTGTAATATTATTTGTGAATAATTAATTATTGATTCATATGATAAGAAAATATTTATTTTATGGGGATATAAATGAGGGATATATTTTTGTGGTTAAAAATGAAGGAGTTAATGT
This sequence comes from Panax notoginseng, assembly GCA_016801055.1. NCBI lineage: Eukaryota > Viridiplantae > Streptophyta > Magnoliopsida > Apiales > Araliaceae > Panax > Panax notoginseng. The sequence goes on along the minus strand of CM029016.1, from coordinate 181,534,970 downwards.
TGAGATTTTTATCAGTATTTTTGTCGGAATGGAGGTATTAAAAATCAGGATTTTTGAGATATTTTGCGGGGGTTATAATTTTTAATCCGACCGTTGGATCGTGGTAATTTTTGGATATGTTATACATATATAAGTTGAGTATATGTCCACAAATTTTGAACCGTTAAAAATGAACGTATGATTTATTATGAATTTTACAAGATGACTGGTTCAGAAATTGTTGAATTTTTAGAGTTTATCATTTTGGTGGAAAATTCTAGAATTGGTGGGCCCCACTTGTGGTTGGTGAAGAAATGTGCTGAATTATATTTTAAATGTGGTGGGTGGGAATAGTAGCAGGTAAAGCCATCAGGTTGCAGGTCAAACCTACCAAAATTTTCCTATAAATAGAGGGCTAAGTTAGAATTGAAAATCACACCAGAAACATAAGCTTTCTCTCTTTCTCTCTCTATATTATGAAGCATATTTTGTGAGTTTTTAGATACTTGGTGAGTTGCTATTCATCAGTGCAAGTTTTCTTCAGCATCATATCCGATATCCAGTCAGAAGTACTGCTCTTTTGAGGTAAGGGATTGTAAGGGATAGTAAGGGATTTTAAGGGTTGTTATATTTTCAGTTTCGTAATTTTTCTGACCTTCAAAAATTCTGGAAAAATTTGAAATGATATTTTGATGAGTTTTCTTGATTGTGTCCAAAAATGGTGATTTTTGGATGTATAGATTGAGAGTTATGAATTTTATGAGAAAAGACTATTTTAAAAGTAACAGCTTATAATTCCTTGTGGTTAACTCCAAAATTGATGAAATTTTTATTGGGAGTACATGTATATGATAGGATTATACTCTGTGAATTTCAGAATTTTTAGATAAAAGTATAATTTTTGATAAATGTCTAAATATTCGGCTATTTTGGCCATATGAAAAATAGTAAATGACTTTTAAAAATTCTGAGAAAAATATATGTTCAATATGGGACTATATTATGCTAAATTCCAGAAAAGAAATATTTTTGGAACTGATTTGGTATTTTTCATGAAAATAGTCTAGTTATGAGAAAATGAATTAAATATGTTATGTGAAGTAAGAAAATTGGAAAATAGGATTTTATGGCTTGAGAATCCTATATATGAGGTATATGCAGATTTTTGATGAGGGTTTTGGTTATTGATGATGAAATCTTAAGAGTTGGCATTTTATGATGATTAAATGCATTAATTAGTAAAGTGTAAACAATTTAAATAAATTGTTTATAAGCTTAAGAATATTATTCTTTCAATATCATTATACCGAAATATTGGTATGTATTTTATTGTGGAATTTCTATCTTTTGTGTCGGGGTTACTATTCATGAGTTACTATTCACGATTTACTATTCATGAGTTACGAATATTACTCTTGAGATTAAAACTATATGTTGATCATATTATTTTTATCATCATATATAACATTTTTATAACCCTGATGTTGAAATTCTCTTTCACTGGAGTGTAAAGATGGGTAGATTATTGGTATGATCATGACTAGGGTTCTCTTTGGCCTGTAGTGCAAAGTTGAATTGTGACTGGTATGATCATGACCATTGAATTTACAATTGAATATCTTTAGCTTAAGTGCAAAGGTGAATTGATCAACATGGTTATAATTATTGTTTATATAAATTCTAAAATGATTATATATTTCTTTGAGATATGAATATATTTGGCCTGTAGTGCAAATATGAATTGTTGATGAATATCTTTGGCATGTAGTGCAAAGATGGCCTGTTGATGAATATCTTTGGCCTGCGGTGCAAAGATGAACTGTTGTTGAATATCTTTGGCCCGTAGTGCAAAGATGGTTTGTTAATGAATATCTTTGGCCTGTAGTGCAAAGATGGATTTGTTAGTATGATTATAAACAGGAACTGTGATTTGGTATAACCATGATCTTTGATGTTTCAGGTAAAGACAGGTGATGAAAATATTCTTCGTCCTGGGTGCGAAGAAAAATTTATAGTCACAATTATGATTATGAGTTATTCATATGATTGTGGAAAGGAACTGTTGAGTGATGTTACATGGATAAAATATTGTTGGTGGATTTTTAACATGGAGAAGATAATAGACTTTATAGTCTATTTGACTCTTCTAATGGATTGCATGTTCCGCTGCAACTATGGTTGAAATTTTTTTATCATCTACCATATGTTCTAAATCTCTGATTTATTATTGATGAAGACTATTGATAATTTATTTATCTTTAGTCATGATATTCTTTACTGGGCTAGTTGTGCTCACCCTTTTGCTTCACAATTCCTTTCAGGTAATAAGAGTGTAGCTGGGTCGAGCGGGGGTAACAAGGGAATAGAACGGTGGTCATCATTTAGTAGTTATATTTGGTGAAGAAAATAGGGTGAGGCGAACCCAACGTTGGAAGGGTGTTTTGTCACTATCATACAAGATGTCTAATGACATACAACCTCGTGTCATCATAGGACAGGGGTGTGCTCATCCACTTGCTGAATATATCTACGAGCACTTCCTATATAATCTTGGTGTTTGTTTGAAGTATAATTCACGATTAGAGACAGTGGAGATAATGATAAGTCAAGAGAAGACTCACCATTGGGAAGAATATGATAGTAATCTTCTAGTTTTTCTTTGGGGTCTATTGGGTCAACCAAGGATAATTCTGTGGCCATATGATATCTATCATAATCTAGACGCATGGCCTCCCATGTACGAAGGTTTCCTTAAGCACTTTCCAAAGATTCTAATTTCTAAAACAGTCTTTGACTATACCTTTATGTAAGGTGCCACTGTGAGGTACTGTCCACGGTTGGGACATGAGTCACATTTGGTATATATTTGTATCCAAACTTACAGCATATGTGTTGTTGTATTTTGCACAACAATTGTTATAATAAAGTTGTAGTTATTTTCTGTACCATGTATTTGGCGACTCGGAATAGGTTGGATGGAATGGACCTATTTTGGGGTTGTCACAGTTGGTATCAGAGCTTAGGGATATGATCTCTGGCGGAGATCGGGGAATACAACTAGGAGGGGAGAGATGAGTAAATCCTTCGCTAGTGTGTCCTGCCTAAGCTTATTTGTTGGTCAGTCATAATATTGGAATATTATGTGATATGTTAATTTGTTTAATTAACCCTTGTTTTATGGCAGTATTTGAGAATGACAGCTGAGAATGCTAACAATGGAGTGAATGAGACTGTGGGGATACCTCTAATCACTAACCGTGATAATGTGATGTCAGATGAAGAAGGAATTAGAGTTATCCATGTGGTGAGTGAAGAATTGATAGTTGCACCCGAGATAGTCACAGAGGTAACAGCTGAGACTGAGGAAGAAGAGGAAGAAGAAGTACCTGAGGAGAGTTTATTAGAGGTATTATATGATCAAAATGTAGAATTTCAAAATCGTATTCATGAGTTAGAAGAGCAGGCAGAAGAACGACAGGCGGTCGTGGAACAAAAGGATGCAACAATTCAAGCTTGTGTTACCCGATATGTGATGCTTGAACAGAAGCATTCTTTGGCAGAGTATAAGATGATAAAAATGGAATCTGAGCTGAGAGAAGAAAAAACTGCACGAGTGAGAATAAGTGATGCATGGGCAAAAGCCGCACGACGCGTGGATATTGTGGAAAGAGATGTTCGATCTAAGAAGGCTAAAATAGATGATATGAATTTCTCTTTTTGGAAAGCAATTGGGAGAACCCAACATCGAGTTTTGAATTACCCTCTACATAGCGGTCAACCTGAAGCCGATATGGATCGAAGATTGATGATTCAGATCATGAATGAGGAGTACGAAGAGGCAGTTGAGGGAGGAATATGTCCTATAGAAAGGTATATTCCAACGGTAATGATGACGCCAAATGCTACTCCAGACAAGTCAAAGCCGAGTAGTTCGAGGGATGGCGGTTGTCATGACTTCCCAACAAATGAGGAACCCAAATGAAGTTATCATGGGAGATGAGCAATGGAGAAATCATGATGATCTGAGAGATAGAATCTGAAATAGAAGCAAGGTATTCTCAACTCTTCGAAATACCAGGTACGTAAATTTCGGGGACGAAATTTCATAAGGAGGGGAGATTGTAAGACCCCGAATTTTATGAAATAAAAGTATTCAATTTTTCTTATAATTACTATTCAGTAAATGGTTAAATTGATAAAAGTTTAAAGTTATGAGTGAAATATGATTTTTTTTCAAAATAAGCAAGTGGTTATAAAATAATCATTGTTGTCGGGGAATATTCGTTTGGTCGTGGAATATTCTTTCTGTCGGGGAATATCCGTACGATGGCGCAGCCATTTGTGGGCCCCATAACAGAATAACTGTCGAGTGAAGAAAACGACAAATTTGAGTTTTTACAAATAACGGCGTAGTTTTTACCGTTAACACTGTTGGAATACCCGGTGGTTAAAATACAGTAATACGCGTTATTACACAGTAGCACACGGTATTGCATAGTATTTTTGAAATTATTAATTCTTACGTAAGAAGGCACTACTCAATAATTGTTACAGTAATTACTGTTCAATATTTTATTTTATTGATTCAATAATTGCTACGTTGAAATTTTGTATTATTGTTGTTCAATAATTGTTGCTGCACAGTATTTCCCATTATCAGATCAATAATTCATATTATTTGAATAGTGTTATTAGATAGCATTATTGGCAATGTCTAGAAAGTTCTGTCTAAGGAGAGGTTTGGTCATCTAATTGCGCGCCAGTAAGGAGAAATCCTTATTGGAAAACCCCCTCTTTCCTGGGAACGGCCTAGTTGTCATAAATGTGATTCTGTAATATTATTTGTGAATAATTAATTATTGATTCATATGATAAGAAAATATTTATTTTATGGGGATATAAATGAGGGATATATTTTTGTGGTTAAAAATGAAGGAGTTAATGTTGAGATTTTTATCAGTATTTTTATCGGAATGGAGGTATTAAAAATCAGGGTTTTTGAGATATTTTGCGGGGGTTATAATTTTTAATCCGACCGTTGGATCGTGGTAATTTTTGGATATGTTATACATATATAAGTTGAGTATATGTCCATAAATTTTGAACCGTTAAAAATGAACGTATGATTTATTATGAATTTTACAAGATGACTGGTTCAGAAATTATTGAATTTTTAGAGTTTATCATTTTGGTGGAAAATTCTAGAATTGGTGGGCCCCACTTGTGGTTGGTGAAAAAATGTGCTGAATTATATTTTAAATGTGGTGGGTGAGAATAGTAGCAGGTAAAGCCATCAGGTTGCAGGTCAAACCTACCAAAATTTTGCTATAAATAAAGGGCTAAGTTAGAATTGAAAATCACACCAGAAACATAAGCTTTCTCTCTTTCTCTCTCTATATTATGAAGCATATTTTGTGAGTTTTTAGATACTTGGTGAGTTGCTATTCATCAGTGCAAGTTTTCTTCAGCATCATATCCGATATCCAGTCAGAAGTACTGCTCTTTTGAGGTAACGGATTGTAAGGGATAGTAAGGGATTTTAAGGGTTGTTATATTTTTCAGTTTCGTAATTTTTCTGACCTTCAAAAATTCTGGAAAAATTTGAAACGATATTTTGATGAGTTTTCTTGATTGTGTCTAAAAATGGTGATTTTTGGATGTATAGATTGAGAGTTATGAATTTTATGAGAAAAGACTATTTTAAAAGTAACAGCTTATAATTCCTTGTGGTTAACTCCAAAATTGATGAAATTTTTATTGGGAGTACATGTATATGATAGGAGTATACTCTGTGAATTTCAGAATTTTTAGATAAAAGTATAATTTTTGATAAATGTCTAAATATTCGGCTATTTTGGCCATATGAAAAATAGTAAATGACTTTTAAAAATTCTGAGAAAAATATATGTTCAATATGGGACTATATTCTGCTAAATTCCAGAAAAGAAATATTTTTGGAACGGATTTGGTATTTTTCATGAAAATAGTCTAGTTATGAGAAAATGAATTAAATATGTTATGTGAAGTAAGAAAATTGGAAAATAGGATTTTATGGCTTGAGAATCCTATATATGAGGTATATGCAGATTTTTTATGAGGGTTTTGGTTATTGATGATGAAATCTTAAGAGTTGGCATTTTATGATGATTAAATGCATTAATTAGTAAAGTGTAAACAATTTAAATAAATTGTTTATAAGCTTAAGAATATTATTCTTTCAATATCATTATACCGAAATATTGGTATGTATATTATTGTGGAATTTCTATCTTTTGTGTCGGGGTTACTATTCATGAGTTACTATTCACGATTTACTATTCATGAGTTACGAATATTACTCTTGAGATTAAAACTATATGTTGATCATATTATTTTTATCATCATATATAACATTTTTATAACCCTGATGTTGAAATTCTCTTTCACTGGAGTGTAAAGATGGGTAGATTATTGGTATGATCATGACTAGGGTTCTCTTTGGCCTGTAGTGCAAAGTTGAATTGTGACTGGTATGATCATGACCATTGAATTTATAAGTGAATATCTTTAGCTTAAGTGCAAAGGTGAATTGATCAACATGGTTATAATTATTGTTTATATAAATTCTGAAATGATTATATATTTCTTTGAGATATGAATATATTTGGCCTGTAGTGCAAATATGAATTGTTGATGAATATCTTTGGCATGTAGTGCAAAGATGGCCTGTTGATGAATATCTTTGGCCTGTAGTGCAAAGATGAACTGTTGTTGAATATCTTTGGCCCGTAGTGCAAAGATGGTTTGTTGATGAATATCTTTGGCCTGTAGTGCAAAGATGGATTTGTTAGTATGATTATAAACAGGAACTGTGATTTGGTATAACCATGATCTTTGATGTTTCAGGTAAAGACAGGTGATGAAAATATTCTTCGTCCTGGGTGCGAAGAAAAATTTATAGTCACAATTATGATTATGAGTTATTCATATGATTGTGGAAAGGAACTGTTGAGTGATGTTACATGGATAAAATATTATTGGTGGATTTTTAACATGGAGAAGATAATAGACTTTATAGTCTATTTGACTCTTCTAATGGATTGCATGTTCCGCTGCAACTATGGTTGAAATTTTTTTATCATCTACCATATGTTCTAAATCTCTGATTTATTATTGATGAAGACTATTGATAATTTATTTATCTTTAGTCATGATATTCTTTACTGGGCTAGTTGTGCTCACCCTTTTGCTTCACAATTCCTTTCAGGTAATAAGAGTGTAGCTGGGTCGAGCGGGGGTAACAAGGGAATAGAACGGTGGTCATCATTTAGTAGTTATATTTGGTGAAGAAAATAGGGTGAGGCGAACCCAACGTTGGAAGGGTGTTTTGTCACTATCATACAAGATGTCTAATGACATACAACCTCGTGTCATCGTAGGACAGGGTTGTGCTCATCCACTTGCTGAATATATCTACGAGCACTTCCTATATAATCTTGGTGTTTGTTTGAAGTATAATTCACGATTAGAGACAGTGGAGATAATGATAAGTCAAGAGAAGACTCGCCATTGGGAAGAATATGATAGTAATCTTCTAGTTTTTCTTTGGGGTCTATTGGGTCAACCAAGGATAATTCTGTGGCCATATGATACCTATCATAATCTAGACGCATGGCCTCCCATGTACGAAGGTTTCCTTAAGCACTTTCTAAAGATTTTAATTTCTAAAACAGTCTTTGACTATACCTTTATGTAAGGTGCCACTGTGAGGTACTGTCCACGGTTGGGACATGAGTCACATTTGATATATATTTGTATCCAAACTCACAGCATATGTGTTGTTGTATTTTGCACAACAATTGTTGTAATAAAGTTGTAGTTATTTTCTGTACCATGTATTTGGCGACTCGGAATAGGTTGGATGGAATGGACCTATTTTGGGGTCGTCACAAACCTCTTATCTTAACTTACTTAAGATTAAGAATCCTCCCTGTCCATAACTTTTATCGAGTCTTGGTGCCAGATTTTGAGGTTACCTTTTCGTAGATATGCAGCCATTTCTAGGACATGACCCTAGAAGGATACTAGAATGTCGGTAAAATTATTATGGACCGCACAATGTCCAACAAGGTACGATTTTTTCTTTTAGATACATCAATCAATTATTGCATATCAGGAGGCGTCCATTGTGAGAAAACCATTTGAGATGATCTAGAAACTTATTGCACAAGTATTTATTCCTTGATCTAATCAAAGAATCTTAATAATTTGCCAATTTATTTTACTTCTAAATTCTTTGAACCTTTCAAATAATTCACACTAGTATTTCAGCAAATACACACATTCAACTCTTTGAATGATCATCTCCTTTTCTTATACTAATTTGTTCAATATGCAAAATTATTTTCACGTAAGTCAAGTATACAAAATCCATTAAGTGATATTCCAGTTCTAAACAAAATATTATTATTATAAATAGAACAATAATTGTTCTTAAATATAATACCAAAGATTTTATTGTCCAACAATAAAATAGAAATAATGTTTCTAACGAGAACTGGAATACAATAACAACTTATTGACTTAATAGATTTGCCCGTAGGCAATGCTAAACTATAAGTTTCTATGGCTAATGTAGCAACTCTTGCTTCATTTTCCACACATAGGATTACTTATCTTTGTTTAGCTTTCTACTTCTGCTTGGTCCATTTATAAATCTATATTTATGATAACCAAAGCCGATATCCAATACCCAAGTAGAACATTTACTTAAAGAAAAAATTATTTCAATCATGAATAAATTTGTATTTATAACCAAAACTTCACTAAGCTTCTTTGGTTAGCCTCTGCAAGATGTTTCTCGCAGTTTCTTTCTAGTGTCTAGGCTTATTGCAGTGGAAGCAAACTCATTTGCTATCCATATCAGTTTTGTTCTTATTATCCTTTGTTTTTGCCTTTCTATTTACCTTCTTTGAATCGTTCCTCTTTTCAGAAGATTCTTTCGCCCCTACCAGTAAGACATGGTCTTTCTTGGTTGGAAAGTGACTCTCAAAATTTTTTAACATGTTAAGCAAATCAGCGAGGCTGATATCTAGCCTGTTTATATGAAAAATTTACAACAATTGTGAAAGGAGTCCGAGAGTGAGTGCAAGATCAAATCTTGGCTCAACTCTCCATCCATGACAAAACCCGTTGTCCTAATTGATCAATCAAATTGATTATTTTAAGAACTTTTATTTGTATTATAGTGGTATTGTCATTCTAGATCAGAAGAGCTCCTTAGATATCTAATATCTATCAGTCCTACTTTCCTCACCATCAACTACTTGATGTGTAGGAATATAGTAGGAGCATATATCCATAGTTTCATGCTGACGCTGAAGCACGTTACTCATGGATGCGAGAATGATATATTGAGCCAACTGTGCATCATCTTGCTACTTTCTAAAAGTAGCAATCTCATCCTCAGAGGCATTGTCTACAACCATTGTAGGGATAGGCGTACTAAGGACATAAGAAAGCTTTTCAGCCATGAGAACTATTCTCAAATTCCTTAACCAATCCGTTTAATACAGCTCGATTAAATAACATCTAATATGCTACGCAGTGATAGTAATTTTAGACATTGTAAAACTTTGTAAATGAATTTGTAATTAACAACATTTTAGCATACATTCTTTTATTAATTATCAAAATAATTTAGGTCTTGTTTTAAATTGGTATCTCCTACTATTTTCTTCAAATTATATTACCCTCAATATATAGTTCGACAATATCTATTTAAAGATATGCTAGTGAGAATAAGGATCCCATTTCAAATGTATATAGCCTTGTGTGTGCACAATAAACTATATATAAATAAATAGGTAGACAACTCTTGTCAATTACATCAACTATGCAACTCCTTGTATTTTGCCTCTTAGATCATAATTGTCAAGTGTGTGCACATCCGAACTAAAATGATCTAAGTTAAGTCAGACCCAGCATTTCCATATAAGTGAAGAGAAAACTACAGCCCTTGTGTGTGCACAATAAAGTAGTAATGTTCAATTCCTTATAAACATCATATATAATAAAAATAACATCTTAAATATTTAATACTTGCCTTGTGTGTGCACAACAAACTCATATTAAATATTCAATACTCTATTGTTTCTATCATGCTAGAAGGCGATGTTCGATATTCCAAATATCTTTGAACGTTACAACTTAATATAAAATATTTGAGGAGTTTTTTATTAATTTGTCTCATCTTGTTTAGCACACATGCACATATATATATAAAATACGCGTCATATTAATTAACATGCGAAGCATGTTTGCATAATATATAATATATATAGTATAAGCATGCACATATAGAATACTATATTCTACCTGGATTGATTATGGACTTTTATTCTAGTTTGGTTCACTAGAGCCACCAAGTGAACCAAAAGGTCAAATCCTAGGGGTGCAATAATTAATAATTAAATATAACTATTATATTTAAACCCAAGCTCCATTACAAACGGGCCTTCACACGCTCCTTGCTTCTTGATCTCCAATTCTTCAAAATTAATTCTAATTATTCCTATTACAAAACTATTTAAAATAAATAGAAACCTTGATCAGCAGTCAAGGGGAAGTACATAGGAGGGAGTTAGAATTTACATTAAGAAAAAATTAGAGAAGACGAGGTACGCAGACTCCATTTAATAAAACTCATACATCCATGCATCCAACTAAAATAAAATTCGATCACATTGGTCAATAGTCCATAATCAATCTCATTTATTATTATACACATCACCATATGCATCAATAAATAGCATTCATCTCATGAATAATAAATATTAAATATATATATTGATATCATTCAATGGGTAAATTTAGTTAGCATAGAATCTAATTTTGAATCAAAATAAACTCCTTTATTTTAATCCAAATTTAAATCAAAATAAACCTCTTTTATTTTAATTTATCCTATTTTGAATAAAATAAACTATTTTATTTTAATCAAAATCTTTAATCAAAACAAACTCATTTATTTTAATTAATTATAGAATCCAATTCCAAGTTAAAAAAAATCATTTATTAAAAGAAACACGGATTCTCTTTCCTATTCACAAATAAACTCCTTTATTTTGAATAATATGAAATTTTATTTCATATCTAAATAAACTCATTTATTTAAGGAAACATAGAATCCAATTTCAATTCCAATTAGTTATCATGGAATCCAATTCCAACTCTAATTAGTTAGCATGAAATTCCAATTTTAAAATTAAAATAAACTTTTATTTTAATTATAAAATAATTAAGAATAGATATGTAGTGTATATATATATATATATATATATATATATATATATATATATATATATAACCAAGTATTGAGAAGAATACTCTACATTCAGGATAACATATTATGAATCTCCAAGGTGATTCACATGAATCAGATTACAATCCAGGAGTACTATATATATTATACATGATATAACCGTACGGTGCAGGAATTAAAAAAAAATGCTCCTGCACGTTAAACTTGAATCCTTGTTAATATATTATGGAAATCATATATCATGATTACGGAAATCATATAAGTTACAGAATTCACGGAATCACGAAAACTGGTTACGTGAATTGACGACTTTTCAATTTTTTTTATTTTAAATTTTATACAATAAAATCATGCCCAATTAAATTGTTCTAAACACATATCAATATCATATCAAATAAAACAATTAATAATTCGCATAAAGGTTTGGCTCTAATACCACTGTTAGGTTTGTAATATTCATAAACGCAATTAAATTGCACAAAATAAGCGGAAGCATGGAAAATCAGAGTTGTAAAATTTTACAAACCATATACCCAGATCATCCTTTATGCGCAATTATTAATTAAATAAAAATATAAAGAACGAGAATCATATCCTTAAAGATTCGAGCTTCCTCAGGTACGAGTTCACCTCCAAATCCTTTCGTGTTTAACTTGAATCCACCGGGTTTGGTTCCTTCCTTAGATCAACGTTAACCACCCAAGTGTTTGGCTTCTAGAGGTGATCCACCATGGAAGAACAAAAATTCAAGAAGATGGGTGTTTCGTAAAACTCTAGTTTTTCTATCTCTCATAAAAAAGGAGCGTACTCTCCAACAATTGAAATCATGTCTGCTGTGAAAAAGTCAACAACAACTCTGTCACCCATAATAAGACTCCTCTTATTTATAAATGTGGGCAACCCTCCTTAACAATTAAGGAATTGAGTTTTATTTTAATTAATTAAATCCTTTAATTAATTAGGCTCCCAATCTCATTAGGAGTAATTAATTAAACTCTTTTAATTAATTAGCCTCCTAATCTTATTAGGATATATGAGAGTACTTTTATTAATTAATTTTCAAACTCCTTTAGGAATTAAATAATAATAATAGTAATAATAATAAGACTCCTCTTATTAATTTATATTTAATATTTCCAAAATATTAAATAATAAATATTAAGCTATTTAATTTATTCTATCATCATATATTAAATTAAATATACTTAACTTATTATTATGATTATGTCATTAACTTCTTAAATAATCATTCTTCCTTTTATGGTGTGACCCTTTATGTTCTTCATATTAAACCGGTTGTGAATAAATCAATTAGAACAATTCTAATCTTATTTAAATAAATAAATTAAACAATTAATTTATTTAAATAAATAATATTTATTCTACAATAGGGATAAGCCTCCCTAGCGATTAACGACTTTTCAGATAATATAGATTTCAACTATAATCATAAAAGAACCTTTGAGTAAATAGTTACCGTACAATTCAATCCTTCCACCATACAATGTCCCAATTAAATATAAGACATTGAATTACTGTCAAGTCTTATTTTATTTAATTATATGTTTTTTGATTCTTAAATGCACAACACCAAATATTGTAAATTAGAAACTCCTTTCTAATTTTATTCTGCCTTGGCCAAGGACTACACGGCTGTCATTTATAGAATTACATAGGACATTTCTCTTCTTTTACTAGAAGCGGTAGATTTTTTATTGATCATACATTATCTCAATGTACAACTTATGTAGGGAATGAAATAGATGAGGGAACGGAATAAGGAAGGGAATAGAATGATTTTTTAATATTCCATGTACATGTTTGGTTGATGTTATGAATATATCTAAGAATAAAATAAATAATTAGAAAGTGACCTAAATACCCCCAAATGTTCAATTTTAACTTAAATTCAATTTATATTAAAAATTTAACACATATTTTCTCTAGATTTTTTTAGTTATATTCTTCTTCTTTTTTACTATACTTTTTCATAGAATTTTTTTTATAATTATTTTTTCTCACTTGTAAGTTGTGACGCCCCCAAAATAAGTATACATCACCCATTCTGAGTCGTCAAATACATGGTACAGAAACAAATACAACTTTATTAAAACACTTATCGCGCAAAATACGACAACACAATACTGTGAGTTTAAATACAAATATTGTCTTCTAAACAATATTCACACTCAAATAATTCCTCATTATAATTATTGAAACACTATTTTATAGAATAGTGAGGACTGCTAACACAACTGACTAGAAACATCACTCCGCACCCCGACTAGTTCCTGCTATATTCTCGCCTCCTGAGAAAAATGGAACAAAAAGGAAAAGGGTGAGCTCCACTACCCTAGTAAAAAATATTATGACTAAGATAATATACAACAACTTATCATTAGTCTTCAATAGGGAAAAAATCTAATAAAATATAATAGACAACAAGTTTTAGATCAACAACAGCAGCGGAAATAGCAAACCATTAGAAGAGTTAAATAGAGAATGAATTCTACTATCTTCTAAGATTTAAAAGCCCATCAACGATATTTTATCCCTGTAACATCAATCAATATACATCTTGAATCAAATATTCATCTTTGCACTACAGGCCAAAGATATTCATTTGTATCACCAGTCGGTCATGTTCATCTCAACACCTGTTCATCTTTGCACTACGGGCCAAAGATATTCATCAGTTAATCATTCATCTTTGCACTACAGACCAAAGATCTTCAGTAATATCATCATTTAGGACTGAGGATGATGAAAAATATTTTAAAGAAAACGAATTCAGTGAGACAAAAGGACAAATATTAGAAATTCGTATTACAGTTTATTCGAGTACAATAATACTCCATAACAACCAATTTTGAAGTAGAATTCAAAAATAAAGATCAAAATATGGATACATTCAAAGATAGTAACCATAATAGATATCTTGGACAAAAAGGAAAATTTTCATATTTCGGTGAATAGTGCCGTATTCGTGAATAGTGCCGTATACATGAATAGTGTCGTATATGTAAATAGTAACCCCGACATAAAAAGTTCTAAATTTGACAAAAGTTCAAACCAATATTTCGGCATAATGATATTGAAGAAAATAATAACATTTAAGAAGAAAATAACATCCCTTACCTCAAGATAACAGTACTTCTGTTCAGAATATCGGTATAAGGCTGAAGGAAACTTACACTGATATATAAAAACTCACAAAGTATCTAAATACTCACAAAATACTCTCGATAATATAGAGAGAGAAAGAGAGAAAACTTATGTTTCTGGTGTGATTTTGAATTCTAACTTAGCCCTCTATTTATAGGAAAATATTAGCACGTCGAAGCAGACTTGACCTGCTACCTGAAGGCATTATCTACTACTATTTTCACTCACCACATTTTAAATAAAATTCAGCACATTTCTTCACCAACCACAAGTGGGGCCCACTCAATTCTAAAATTTTCTACCAAAATTATTTATAAACCTAATTTCCGAATCAGTCACCTCTTAAAATTCATAACAAATTATACGTTCATTTTTAATGGTTTAAAATTTGTGGACATATAATCAACTTATATAGGTATCACATACCCAAAAATCACAACAATCCAATGGTCAGATTAAAAATTATAACTCACGCAATATATCTCAAGAACAGTGATTTAATTTTTAATACCTCCATTCCGACAAAAACACCTCAACATTAATTCCTTCACATAAAATAAATATATCCATCAATTATATCTACATAAAATAAATATTTCCTTATCATATAAATAAATAATTAATTATTCACAAATAATATTACAGAATCACAATTATGACAATCAGGCCGTTCCCAGGAAAGAGGGGGCTTTCCAATAAGGATTTCTCCTTACTGGCGTGCAATTAGATGACCAAACCTCTCCTTAGACAGAACTTTCTAGACATTGCCAATAATGCTATCAAATAATATTATTCAAATAATATAAATTATTAATCTGATAATGGAAAATATTGTACAGCAACAATTATTGAAACAACAATAATATAAAATATCAACGCAACAATTATTGAATCAATAAAATAAAATATTGAACAGTAACTACTGTAACAATTATTGAATAGTGCCTTCTTACGTAAGGATCAATAATTCAAAAATACTGTGCAAAATCGTGTGCTACTGTGCAACCACGCGTATTACTGTATTTTAACCACCAGGTATTCCAACAGTGTTAACGGTAACAACTACACCGTTATTTATAAAAACTTAATTTTTATCATTTTTTTCATCCGATCGTTTTCTGTTATGGGGCCCACAAATGGCTGCGCCGTCGTATGAATATTCCCTGACAGCAAGAATATTTCACGACCAAATGAATATTCCCCAACAAAATGAACATTTTATAACCACTTGCTTATTTTACAAAATTTGCACATTTCACCCATAACCAAAGCATTATATCAAATTAACACCTTATTATTCATAATAATATTTAGAGAAAATTTGATTTTATTCATTAATAAGTTGGGGTCTTACAACCTCCCCTCCTTATAAAATTTCGTCCTCGAAATTGACGTGTGTACCTGGTGTTTTGAAAAGGTGAGGATACCCCGCTTTTATTTTTGATTCCAACTTGCAGGTCATTTCTTCAATAGCATGGTTTCTCCACAAAATCTTAACTTGTGGTATAACCTTCGTGCGTTGAACATGCTCTTTCCTATCTAAGATCTTAACAGATACCTCCTTGTACGTTAAATCTTCGGCTATCTCGTCTAGTTCTAACTCAATTATGTGGTTCGGGTCTTTCACATATTTACGAAGCACAGATACGTGAAAAATATTATGAACACGAGACATGTTTGGAGGTAATACGAGTCGATATGCCACATTTCCTATTCAATCAAGAATTTCAAATGGACCAACAAATCGTGGATTGAGCTTTCCTCTCTTCCCAAATCTTATAACTCCTTTCCATGGTGCAACACGTAACAATACATGATCCCCAATACTAAATTCTACATCCTTTCGATGAAGATTCGTAAAACTCTTTTGACGATCATGTGTCGTTTGTATACGTTGTTGAATCGTTTGGATCTTCTCTGTAGTTATGCGTACCAATTCTGGTCCCAACATCGTTGCTTCACCCACCTCGTCCCAGCATACTGGAGAATGACACTTTCATCCATACAAGGCTTCAAATGGAGCCATACTTATACTTGCCTGATAACTGTTGTTGTAGGAGAATTCCACCAGTGGAAAGTACTATTCCCAACTTCCTTTGAAATCTAGAACACAGAGTCTTAATAGATCTTTAAGGGTTTGAATAGTCCTCTCTGATTGCCCGTCCGTTTAAGGATGGTATGCTGAACTGAATCGTAAATCTGTGCTCATAGCTTTCTGCAAGCTAACCCAAAATCGTGAAGTGAATCTTGGGTCACGATCCAAAACTATGGATACTGGCATGCCATGCAATCTCATAATCTCATTCACGTACATACTAGCAAGACGTTCAAGGGAATAAGTCTCACGTATAGGTAAGAAATGAGCAGACTTGGTTAATATGTTAACAATGACCCAAATAGCATCTATGCCTAGAGAAACCTTGGGAAGACCTGTAACAAAATCCATAGTAATGTGTTCCCACTTTCATTTCGGAATCTCAAGTGGTTGCAATGGACCCTTTGTACTTGATGCTCCACTTTTACACGTTGACAAGTTAAACACCTCGAGATAAACTCTGCGATCTCTCTTTTCATATTACTCCACCAAAATGTATGTCGAAGATCATGATACATTTTGGTACTCCCAAGATGGATTGCAAACGGTGTGTTGTGTGCCTCCATCATGATTCTATGCTTCAAGTTAGAATCGTTAGGAACATAAAGTCTAGTGTTGACTCGAAGTATTCCTTCTTCATCGATTCTTGCTTCTGGAATAGCACCTTCTTGCACTTTCTTCTTCATACGCATCAGCTCCATGTTCGTAGCTTGAGCAGCTTTAACTTTAGGGATTAAAGTCGGTTCTACTCGTATATTTAATATCATCATGTGGGTACTTAGAGCCTTCATCTCTATCTCCATCCTTTGCAAATCATACAAAATGGGCCTTTGTATTAACAACATTGCACTCGTACCCGTATATGATCTTTTACTCAATGCGTCAGCTACTACGTTCGCTTTTTCAAGATGATATTGGATGGTATGATCGTAATCTTTCAACAGCTCAAGCCAACGTCGTTTCCGCATGTTGAGTTCCTTTTGAGTGAAGAAATATTTGAGGCTTTTATGATCCATATAGATCTCCACTTTTTCCCCATACAAGTAGTGTCTCCAAATCTTCAACGCAAAAATGACTGCTGCCAACTCTAAATCATGAGTAGGATAATTCCTCTCATATTTTTTGAGTTGTCGTGAGGCATAGTCTATAACTTTCCCATGTTGCATGAGAACACATCCTAACCCTTTGCCTGAAGCATCGTTGTAGATAACAAATCCATCCAAACCATATGGTATTGTCAGAACAGGTGCCGAAATGAGTCTCCTCTTGAGTTCTTAAAAACTCTTCTCACAATCCTCGCTCCAACTGAATTTTGTATCCTTCTGAGTCAGCTGAGTTAACGGAGTAGTGATTCTAGAAAATCCTTCCACGAATCTCCGATAATAACCAGTTAAGCCTAGAAAGCTACGTACTTCGGTCACCGACTTCGGTTACTCCCAACTTTGTATGGCTTCAATCTTCGCCGGGTCGATAGATACTCCATATTTTGACACCACGTGCCCAAGGAATGCTACTTCCTCAAGCCAGAACTCGCATTTCTTCAGTTTGCATATAGCTTGTTTTCACGGAACCTTTGCAGTACTAGTCATGATCTTCACGGCTTTTGGAATAGATGAGGATGTCATCAATAAAGACAACAACGAACTGATCCAAATATTCTTTAAACACACGGTTCATCATATCCATGAAAGCAGCAGGAGCATTAGTCAATCCAAACGACATGACTAAGAATTCATAATGCCCGTACCGAGTTCTGAAAGCAGTCTTTGGAATATCCTCAGATTTAATCTTCAGCTGATGATATCCAGAACGAAGATTGATCTTTGAAAAGAATTGTGCTCCTTACAACTGGTCGAACAGGTCATCAATACGAGGTAGCGAATAATTATTCTGGATGGTGACATGGTTCAATTCTCGATAGTCAATACAAAGTCGCATACTCCTGTCTTTCTTCTTTACGAATAAAACAGGAGCACCCCAATCAATTTTGGCATGATGAGTAGTCAACCAATCAATTCCTAAAATCACATCAAAAGCAAGTATCTTTAAAGAGATAAAGTCAACAGGTAACGTGATTGTGCCAACTTGTATTAAGCAAGATTCATAAACTGTAGATGTAATAAAAGTTTCTCCTAACGGAGTCTCCACAGATAGGTCAAAGTCTAATTTCTCCGGAGTCAAGTTTAAACGTTGAGCACAAGCAGGAGAGATAAAAGAATGGGTAGAACTGGAATCTAGTAAAATATAAACTTCACAAGAATTCAAGATTAGCTTACCCGTGATCACCTCGTTCGGGTTTCTCACGTTTTGGCCAGTCACGACAAATGCTCTTCCAGGAACCGTTGATTTTGACTTATCCGGGACAGCTTTTGGAGTCACCATCCCCGCTGAACTTGGTTTTGCTATAGAACACTCTCGAGCTATATGACCCTCCTTTTCACAGTTATAAAATACCTTGGATTGTTATAGGCAGTTTGGGCTGATATGTCCCTCTTTCCCGCATTTGTAACAAACGACCGGTGCTCGTTCTCCTCCCCTAGAAACAGTTGATGTTTGTGCTAATGTTTTCACGTTATCATTGTTGTACCGCCTCTTCTTGAAATCTCCTCCCGACTCACTCCTTCTATTATCACGGCCACGATTTCCACCAGAGTGGTTACCGCTTTTGTCCGAATGTTTTCCTCCCTACTGGTTTTCATTGGTCCGATGACCGCTGCCACCGGTATTACCTTGGTTGTGTTTCCTCGGTTGAATATACTCATTATCTCGCTCTAATAATTGAGCCATATTTACAACATCTAAATATAAAAAAATTTTATGAGAGATAAGATATTGCCGAATCTCGGGTTTTAAACCTCTCAGAAACATCCTTGTCATTCGTTCCTTATTCTCGACCTAATGAGGTGCAAACCTGGATAACTCTGCAAACTTCACCTCGTACTGGGACACAATCATGTTATTTTGTTCCAGTCTAATAAACTCTACCTCCTTCATATGACGAATACTTTCAGGAAAGTACTTGTCATTAAACAGTTTCTGAAACGTTTCCCAGGACATGTTGAGTGCGTCAGGCTGGGTACGCTTCACAGACTCCCACCAGTAGTCTGCCTCACCGTGGAATATAAAGGTGGCGAATGGAACCTTCTGTTCCTTCGTACATCCCAAGACATTGAATATCTTAGTAATTTGCTTGACCCACGTTTCCGCCTTGATCGGATCCGGCTTTCCCTGAAAGTCTGGTGGTCCCAACTCATTGAACTGCTTGGCCTTGACAAACCGCGCGTTGTTATCATTTTCACCCGTGTTCTGCACACGAGTCTCCCTCGTCTGATTTTGCATGAACTGCAAAAAGCTCCTAAATATTCCATCATTCATCATTTGTTCGGTGGTATTATTTACAGGAGGAATATTGCCTTCCTGTTGCACGTTTCCCTGGGTGGTGATTAAAGGTATCTCCACGGTCTCATTCACTCCATTGTTAACGTTCTCTACTGCCATTCCCAAATATTGCCATAAAACAAGGGTTAAATGACATGTCACATATTATCCCTATACTCTTACCGACCAAATAATTGCCAAATAAACTTATTCAGGTCATACTAGCAAAGGAATTTCCCAACTCTCCCCTCCTCGTTCTTGTCTCACATCTCAGCCATGGATCATATCTCTAAGCTTTGATACCAACTGTGACGCCCCCAAAATAGGTATACATCACCCATTCTGAGTCGTCAAATACATGGTACAGAAACAAATACAACTTTATTAAAACACTTGTCGCGCAAAATACGACAACACAATACTGTGAGTTTAAAAACAAATATTGTCTTCTAGACAATATTCATACTCAAATAAGTCCTCATTACAATTATTGAAACAATATTTTATAAAATTGTGAGGACTGCTAACACAACTGACTAGAAACATCACTCCACACCCCGACTAGTTCCTGCTATATTCTCACCTCATGAGAAAAATGGAACAAAAAAAAAAGGGTGAGCTCACCTAACCCAGTAAAGAATATTATGACTAAGATAATATACAACAACTTATCATTAGTCTTCAACAGGGAAAAAATCTGATAAAATATAATAGACAACAAGTTTTAAATCAACAACTGCAGCGAAAATAGCAAACCATTAGAAGGGTCAAGTAGAGAATGAATTCTACTATCTTCTAAGATTTAAAAGCCCATCAACGATATTTTATCCCTGTAACATCAATCAATATACATCTTGAATCAAATATTCATCTTTGTACTACAGGCCAAAGATATTCATTTGTATCACCAGTCGGTCATGTTCATCTCAACACCTGTTCATCTTTGCACTACGGGCCAAAGATATTCATCAGTTAATCATTCATCTTTGCACTACAGGCCAAAGATCTTCAGTAATATCATCATTTAGGACTGAAGATGATAAAAAATATTTTAAAGAAAACGAACCCAGTGAGACAGAAGGACAAATATTAGAGATTCGTATTACAGTTTATCCAAGTGCAATAATACTCCATAACAACCAATTGTGAAGTAGAATTCAAAAATAAAGATCAAAACACGGATACAATCAAAGATAGTAACCATAATAGACATCTTGAACAAAAAGAAAAAATTTTATTTTTCGATGAATAGTGTCGTATTCGTGAATAGTGCCGTATACGTGAATAGTAACTCCGACACAAAAAGTTTTAAATTTGATAAAAAGTTCAAACCAATATTTTGGCACAATGATATTGAAAAAAATAATATTATTTAAGAAGAAAATAACATCACTTACCTCAAGATAACAGTACTTCTGTTCGAAATATCGGTATAAGGCTGAATGAAACTTGTACTAATAAATAAAAACTCACAAAGTATCGAAATACTCACGAAATACGCTCGATAATATAGAGAGAGAAAGAGAGAAAACTTATAAATTCTGGTGCGATTTTCAATTCTAACTTAGTCCTCTATTTATAGGAAAATATTAGCACGCCGAAGCAGACTTGACCTGCAACCTGATGGCTTTACCTTCTACTATTCCCACCCACCACATTTGAATAAAAATTCCAGCACATTTCTCACCAAGTGGGGCCTACTCAATTCTAGAATTTTTCACCAAAATCATTTATAAACCTAATTTCCAAATCAGTCACCTCTAAAATTGAAAACAAATTATACGTTCATTTTTAATGGTTCAAAATTTATGGACATATACTTAACTTATATATGTATAACATATCCAAAAATCACAACGATCCAACGGTCAGATTAAAAATTATAACTCACGCAATATATCTCGAGAACAGTGATTTAATTTTTAGTACCTCCATTCCGACAAAAATACCTCAACATTAATTCCTTCACATAAAATAAATATATCCATTAATTATATCTACATAAAATAAATATTTCCTTATCATATAAATTAATAATTAATTATTCACAAATAATATTACAGAATCACAATTATGACAACCAGGCCGTTCCCAGGAAAGAGGGGGCTTTCCAATAAGGATTTCTCCTTACTGGCGCGCAATTAGATGACCAAACCTCTCCTTAGACAGAATTTTCTAGACATTGCTAATAATGCTATCTAATAATATTATTCAAATAATATAAATTATTAATATGATAATAAAAAATACTGTGCAGCAACAATTATTGAAACAACAATAATATAAAATATCAACGTAGCAATTATTGAATCAATAAAATAAAATATTAAACAGTAAATACTGTAACAATTATTGAATAGTGCCTTCTTACGTAAGGATCAATAATTCAAAAATATTGTGCAAAACCGTGTGCTACTGTGCAACCACGCGTATTACTGTATTTTAACCACCAGGTATTCCAACAGTGTTAACGGTAATAACTACACCGTTATTTATAAAAACACAATTTTTGTCATTTTTTTCATCTGATCGTTTTCTGTTATGGGGCCCACAAATGGCTGCGCCGTCATACGAATATTCCCCGACAGCAAGAATATTCCACGACCAAATGAATATTTTCCGACAAAATGAATATTTTATAACCACTTGCTTATTTTTTAAAATTTACACATTTCACCCATAACCAAAGAATTATATCAAATTAACACCTTATTATTCACAATAATATTTAGAGAAAATTTGATTTTATTCATTAATAAGTTGGGGTCTTACAACCTCCCCTCCTTATGAAATTTCGTCCTCGAAATTGACGTACGTACCTGGTGTTTCGAAAAGGTGAGGATACCTAGCTTTCATTTTTGATTCCAACTTCCAGGTCATTTCTTCAATAGCATGGTTTCTCCACAAAATATTAACTTGTGGTATAACCTTCGTGCGTAGAACATGCTCTTTCCTATCTAAGATCTTAACAGGTACCTCCTCGTACGTTAAATCTTCGGCTATCTCGTCTAGTTCTAACTCAATTATGTGGTTCGAGTCTTTCACATATTTACGAAGCACAGATACGTGAAAAACATTATGAACACGAGACATGCTTGGAGGTAATGCGAGTCGATATGCCACATTTCCTATTCGATCAAGAATTTCAAATGGACCAACAAATCGTGGATTGAGCTTTCCTCTTTTCCCAAATTTTATAACTCCTTTCCATGGTGCAACACGTAACAATACATGATCCCCAATACTAAATTCTACATCCTTTCGATGAAGATCCGCAAAACTCTTTCGACGATCATGTGCCGTTTGTATACGTTGTTGAATCGTTTGGATCTTCTCTATAGTTATGCGTACCAATTCTGGTCCCAACAACGTTACTTCACCCACCTCGTCTCAGCATACTGGAGAACGATACTTTCGTCTATACAAGGCTTCAAATGGATCCATACTTACACTTGCCTGATAACTGTTGTTATAGGAGAATTCCACCAGTGGCAAGTACTTATCCCAACATCCTTTAAAATCTAGAACACATAGTCTTAATAGATCTTCAAGGGTTTGAATAGTCCTCTCTGATTACCCGTCCGTTTGAGGATGGTATGCTGAACTGAATCGTAAATCCATGCCCATAGCTTTCTGCAAGCTAAACCAAAATCGTGAAGTGAATCACCATCCAAAACTATGGATACTGGCATGCTATGCAATCTCATAATCTCATTCACGTACATACTAGCAAGACGTTCAAGGGAATAAGTCTCACGTATAGGTAAGAAATGAGCAGACTTGGTTAATCTATCAACAATGACCCAAATTGCATCTATGCCTTGAGAAATCTTGGGAAGACCCGTAACAAAATCCATAGTAATGTGTTCCCACTTCTATTTAAGAATCTCAAGTGGTTGCAATGGACCCTTTGGTACTTGATGCTCCGTTTTTACACGTTGACAAGTTAAACACCTCGAGATAAACTCCGCGATCTCTTTTTTCATATTGCTCCACCAAAATGTATGTCGAAGATCATGATACATTTTGGTACTCCCAGATTGGATTGCAAAAGGTGTGTTGTGTGCCTCCATCATGATTCTATGCTTCAAGTCAGAATCGTTAGGAACACAAAGTCTGGAGTTCACTCAAAATATTCCTTCTTCATCGATTCTTGCTTCTGGAATAGCACCTTCTTGGACTTTCTTCTTTATACGCATCAGCTCCATGTTCGTAGCTTGAGAAGCTTTAACTTTAGTGATTAAAGTCGGTTCTACTCGTATATTTAATATCATTATGTGGGTACTTGGAGCCTTCATCTCTATCTCCATCCTTTGCAAATCATACAAAATGGGCCTTTGTGTTAACAATATTGCATTCGTACCCGTATATGATCTTCTACTCAATGCGTCAGCTACTACGTTCGCTTTTTCAGGATGATATTGGATGGTATGATCGTAATCTTTCAACAGCTCAAACCAATGTCGTTTCCGCATGTTGAGTTCCTTTTGGGTGAAGAAATATTTGAGGCTTTTATGATCCGTATAGATCTCCACTTTTTCCCCATAAAAGTAGTGTCTCCAAATCTTCAACGCGAAAATGATTGTTGCCAACTCCAAATCATGAGTAAGATAATTCCTCTCATATTCTTTGAGTTGTCGCGAGGCATAGGCTATGACTTTCCCATGTTGCATGAGAACACATCCTAACCCTTTGCCTGAAGCATCGATGTAGATAACAAATCCATCCGAACCAGATGGTTTTCTCAAAACAGGTGCCGAAATGAGTCTCCTCTTGAGTTCTTGAAAACTCTTCTCACAATCCTCGTTCCAACTGAATTTTGTATCCTTCCGAGTCAGCTGAGTTAACGGAGTAGCGATTCTAGAAAATCCTTCCACGAATTTCCAATAATAATCAGCTAAGCCCAGAAAGCTACGTACTTCGGTCACCGACTTCGGTTGGTCCCAACTTTGGATGGCTTCAACCTTCGCTGGGTCGATAGATACTTCATGTTTTGACACCACGTGCCCAAGGAATGCTACATCCTCAAGCCAGAACTCGTATTTCTTTAGTTTGGCGTATAGCTTGTTTTCACGAAACCTTTGCAGTACTAGTCATGATCTTCACGGCTTTTGGAATAGATGAGGATGTCATCAATAAAGACAACACCGAACTGATCTAAATATTCTTTAAACACACGGTTCATCATATCCATGAAAGCAGCAGGAGCATTAGTCAATCCAAACGACATGACTAAGAATTCATAATGCCCGTACCGAGTTCTGAAAGCAGTCTTTGGAATATCCTCAGATTTAATCTTCAGCTGATGATATCCAGAACGAAGATTGATCTTTGAAAAGAATTGTGCTCCTTACAACTGGTCGAACAGGTCATCAATACGAGGTAGCGAATAATTATTCTTGATGGTGACATGGTTCAATTCTCGATAGTCAATACAAAGTCGCATACTCCTGTCTTTCTTCTTTACGAATAAAACAGGAGCACCCCAAGGAGACGTACTAGGACGAATGAAACCGATGTCTAACAACTCCTATAATTGGACTTTTAACTCCTGAAGTTCAATAGGAGTCATTCGATATGGGGTTTTAGAAATGGGCTTTGTACCGGGTTCAAGGTCAATAAAGAATTCAACTTCACGTTCTGGGGGTAGACCAGGAAGTTCTTCAGGAAATACGTTAGGAAATTCACTAACAATAGAAATATTATTCAAATCTGACGTGTTTTTGTTCAAGTCCATAACATGGGCTAAGAAAGCTTGACATCTATTTTTCAATAAACGAATGGCTTTATGGCTTGATATGACAACGATTGATTTTAGTGGTTTGGTTGTTTGAATTCGCATAACAGGTTGGTTAGGAATATAAAAACTAACAACCTTGCAAAAATAATCAATTTTGGCATGATGAGTAGTCAACCAATCAATTCCTAAAATCACATCAAAAGCAAGTATCTTTAAAGAGATAAAGTCAACAGGTAACGTGATTGTGCCAACTTGTATTAAGCAAGATTCATAAACTGTAGATGTAATAAAAGTTTCTCCTAACGGAGTCTCCACAGATAGGTCAAAGTCTAATTTCTCCGGAGTCAAGTTTAAACGTTGAGCACAAGCAGGAGAGATAAAAGAATGGGTAGAACTGGAATCTAGTAAAATATAAACTTCACAAGAATTCAAGATTAGCTTACCCGTGATCACCTCGTTCGGGTTTCTCACGTTTTGGCCAGTCACGACAAATGCTCTTCCAGGAACCGTTGATTTTGACTTATCCGGGACAGCTTTTGGAGTCACCATCCCCGCTGAACTTGGTTTTGCTATAGAACACTCTCGAGCTATATGACCCTCCTTTCCACAGTTATAAAATACCTTGGATTGTTATAGGCAGTTTGGGCTGATATGTCCCTCTTTCCCGCATTTGTAACAAACGACCGGTGCTCGTTCTCCTCCCCTAGAAATAGTTGATGTTTGTGCTAATGTTTTCACGTTATCATTGTTGTACCGCCTCTTCTTGAAATCTCCTCCCGACTCGCTTCTTCTATTATCACGGCCACGATTTCTACCAGAGTGGTTACCGCTTTTGTCCGAATGTTTTCCTCCCTGCTGGTTTTCATTGGTCCGATGACCGCTGCCACCGGTATTACCTTGGTTGTGTTCCCTCGGTTGAATATACTCATTATCTCAGTCTAATAATTGAGCCATGTTTACAACATCTGAATATAAAGAAAATTTATGAGAGATAACATATTGCCGAATCTCGGGTTTTAAACCTCTCAGAAACATCCTTGTCCGACCAAATGAGGTGCAAACCTGGATAACTCTGCAAACTTTGCCTCGTACTGAGACACCGTCATGTTATTTTGTTTCAGTCTAATAAACTCTACCTCCTTTATATGACGAATACTTTCAGGAAAGTACTTGTCATTAAACAGTTTCTGAAACGTTTCCCAGGACATGTTGAGTGCGTCAGGCTGGGTACGCTTCACAGACTCCCACCAGTAGTCTGCCTCACCGTGGAATATAAAGGTGGCGAATGGAACCTTCTGTTCCTCCGTACATCCCAAGACATCGAATATCTTAGTAATTTTCTTGACCCACGTTTCCGCCTTGATCGGATCCGGCTTTCCCTGAAAGTTTGGTGGTCCCAACTCTTTGAACTGCTTGGCAGTGACAAACCGTGCGTTGTTATCATTTCCACCCGTGTTCTGCACACGAGTCTCCCTTGTCTGATTTTGCATGAACTGCAAAAAGCTCCTAAATATTTCATCATTCATCATTTGTTCGGTGGTATTATTTACAGGATGAATATTGCCTTCCTGTTGTACGTTTCCCTAGGTGGTGATTAAAGGTGTCTCCACGGTCTCATTCACTCCATTATTAACGTTCTCTACTGCCATTCTCAAATACTGCCATAAAACAAGGGTTAATTGACATGTCACATATTATCCCTATACTCTTACCGACCAAATAATTACCAAATAAACTTATTCAGGTCATACTAGTAAAGGAATTTCCCGACTCTCCCCTCCTAGTTCTTGTCTCATATCTCTGCCAGGGATCATATCCCTAAGCTTTGATACCAACTGTGACGCCCCCAAAATAGGTATACATCACCCATCCTAAGTCGCCAAATACATGGTACAGAAACAAATATAAATTCATTAAACACTTGTCGCGCAAAATACGACAACACAATACTGTGAGTTTAAATACAAATATTGTCTTCTAGACAATATTCACACTCAAATAAGTCCTCATTACAATTATTGAAACACTATTTTATAGAATAGTGAGGACTGCTAACACAACTGACTAAAAATATCACTCCACACCCCGACTAGTTCCTGCTATATTCTCACCTCATGAGAAAAATGGAACAAAAAGGAAAAGGGTGAGCTCACCTAACCCAGTAAAGAATATTATGACTAAGATAATATACAACAACTTATCATTAGTCTTCAACAGGGAAAAAATCTGATAAAATATAATAGACAACAAGTTTTAAATCAACAACTGCAGCGAAAATAGCAAACCATTAGAAGAGTCAAGTAGAGAATGAATTCTACTATCTTCTAAGATTTAAAAGCCCATCAACGATATTTTATCCCTGTAACATCAATCAATATACATCTTGAATCAAATATTCATCTTTGTACTACAGGCCAAAGATATTCATTTGTATCACCAGTCGGTCATGTTCATCTCAACACCTGTTCATCTTTGCACTACGGGCCAAAGATATTCATCAGTTAATCATTCATCTTTGCACTACAGGCCAAAGATCTTCAGTAATATCATCATTTAGGACTGAAGATGATAAAAAATATTTTAAAGAAAATGAACCCAGTGAGACAGAAGGACAAATATTAGAGATTCGTATTACAGTTTATCCAAGTGCAATAATACTCCATAACAACCAATTGTGAAGTAGAATTCAAAAATAAAGATCAAAATATGGATACAATCAAAGATAGTAACCATAATAGACATCTTGGATAAAAAGGAAAAATTTTATTTTTCGGTTAATAGTGCCGTATTCGTGAATAGTGCCGTATACGTGAATAGTAACCCCAACACAAAAAGTTTCAAATTTGATAAAAAGTTCAAACCAATATTTCGGCATAATGATATTGAAGAAAATAATATTATTTAAGAAGAAAATAACATCCCTTACCTCAAGATAACAGTACTTCTGTTCGGAATATCGGTATAAGGCTGAAGGAAACTTGTACTGATAAATAAAAACTCAAAAAGTATCGAAATACTAACGAAATACGCTCGATAATATAGAGAGAGAAAGAGAGAAAACTTATGAATTCTGGTGTGATTTTTAATTCTAACTTAGCCATCTATTTATAGGAAAATGTTAGCACGCCGAAGCAGACTTGACCTGCAACCTGATGGCTTTACCTGCGACTATTCCCACCCACCACATTTGAATAAAAATTCCAGCACATTTTTCACCAACCAAAAGTGGGGCCCACTCAATTCTAGAAGTTTTCACCAAAATCATTTATAAACCTAATTTCCGAATCAGTCACCTCTTAAAATTCATAACAAATTATACGTTTATTTTTAATGGTTCAAAATTTGTGGACATATACTCAACTTATATATGTATAACATATCCAAAAATCACAACGATCCAACGGTCAGATTAAAAATTATAACTCACGCAATATATCTCGAGAACAGTGATTTAATTTTTAATACCTCCATTCCGACAAAAACACCTCAATATTAATTCCTTCACATAAAATAAATATATCCATCAATTATATCCACATAAAATAAATATTTCCTTATCATATAAATCAATAATTAATTATTCATAAATAATATTACAGAATCACAATTATAACAACCAAGCCGTTCCCAGTAAAGAGGGGGCTTTCCAATAAGAATTTTTCCTTACTGGCGCGCAATTAGATGACCAAACCTCTCCTTAGACAGAACTTTCTAGACATTGCCAATAATGTTATCTAATAATATTATTCAAATAATATAAATTATTGATCTGATAATGGAAAATACTGTGCAGCAACAATTATTGTAACAACAATAATATAAAATATCAACGCAGCAATTATTGAATCAATAAAATAAAATATTGAACAGTAACTACTGTAACAATTATTAAGTAGTGCCTTCTTACGTAAGGATCAATAATTCAAAAATACTGTGCAAAATCGTGTGTTAATATGCAACCACGCGTATTATTGTATTTTAACCACCGGGTATTCCAACAGTGTTAACGGTAACAACTACGCCATTATTTATAAAAACTCAATTTTTGTCGTTTTATTCGTCTGACCGTTTTTCGTTATGGGGCCCACAAATAGATGTCCCGTCGTACGAATATTCTCCGACAGCAAGAATATTCCACGACCAAACGAATATTCCCCGACAAAATGAATATTTTATAACCACTTGCTTATTTTGCAAAATTTGCACATTTCACCCATAACCAAAGCATTATATCAAATTAACACCTTATTATTCACAATAATATTTAGAGAAAATTTGATTTTATTCATTAATAAGTTGGGGTCTTACATAAGTTATCTTTTTTTTATATATTTTTTTTATTTCTCTAGAATTAACTTTATTTTAATTGATGAAATCTAAAGATAAGTAGTGTAAAATAAAATACAACCAACAAAACTAAATCAACTAGTATAACACCTCACTCAATAATATAAAGTGATGATAAAATTCAATAACATAATGCATAATTTCATTTAACAACCAACAACTTAATAAAATGTCTAATCAAGTAGTAATGCATTCCATCAAAAAATCCTAAACAAAATCCCAATATCATCGTTCAATAAGTAACATAATAAAATGTCTAAATAACTAGTATAACACTCCACTCAATAAATCTTTGACGGAACCCTCTTTTCGCTCATCGAGAAGGCTAAAAAAGTCCACCATTAACTCCTCCTCACGAGCAAGCTTGCACATGACTTTGTTATGCTCACTATCAGTTAGACCGGGCACATTACTCAACGCATTACTGAGATTCTTCCGTTGCTCATTTAATGAAGCCTCCAATCCAAGAAAGTTAGCAAATTGAGCAGATGATTTCTCGAGTTGTGCAGGAAGAATAGTAGTAGCCCTCTCCATGGCAGATTCAGAATCAATATCGAAACTTGATTTTTTCTTCCTTTTCTTGAAACTAGAGGACTTGCTAGATATTTCCTCACTGCGAGTTGGAATCAAGTCATCATCTCCATCATTTGTTTGGATCTCTTCACCTAACTCGACCATTTCCACAGCCGATAGAGCATCTTTTCCAGTTGCTCTATTCTTGCCAAATATAACACAGAGATCCAAATAATGTGGAAATGTCTTATTCTGCCACTTTGCTATCTTTTGGTGCACCTAAAACAAGTAAGAGAAAAAAAATAACACAGTAATTAAAAAAAACTCTGATCATATATTCAAACAACTCTGATCCATCAAATAATTAATCCACATGATTAGACCAATATCTTAACCAAAACCAAATTATATAATGAGATTCAAGATTTTGTATTCATTTATTCAACTCTTCCATCCATTTTTCGCAGTAAAACAGAGAGAACTTATTTCAATTAAAGCAAATTCATAGCAATCATAACTCAATAAAGCAAACTAAATCCCCATTGAGGCAATTACTCAATTCACATCAAATCGTATTTAGTTGAGTGAAGTATTAATTGGCAGTTAACAATTAACAACCTTGTACTCTGTTTGCTTAGTTAGTTACAAAAACTACAATGGTTATTCTAGAAATAATGGCAACTAGAAATTGATTATTCTACTGTATGAGAATTACCTTAGAAATTAAATGCTTCGAATCTTAAAAAATGACTTACCTTAAGATATGGAATCCAGACATCTTTAGAGGCTTCAAGCACATGATTTTCAGCATCCCAACCAAATCCACTACTGTCTTTTCCATGCAGAATATCATATACAACTGCCCATTCAGCTTTCAATGTTTTCAACCTTGACTCAATATGTGGTTTTGCCTTTATTCCTGCTGCAGGCAATTTCTCAGCCAATGCTTTCTCAATGGCCAAGTAAAACCCAGGCTTAAAACCATTATCAGCCTATACAAAGTTCCAGTAGTATTTAATATGTCTAGCATACATTCCACAAGCTTGTCATCTTCATTTTCAACCCATTTGTGCTTACTCTTGCCTGCCCCCTTTGCTTCATCATTTACTTGAGAATCCATCATAAATTGAAGTCTGGCCAAATAAAAATTAGTTGCATTTCATTCCAACTCGTTATAAAAAATTCATAACAGGAAGACCAAGATTTATAACACAATGGAAGGTGTTACAAACCACTCACAGCTCATAATAAAAGCCTAGTTCACGTGATCTACAATAGTTATGGATTTTTTATATATTTTTTTCCTTGTGGTTACTTTCCTTGGAACAGTTGCAGTTCTTTGATAACTGAAACTGAAGCTATCTTAGTTCTTTTACTAGTGTATGCATAGTAAAAATACAGTGCATGCAGTAAATCTCAAAGCTTCGCAGGCTATTTTAAAACTAATAAATCCTAAAAATAGCTAAATTAAGTGAGAGAAAAATAAAGTCTATATTCCATAACAAATAGCTAGAGATATTCACACTAATATCTCAAACTGGCTTAATCAAACTAAGAGGGGAGAGAGAACAAGAAAACATTTCAAACATCTCAATCTTAAAACATAAGTATCATACAAAATCCTATTAATCGATACAATAAGCATTGAAAGGTACTACTAATAATAAATAACACAATTTTAAACTATAAACTATGGTCAGCCCTCCACACATCAAACATCTCAACAGCAAGATTTTCTCTAAAGTTTGTCCACACATGGGATGTCTCAACTGTATTGATGTAGTCTTCATCAACTCTACTTTCCTCATGGTTGACTTCTATCTCCTCATCTTCGAACGGATCAATAGCCATTTCTTACCTTATAAAGTTGTGCATTAGGCAACAAGCAACAATTATTTTATTTTATGCTCGAATAGGATAAAATGAAAGACTTCTAAGAATTCCCCATCTTTTCTTCAGAAGGCCAAAACAACGCTCTATGACATTTCTAGCTGAGGAGTGCTTCATGTTAAACAATTCTTTGGCAGTCTTAGGTCGATGTCCATCTAACCAATCATTTAAATGATATCTTTGACCTCTAAAAGGTGCAAGAAAGCCCTCTCCATTGGTATATCCAGCATCTACAAGGTAGTAGTTACCTTAACCAAATAAAAAAGGATGTTAAATGGGGTTATGTTTGTTTGTTTTTGTTAGTGTAAGTCTATACATATTAAATTATGTTAAGATATTTCTTATTTCTTACCTCGATTTACTTTCAAACCATGATTACAATGCATTGCAGAATAAAGTACCCTACCATCTGCAGCGGACCCTTCCCAACCAAGTAAGACGTAGATAAATTACATCTTCGGGGAGCAAACACCTAACACGTTAGTTGTAATCTCATTTTTTCGATTTTGATACCTAGGTTTATCTTCTTCAGGGACATGAACCTTTATGTATGTTCCATCCAAAGCCCCTAGACAACCCTAGTAAGAAATACTTATCTTTTTCAAAAACATAATGATAAATATGTAATTTAAAAAAAGCTTGTTCTTGTATGATAACAAATATCTAAGTTAAAGAAATACCTTGAACCATTTTCACTTATCGTCAGTAGAGTTTTCACGTATAGGTTTCGGTTTCTTAAAAAGTTGACCTTCCAATCTTATCACAGCATTGAGTACGTTGTTTAAATGCCTACTAATTGTCTCACCGGATCGACAAAATTGTAATACTATGACACGATTTTTCACATGATGGGCTAGCACATACAAGAATATAGCAACTTGTTCATCTATTTGAAGGTACTTTGTACTACTAAGTTTGCCTGTGGTATGTAAAATATCACATAATTTGGTAAAACTTGCCCTATCCATTCTAAGGTAATTGTGGCATGTAATGTCACTGTCGTACACTAGCTCCCTCATAAATTTTAGACCGCTCGAGCAAGAAAGGGTGTACTTTGGTCGATTAAGTGCTCTCATATGTCTATGTCGTGCCATAGATATAACAAATTGCATGAATAAGGTAATCATGGCAACTATTTCGGACCAGAAATAAAAAAAGGCAATTAATCTCTTCATTCTCTTCCGTTTGTCTAATCTACGATGAGTCATGACTGCAATTCAATTGAAAAAGTAAGAGCAAACTCAAACAATAAACATATTGTAAAATAATTTTAAAACAAGTTCAAGAAACATACTATAATGAAAGCAATAATGAAACAGTTCATTCACTAAGCTTCAAAACAAAGATCTGTGTTACATAGATCAACTGGATTCTGTAGTTGATTTGCCTATTCGGGTTTGATCATTGCTTAAACCACTTTATGTAAGGCTGCTTGGGTTTGATCATTGCTTAAACCTTCTATGGTTTGCATACTAGTACTACTTAATACAAATCCCTCCCCCCCCCCACCACCAGAAGTCCAGAACAAACAAACAAGGCAACACAAATTTAAAATATATATAAAAAATGTTTAGTGACAACACAAAATCTGCTTATCAATAACTTAGCTGGGTACAAGAGTTTGCTTTCAAATTTGAAGTCAGAATAGATATGGAACCAGAAATCACAATACTATTCTGATTCCAAATCTTGGTAAAAAAAACAAAAAACAAAACTTAGATTCAATATATTTCATGCGTAAAATCTTTTCTAGTTTGTGAAATTTCATGTGGAATGAACGCCAAAGAGAATAAACGCCAAACAAATTGAACTAGAACTAGCATCAAATTAATTCTCAATGTCACAAAACAGAGATCTGTATTCCAAACAAATAGATGAACTAGATATCACAACGAAATCAAAATCTTAGGAAGAAGAGCAAACCGAATAGATGGATCGACTGTAACGACCCCAAAATTTATACAATTTAATTCTCGACTTCGGTCGTTAATAATACATTCAACCTCTAATTTTACATCATTAAACGATAATACAACCATTAAAATTTACGGAATAATTAAAATTTTCTATTACAAACTATCCTCGTTCCCAAAACCTTCAACCTTTATATCTAAATATCTCAGAATCATTTTAATACTACAATAGTTTACATTCGCAAAATAATATTACAATTCAACATTAATACATTATTCGAAACCTTAAACATGGTTCAAATAATAACACAACCAAAGTATATAAATCTTCAAGTATCACATATGATTCATGTTTTTCAAGTAACGCATAACTTTACCTTGAATCTTGAACCTGCAAAAGTGGTTATTTGCAAGGTTGAGCTCGACAGCCCAGCAAATTTAACAGTCTATCATGTTTCACATATCACACAATTCATGCATTCTACATTTCTAATTTATCGAGTTACATTATACAACATGCATGTGCTATCACATATCACATATAAATTGAGTTCCATAACCCAATTAACTTGGTCATATTTTGACCTTAACAATTCATAAAGCATGGTATGTAACTCACCACATAATCACATTTAATCCACAAACATAATAGAACTGAAAAACTTGCATTGGATGTTGTTTAATGTTTATAACTTATCTGCGCTGTGATGATCCTACACAAATTGGGGATACATACATGTACATATTAGTTTCACATACAAAATTCACGTACTCAATGTAAACTAATTTTATTTAACTATAATATTTTGTTCTTGTCTTAAAACCATTCTATATTTTTTTAGAAACTTTTGTCCGTTATAACCTTTTTACGCCCAAAAGGTTCTCTCATGGATTTAGTATGTAAATACTTTACGTATCAAAACATAAACCATTTATATCCCCTTCGTTTTATATTACTAGGTTCAATATAATTTCATAAGGCAGCAGCCCCTCACCTTTGACACCCATTTCGCGGTTTAATAGCTTGCAATTTACTTATCTAATCGTAAGGCATTTTTTTTAGTATGTTTTTCATGGCATACAAGACTATTTTTAAGAAATGCTAGCCTCTCATTTCGGGTTTGTTAAGTAGTCTAAAAAGCATGCCAAAAATTTACGTTCATAGCAGTCTTCAATTTTTTTTCCCAGCTTTACCCTCTTTCGCTAAAACAGTCATAACTAATTCGTTTCAAAACATTTTTCAGAGATTCTTGAGCCCACGCGAAGCTAACTTCCGAGGCTACAACTTTCATTCTTTGACAATTTCCAAATTCAAAACACAGAATTCCGAAAAATTCGTTCAAGGTGACTGCCCCGAGTTGGTTAGACAGTTTTGACGCGACTACTTTGAATGGTCATAACTCTTTGCTCCGAAGTCGGAATTAGTCCGTTCCGGAGTTTATGGAAAGCTAATTCAGTGTACTATAACATACCAAAAGCCCAGAAGTTTGTGGAAACATTAACTGATTAAAACAGTATCCCGAATAGCACATCCTGCTGCTGACTTTCAGTTTGACAAATTCGACACATTTCTTTCCAATCACCGTAACTCCCTCATCCGAGGTCGGAATGAGGTCATTCCAAAGCCTATGGCTTCCTAACTCAGTGCACTACAACTATCCAGAAACTCAGAATTTTTCAGGCAACATAGCTGTTCCAGAATTTGACACTATAGTCACTGTTCATTCAATTTTCATTTCTAGACATGGTTTACTAAAATCTTCACCACGGATTCATTTTAACTCCGTTTTGGTTCATTCAAGTTAGGAAATCTTCAGAACTTAGAGGAATATAACATACAATCATCAAATTATGCTTTTAGACATAAATCAAAAGCACAAAGGGTCCTCAAGCTCAGTCCCAAAAACTGCCCAACAAGGTTCTTTGTAAATCTTTTATTTTGTGAGTTTTGGTTACCCTTGGATGATGTTAAAGTTTCATATCTCTAATTACAATCATTATAACTCATTTACATAATCAATTACAAGCTAAAAT
Organism: Panax notoginseng; assembly: GCA_016801055.1. Taxonomy (NCBI): domain Eukaryota; kingdom Viridiplantae; phylum Streptophyta; class Magnoliopsida; order Apiales; family Araliaceae; genus Panax; species Panax notoginseng. The sequence goes on along the minus strand of CM029016.1, from coordinate 181,498,614 downwards.
AAATATAGTAAACTAACTAGTTTTCTAACAAAACTAACTAAACTTCCAAAATACAAACTTTAACTAACAAACTAAATACAATATTTAAAATAATAACATTACCAAAAATTAAATTAGAAACATACCCGAAAATACGAATTCCACAAACTGAATACGTACTCGACCAAAATTTAACTAAGAGAAGATCTTTATAAAAAGTCCTCCCACAACAAAGCCTTTCTCAAAATTGTAGGCCTTATTGTTGGTGAATGAAACAAAGGATCAAGCCCTTCTATTTATAGGTTTAGCAAAGGGTAAAATTCTCAATTTAGTTGATCTGGGACTTGGTTTATACTAATTCTAATTTGTTTATACTAATTTTTCCTATTTTCAACATACTGAGTGTATTCATTCATCAAGAATTCGTTTCTTAACCAATTCGATCCGTTCAAGTTGCGTTGTTTTCGTTTTATAGAGGAGAACAAAAATCATCTTTCAATTTAAAGTTTTTATCATGAATTTATCATCAACTTTAGTCCCAAAGTACACCAAAATACACATTACAATCAAAACCCAAATTCCTCTTCTTTAGTATAAATACATGAATTTGATTTCTGAAAATTTGTTTCTAGATGACCACTATCAAATTATAAATATCTAATAACATATATAACATCGTAACCCACAAATTCATTAACCAAAACTCCAATTTTAAAAGAAACTCAAGTACACATAAACTAGAAATATAAACTAGATTATGTACATTTAATTCCTTAAGAAATAAAATTAACCTTATTAGTAAAATTATAATTTCTATTCAACAATTATAATCATAACATTATTTAACAAATTCTCACTCCTCTAATTTAATTATTTAATTAAATTAGAATATCACAATTATACTCGCGTAATAAAATACGTATAAATCTCATCTATTTTATCACACTTAAATAAACTATCTCATACCAATTTTCATCAAATATTTATTTAATATCATCAATATTCATCTAATTCCATAAAGTTTCCAACTAAAATATTTAATGTACTTAATAAATATTTTACTCGCATTATACTAATATTTATATTTTCATGCAATATATTACCTTCTCACTTTATTAAATCAATTATACTTGTATTAATTCACTATTTTAATTAAGTGAATTATTCACACTATTTATGAAACTTAACTCATAATAATTTCCATTGCCCACAAGGCATAATAATTAAAATTATATTATCTCATAACATAATTTCAACTTAATTAAATTAACTAATATTATTTAATTTCTTTAATAGTTTAATTACCTATTAAATCACACATTCTCCAACATATGAATATATAATTCTCTTCACACCAAATCATATAATTCAAAATATATACACCTCATAATAAGAATTTTAATTATTAAATTCTTATTTTAATAACTTATAAAAATTCGGGTTGTCACATCCTTCCCTCCTTATAAGGATTCCGTCCTCGGAATCAAAGAAACTTCCCTTACTCGGTTTTCACCAAATCTTTTTTCAAAATTTACTCGGAATATTACATTCACCCTTTCTTCTAAAAATTTCGTCCTCGAAATTTTATCTATTAATCTTTATTCATTCAATCTATCAAAATAGATTTTACGTTAATAATTTATTCAATCATTGGGTTCTATAATCACTTTCTTTCCACAAAGATCTTTCTACAATTATTAACTTTTCTATTAAAAGTTTTACATTATTCTTTGATAACTCATCTCCTTCTCATATCAACACTTCTTTTCTCACTTATTCAATATATTCATCATTCAGTGTCGCATTCTACGACTTACTTCTTTCTAAGGAATATCATCCTTACCACATTCGCCTTTTAGAATAGCAAGAATCTTCCATAATTGCTCAATAATTAGGAAGTAGTATGAATAACTCAGGAATTTAAAAGATTCAAATTATGTTGAAAGGTCACAAGACCGTGAACTCTATTCTCGGTTTACTAGTGCTTCAACTCAATCCTTCACACTGCAAACCAGAGTGTTTATCAATCACAAAGACTGAAAACACCCTCCTTACGTACACTAGGCGGCCAGCCTATTGTACCACTACGTTGGGCCGCAACGTAGTATTTTGTAACGACTATATGCGTTACGCTCGGAACCATTGTCCCCGAAAACATGTCCCCTTATAGGGTTGTTCACCTCAGCTTTTCAACATCTGAATCCGTACCAAAATAATTTGGTTTGGCATAACTTTTCAATAAACACTTGAATTTCATGAACATCTTTCAATATTCGTCTAGCTGAATCAAATAGCATAGACCTCTACAACAATTCGAACATCAACCGAAATATACATATACATACATACATATGAATTCTCATATCTCAAAGAAATCTCAAAAATCTTTTTATGACGTCATGATACCGCACTGTATTTACAGTCCGTTGAGGATTCCGTCATTTGGTGATTTTATCATACTACATCATACCATAGTGGGCTAACGATCCTTAGATCACATCCAACACTAGGTAATACTGCATTGATGACTCCATCATTTTTATCATCCTTGCACCAGGTTACATGATGCATTAATGATATAAAATACATTTTGATATATTGTAAATAATTTTTGTCTAGCCGAAGCAATTAGCATAGACATACGAATAACAGTATTGTTGTTAAAACTCACTGGTTCCATCATTTGATCCAATATTTTTCAAGAAAATAGAAGTTTAAACATCAGCACGAAGTCAATAAATTTTGAAAGTCTAGCATAGCTAGTAGATTTAGATTACCTATACTTCCACCATCAACTTCACTTTCTATAATGATCCATTGCTTAATAGGTCTATCTATTCTTATCATCCTCAATACTCTATTTACACTTATCTATACCCAGTTCGTCAAACTTACCACACGTTATGAGTTCAGGAACTTTCCACAATCATATGAGTTTAAGAACTTATCCTAGTCAGACCATAGGCGTCCATTCGCTGAGGGGTTCAAAATCATACCATATAATTATGAGTCACGAACCTACCATAAGTATGAGTTTTAAGAACTCGCACTTAATCTTATAATATTCTCTAACTATACTCTACCTATCTGTTATACACATGAGAAAAGAATCACCTTCTCAACAGGCATATATCAAATAGCGCTACACAAATATTCCAATGATTATCAATGTGATAAACTGAGTGCAAACACAAAACCCTCGCCCATACAAAGGTTTGTACAATTCAGCCATCACATGAGTCCTCAATTGAAATTCCACCTAACTCTATCTTACTTATAACTTGCTCTTTGCTCGATACGAATTCCTCGTATCATATCATCTATAACTCCTCATGAGTTATCTCGTACTTTTTCATAGTACTCCATCTTCATAGCATTAAGCTATAATTATTCAAACATTATAGACCATCTTTCTTTTATAACTTAAACAGACCACGTCGTGATCTTATTCTACAATCATCTCTCTTAAAATTCTTTTCTTAACTCGTGATCGTTTTATTTTACGATCCTCTTTCTTTCTCTTTTTTATCATTTACGGCATTACTCGTTATTCTGGCTTTTGGAGTTAGGAAACTCCCATTTCTTATCTTTATATCTCTTAGATTCTTCTTTGAATCTTTTTGTTTATATAAAGAAAAAAAAATTCATTTAAGAATTTCTAACATCATTTACATCGCTCAAAATTTCATTCGAGTTCTACACTTTCATCAAACGTATCCATTTCTACACTTGGTACACATCGACTCTCTAATAGTTTCAATATGGTACGCTGAGTAGTTTCTCACAAATAACCAACAAACTAGGTTCCGAGTTACTAGTTCGTATATACCTCCGCTCTATGAAGGAATCGTTTAGCCCAGATACCATACACCAACTACTAAAGAGTACAATTGTACCATACTTAACTATAACTCTCTATTCTTAACATCCTTACCATTCTCTTCTTATAGACATTGTCTATTTGTTATCACCTTACATCCTTATTATTGGAGTTGGGTAACCTCACATTCATATTCTTTATAACTCTGTGAGATTCTTCTTTGAATCATTTCACGCAAGTTTTAATCCCTTATTGTTCAACCTCTATTTGAGCTTATTCGTTCCTTATTTTCACCTCTTTTCTCTAAGGTTATAACCTAAAGTACTCTTACCTAAGGTTTCTAACCTATCAGCTTTGATACCAACTGTAACGACCCCAAAATTTATACAATTTAATTCTCGACTTTGGTCGTTAATAATACATTCAACCTCTAATTTTACATCATTAAACGATAATACAACCATTAAAATTTACGGAATAATTAAAATTTTCTATTACAAACTATCCTCGTTCCCAAAACCTTCAACCTTTATATCTAAATATCTCAGAATCATTTTAATACTACAATAGTTTACATTCGCAAAATAATATTACAATTCAACATTAATACATTATTCGAAACCTTAAACATGGTTCAAATAATAACACAACCAAAGTATATAAATCTTCAAGTATCACATATGATTCATGTTTTTCAAGTAACGCATAACTTTACCTTGAATCTTGAACCTGCAAAAGTGGTTATTTGCAAGGTTGAGCTCGACAGCCCAGCAAATTTAACAGTCTATCATGTTTCACATATCACACAATTCATGCATTCTACATTTCTAATTTATCGAGTTACATTATACAACATGCATGTGCTATCACATATCACATATAAATTGAGTTCCATAACCTAATTAACTTGGTCATATTTTGACCTTAACAATTCATAAAGCATGGTATGTAACTCACCACATAATCACATTTAATCCACAAACATAATAGAACTGAAAAACTTGCATTGAATGTTGTTTAATGTTTATAACTTATCTGCGCTGTGATGATCCTACACAAATTGAGGATACATACATGTACATATTAGTTTCACATACAAAATTCACGTACTCAATGTAAACTAATTTTATTTAACTATAATATTTTGTTCTTGTCTTAAAACCATTCTATGTTTTTTTAGAAACTTTTGTCCGTTATAACCTTTTTACGCCCAAAAGGTTCTCTCATGGATTTAGTATGTAAATACTTTACGTATCAAAACATAAACCATTTATATCCCCTTCGTTTTATATTACTAGGTTCAATATAATTTCATAAGGCAGCAGCCCCTCACCTTTGACACCCATTTCGCGGTTTAATAGCTTGCAATTTACTTATCTAATCGTAAGGCATTTTTTTTAGTATGTTTTTCATGGGATACAAGACTATTTTTAAGAAATGCTAACCTCTCATTTCGGGTTTGTTAAGTAGTCTAAAAAGAATGCCAAAAATTTACGTTCATAGCAGTCTTCAATTTTTTTTCCCAGCTTTACCCTCTTTCGCTAAAACAGTCATAACTAATTCGTTTCAAAACATTTTTGAGCGATTCTTGAGCCCACGCGAAGCTAACTTCCGAGGCTACAACTTTCATTCTTTGACCATTTCCAAATTCAAAATACAGAATTCCAAAAAATTCGTTCAAGGTGACTGCCCCGAGTTGGTTAGACAGTTTTGACGCGACTACTTTGAATGGTCATAACTCTTTGCTCCGAAGTCGGAATTAGTCCGTTCCGGAGTCTATGGAAAGCTAATTCAGTGTACTATAACATACCAAAAGCCCAGAAGTTTGTGGAAAACATTAACTGATTAAAACAGTGTCCCGAATAGCACATCCCGCTGCTGACTTTCAGTTTGACAAATTCGACACATTTCTTTCCAATCACCGTAACTCCCTCATCCGAGGTCGGAATGAGGTCATTCCAAAGCCTATGGCTTCCTAACTCAGTGCACTACAACTATCCAGAAACTCAGAATTTTTCAGGCAACATAGCTGTTCCAAAATTTGACACTATAGTCACTGTTCATTCAATTTTCATTTCTAGACATGGTTTACTAAAATCTTCACCACGGATTCATTTTAACTCCATTTTGGTTCATTCAAGTTAGGAAATCTTCAGAACTTAGAGAGATATAACATACAATCATCAAATTATGCTTTTAGACATAAATCAAAACCACAAAGGGTCCTCAAGCTCAGTCCCAAAAACTGCCCAACAAGGTTCTTTGTAAATCTTTTATTTTGTGAGTTTTGGTTACCCTAGGATGATGTTAAGGTTTCATATCTCTAATTACAATCATTATAACTCATTTACATAATCAATTACAAGCCAAAATAAACATACTAAACTAACTAGTTTTCTAACAAAACTAACTAAACTTCCAAAATACAAACTTTAACTAACAAACTAAATACAATATTTAAAATAATAACATTACCAAAAATTAAATAAGAAACATACCCAAAAATACGAATTCCACAAACTGAATACGTACTCGACCAAAATTTAACTAAGAGAAGATCTTTATAAAAAGTCCTCCCACAACAAAGCCTTTTTCAAAATTGGAGGCCTTATTGTTGGAGAATGAAACAAAGGATCAAGCCCTTCTATTTATAGGTTTAGCAAAGGGTAAAGTTCTCAATTTAGTTGATGTGGGACTTGGTTTATACTAATTCTAATTTGTTTATACTAATTTTTCCTATTTTCAACATACTGAGTGTATTCATTCATCAAGAATTCGTTTCTTAACCAATTCGATCCGTTCAAGTTGCATTGTTTTCGTTTTATAGAGGAGAACAACAATCATCTTTCAATTTAAAGTTTTCATCATGAATTTATCATCAACTTTAGTCCCAAAGTACACCAAAACACACATTACAATCAAAACCCAAATTCCTCTTCTTTAGTATAAATACATGAATTTGATTTCTGAAAATTTGTTTCTAGATGACCCTTATCAAATTATAAATATCTAATAACATATATAACATCGTAACCCACAAATTCATTAACCAAAACTCCAATTTTAAAAGAAACTCAAGAACACATAAACTAAAAATATAAACTAGATTATGTACCTTTAATTCCTTAAGAAATAAAATTAACCTTATTAGTAAAATTATAATTTCTATTCAACAATTATAATCATAACATTATTTAACAAATTCTCACTCCTCTAATTTAATTATTTAATTAAATTAGAATATCACAATTATACTCGCGTAATAAAATACGTATAAATCTCATCTATTTTATCACACTTAAATAAACTATCTCATACCAATTTTCATCAAATATTTATTTAATATCATAAATATTCATCTAATTCCATAAAGTTTCCAACTAAAATATTTAATGTACTTAATAAATATTTTACTCGCATTATACTAATATTTATATTTTCATGCAATATATTACCTTCTCACTTTATTAAATCAATTATACTTGTATTAATTCACTATTTTAAATAAGTGAATTATTCACACTATTTATGAAACTTAACTCATAATAATTTCCATTGCCCACAAGGCATAATAATTAAAATTATATTATCTCATAACATAATTTCAACTTAATTAAATTAACTAATATTATTTAATTTCTTTAATAGTTTAATTACCTATTAAATCTCACATTCTCCAACATATGAATATATAATTCTCTTCACACCAAATCATATAATTCAAAATATATACACCTCATAATAAGAATTTTAATTATTAAATTCTTATTTTAATAACTTATAAAAATTCGGGTTGTCACATCATTCCCTCCTTATAAGGATTCCGTCCTCGGAATCAAAGAAACCTCCCTTACTCGGTTTTCACCAAATCTTTTTTCAAAATTTACTCGGAATATTACAGATTGAATGAAATCCCAGACTCGCCTTTGCTCCTCTTTCGTTTGCCTCTGCTCCTCCTCTTTCGCAGATCGATAGATTGATTGAATGAAAGAACATGGAACCCTATTTTATTTTTAAGGGGCATATTTGTCAATTACTTAAAAATAATAGATGGAATAAGTTATTCTTGACCGCCTTCCAGGAATAAAAATTATAATTTTAAGTTAACACCTATTCCACTAGGAATACATTATTCTGTAGGAATAAACAAACCAAACAACATTTTTATCATTCCAATGGAATGATTCATTCCATTCTCCCTCCTATTCCATCGATCCAAACGTAGCATAAGGGTCTTAAAGAATAAGTTAAAGTATAACTCATCATACACAAGATACTATGATGATCTCAAGTCCAAGGATCACTTGTACTACTATAACTATAGGAATTCCTATTGACAGGCAAGTAAAACTCCATTAGGTATTCCTTAGGGAGCCACATTCAGTGAACTTATTCTCTAATAAGCGCATGCATACTTGCTTTAGTGTCTCCACATAAATGATCATGAGATCAATCATCCTCATCCAATCTATTCGGATTCACTAATCCCTAATTTAATAATCCAATGATTGGGAACTATTTTAGTTTTAAGCTTTCTAAAAATTTAGATCTCATTAGAATGATCATCATCATTATTCTAAAAGCATTGCTTAAAACTATGTGTTTATCACATTATAAAACATCATCATGTAGAAAATTAAAAATCTTTATTAAATTAATACTTTTTATTAATAAATGAATAAGATTGTTACAAAGTATATGTTTTATCATCAAACATGATTGGCTTGTGTGTATACTACTTTCAATGTATACATAATCAATAAATATTATTATTTTTTGGGTTGAGGGGTAAGGGTATGGGTGGGGGAGGGGGTGGGGGTGGGCATGGGGAAAATTAAATTAAATTATATAATATAATATAATATAATATAAAACAATTTATGGAGAGAAAGAGAAAATTAAATGTAATTGTATAATTTAAATGAGTTATTTTGATTAATTAAGAGAGGAGATATTAATTATTTAAATTAGTAGTTCGTTACACTAAAAGTGTTAACTTTATTATGGATTAATTCCATAATTAGTGAAATAATTTTTATACGTAATTACAAATGTATAAATTACATAAGTATGTAATATATATATATATATATATATATATATATATATATATATATATATATATATATATATATATGTATATGTGTTATATAAGAATGTAGTGTAATAATACATACATGTTGATGTATTAACTCTACAAAGTGCAAAAAAATTAATATAGACTGATACTATTATATTTGTAATAATAATAAAAGTCCAAAACCAAACCAATCCATCACATAAAAACTAGATAACCAATAAATCCAATAGATCCAACCCAATTAATCCAAGTTATTTTGATTAACTATATAATTTTCAACTTAAATTGTCAGATTTACATGAGACCTTGGTCCGCCTGAGCCCAACTAGTACCTCAGGCCTTCCTTAGTTAAGCATTTAGTACCTTAGGCCTTCCTTAGTTAAACATTTATAATAAAACTTTCCTTAAACTTAGAATATCTTAACGATGTGGGACTTGGTTGATTCCAAAATACATAAGCACCAATTTCAATAATCAGATCTTTCTTGTTCCTATATAAATCCTTTATTAATATAACCCATTAAACTGATAAGGAAACTATTCTTTCTATGTTTACTAACCTGAGCAGAAGAACTATGAGTTACTGCTTCTCAATCTTCGTGACACTCACACGCCCAACAAGGTTTTCTTTGTTTGGCAACTGAGAAGAAATTGGGAATAACTCAAAAAGAGATCAGGAGGAGAATATGGTACTGGCAACCAAGATGGTTCATTTGTTTTGAAACCAGATGAAGTTTTGAAAACTTCATACGGAGAAAGCCAAAACCTTTCTGTTATAGCTTTAAACCAGGAGGAGAATATGGTACAGGTAACCAATATGAGAAGAAGGTGGAAAGACAAAAATATAGTACAAGGAGGCAGTGTGAGCTTAACATCCAAAATTTATATTTCTTTTATGGCTTTTTTGGCTTTATCTTCGAATGTAAAGGTAACAAATTTGAAACCTTTTGATCAAATTTTAGTAACCCATCATTCTGTTGGGTGTGTGTCCTCACCCATGAGATAGAATCCAAGATAGAAAAGAATTGATTTTCTTTGTGACCAAGTAAGTGGGTTTACTTGATATTAATCCAACTAGAAATTGGGTTAATGGAAGCAATATTGGAATTGAAGATTCCATGAAAGGAATCCAAGTTGAAAAATAATTTACTTGTTAGATTGGTTGGTGACCAAGATAAGGAGATGTGATCCCTAATTTGATTAGGAGAATAAATTATTTCTAATCCATAATAAGAATGGATTAGGAAGAGTACTATAAAAATGGTTATGAGGGAGTCTTATTTGATACATGAGATAAGCTTGGTAGCAAGAAGATACCAAAAAAAGAATAAATTGAGAGAATTACAGTTTGTTGTTCATTGTTCATTGGTATCTATTGTCATCTCCGTTCAATTGAAAGCTTGAAGACTTTATTGTTTGTGGTGTTTTTGGGTGGTGAAGTTAATTAGGTTTCTCAACCTAATTAAAGGTAAAGTTTTATTCTCTTAATTTTTTATGTAACCTCAAGTTTTAGGGCATAAAACTTGAGAGGATTATTATAAGCCCGTTATTAGTGATATAGTGGAGATTCGGAGTTTGACCCGTGGTTTTTACCTCTTAGTTTTAGAGGATTTTCCACATAAAATTGGTGTCTTGATTGTAGATGGTTATTTGTTATTGTTGTTCTCATAATTGATTTTATTGATTTCATATTTAATTGCATAAAGACGAAAAAGTAATTTCTGGGATAGAGATTATTTTAGGCGTACTTTTCCTAACACATTCCACCTTAAGTGATTTAGACATGGTATGTATTGTTGTTCTTATAGTTATAAGAAAGTCCCACATCGTTTAAAATTGGCTCTCTTAACTATCTTTGTTCTATAAATTTAAGAAAGTTCAAGTCTTATTGGGAAAAGTTGGCAAGATAGTCTAAGGCCTAGTGTCATAGGGTGTACAATCTGACACTTTTTTTTTGCGTCTATATTCTCCTTGTGATGCACTGGTTCGCCCAACCAGTCAGCAACCTGTCAATCACACAAGCACAGTTTGTATAGTCAAGCCACGCACACAAGCAAATACAGTGTTTACAGGATAACGTCCCAACCTTTTTATTGCTCACTTAATAACAAGGAATATAATATATGACTAGGGGCTCGCAGGCTACACTTGCTCAATGATCTCTACCTTGCCAAGCCCTTGGTTGTATATATAAATACACATTAGGCTGCAGTTGACACCCCCAACTTCTAGGTCATTCAAAACCAATAGGAAACCAACATTTTGAATCAGCAACTACCTGTCAATTACCCACTAGCATATGTGTGCGCCCCATGATGTGTAACTGGCCATCAACTGCCCACTAGCAAATGTTATGCACCCCATGATGTGCAACTGGCTGGAGACATGCCAGTCATGTGTATAGAGGTTGACTGCCAGTAACAGCCTATCAGTTGGGCCTTGCTCCAGTCATCCAGTCCTAACTGTCCACAGTGTCAGCACGCCTTTTTGATGTCCTCACCCACCAGTGTGTCAGCCCACATTATTTTTATCTCAGCCCACGAAGTTGTCCAATCATGTTGCCACATGATGCTGTCCATTTAGCCCATGAATTTCCAACTAGCCCAGCACTTGACTAAGGTGTTGTCCAAGTTTGATGTGCACGTCTAGCCCATGCGTCTGTCCATATTCATTAGCCTTATTGCATGTTGGGCATAAGCCCATGCCATGCCTTGACATGCCAAGCTCAGCCTATGTCATGCCCACATTTTTGCTCGTTCATGCCCAGCTCATGAACAAGTCTTTGATTCGATGCAAGCCAACAATTTGATGTTAGACATTGTTATAGGGGAGCCAAACAATGTCCCAACGTCCAGCAAGCATCGCCCATGGCACCTGCCCATGGTCCCAGGTGACCTTCACGGAGCACCCCCCTATAGTAGCACTTATGAAAATTTCCAAAGTGTCATGACTAGACATCAGACCTATCTGAGGAAGCATAATGTAAACCATGTAGATTTACTAGTTTTTTGACATAGCCCATTTACTGCACAATGACCCAACTTGCTACCTACTGTCGCCCACTGCAGCACAACGCTGCTCATTGCTACCCAACTGACTAAGTGTCAAACTCATTTGCCGACTAAGTGCGCCCAGTGCCCTTGGCTGCTTTTCACTGTCACATGCATACGCCTTACCCCACAACTGAGTGTCAAGGCTTGGCTTGGCATGCTATCTAGGCGTCCTGCATGCCAAGCCCGTGTCAACCCATTAAAGGGCTAACAAACCACCCCCACAAGAAGAGCCTGACGTCCTCATCGAAGGGTGTTCCCAGTACTCAGCAATCTATTTCTCAAACTGCCATAATGTTACATCCTGTTCCTAACTCACGTCTACCTCATTTTCACCTTTTTAATGCACAAGATAATCTGTTCTACGATTTTTCTTGCTCTGACCTTCAGTCCTATGAGCCAAAATCTTCTCAACATCCTTATCAAACTGCTGGCAGAGCCCTCTTGGCTTGCTTTCTGCCAGCATCAAGCAATTCCTGCTAGAATGGCTTTAAATAGCTCACATGGAACATAGGATGTACTTTCAATATATCTAGAAGCTTTAGTTTGTAAGCCACATCCCAACTTTCTTTAGCATTTCGAATGGGCCGTCATACTTGGGAACCAATCCTCTATGCACTAACTTACTACTGATCTTCTTCTAAATCTGAGGTGTTAGCTTCAGCAACACCATGTCTCCCACTTTAAATTCCAGCGGCCTTCGATGTGCATCCACATACTTCTTCATCCTTCTTATTGCTAGCTCAGGTTGTCTCGTGCTTCCTCATTCAACTATGTTCTAGCCTTTACATACCGATAGGTAGTAGGACAATTACATCATGTACGTTGCACTGCCACATCATTTGTAGTCCTTGGTTGAAAACCCATACTCAGCTCAAAGGGACTCATACCCGTTGCAGAAGATTGATGCAAGTTGCAGCAAAATTAAGCTGGTTCAAGTAACTCTAGCCAATTCTTTTGACTCGCAGTCACATAATGTCGCAGATACTTCTCGAGTAACTGATTAATTCTCTTAGTCTGAACATCTGTTTGTGGATGGTTCACCGTACTGAATTTCAATTCTAACCCAACCAAACTAAACAAAACTGTCGTCCAAAATCTACTCGTGGACCGTGTATCTCGATCACTTATGATATCTTCTGGCAACCCAAAGTATTTCACAATATTTTTGAAAAACAATCCAGCAACCACATCTGTTGTGCAAGCATGAGGCGCTGTGATGAACACCGCATACTTGAAAAAAAGATTAACCACTACAAAAATTGATCTCATTCCATTAACCTTCGACAACCCAGAAATGAAGTTCATCGATACTGACTGCCAATGTCTGTCAGGAATGGGAAGAGACTACAACAAGCCTGCTTCACTCTTTTTCTCAAGTTTGTCCACTTGATAAATAAGAAAAGACTTGACGTACGCCTCCACGTCGTTCTCCATCTTGGGCCAGTAGTATGAGCGAGACAGCAATGCCAACATTCTTTCTATGCCTGGGTGACCAACCAATTTTGTATCATGCGTCTTATGCATGATTTGTCTCCTTAAGTTCCCTCCACTAGGAACATACAACCTACTACCCTTTGCATACATCAAACCATCTTCAATCCAATATCTTCGAACCAGACCTTCTTATACTTGCGTCTAAAACTTTTGGTAAACAACATCATTTAGGGATTGTTCTTTGATCTTGTCCAGGTACTCGGTCTCAACCACCGTGAGAGCAGCAACAAAGTCCTGGATAACTTTCTGACTTACTGCATGAGCCACTAAATTTTGCAAGCCCGGCTTATGTACCCACACAAAATCAAATTCTGCCAAGAACTCCTACTAATGTGCCTACTTCAGAGTCAAATTTTTCTGAGTTTTGAAGTAGGTGTTGGCAATATTGTCAATCACAACCACAAACTTTGTGCCCAGTAGATAATGCTTCCACATTTCCAAACAGTACACCACTGCAGTCATTTCCTTCTTATGAGTACTGTACCGCTGCTCAGCATCCTTCAGCTTTCGACTCTCATAGGCAACTGGGTAACTATCTTGTACTAGTACCCTACCAATAGCTCTGTCTGAAGCATCAGTGTGCACCTCAAAAGGAATTTCAAAGTCTAGGAATCTCAGCACTGACTCAGACGACACTGCCACTTTCGAATTATTAATTTTTTAAATATCAATCTTAGATATTCCACATGACCATCTAGTGTTTCACTATACACCACAATATCATCTAGATAGACTACCACAAATCTATCTAAATATTCATAGAATACATCGCTCATAAGATTACAAAAAGTTACTGAAGCGTTGGTTAAACCAAACGACATTACGAGAAATTCATATGAACCATACCTCGTCATTTATGCAATCTTAGCTTCATCACCAGCGGCAATCCTCACTTACCAATAGCCTGATCTCAAGTCCAACTTTGTAAAGTACTTGGCTCGGGATAATAGGTCAAAAAAGTCAGCAACATTCTTAGTAGGATACTTGTTTTTAATAGTAACCTTATTCAGTGACTGATAGTCGACACACATTCTCAAAGAGCCATCTTATTTCTTTTGAAACAACACTAGGGCACTATAAGGAGCTTTTGAGGGTTGAAGGAAACCAGAATCTAACAATTTTGTTAGTTGTTTCCTTAACTCAACCAACTTAGTAGGGCCCATCTGATAAGGGGTTTGAGCAGGTCTCATACCCGACTCCAACTCAATCTTATGATCAACATCACGTCTTGGAGGAAGGGTCTTTGGGAGTTCTGGAGGCATCACATCCTTGAACTTTTCCAGTAACTCGCTCACAACATCTAGCACCTCTTGAGTCTGACCAGGCTTGATCTTTATCAAGGCACATAGATAGGTCTCCTCTCCTCTTTGAGTCCAGACTCCAGTTGTATTGTAGGCAACAAGCCAACCTTTTGCTTGCCTTCCTTCTTCTCTAAATTTGGGTATATAGCATTCATGAAACCTGGCATATTGTCATCGATGATCATCAGTCCACCAAGATGAGGCATCACCATGCACTTTGCCGTTATCAAAAAATCGATTCCTCGGATGAGGTCAAAATCATCCAAAGGAACTGCCATTAAGCTACATTTTCCCTCCCATGGGCCAACCTTCAAATCTGCCATCGCCGTGCCACGAATAGGTTGTGCCTCAGAGTTTACAGCCTTGATTTTGCTTCCATTTCGCTGCAAGTCCAACTTCAGATTCTCCACTTCCCTTTCAGCAACAAAATTATTTGTAGCGCCGATGTCAACCATCGCCAACACATTTCTACCGTTTACAGCAACTGATACATTCATCAGTCCACGCGGAGTAGGTGTCTTTGCCTTTTGGGTCTGCAAAGCACCTAATAGTTACAGAGGGTTCATTCATGAACCTTCTGATGTTCCTTCATCATTCGAGTCAACAACTAGAGCATTCACCTTCTCATGTTTTGGGCATTCCTTCATTCGATGGGGACCCCCATATATGAAGCAACCTTTATTCTTGGCCTTGGACTGTCCATCACTTTTAGGTTTTGACTGCTTGTCACCACCTTTCTTGGATTTCTTGTCCTTCTTGCCATCTTTGGAACAACCCTTGTCTTTCTTACCCATCTGCTTCTTCTTACCATCAGCAGCATTGGGACCAGAATATCTATAGTCCACCAGACCATCAGCCGCAGTAATTATTGTAGGCAAGTCTTTGACACCTTGTCTACACAACTCAGTTTGCGCCCACTGTTGTAAACCCAACATGAAATTGAATAATTTGTCTTCCTCAGACAAGTTCTTGATGTCCAACATCAAAGAACTAAACTCTTTCACATACTCCCGAATAGATCCTGTCTGTTTCAAAAGCTTCATGTTATCCGTTGCTAGCCATAAAGTATTAAGAGGCAGGAACTGATCCTTCAATTCCTTCTTGAGAACTTCTCATGTCTCAATCTTAGGCCTACCCACACTAACATCATCCTCAGTTCGAGTTCGCCACCAAAATTTAGCATCCTCCGTCAGGTACATGCTTGTAATCATAACCTTCTCTCGGTCTAGGATATGGGCAGCCACGAAGTATTTCTCCATGTCCCATAGAAAATTTTCCAATTCCTTGGCATTTCGACTGCCTCCAAAGGATTTGGGTTTAGGGACTCTCAACTTTGAGTGGTGTCCATCTCTACTCGTTGGACCACCAACCACATCACGTCTAACCAGTGCCATGTCTTCAGTCATTTTCTCGAATCTTTTAGAAACTTTGAGGGTCCAATTAGTGACAGCCAACACATCAACATCCATGTCGTCCATCTTCCTATTGAATTCCACGACATGCTCTATCACTTCAGCACGAAGGTTCTCTAAAAGAGCAGGTGATGCTCTGAATTGGTCTGCCAGCGAATCTTCTTCACTAACCAACTGCATGCTCACATAAGTTTCCAACACCTGCAACTTCTCTTACAGTTCATTGATCCGACTAGTATTATTGGCCATCGTTCTCTAACGAAGCTCTGATACCAATTGTCAAAGGGTGTATAATCTGACACTATTTTTTTTTGCGTCTATGTTCTCCTTGTGATGCACTGGTTCACCCAACTAGTTAGTAACCTTTCAATCAGACAAGCACTATCTGTATAGTCAAGCCACACACACAAGCCAACACAGTGTTTACAGGACAACGTCCTAACCTTTTTATTGCTCACTCAATAACAAGGAATACAATATATGACTAGGGCTCGCAGGATATACTTGCTCAGTGATCTCTACCTTGCCAAGCCCTTGGTTGTACATATAAATACACATTAGGCTGCAATTGACACCCCCAACTGCTAGGCCATTTAGAACCAATAGGAAACCAACATTTTGAATCAGCAACTGCCTGCCAATTACCCGCTAGCATATGTGTGCGCCCCATGATGTGCAACAACCCATTACCTACCCATCAACTGTCCACCAGCAGATGTGTGCCCCCAATGATGTGTAACTGCCCATCAACTGCCCACCCGCAGATGTTATGCACCCCATGATATGTAATTGGCTGGAGACATATCAGCCATGTGCATGGAGGTTGACTGCTAACAACTGCCCACAACTGCCTATCAGTTCGGCCTTGCTCTAGTCATTCAGTCCATAGTGTCAGCCCACCTTTTTGATGTTCTCACCCACCAGTGTGTCAACCCACATTTTTGTTGTCTCAGCCCACGAAGTTGCCCAATCATATTGCCACAAGATGTTGTTGTAAGACCCCAACTTTTATGAATAAAGATGAATTTTCTATAAATATCATTTTTGAATATTATGGAGTAAATTTGATATAATGTTATAGTTGTGGGTAATATTTATAAATTTTGCAAAGTATGCAAGTTGTTCTATAATATTCGATTGGTCAGGAAATATTCGTTTTAGCAGAGAATATTCGTCCGACGGCATAATCATTAGTGGACCCCACAACAGAATTATTGTCGAGTTGAAAAAATGACAAAAATATATTTTTATAAAATAACGGCGAAAGTTTTACCATTAGCACTATTGAAATACCTGGTGATTAAACTACAGTAATACGCGTTATTGCACAGTAGCATATGGTATTGCACAGTATTATTGAATTATTGATTCTTACGTAAGAAGGCACTACTCAATAATTGTTACAGTAATTACTGTTTAATATTTTATTTTATTGGTTCAATAATTGCTGCGTTGATATTTTATATTATTATTATTTCAATAATTGTCACTGCACAGTATTTCCCATTATCAAATCAATAATTCATATTATTTAAATAATATTATTAGATAACATTATTGGTAATGTCTAGAAAGTTCTGTCAAGGAGAGGTTTGGTCACCTAATTGCACGCCAGTAAGGAGAAATCCTTATCGGAAAGCCCCCTCTTTACTGGGAACGGCCTAGTTGTCATTATTGTGATTCTGTAATATTATTTGTGAATAATTAATTATTAATTTATATGATAAGAAAATATTTATTTTATGTGTACATAAATGATGGATAAGAAAATATTTATTTTATGTGGTTATAAATGAAGGAATTAATGTTGAAGTGTTTTATCAGTATTTTGTCAGATTGGAGGTATTAAAAATAAAATCAGTGTTCTTAAGCTTAATTGCGTGAGTTATAATTTTTAATCCGACCGTTGGATCGTTGTGATTTTTTGATATGTTATACATATATAAGTTGAGTATATGTCCACAAATTTTGAATAGTTAAAAATTAGCGTATGATTTGTTATGAATTTTAAGAGGTGACTGATTCAGAAATTATGTTATAAATGATTTTTGGTGAAAAATTCTAGAATGAGTGGGCCCTACCTTTGGTTGGTGAAAAATGTGCTAGAATTTTATTTCAAAAGTGGTGGGTGGGAATAGTAGCAGGAAAAGCCATCAGGTTACAGGTCAGGTCTGCTTCGGCGTGCTAGTATTTTCCTATAAATAGGGTGCTAAGTTAGAATTGAAAATATTACCAGAAACATAAGCTTTCTCTCTTTCTCTCTCTATATTATCGAACATATTTTGTGAGTATTTAGATACTTTGAGAGTTGCTATTCAATATAAGTTTTATTCAGCATCATATCCGATATTTCATTCCGCAGTTCTGTTTCTTTGAGGCAAGGGGTATTATTTCTTTCGTATTCGTAAAGGATATTATTTTTGTTCAATATTCGTATGAAATAATATTTTCTTCCATACTCTGTAGTATGTATGTAATATTATTTCCTTTCAGACTCTGAATTATACACTCATGTTGTTAAGTATTACTTTTATACTCCATGAAATTAGTAGAATATCCTTGATATTTGCGCTTCATCCAGTATTTTTTTATAAAAATATTATTTTGAGCATTCTTGATAAGTTTTTAACTTCTTCATGTCGGAGTACTATTCACGGGATTTCTATTCCCAAAATACTATTCACGAGGTACTATTTACTCTAGTACTATTCTCCCGGGGTACTATTCGTTTTCGGTCCAAATTATTTTTGGTACAATATTATTCTTGAGTTTTACTCCACAAAGCAGTATCATGTTGACAATTTGGACGTTATTGATTTCTGGATAAATTAAGTTATAAATCTTTAAAAATTTATCATTGAACTTGTTTTATTGAATTCGTATATCATTGTCATCATCCTCATGTTTATATTCTGTTGAAAGTCATCTGTGGCCTGTAGTGCATAGATGGACTTGGTATGATTATGACCAGAGATTATTCGGTATAATCATGACTGTAATGTTACAAATGATGTGGTAAAAGTCCTCATTAGCCCGTAGTGCATTGATGGACAATTGTTGGCATGATTATGTCCATTGTTGAATACACGAATATCCTTGGCCCGTAGTCCATGGATAATTTGTGGTCGTGATACAAATGAATATCCTTGGTCGTAGTGCAGGAATGATGTGGATTATTTATTAAGCTGAGTCTTAGCGATAAAAGTGATGAAAAACCTTTTAAATCATAGAAGATAGTAGATTTTATTCTCTACTTAACTCTTCTAATGGATTGCTTGTTCCGCTGCAGTTAAACTTGATTTTTGTTATATTTTATCAGTTTAACACTGTTGAAGGCTAACGATAAATTATTCTGCATTATCTTAGTCATAATATTTCTTACTGGGCTAGTTGAGATGACCCTTTTGCTTTCATTGTTCTCTTCAGGAAATTAGAACGTAGCAGGGACTAGTCGGGGAACGGAGTGACAGTCTAGATGATAGCATTAATAGTCCTCACTATTCTATTAAATAGTGTGATAATAAATGTATTGAGGACTTATTTTGAGTTTTAATACTGTCTAGACGACAATATTTTTATTAAAACTCACAGCTCATGTTGTATATTTAAGTTTATATTTGTATTCTGTACCATGTATTTGGCGACTCAGAATGGGTGACGTATACCTATTTTGGGGGCGTCACAATTGGTATCAGAGCTTAGGGATATGATTCCTAGCTGAGATGAGAGACAAGAACTAGGAGGGGAGAGACGAGAAATTCCTTCGCTAGTATGACCTACCTAAGTTTATTTGGTATTTAATTGGTCGGTCAGAGTATAGGGCTAATATGTTGCATGTCAATTAACCCTTATTTTGTGGCAGTATTTGAAAATGACATCCGAGAATATTGAGAATAGCAATGGAGCACAAGATACCATTGAGTCACCACAGATCAATAACCAGGATAATGTGCAATAGGAAGACAATAATCCTCAGTTAAACAACAACGTTCAAATGATGAACGATGGAATGTTGAGAGCATTTATGAAATTAATGCAACATCAGGCGAGAGCGGCTCCTGTCCAAAATATAGGTGAAAACACTAGAAACTCTCGGACGGTCACCGCTAAACAGTTCAAGGAGCTAGGACCACCGGAGTTTTTTGGAGAGCTAAAACCACTTAAGGCGGAGACGTGGATAAAGCAGATCAACAAGATATTTGATGTGTTGGGATGCTCCGAGGAGCAAAAGGTCCCCTTTGCCACCTTTATGTTACGGCCAGAAGAAGATTACTGGTGGAAATCTGTAAAGCGTACTCAACCTACCGCACTGAAGATGTCTTGGGAGAAGTTCCAAGAACTATTCAACGACAAGTACTTTCCCAAAAGTATTCGTCACATGAAAGAGGTAGAGTTCATCAAGTTAAAGCAGAACAATATGACCGTGCCGCAGTACGAAGCCAAGTTTATTGAGTTGTCCCGGTTTGCGTCCCACTTAGTTGATAACGAGGAGAGAATGACACGGATGTTTCTAATAGGTTTGAAACCTGAGATACGCCAATACTTAATTTGGGAGACCCCAGATTTTATGAATAAATATTTAATTTTCTCGAAATAATTATGGTGTGGATTTGATATAATATTATAGTTGTGGGTATTATTTATAAATTTTGCAAAGTAAGCAAGTTGTTATAAAATATTCGATTGGTCGTGGAATATTCTTTTTGTCGGGGAATATTCGTACGACGGCACAATCATTGGTGGACCCCACAACAGAAGTATAGTCGACAAAATTATCTTTCTATAAAAATAACGGCTGAAGTGTTACCGTTAAAACTGTTGAACTACCCGGTAGTAAAAGTACAGTAATACGCGTGATTGCATAGTAGCACACGGTATTGATTATTAATGCTTATGTGAGAAGTCACTCAGTTTGATTCAATTATTGTCAGTTAATAATATGAATTATTTAGCGATAATGACCTTTTGTTTTATTCGTATTATTAACGTAATAAAACAGAAACATCTTTTTTATATAAAACAGAATACTTTATTAAAGTTATTCTATAAATAGAATATATTATATTTTATTTAAAAGATTTTTCTTTAAATATGGACCGTCAGATTAAAGTAATCAATCTGGACCGTTCATGGATTAGTTACTATGCATTCTATTTTTCTATAAATAGCAGCTCATTCCTTCATTATTTCTTACGAATTCACTGAACTCTAGAGAGAGAAACTATAGAGAGAAACTATAGAGAGAGAGAAGAAGAGTATTCTGCTACTTAACTACTTCCTTATTTTAGCTCTTATTTAAAACGGTAAGGGGTGTTATTCTTTCTTATTCATGAAGAGAACTGTTGTTATTCCATTTCTTATTATTCTGTTGGAATAACATGTATACACGGTCTACCCTATACTTGGTGATATTCTTCTATTATTCTGTTGGAACATCCTGTCTGTGTGTTTTACACCGGACCTGGTTCCGTTTTTTATTATTATTCTGTTGGAACATCCTGTCTGTGTGTTTTACACCGGACCTGGTTCCGTTTTTATTATTATTCTGTTGGAACATCCTGTCTGTGTGTTTTACACCGGACCTGGTTCCGTGTAGTTATTATTCTGTTGGAACATCCTGTCTGTGTATTTTACACCGGACCTGGTTCCACTATTTATTATTCTGTCGGAATATCCTGTCTGTGCGTTTACGCCGGACCTGGTTCCATTATTTATTATTCTGTTGGAATAACCTGTTTGTGCGGTCTATCGCATGCATGGTGATTTCTTTTGTTATTCCATTCTTTATTGTACTCAGTTGGTTAAGTTTTGACTTCTATTCTCCATGAAATTTGTGGAATATCCTTGATAATTGCGTTTCATCTAGTATCTATTCATGAAAATATTCTCCTGATCATTCTTGAATTTTACTCCACAAAGTAGTATCATGTTGACAATTTGGACGTTGTTAATTCTTGGATAAATTAATTCTTGAACTTGTTTTATTGAATTCTTATATCATTATCGTCATCCTCATGTTTATATTATGTTGAAAGTCATCTGTGGCCTGCAGTGCATAGATGGACTTGGTATGATTATGACCAGGGATTATTCGGTGTAATCATGACCGTAATGTTACGAATGATGTGGTAAAAGTCCTCGTTGGCCGTAGTGCATTGATGGACAGTTGTTGGCATGATCATGACCATTAATGAATATACGAATATCCTTGGCCGTAGTGCAGGGGTGATTCGATGATGTGGATTATTTTATTAAGCTGAGTCCCAGCGATCACAGTGTTGGAAAATCTTTTAAATCATAAAAGATAGTAGAGTTTATTTTCTACTTGACTCTCTTAATGGATTGCTTGTTCCGCTATAGTTAAACTTGATGTCTATTATATTTTATCAGTTTAACATTGTTGAAGGCTAATGATAATTTATTCTGCATTATCTTAGTCATAATATTTCTTACTGGGCTAGTTGAGCTCACCCTTTCTTTCACTATTCTCTTCAGGAAATGAGAACGTAGCTGGGGCAAGTCGGGGAACGGAGTGATGGTTCGAATGATAGTATTAGTTAGTAGTCCTCACTATTCTATGTAATAGTGTGTTAATAAATGTAATGAAGACTCCTTTTGAGTATGAATACTCTCTAGAATATAATATTTGTATTCAAACTCACAGTTTATGTTTTGTCGTATTGTACACGACAATTGTATTAGTAAGTTGTATTTGTATTCTGTACTATGTATCTGACGACCCAAGATGGGTGATGCATACCTAATTTTGGGGGCGTCACAGTTGGTATCAGAGCTTAGGGATATGATCCCTGGCTAAGATGTGAGAATAGAACTAGGAGGGGAGAGACGGGGAATTCCTTCGCTAGTATCACCTACCTAAGTTTATTTGCATGGTATTTAATTGGTCGGTCATAATATAAGGATAATATATGACATATCAATTAACTTTTATTTTGTGGCAGTATCTGAAATTGGCATCTGAGAATGTTGAGAATAGCAATGGAGCACAGGCGATTATTGATTCACCACATATCAATAATCAGGATAATGTTCATCAGGAAGGTGACAATCCTCATGCAAACAACAACACTGACCAGATGATGAATGATGAAATGTTCAGAGGTTTTATGCAATTCATGCAACAACAGGTGAAAGCGGTTCCTGTCCACAACGTAGGTGAAAATACTGGAAACTCTCAGGCGGTCACCGCTAAACAGTTTAAGGAGCTGGGACCACCGGAGTTTAAGGGAGAACCCAAACCACTTGTAGCTGAAACATGGATAAAGCAGATCACCAAGATATTTGATGTCTTGGGTTGCTCCGAGGAGCAAAAGGTTCCCTTTGCCGCCTTTATGTTGCGAGGAGAGGCAGATTACTGGTGGGAATCGATAAAACGTACTCAACCTGTCGCACTGAAGATGTCTTGGGAGAAGTTCCAAGAGCTGTTTAACGACAAATACTTTCCCGAGAGTATTCGTCACATGAAGGAGGTAGAGTTCATCAAATTGGAGCAGAATAATATGACCGTGTCGCAGTACGAGGCAAAATTTACGGAGTTATCCCGGTTTGCGTCCCACCTGGTGGATAATGAAGAAAGAATGACGCGGATGTTTTTAAGAGGTTTGAAGCCGAAGATACGTCAACACCTTGTTTCTCATAAACTGTGTTTGTATTCAGATGTTGTAAATAGGGCTCAGTTGGTGGAGCGCGATAACGAGACAACGCAACCAAAAGAGAGCAACCGAAAAAATGATAATACCAGTGAAAGCAGCTATCGAAGCGGTGACAACAAGCGTGGAGGGAATCAACAGGCCAGAAATGGTAACCACTTCGGTGGTAATCAGTGCCAAAACAATAAGAATGGGCATTTTAAGAAGAGGAGATTCAACAATGATGGAAAGACGTCAGCACCAGCACCTGTCGTTAAGGAAGGAGAACGACCACCTATCATATATGCGGAGGGGAGGGACACATCAGTCCAAACTGCGCGATGCCATCCAAAGCATGCTATAATTGTGAAAGAGAATGTCACTTAGCCCGATTTTGTCGTTCACCGAAGACAAGTTCAGATAGGATGGAGGCACCAAAGATCGTCCAAGAAAATCCAAAGCCAGTAGTTTAAGACAAAGCGTTTTTTTTTTCGTGACGAGGAACCTGAATAAAATTATCACGGGTATGTTAGTCATAAACTCTTGCAAAATCTATACCGTGTTAGATACCGGTTCTACTCACTCTTTTATTTCACCTAGTTGTGTTCAATGTTTGAAGTTAACTCCGGAGAACTTAGACTTTGATATGTCTGTTTAAACTCAGTTGAGAGAAATCTTCGTTACCTCCACTATTTATAAATCTTGTTCAAATCAACACTTTCATGTTACCTGTCAATCTTATCTCTTTGAAAATACTTGCCTTTGATGTGATTTTTTTTGAAACGATTGGTTCACTACTCATCATGCTTCTCGTAAGGTTGTTAGCTTTCATACTCCTAACCACCCTGTTATGCGGATTCAAAGTAACCAAACCACTAAAGTCAATCATTGTCATATCAAGCCATAAGTAAAGAGCCCCGAGCCTTTCGCTGATAACTTCCTTATGTGGAATGCACTGAAGCCAGACTTTCCATAGGAGACGTTGTGAATGACGATGGCAAGTTGATAGGTATCAATGTGATGTGTTATCCAAGTCTTGGATGAGGGTCACAGTTTTGAATGATATTTCTATTGTTAATAAATTTTCTGACGTATTCTTGAAGACTTCTTAGCCTACCCCAGAGCGTAAAATCGAAGTTTGTATTGACCCCAGTACAAAACCCATTTCTTAAACCCTCAAATATTTATTCAACTAAAGCGAACGTAACATGCGCCAAAGACGTTGGCTCGAGCTGTTAAAGATTATGATCATACCATACCACCATGGAAAAGCGAACGTGGTAGCTGATGCGTTGACTAGAAGATCGTATGCGGTTACAAGTGCGAATATACGAACCCACGTGAAGATAACGAATATATGATTATAATCGATTTTAATCGATAAAGTTAAAGCCGCTCAAGCTACATACTCAGAGCTGATAAATGTGAAGAAGAAGGTTCAAAAGGGCGTTATTCTAGAAGCAAGAATCGACGAAGAGAGGAAATCTCAACTCTCGATTTAATTGGCCCATTTGAAATCCTCGATGAAGTAGGAATTGTGGCATATAGACTCGTTTTACCGCCAAGTATGTTACGTGTTCAGAACATTTTTTTTACGTATCGATGTTACGTAAATATGTGGACGACCCGAACGACATTATTAAATTGAAACCGGACGAGATAGCGGATGATTTAATGTTTGAGGAGATACGTGTTAAAATCTTGGATAAGAAGGATCATATTCGACGCTCAAAGGTTATACCTCAAGAGTTAGAATTTGAAGTGAAGTCAATGTATCCTCACCTGTTCGGCATACCAGGTCTGTACGTAACTTTCGAGGGCGAAATTCTATAAGGAGGAGAGATTGTGAGACCCCAGATTTTATGAATAAATATTTAATTTTCTCGAAATAATTATGGTGTGGATTTGATATAATATTATAGTTGTGGGTATTATTTATAAATTTTGCAAAGTAAGCAAGTTGTTATAAAATATTCGTTTGGTCGGGGAATATTATTTTTGTCGGGGAATATTCGTACGATGGCACAATCATTGGTGGACTCCACAACAGAAGTATAGTCGACAAAATTATCTTTCTATAAAAATAACGGCTGAAGTGTTACTGTTAAAACCGTTAAAACTGTTGAACTACCCGGTAGTAAAAGTACAGTAATACGCATGGTTGCATAGAAGCACACGGTATTGATTATTAATGCTTATGTGAGAAGTCACTCAGTTTGATTCAATTATTGTCAGTTAATAATATGAATTATTTAGCGATAATGATGTTTTGTTTTATTCGTATTATTAACGTAATAAAACAGAAACATCTTTTTATATAAAACAGAATACTTTATTAAAGTTATTCTATAAATAGAATATATTATATTTTATTTAAAAGATTTTTCTTTAAATATGGACCGTCAGATTAAAGTAATCAATCTGGACCGTTCATGGATTAGTTACTATGCATTCTATTTTTCTATAAATAGCAGCTCATTCCTTCATTATTTCTTATGAATTCACTGAACTCTAGAGAGAGAAACTATAGAGAGAAACTATAGAGAGAGAGAAGAAGAGTATTCTGCTACTTAACTACTTCCTTATTTCAGCTCTTCTTTAAAACGGTAAGGGGTGTTATTCTTTCTTATTCATGAAAAGAACTGTTGTTATTCCATTTCTTATTATTCTGTTGGAATAACCTGTATACGCGGTCTACCCTATACTTGGTGACATTCTTCTATTATTCTGTTGGAACATCCTGTCTGTGTGTTTTACACCGGACCTGGTTCCGTTTTTTATTATTATTCTGTTGGAACATCCTGTCTGTGTGTTTTACACCGGACCTGGTTCCATTTTATTTATTATTCTGTTGGAACATCCTGTCTGTGTGTTTTACACCGGACCTGGTTCCGTCTAGTTATTATTCTGTTGGAACATCCTGTCTGTGTATTTTACACCGGACCTGGTTCCACTATTTATTATTCTGTCGAAATATCCTGTCTGTGCGTTTACGCCGGACCTAGTTCCATTATTTATTATTCTGTTGGAATAACCTGTTTGTGCGGTCTGTCGCATGCATGCTGATTTCTTTTGTTATTCCATTCTTTATTGTACTCAGTTAGTTAAGTTTTGACTTCTATACTCCATGAAATTTGTGGAATATCCTTGATAATTGCGTTTCATCTAGTATCTATTCATGAAAATATTCTCCTGATCATTCTTGAATTTTACTCCACAAAGTAGTATCATGTTGACAATTTGGACGTTGTTAATTCTTGGATAAATTAATTCTTGAACTTGTTTTATTGAATTCTTATATCATTGTCATCATCCTCATGTTTATATTATGTTGAAAGTCATCTGTGGCCTGTAGTGCATAGATGGACTTGGTATGATTATGACCAGGAATTATTCGGTGTAATCATGACTGTAATGTTACGAATGATGTGGTAAAAGTCCTCATTGGCCGTAGTGCATTGATGGACAGTTGTTGGCATGATCATGACCATTAATGAATATACGAATATCATTGGCCGTAGTGCAGGGGTGATTCGATGATGTGGATTATTTTATTAAGCTGAGTCCCAGCGATCACAGTGTTGGAAAATCTTTTAAATCATAAAAGATAGTAGAGTTTATTTTCTACTTGACTCTCTTAATGGATTGCTTGTTCCGCTACAGTTAAACTTGATGTCTATTATATTTTATCAGTTTAACATTGTTGAAGGCTAATGATAATTTATTCTGCATTATCTTAGTCATAATATTTCTTACTGGGCTAGTTGAGCTCACCCTTTCTTTCACTGTTCTCTTCAGGAAATGAGAACGTAGGTGGGGCAAGTCGGGGAACGAAGTGATGGTTCGAATGATAGTATTAGTTAGTAGTCCTCACTATTCTATGTAATAGTGTGTTAATAAATGTAATGAAGACTCCTTTTGAGTATGAATACTCTCTAGAATATAATATTTGTATTCAAACTCACAGTTTATGTTTTGTCGTATTGTACACGACAGTTGTATTAGTAAGTTGTATTTGTATTCTGTACTATGTATCTGACGACCCAAGATGGGTGATGTATACCTAATTTTGGGGGCGTCACATAATTTCTCATAAACTATGTTTGTATTCAGATGTTGTAAATAGGGCTCAGTTATTGGAGCGCGATAACGAGTCAACCCAACCAAGAGAGAGCAGCCGACAAAATGATAATACCAGTGGTAGCAGTCATCGAAGCGGTGACAACAAACGTGGAGGGAATCAACATGCCTGAAATGGTAACCACTTCGTGGTAATCATGGCCAAGACAATAAGAGTTGACATTTTAAGAAGAGGAGATTCAACACTGATGGCAAGCCGTCAGCACCAGCACCTGTTGTTAAGGAAGGAGAACGACCACCTATCATATGCTTCAAATGCGAAGGGGAGGGACACATCAGTCCAAACTGCGCGATGCAGTCCAAAGCGTGTTATAATTATGGAAGAGAAGGTCACTTAGCCCGATTTTGCCGTACACCGAAGACAAGTCCAGCTGGGATGGAGGCACCAAAGGCCGTCCCAGAAAAGTCAAAACCAGTAGTTCAAGGGAGAGCTTTTGCCGTGACCTCCCAGAAAGTAAGGAACCCGAACGAGGTCATCACAAGTAAGCTTATCATAAACTCTAGCGAAGTCTATACCTTATTTGATACCGGTTCTACCCATTCTTTTATTTCTCCTACTTGCGTTCAACGTTTAAATTTGACTCTAGAGAAATTAGACTTTGACTTATCTGTTAAAACTCCGTTGGGAGAAACCTTCATTACATCCACTGTTTATAAGTCTTGTTTGGTTCAAATCGGTACCCTTACATTACCTGTCCATCTTATTTCATTGAAAATACTTGCATTTGACGTAATTCTAGGGATTGATTGGTTAACTACTTATCATGCAAAAATTTATTATTTTCGTAAGGTTGTTAGCTTTTCATATTCTTAACCAACCTATTATGCGAATTCAAGCAACCAAATCATTAAAATCAATCACTGTCATCTCAAGCCATAAAGCTATTCGTTGATTGAAAAATGGATGTCAAGCTTTCTTAGCTCATGTCACGAATTTAAACAAAAATACGTCAGTTTTGAATGATATTTTTATTGTTAATAAATTTCCTGACGTATTCCCTGAAGAACTTCCTGGCCTACCCCCAGAACGAGAAATTGAATTTTGTATCGACCTTGAACCTGGTACAAGACCCATTTCCAAAGCCCCATATCAAATGGCTCCTATTGAACTTCAGGAGTTAAAGACCCAATTGCAGGAATTGTTAGACATCGGTTTCATTCGTCCTAGTACGTCTCCTTGGGGTGCTCCTGTTTTATTCGTGAAGAAGAAAGATGGGAGTATGCAACTTTGTATTGATTATTGGGAGTTGAATCATGTCACTGTCAAAAATAGATATTCGTTGCCACGTATTGATGACCTGTTTGACCAGTTGCAAGGCGCTAAATTCTTTTCAAAGATCGATCTTCGTTCTGGATATCATCAGTTAAAGGTTAGAACAGATGACATTCCAAAGACGACTTTCAGAACTCGGTACGGGCATTATGAATTCCTAGTCATGTCTTTTGGATTGACTAATGCTCCTGCTGCCTTCATGGATATGATGAACCGAGTATTCAAGGAATATTTGGATCACTTTTTGGTCGTCTTTATTGATGACATCCTCATATATAACAAGAGTCGTGAAGATCATGAGCAACACTTAAGGCTGATACTCCAAAAGCTTCGTGAAAACAAGCTTTATGCCAAGTTAAAGAAATGCGAGTTCTGGCTTGAGGAAGTAGCATTCCTTGGGCACGTAGTATCAAGTCATGGAATATCTGTTGACTCGACAAAGATTAAAGATATTCAAAGCTGGGAGCAACCTAAATCAGTGACCGAAATATGTATCTTTCTCGGCTTAGCTGGTTATTATCGGAGATTCGTAGAAGGGTTTTCTCGAATCGCTACTCCATTAACTCAGATGACTCGGAAAGATACAAAATTCGGTTGGAGCGTGGAATGTGAGAAGAGTT
Organism: Panax notoginseng; assembly: GCA_016801055.1. Lineage (NCBI taxonomy): Eukaryota > Viridiplantae > Streptophyta > Magnoliopsida > Apiales > Araliaceae > Panax > Panax notoginseng. The sequence goes on along the minus strand of CM029016.1, from coordinate 181,468,793 downwards.
TTCAAGAACTCAAAAGGAGACTCATTTCAGCACCTGTTTTGACAATACCATCTGGCTCGGAGGGATTTGTCATCTACAGTGATGCTTCGGGCAAAGGGTTAGGATGTATTCTCATGCAACATGGAAAAGTTATAGCCTATGCCTCTCAGCAACTCAAAGAATATAAGAGGAATTATCCTACTCATGATCTAGAGTTGGCAGCAGTTGTCTTCGCACTTAAAATTTGGAGGCATTACTTGTATGTAGAGAAAGTGGAGATCTTTACGGATCATAAAAGCCTCAAATATTTCTTCACTCAAAAGGAACTCAACATGCGGTAACGACGTTAGCTCGAACTATTGAAAGATTATGATCATACTATTCAATACCATCCTGGAAAAGCGAACGTAGTAGCTGACGCATTGAGTAGAAGATCATATGCGAGCATAAGTGCGATATTGTCAATGCAAAGGCCCATTTTGTATGACTTGCAAAGGATGGAGATAGAGTTAAAGACTCCAGGGACCCATGTGATGATGGCAAATATACGAGTATAACCGACTTTAATCGATAAAGTTAAAGCTGCTCAAGCTACAGACCTGGAGCTGATGCGTATGAGGAAGAAAGTACAAAAAGGTGCTATCCCAGAAGCAAGAATCGATGAAGAAGGAACACTTCGAGTCAACTCCAGACTTTGTGTTCCTAACGACCCTGATATAGTTATCATGCCAGCATTGGAATGCCTCCGTACGAAGCATTGTATGGGAGAAAATACAGAATGCCCTTATGCTGGGACGAAGTTGGTGAACGCATGCTATTGGGACTAGAATTAGTGCAGCAGACAGTAGAGATCATTAAGGTGATCAGAGCCTGCTGGTAGCAGCTCAAGATTACCAGAAGAAGTATGCGGACTTACATTGTAAGAAGAGAGATTTTGAAGTGGAAAGCTATGTATTTTTGAAAGTATCTCCCTGGAAAAGGAAGATAAGATTTGGAAAGAAATGTAAGTTAAGTCCGAGAGTTATTGGACCATTTGAGATCTTAAGGAAGATAGGCGAAGTGGCGTACGAGGTAGCTCTATCTCCTGAACTGGAACATATTCATAATGTGTTTCTTGTGTTAGTGTTACGACTATATAAGTCTGACTACAAGCACGTGATATCGTATGAACCAATTTAGGTCAAAAAAGATTTGTCGTACGAGGAAATTCTGGTAGAAATTTTAGATAGAAAATAGCAGAAGTTACGAAATAAGGTTATACATTCCGTAAAAGTTCTTTGGAGGAACCACAATGCTGAAGAAACTACGTAGGAACTCGAGAAAGAGATGAGGGAAAATTATCCACATCTTTTTGAGTAACCTTATGTGTAATTCCAGGGACGAAATTCTTATAAGGGGGAGGATGTAATAACCAGGAATTTAAAGTCACTTTATATGTATATACATTATTGATATTTAAAACTATGTGTTATATAGTGATTTAATATGTGATAACATATGTGAAGTGGTGTATGGCTAAATAAATATATATACTATAGTTATTGATATATATAACTATAGTATATATTTATAGATTTCATTAAAAAGGAAAGCTTCATAACCTAATTATACATTAGGTGATATAATTAAGTAACTTAAGGGTTATGGTAATAATGAATAGTCAATATTTAATATTTATACTAACTTAAGTGGATAATTTTATTATTACAAGTGATTAATAATTTTAAACCTAATTATAGTAAACCTAATTAGGTTACAAGTTAAAGAGATATGTGTAAGTAATTAAATTCCATAAGATTGGAAATAGAAACCCTAAATAAATAATTACGGTAATATATATTAAAATTGTTAAACTATGTTTATTACATAGCCCAAAATAATTAAATGAGAAACCTAAAAGAAATAAAATGCAAACCAATACTTAGCCCACTTGATTAAGGGTATTTTAGACATTTGATTAATCAAATTTGTGCATTAAAATAAAAGCAAAATGGAGGGGATAATGGGGCAAGGGTGACCGGCCTCTTAGGCCTTTTAAGGCAGCAAAATTATGCTAATCAAGTTCCTTAATTAGTAACTCTTACGTCAAGTACAAGTGTGTCCATCTCCCATTGGTAGAAAATCTACTTAGCACCCTTAATAACATGATTAAGCTTAATTGGAAGAGATAAGGCAAAGCCTTTTATCCAAGGGAAAACAAAGTTATGGGGGATATTAGTTATGATCCTAGTTGTATCTAACTATATTGCAAGATACATTTTTAAATCACCACATTTCATTTTCTCTTCATTTCATTTCTCCTATTCTTCTTCTTCTTCTATTTTTCTACCAAGCTAGCAAAATACAAAGAGAGAAAAGGGAGAGAGGGGTTCGATTTTTTTGAGGAGAAAGAGAGGAGTGTGCTAGCTTAATTAATGCACTCTAAGATCCTACCTTACTTTGGTAGATCAAGGAAGGTTGCTACTAGAACAAGGTATAACCTAAATCTTCATCTTCTTCTTCTTCTTCTATTTGGTGTTATAGCAATATTTGACGGGGTTATGAACTAATACCCAAGATACCCTAGTTTTACATATCATCATGTATGGAACTAAGTATCTTGAGTGTTAGATCAAAGGTTTAGAGGAAGAAAATGAGTATGTTCTCTTAGGGGTGAAACCCTAGTTTTCCTTCCACTAAATCTTGTATAACTCAAGTTTTACAACTTGGATTTGTGATCCGTCGATGGGAAGGTGCTAAATAAATGAGTTAACTAGTAAACCCAAGTAGTAGAACACAAATTCAACAATTTTTGAAGCCTTGGGGGCTGTGTTCCTAAAATAGTATAGCTATAGAACTAAAAGCTTTAAAACCCTAAAAGTCTATTGGCCCAGTCTTTCCTAAGGTTGTTTCGGCCAGTTCTATATCTTTTAAAAATCTTAGAAAAATTACAAAGGTACCTTAAGAAGTTATCTACATGTAGGAAAAAGAACGGACACGTTTCGATGTGTAGTTTGTGTGTAATGGCTTTTACCGTGAAGGACTCCTAAATATTCTTACCCAGATTCCTCACAGTTTATACCTTGGAAAAATCTGAAATTTGTACAGTTTTGTGCATATATGTTATGAGAGTGTACCCTAAAAGTTTCAGAACTTTTTGAGAAAAACTCAATTTATGAAAAATGTAACAAAATTCGAAGGTTTTGAGTACTTTAAATATAGTAAATCAATTTCTAAAATTCCAGAAAAATTTGTGAATCATTGTTGGATCATATACTGTCCAGATCCTGAAGATAATAATTTTCAGAACCTGTTTGCTATTTTTCATAATAATGTTATAGTTATGGTTAAAAGGAAATAAATGGTTAAATGATGTCACAAATTAAGAAAATAGGATGTTAAAGCTTAGGTACTCCTATTATAGTGTAATCTAACCTATGTGAGGTATTTTGGTAATCTATTATGATAAATAATATTTATGACTTTTTATGGGTATTAAATAAGTTGTTTAATGAAGGGTAAAATAATTAAAATAAATTGTTTATTTTCCTAATAACTTATTGAAATGTTACTATGATATTTGTAATATAAGAATATGATATTTTTAAGTAAATAAAAATATTAAGATTAAAACTTTATTGAAATATTATTGAATGGTTAATAATATTCGATTTAAGCATTAATAAATGTTTAAAATATTATTAAATGGCTAATAATATTAGATTAAAATATTATTAGTAATATTAGATTAAAATATTATTAAAAGATTAATAATATTAGATTAAAGTATTATTGGATGATTAAAATATTATTAAGTAAATAATAATATTCAAAATTAAATAAAATGTCAATAAAGGAATAAAATATTACTAAATAATTAATAGTATTAGTAAATGAATAAAATATTATTAAAAGATTAATAATATTCGTAAATGAATAAAATATTATTAATTGATTAATAATGCTAAAGAATAAGTAAGGTATTATTAAAGTAATAATATTAATGCATGATTAAAATAATATTAAGAGGATTGATAATATTAGTAAAGTATTTAAATATGATTAAGATGTTAATAATATTAGTAAGCGAATAAAAGTGTTATTTAGTGGACTAATAATACTAAGAGGTGAATTAAATATTATCAAAATTAATAATATTAAGTGAATTAAAGGTAGTTGTTATTTAATAGTAATATTATCGAGGCATGATAATATTTCTAAGAACTAAATGTAATATGTAATATCTATGTGATTGCATAATTTAATGTTATGCTATGACTAATTGAAAGAGTAACTATAGGTCTCTCAAAGGAACCTAATTAAACTGCCTAGCAGATAGAAGTTAATTGCGTAGCAGTAGCCTATAACAAGGCAAGTTTTCTAACTCAAACTTGAGTTATTATTTTCGAAGCATGTTAGTGAATAATTATTGTTGACTATTTGTGACACCTCCAAATCCGGGTACTTCATTCACACAAGATTTGGTGCTCACTATCCAAAATATTTACATCTAACTACCCATATCAAGAATTAAAACATAATTTAAACAATTTAAATAATAATCCCCCCCATGAAAGGGTTGCATCATCTTAAAATAAATCTCAGGTAATCTAACCTTAAACTATTACATAAGTCTGCGGAACACATCACAAAATAATTTTAGTCTCATATTATAAGTTCAGTAAATAAAATTAAACAAGTCTTCATCATTTGGATATCTTGCCATTACCTTTTCTAGAAGATGGCTCATCAACTTTCTCAACTTTAGTTGCAGTGCTAAATGCAAAGAGTGAGCAAACAATTGCTCACTAATATAAAGAATGATAATAGCAGTAACATATGGGTAAGCAATGAATACTGAATAATTAAGAACTTGTTCTTCGGGTCAAGATTAGTAAACAAGTTCGAGGTTTATATTTGAGGGTCTTAAGACCATGAACTATGTCCCTAGGTTGTTAAGTATTTCTACTTCAACCTTTAACAGTCATTCGGCTATACATACCTTTACTTTCGTACGTAGGGGGATCATCCCTTCGTACCATGTATTGTGCACAAACATGTAAATGCTAACGCGTACATAATCCTCTATATTAGGGTTGTTCATCTCAGTTTGACTTTAGGATTTTCGCACTAAAGAAAGTTTAGTTTGGAATAGCTTAATAGTAAATCTAGAATTTTAGAACACTCATCAATTATGGATTAGTCCAACCAATAAAGGTTTAATTGCTATTCGAAGGTTTAACTCAATAACATAAGTTTGAACAACAATAATTAAGTCGAAGATTGAATATCAACAATATACGATTGAATAGACCTTGTATATACAAAGTGTTACATCCAAAGGAATTAGAAAATCTCATTTGAAACAATGAACTTGAACAGTTTATGCTTTGAAGAGCAAGAAATAAAAGTTAGGAACATGCTCAATGTAAAAGAATTAGAATACAAAAGCTTGCATAATCATAAACATGGTAGAACCAAGAAATTTACTCAACATAAGATTAGGGTTTAGGAAACTTGCCTCGTGTGTAAGCTACACAATTACTACAAACATTCGCCAAGTGTGACGCCCCATTCTGAGTCGCCAAATACATGGTACAAAAACCAAATATAAACTACATTAATACAATTGTCATGCAAAATACAACAATATATATGCTGTGAGTTTTAATACAAATGTTGTCTTGTAGACAATATCCAAACTCAAATATAGTCCTCATTACAATTATTGATATACTATTTTCCAAAATAGTAAGGACTGCTATAATAACCGACTTAAACCATCACTCCACATCCCGACTAGTCCCTGCTATATTCTTGCCTCCTGAGAAGAAAAATGGAACAAAAAGGAAAAGGATGCGCTCAACTAGCCCAGTAAAGAATATCATAACTAAGATAATACAGAATAAATTATCCTTAGTCCTCAACAGGGAAAAATCTGATAGAATACAATAGACAACAAGTTTTAGATCAACAACTACAGCGGAAACAACAATCCATTTGAAGAGTCAAGTAGAGCATGATGTCTACTATCTTCCATGATTTAAAAGTCCATCATCAATATTTTATCCCTGTAACATCAATCAATATTTATTTCCAATCAACAAATTATCTATGCACTATGGGCCAAAGATAATCATTTGTATCACCGGTGGTCATTATCATGCCAAACACATGTCCATCTTTGCACTATGGGCCAAAGATATCCATCAACAGTCCATCTTTGCACTACGGGCCAAAGACATTCATCAATTAACAGTTCATCTTTGTACTACAGGCCAAAGGTAACTTTCAACATAATTTAAGTCTGAGAATTATGATAATGATAATAAGAATGAATCAAGTGAGACCATAACATAGATTTAATTTCAAGAACAAGGGTCATAATAGATAACTTGGAAAAAGAAATTTTTTTATGAACAGTACCCGTGAATAGTACCGTATGAATAGTACCGTATGTATGAACAGTATCGTATGAACAGTGCCCATGAATAGTACCCAGACATGAAAAGTTCCATATTTAATAAGAAAGTTCAGACCAATATTCCAGTGAAATGATATTAGATGAAGCGAAATTTTTAATCATTTCAGAAATTATAGAAGCAATACTTACCATAGTAAGTTTAAATTTAGGAATATGGGATGAAATAATATCGCTTACGTAATATGGAGTATGAAAGAAAATGATATCCCTTACGAATATGGAAGGAAATAATATCATTTATGAGTATTGAAAGAAAATAACATCCTTTACGAAAAAAAATAATATCCTTTACCTTAGTAGAAACTGGATTTGACTGGAATATCGAATATTATTCTGAGAAAATCTTGCATAAAAAGGTACACTCAAAGTCTCCTTATACTCACAAGAAATACGCTCAAAATTATAGAGAGAAAATTTTCTGATTCTGGTTTGAGTTTCATTGTTTAACTGAGCAGCCTATTTATAGGAAAGTGGTAGCACACCACCTCTGACCAATTTCACTTACGGATGAATTAGCAGCACACCCATTTTGAAACCAAGTTTTTCAAAGCCAATTTGCTTACTCCACCATTTAACACATGTTTTTTAAAATAAAAGAATTCAAATTCAATTTGAAAACTAATTTAAATTCAATTTGATCATCTTTACTCCATTTAATTCACATGCCCAAAAATGCAATAATATTGCCATTAAAATTATAAAAATTATACTATTATGTTATCACATTATACTATTATAATGTAATATTATAATAATATATAAATATATTATTAGAGAAGATAATTATGGTTTCATAGAAAATATAACAAACTTTCGACAAATGTCTCATTCTAAAATTCTTTCATTTATATCAAAATTTAAAGAAATCTTTACTTACTAAATTCATCAATTATTTACAATTATTCAATAATTATTACTAATTAATATTATAGATTCACAATACTGATAACCAGATCGTTCTCAGGAAAGAGGGGGCTTTTCGATAAGGATTTCTCCTAACTAGCACACAATTATATCACCTAACCCCTTTTCTCGACAGAACTTTCTAGATATTATCAATAATGCCATCTAATAATATCATCTCAATAATATGAGTTACTGTGTCATGATAATTATTGAATTAATAATGTAAAATACTATTCAATTATCACTGTAGCGATTAGTGCACTAATAATATGAAAGACTGTGCAACTTTACTGTCAATTATTGAGTGACTTCTTACGTAAGAATCAATAATCATAAATACTGTGTAATACCGTATGCCACTGTGCAATTACGCGTATTACTTTACTTTTATCACCGGGTATTTCTATAGTTTTAATGGTAAAAGTTTTGCAGTTATTTTTATAAAAAGGTTATTTTTGTCGCTTTCTATATTTGATAGTTATTTTGTTATGTGGTCCGCCAGTGATTGTGCCGTCGTACGAATATTTCCGATAAAAAGAATATATCCAGACTAAAACGAATATTCCCCGACAAAATGAATATTTTATGACCACTTACTTACTTTGCAAAATTTGCACATTTCTCCCATAACTATAGCATTATATCAAATCAACACCTTTTTATTCAAAAAAATAATATTTAGAGAAATTAAATCTTTATTCATAAAAAGTTAGGGTCTTACAACCTCCCCTTCTTATGAACATTTGTCATAGAAATTGATGTACATACCTGGTATGTCGAAGAGGTAACGATACTTTGTTTTCATTTCCGATTATAACTCCCAGGTCATTTCCTCAATATCATGGTTTCTCCATAAAACTTTGACCTGAGGTATAACCTTTGAGCGTAAAATATGTTCCTTTATATCCAAGATTTTAACAGGTACCTCTCCATACGTTAAATCTTCTGCTATCTCATCTGGTTCTGTAAAGCCCCCCAAATCCAGATACTTAAAACCCGAACTCGGTGCTTCACGATACCATTTCTATGAGCTGAATAATAATAACAATAATATAATTATTAAACTTAATTTACATAATTATCAGAGTCTAGCTCCCAAGTACGTAACCTTTAATACATTCCTTACATAACATGATAGATAATATATATATCATTGTCTTAATAATATCAAATTATTACATAGAATACCACAAATATTATTTGGTTAGCTTTCCTTTTCCTTTGTTTCTGCATGAGCCTTCTGGTTCTTCACACTTAGTTGAAAACATTTAAATTAAGCAAGGATGAGCATTTGAGTGCCCAGCAAGTAATAACAATTATATATATATATATATATATATATATATATATATATATATATATATATATATATATATATATATAAGCTGATAGAATTTAAATGTTTTCTTTATACTACCATTCTACAACAAATCAATAGTTGTGAAGTAATCTAAACCGATAATAATAAGATAACAACCCTCTTTCAAATTTTTGAAACTACGTAATGACTATAATTAGGGTTAAGGTGACATACTATGAACATTATTTTTAATTTTTGAATAGGTTAAACAGAACTTCATCTGTAAACCGTCATAACTTACGGGCACGGGGGTGATCAGCTCGTTGTACCCTGTATTGATCAATACTACATGCAAGAACGAGGGTATCGTTCACTCTGTCCACCTTGGGTGCATAAAAAGTTTTTCCGTGTACGGGATGTTCATACTTGTCGGGGTTCCAAACCAAAGGTTTTATCTTGTTCAACAATAATCTATAATTCAACATATATATACGGGTAATTAACAAAGGTACATCAACATGTGATTAAATACAATGATTATCCAAGTGGGGACACTTGTATAACCATTTTTAGAAATTAACAAACAAAATATATATCTGAATTATCATATACTAACATGTTGATAATCAATGAGCGTATATAATATAGGGTTAATAATCTGTACAATAATAATACAATTTAGAAATATTCTTACTCATGTCCATTGCATAAAGAAAATGCAAAGGTAAGATACTTGCCTGGTACGCTGCTTACAATTCGCAACTTAGTTTTATCTTTTAAATAACCACCTATTAGTAATAAGATCATTTTACTTATTAGAATAGCATATCCCAATACATAACACTACTTATTGCAGTCAGCAGATAACTTAATCACATTATCACATCTGTTTAACAACCATTGAATCACAAATAAACGCATATCTAATTAAATTATCTAAATCCAGATCAATTTCTGAAAACATATCGGTCTACCGACGACTTTATCGGGTAATTATCGAGTCTAAAACTCTATTCTGTAACTTAATATTCGTAAGTATATATTATTTTTAAATGACTTATAATAATTTTAAAATATTTATTATAATTTATCATGAATTTTCAAACACTGGAATTATTTTTAAATGGTTTAAATATTAAACAATTCTATTATCATTAATATTTAATTAATATTAAACTATTAATGAAATCATTTCCAAAATGTTAAAGATATTTATAATAACTCAAAATACTTTTAAAGTATTAATATTACCCTTAAATGATTTTTAAAATAATTAAAATCATTTTTAAATATTTACCATTAATATTTAAATATTAATGTACTATTTATCAAAATATTAAAAGTCATTAATTATAACTTAAAATATTTTTAATTCATTTATATTATTTTTAAATTATTTTTAAATTATTAAAATTATTTTTAAACTATTTATTTAATATAATTATTAAATAACCTTAATGTCATTAATAATAATTAATTAATAAAATTTACCTTTAAATACTGAAAGTTATATTTTATAACTTAAAATACTTTTAAATACCTTATTATTATTTAAAATAATTTTTAATATAATAAAATTATTTTTAATTAATTTATTTAATTCATTTAGTAAATAACTTTATTATCACTAATATTAATTTATTAATGAATTTCATCACAAAATATTAAAAGTTATTAAAAATAACTTAAAATATTTTCTTATATCATAATATAATTTTAAAAGATTTTTCAAGTATTAAAATTATTTTTCAATAATTTATTTAATATTATAATTAAATAAATTAAATACCATTAATATTTCAAAAATATTAAATATTTAAGAAATATACTAAAAATAATTAAAAACTAATTTTTGGACCTTAAAATAATTTTTAATAATTTATTATGTAATTTTATAATTTAAAACTATTTTTTTTCTATTTATTTAATTAAAATAATTAATTTCTGAAAATATTTGTCACTATAGACTGCCTATAGCGATAAAACCGTTGCTATAGGTGTTCTTCGTGTTCTTCATGAAACCCATATCTTCATGGGCAGTGACCGAGTTGGTTACTTTGACCATTAATTATGAACTGTGTAGCGTGTTTCTGTGACTGTTTTTGATCTGATTGTGTAGTATAAATTCAACATTACAAGACCCAACAACAAACATGACCAACAAGCATGAAACTAACGAGATCTAAGCCTTCAAAGTAGCTGTCAGAGCTGTTCTTCATTTTCTGGGTTACCCAGAAATGAAGAACAGTTCGAACAACCACTTTTGGGCTTGCACAACTTGCTAATCTTGTGTTGTTTTTGTGATTTAAAAACTGCAGTATGTACCCAACATAACAAGGAAGAGATACATTATATATAATCCATATACGATCAACAGAATTACTAAATAAATATTGGTCAAATCCTGTCAGACGTCATGATCATGCGTTTACTGGGTTACCCAGAAAATGCATTTCATGAACGTCCGGCTTAGTTTGACCGCCCACTACGATCTACCTGTTTAAGGTTTTAGTGATCTAGTGTTATAATATTGTAGTCCAAACAACAGACTATAGCTTAGATACAAAGATCATTACATATCATCATAACATAGTCAGATCTGAGCCCACGAAGAACTTGTCTGAGCCTTCTGGGCACGATCTGGGTTTTCCAGAAATTGAAAGTCATGGTCGGTCAATGAGGTTTGACCGCGCATAACTTTTATTCTGTGCACGATCTGAGCTAGCTAAAAGTTCTAGAATACAGATCACATGACATACAACAAGTATCAACCTTCAAAACACAAAAACCAAACATAGAAATAGATCTACAAGGCCTGACATTTGGTTGTCAGACATCAAAAACAAAATTTACAGATTTTTGAAAACTTCAAATCCGAGCCTCTAGATGTTATGGATCTAACATCTAGCAACCCAGATCATCATTATACACTACAAACAACACATTTTAACACTTAATCATAACTTTTAACATAGCAACTGAGATCATATTTTGAAATTAGGTTTATACCTTCTATGAATGATTTCTGATTTTAGGCTTTTTGATTTGTTTGTGGATTTTGTGGGGCTGGTTTTAGGGACTGATAAGTCTTATAATTTAGTAGGTTTGGAAGACGAGAGAATTGGTTAAGTGTTTGTTCAAAAATAAGCTAACATTTGATATTTTCTCTCTCTCAAATCTATATATACCAAGCTAGATGCATGTAACTTGTATAATATAATGGCTGATATGGTAGATTTCAGTCACATGGAAAAGTCAAGGTGGTTCACCAACTCAAAATATAGCAAGATACACAAGTTACCTTAAATAATGCTAGAGGGGCATTTTAGTCTTTTCACTTGAAAATTTAATGACATTTTGGGCAATTGGCAAACCCTTAGGGTTTGACCCTTAGGATTTAACCCTTAGGATTTAAACCTAAGGTTTAATACATAGCATTTACAAGATTTAGCAATTAGGTTTTGAAAAATATAAAATTTTAGTTTCAAAAAATTAAATTCTAAAAATTACAAAATTAAGGTTTTCTTAATTAGGTTAGGTTTCTAAATACATTATACAAGAACATTAGGGTTGTAATCACTAATTATAATTAACCCTACTAATTATAATAATTAGGGTTTATAATTTTGATAATTAAGATTACCAAATCACAATTAGGGTTTATTATTATTAATTAGGTTTTCCCTAATTAACAATTATAATTCTGACACTTGCTAATTAATAACATTAACACATTTACACAATTTCTTACTAATCACTAACTCCAGTTTAGGTTTCAAATTAGGGTTTTAATCTACAATTAGGTCTCTTATTGTAGACACTCGAAATTTTCTATACTACTGTCACTAACATTGCAGGAGAGCAGATTCGTCTTTTAAGAGGGAACCCTGAAAGACGATCCATATCCGTACCGAATACTACCAGAAGTTCAACATCAACCTCAGATCGCAATCTGGGAGTAACAATTCCAATCTCGGAGATAACCCCGAGGCATGCAGATCAATACCGGCATACACACTGGAGAAGACCGATTAATCTCGGAGATAACCCCGAGGTATCCAGTCTCAGTCCCAACCATGGGAATAGCTACCAACCTTGGTGATAACCCCAAGGAATGCCATTTTGACAATAACCCCAGAAATGCTTGTTACAAGTATGACCAGCTTCGATCTCGACGCTCACAACGAGATCCACTGTACCAGCCCAGCGATAACATCAGGAAGACAGACACACCTCAAGGATGACAATGAGGACCTTCAACCAATTGCAGCAGTCTAATCCCAGCGAAGCTGAGCAACGTCTGCTTTATCAGCCCAATCCGGTAATAACACTGGTGAGGGGTAACATCGTCATCTGACCAACACGATGCCACGCCACGTCGCCTCAACATATCTGCGCAACAATGTCCTACAAGACTAATCAATCCCGAGTGACTATTGTATGGGGTAACAGATGAAAGTTGAAGCTTGAAGACTGGAGGGCACCGTCCCATCTTCAATGACTTCGTACAAACTCTAATCCCATGCCATCGTACAACTCTCGACAACGGCGGTCAGAAATAGGTCCTGTATACCTCAAACGGATGCCCGGATTGCACTTCTAAAAATCTAAGTGGACATTACAGTGCCCGAGTGCACGTACTTCGAGACGACTCGACCTGAAAAACCCGGGCCAATCCGGGTTGCCTCTGGTACACCTGCGGCTAATATGACTATAAATAGAGGTCTTGGGGTGCTGATTTTTCAAGAGAAAACGGCGAGGAAGCCCTGCCCAATTTGCTCTGCACTCATCCCATGTAGTGTACTTTCCCCTTTTAAACACATGTGAGCTCATATATAGCCTCTTTTGTACCCACAAAAGCCAGTGTTTACCCACTCTAAAGATATAGAAGCCTTTTTTAGCAGTCAGCTGTAAGCCTTCTCACACACTTTAGAGTCTTTCTCTTCATCTTTGCACACACCCTTCTACACGTTGAGAGTCGTGTTGCTTGCTTTTGCCCGGGCTTCGGTCCGTGGTTTCATTCCAGTCTGAATATATATATATATATTATATATTGACTAACATTATCGAGTTATGCCTCGATTGAGCCTAGACTTCGGTCTGGAGCGTTTAATTGCTTTTGTATATATATACATTTATATATATGAACTGCGTGTCGAACTCTGTTCGATGAGCCTAGACTTTGGTCTGGAGCGTTTAATTACTTATATATATATATATATATATATATATATATATATATATATATATATATATATATGAACTGCGTGTCGAACTCTGTTCGATGAGCCTAGACTTATGTCTGGTGCGTTTAATGACTTTCTTATATATATAATTATATATATGAACTGCTATCGAACTCTGTTCGGTGAGTCTGGATTTCACATTCGGTGCGTTTACTGCTTTAATATATATTTACTTATATATATTAATTGTTGTTGGACTCCGTCTGATGAGTCTGGATTTCACATCCGGTGCGTTTATTGCTTTAATATATATATATACTTATATATATTAACTGTTGTTGGACTCCGTCCGATGAGCCTGGATTTTATATCCGGTGCGTTTATATGCTTATATATATATATTTACATTTCGTCCCACATGGAGTTTACTTCGCGGTGGTTGACCGTTTTTACAGCTTTCTGTACATTTCGTCCCGCCTGGAGTTTCCTCCGTGGCTGTTGATAGCTTTTACAGCTTTATTTATATTTCTGGTCCCCCATGGATGTGCTTCATAGTTGGTGATCATGTATGTATATATATATATATATATATTTATAGCTTTTATATATATACCTGCTTACTGCGTTTATATTAATCGCAGCATCATGTGAGCCTAGGAATCATGTGATCATAGATTCAGTCCCCTGAATCTAGATTCGGTTTCCGTGATGGACCTTTTCAGCTGTAAGCAGCTTGTAAATTTATCTGTGATGTTTGGATTTTCTCAGATGGTTTTCATACCCACGAGGAATTCAACACCTTTTTGTACATTTATTTTTGTACGGATGCCTCGCATCTGCCAAATAAAATCAATCAAGCCGAGCACTTAATAAAATGGGGGTGTAAAAGGTCTCAATTACTATTGAGCATCAGGGTTTGAAAAAACCTCTTTTATAAAACATCACTGCCATATCTTGCTTAAAATTGATTTTTTACATAAAATTCAAACCCTGTGTATATAGGTGCGAACGAGGCCTCGCACTACATCCAAATAACAACACATTGACCCACACACAAACACACATTCAGATAAACAGTTTCTTGAAAAGAGGCGGTCACCGTGGTAACATGGATGTCGGGGGGTGCCTAACACCTTCCCTCCGCATAACCAAGTCCCCGGACCCTAATGAATCTCAGTTTCACCGACCCGCTTAGCAGTGTCACATCAGTGGGTCAATGTGCAAACCTTTTCTCGGTTGTGTTCGTACAACCATTTAAAAAACCAACTGGCGACTCTTAACAGTCCATCGTCGACATTATACATGTCGGACTTTTTTCACTTATTTTTTCAAACAAATCTCACCTAAAATGAGAACACCAAAGAACAAGTAACGGAAAGGGATAATTAAAAATCCCGACGTCGACAGTAAGAAGACTTAAGCCGCTATTACAATTTTTTCAAAATTGTTATATGCTTGTGTGTGGATGTTGCATTTACATTTTTATGATAAATGTGTATGAATGCATTTCCTTACTTAGTGCTTCGCACTATAAACTGCTTGTAATATTTGTGCTTCGCACCATATCTGCTTGTGATATTAGTGCTTCGGACATGTCATCATTTTCATACGGTAAGATGCGATGTATGTGAATGTATGTTGTATGATCCCTCCACCAGGAGGCTATCCTGTCGGTATTTAATTACTGGACTTGTGAGAAGACTAATTCTCCGAGGCTCAGGAAAGGCACCACCCAAATTCGCTCCAGTTGAAAGACCGGATTAACTTCCCGTCAAGTAGATTGCGATGATTTGGGAATCTCCATGCCAAAAAGCCGCGAGAGTAACCTAAGATAGGTCAGCCTCTGATAAACCCAAAACGAAGGAAAGTCTCTTCATTCTCTCATTTCAAATTACTTGTAAAGCACAATTACTTGTAATTATCTTCCATATCTATCTCCATGTAATGAGAAATATGAAGAAATGTGTACACATACATGCAACAAACAGCTGACATCCATTTTGCAGGATAAAATTCCTATACTGGACACATCACATAGCATGTTATTATCCACCTTCCCTAAAGACTAAACTATGCAAGTCTTTTGCAGGGAATCAATTGGACCTACCACCCGTTCAAAGTCCAAAAAGGCAACAGGCCTACAGTCAATCATGTCGTCATCCGACCAGACCGAACTTAATCCAATTTCTAGCAAAGAATTCGACGGATTAAGCAAACAAATTACAGATTTGGCTGTTCTACTAAAAGAATTACACCAGTCTACACAGGGTCAGAAAATACCCGTACATGTTGAATCCTCCACACAAGGAGGAACCCAGGTCATTACAATACCTGAACTGCAGTTGGATCTGACCAACAAAACTCATGATGCCCACTGGAGACCCAGACACTGGTGACATCAAAAAGAAAGTCCTCCAAATGGAAGAGACTCTTCGCACTATCAAAGGAATTGGAACACACGAGAGTGTTTCATATGCTGATTTGTGTATTTTCCCTGGTATTCATTATACAGAAAAGTTTAAGACTCCTGACTTTGAAAAATATGACAGGTTAGGAGATCCTTACACACATCTAAAGGTGTTTATTGGAGAACTGGGATCTTATGTAGAGTATGAAAAACTCAGAATGCAACTTTTCCAAAAAAGTCAAACTGGAGAAGCTCGTTCGTGGTACACAAGATTAGACAATTCAAAGATCCACAGTTGGGAAGAGCTAGCACACGCTTTCGTCACCCAATACAACTTTCAATCTCAAATGGCTCCTGATCGGTATCAAATTACCAAGATCAAGAAACAGTCTAATGAGTCTTTCAGAGAGTATGCTCAGAGGTGGAGACGCCTGGCTGCCCAAGTTAGTCCTATCATGACAGAATCAGAGATGGTCATGACTTTCATAAACATACAAGAAGCACCTTTCTATGAAAGAGTTTTAGCCGACATCGGCAAGCCATTTTTTGAAATGGTCAAACATGGGGATATGGTTGAAATGGGATTGAAATTCGAAAAGATTCAAGACCTAGCCGCACTCAAAGCTGTTGCTGATCACATCCAATCTGGAAATTATGGGAACAACCCCCGGAGGGTCCATAAAAAGAAAGAGGAGGATGTTTCCCTGATACTACAGGGTCAAAAAGGCATTCAGAACATGCCTGTCTAGAGGAGAAATTACACTCCCTTTCAAGCACAGTCTTCAAATCCTCCAGTACCAAAAGGTGGAGAAGTCAAACGCCCTCGAGTATTCACACCCTTAGGGGACACCCTCGAGAACATTCCCAATCTTCTAACAACATAGAAGAAAATCACGCATCTGCTTCCACCAGCCAGCCCTAATGGACGGGATTTTAATGCTGCTCAGAAATGTGCTTATCATGCCAGGGCACCGGGACATGATACTCAGGATTATTGGGCCTTGAAACACAAAATCCAAGACCTGATAGACAACAGTGAAATCGTGGTCGCTTAACCTGATCAGCCTCACATTCAAGACAACCTTCTTCCTCAACACAAGGAAGAAGAGGTCAACATGATCAATTGGAGCAGCGGACAGAGTTCCAATTTTAGCTGTGAATCCTCCCAGACCCCCAAAGATGGTGATGACAGATGGGATTATGCCAAGTTCCAATTCACAATGGAACGAAAGATAAAATCTCTCTGTAAACAAATTGAGCAATTGGTGAAACTAGTGACTTATCAACATCAAGTGACTCATCAGCTAATCAGTCAGGAGCATGCCAGTATCCTACCTATTGTCATGAATATTCCCTCTTCACTTTCAAAAAATGAAATGCTGGAAGATAAATGACGAAGAGAGAGAATGCTAAGGCCCGTCGGGATTTTGCCAATAAAAGGGAATTCACACATTTGGGCCAACCTATGGAGGAAATCCTTCATATGTTAATCAATGAAGGAAGGATTAGTTCCCTTCTACCTCCTATCAACCCCCGTTCAGGACGATACAACTCTGAGGGAGTATGTTAATATCATTCTCAATCTCGCGGTCACAGCACAGAAGAATGCTGGGCACTCCGCCACCTTATTCAAAATTTAATCGACAGTAGCGTACTGCGCCTGGCAGATAACGACACTATGTTACGGGAAAGTGAGGATTCGGGTCCTACTAAGTGGAAGAATGTAGTAGCAGTCATATCTGCTGAAAATGATGGGTTAACAAATCACTTATCATGCCAGTAATTCAACTCAAGTGAATCAACAATCCTTTGAAAGTGGCCGTTCCCGAGCCAATTAACTTGCCGTGCAGAGCACAATATCCTATTGTTAGCTTGTGCACAGTTCCGTGGAATTATGGAGAAGGTGAAGGATCCACCTCGCATACAACTGCTGCAGTGTCGAAGGAGAATCCACTGTATCTTCCCCAACGGGTAATGAAACCTGTCATCAAGTCTAAGGGGAAATTACCCATTGAGAAGATTAAAAATTTCCTCCGCACTATGGGTCATAATGAAGCCAAGGTGGTTTTAAACTTAAAAAAAGCTCCACAACAAATATCAATCTTGGACTTGGTCTTGACTTCCGAGAATCACCGAAAGGTCTTGTTAAAGGTTTTAGAAGAAGCCTATCTACCGACATCAGTTGATACAGAAAAGTTACAACATCTGGTTGATCACATTTTCAACAACAATATGATATCCTTCACTGATGATGACATACCGCCCGAGGGGATCGGTCATTGCAAACCGTTGCACATTACGGTCTTGTCCTCCGGATATATGGTGGCTGGAGTTTTAATAGATGGAGGTTCCTATCTGAATATCTACCCATACGCTACCTTGGTGAAGATGAATATCAATCCCAATTGAATTTGGAGTAGCCATACCATTATCAAAGCTTTTGATGGAGCCCGTCGTAACTCGATCGGAGTAGTTGAGCTGCCAATTGAGATTGATCCTCATAAATTCTGCATATCCTTCCATGTGCTCAAGATAGATTCGGGATACAACCTGCTCTTAAGATAACCATGGATTCACCTGGCAGGGGCAATCCCCTCCAATCTTCACTAACAGTTGAAATACATCATCAACAATAGCCTGGTCACAGTCAACGCTGAACCGGAGATTCCTCATCATGGGGACATGCCGTTCATTAATGCCAATAAGGATGTTGAGCCATTTAGTTTTCATGCTTTGGAAATAAGCAATACCCAATACCATGCTATTGGAACGCCACTGCCCGAACCCCTGATTTCTGCCGAGGTAATGTCGGCCACTCAAGAAATGATGTCGTTGGGTCATAAATCGGGACAAGGGTTGGGTAAAGATTGCCAGGGTATCAAGTACCCTCTTCACTTAACCCAGCAAATTTGGACAGTTGGACTAGGCTATTCTGCCAGCTCTAGTCACAGGAATCCTCATAAGCATCAGCAGATTCCTTTAGCTTCAACCATGCGGCGTTTAACTTCGCCTGTAATCTCCGAGTCCGCACAACCTTCCGTAAAGGTGCCAGCAAATATAATGGCGATGTTATTTCCCAAGCTGATACCAGTGAAGGAGAAAGAAATCTTTGTTCCAGATCCCGCAGTGGAGGAAGAGGAACGAAGAATCAAGCAAGACGTCATGCGGATGATGTCCGACATATGCATCATCATTCATGATGAGCATACCAACAGATACACCCCAGACGATGATTGCCCAGACGTAATGGCTATCATTCGGGACAGGGAAGATGATGATAATCCCTCTATCACTGCGGTTCACCCGAAATTTGCTCTTGCCAATTGGAACAACATTCCTTGCATTGGTCGTCAAGGGTAAAGCGGGCGAAAACTCATTTCGCCCTGTAGATATAATAACTTCTTACTTTTCTATACAGTATTAGTGGTTTATTTTGCTAGTATATGCTAACACTGTGTATGATCAACGCATTTCATATATACTAAGTGAAAGTATATTTTGTTTCAGGACTCTGAATTTAGATGTGCCTGTACTTGCTGATACGGTGCCTCTTCTCCACAAGGATTGGACCATTGATGTAGAGATGAATTCAGCCTTGGTGGATATACAGGATGACATTCAGGTGCCTCCAGAAATTTAAGAATGGGTCAAAGACAAACTCAAACCCAACCTTGATCAAACCACTCCTTTCAATCTCAGAGCCTTAGAAAACCTTAAGTTAATGCAGATTGGTTCAGACCTTACCCCAAACCGACGGAATGACATGGTTACGCTACTAACCCAGTTCCAGGATGTGTTTGCATGGTCTCATGAGGATATGGTGGGTTTGTCCACTAACATTGTCCTTCATCGCCTTCCCATTAAAGAGGGATTTAAGCCAGTCAAGCAAATGCTCCGGCGATTGAAACCTGAATGGAGTTTAAAGTGAAAGAAGAAATTGTGAAACAGTTTCAAGCTGGCATCATATTGGTGTCTACATATCCTGAGTAGATATCCAACATCGTGCTCGTACCCAAACCTGGAGGGAAGGTGCGAGTTTGCGTGGATTATCGGGACTTGAACAAGGCTTGCTTAAAAGATAGCTTTCCCGTGCCAGTTATCCACATTCTCATTGACAATACTACACAATACGACATGTATTCCTTTGCAGATTGCTTTGCGGGGTATCATCAGATCATGGTTGCCGAGGAAGATCATGAGAAGACTGCTTTCATCACTCCTTGGGGAACTTTTTGCTATAGACGGTTGTCATTCGGCCTCATCAGTGCTGGAGTTACCTATCAACGAGCTACGATGGCTCTTTTCCACGACTTAATGCTTAAGGAAATCGAGATCTACGTGAATGACATTATTGTCAAATCCCGGAAGGAGGATGACCATATAGACCATCTCAGGAAGTTGTTCAACAGGTTGCGTATGTACAACTTGAAGTTGAATCCAGCTAAGTGCGCCTTTGGCGTTAAATCAGGCAAGTTGCTAGGATTTCTAGTCAGCCACAAAGGGATAGAGCTGGATCCTGCCAAAATCCAAGCCATCACGGAAATGCCAATTCCTTAGACAGAAAAGGAAATACGGGGATTTTTGGGAAGAATCAACTTCATTAGCAGATTTATCGCTCAACTCAAAGCAACTTGTGAGCCAATCTTCAAGCTATTAAGGAAGAACTCCTCCATGAAATGGAATGAGGAGTGCCATAATGCCTTCCTTACAATCAAGAAACAGCTAATCAAAACTCCCATCTTGGTACCACCCAGGGATGATGTTCCCTTGTTTATGTATCTATCCGTAAGTGACAATGCCATGGGCTGCATGCTAGGACAGAAGGAAGATTGAGGCCTAGAACGAGCTATCTATTACCTCAGCAAAAGATTAAACAGCAGTGAACACAAGTACACTCTGATCGAAAAGATGTGTTGTGCTTTAGCATGGGCTTCCATGAGGTTACAACATTATCTCCATGATCACACAACCCATCTCATATCCCGCGTGGATCTCTCAAGTACGTGTTCAACAAACCCATGTTAAATTGCTAGCTGTCCAGATGGCAGTTGATCCTACAACAATTTGACATCGTATATGTGACTCAAAAGTCCATCAAAGATCAAGGAATTGCGGATCAACTGGCCGCCGCACCATCAGGGGATTTCAAACCCTTGGAGACATATTTCCTCAATGAAGGAGTAATGACAGTTCAGCAACACCATCAGTATGATACACGCCAAACGTGGAAGATGTATTTCGATGGAGCTGTTAATATGGAAGGTTCTGGAGCTGGAGCAGTTCTAGTATCTGATACGTGGGAGCAGTATCCCGTCGCCGTCAAATTATAGTTTGTCAGCACCAACAATACAGCTGAGTATGAAGGCTATCTTATGGGGCTAAAACTTGCCTATTCAATGGGCATCAGGCGGTTAACTGTCCTTGGAGATTCGGAGTTGGTAATCAGACAATCCACCGGAATCTATCAAACCAAGGAATTACATTTGCTGCTTACCATCGGCAGGTTTTAAAGATGGCTTTGGGATTCGAAGAAATATCCTTTCTACACATTCCTCGTAATAGGAATGATTTCGCGGATGCGTTAGCAACTTGGCCTCCTTGATCCGCATATCAGACAAGGAACACTTGCCAAGCGTCACAATTTCCCTGCACAAGGCCCCAACCTATGGGAATTACGTTGGAGAAGTATCGGATGAGCTACCTCCCATCCAACATCCTTGGTATCAGCATATCAAGGAATATCTGCGAGATGGATCTATACACGCTGAGGCGAGCCCGACTGAGAAAAGGCGGATCCATCGATTTGCTATGAAATTCTACCTGAGTGGAGATGCGTTCTACAAAAGAGATGCAGGATTAGGTCTCCTCAGATGTTTAGACAAAGATCAAGGCCAAAGGCTTATGGATGAAATCCATGGCGGAGTCTGTGGCCCACACATGAGTGGCCCCCACACGAGTGGCCCCCTCCTTGTCAAGAAAGTCCTCAGGACAGGACATTATTGGCTATCTCTCAAACCTGATTGCACTGACCACGTCAGGAGATGCTATCAGTGCCAGATTCATGGGAATGCTATACACGCCCCTCCACGGGAACTTCACAATATGAGTTCACCTTGGCCCTTCTCAATGTGGGGAATGGACGTTATTGGGCCCATTGAGCCTAAAGCTAGTAATGGTCATCGATTTATCTTCACCATGATCGACTACTTCACCAAGTGGGTAGAAGCAGCCTCCTTCCCCAGGGTTACTAAAGAAGTCATCATTGCTTTCATCAGAAACAATGTCATTTGTCGATATGGACAACCAGAGGTGATTGTGTCTGACAATGCCAAGAACCTCAATAACAAAATGGTGGAAGAATTATGCAGTAAATTCCACATCAAACATCTCAACTCAGTCATCTATCGTCCGAAGATGAATGGTCCTGTTGAAGCGGCTAACAAGAACATCAAGAAGATTATGCAAAAGATGTCCACCAATCACAAAAATTGGCCTGACCTATTGCCCCTGACTCTGTTAGCCTACAGAACCTCAATGCGCACTTCCACTGGGGCAACCCCATACGCATTAACCTATGGGATGGAAGCGATACTCCCCATAGAAGTTGAGATGGAATTCCTCAGAGTATTGATAGACGCTCAGTTGGATGAAGACCAATGGGTACAAGATAGGTATCACCAATTGGCTTTAATAGACGAAAGGCGAACTGCGACTATCTTCCATGGTCAGTTATATCAATAAAGGATCGCCAGATCCTACAACAAAAAAGTCTGGCTACGACAATTCAGACAACATGACTTGGTTTTAAAGGAAATCTTTGACAGCCAAGATCAGTCTAAGGGAAAATTCGCTCCTAATTGGGAAGGCCCGTTTATTGTCAAGGAAGTATTGACAGAAGGCACTCTCAGATTGCAAGAAATGGACGGCGCTGAATTTCCACAACTCATCAACTCAGACACCATGAAACGATACTTTGTCTGAAGTTGCCATCAAGTAAACATCCTGGTGGTAGACCATCAGGTCACCAGTCATTTCGGTTCTTTAAACCTTTACCACAAACAACTTTTCTACACTTCGCCCCTCAAGGAAACAAACCTTTTAAGCCAGCAGCCTGGCTCTCCTTTGCGCTCATGCAACTTAGGTCATCCCACCACGGATTGAACCTCTTGCGTATACAGTTTGGCTACCCATACCGGGGATCAAACTTTTCACATGCAGTTTATCCTTAGCCTAGGATTAAACTTTCTCTTCCCTGCACTCTGACCTGCACACGGGATTACGCTTTTCATCTCGCCCTGAGGGGCGAACTACGTCGACCTGATCTCCTCTTCAATAGGAGTACATAGGCAACCATTTCATATGGCCCAGTCGCAATAAAACAAAAACAACAAAAACATTTCCACTATTTTCCTTACAAAAACAAAAGAAAACAAACATTCCCACACAATTCATGCCACATACAACGTTGAACCTCTTACATCAGGTTCGAACTATGCAGACCTGATCTCCTCTTCAATAGGAGTACGTAGGTAGCTATTCATGGTGCGATCTCACCCCCTACCAAAACATAAACCCTTGTTAGTCGGTACTGGGATCATCCTTCAAACCACTACATTTCATTCGGCTTCAGACCAAAGGGATGGAATTACCTGAACTCCTCCCAACTAGGAGATTCAGCGACCATCTAAGCTGCGGTCATACCTTGAAGAGTAACACCAAACCATAAGAGATGGAATTAACTAGGCTTCTCCTAAATAGAAGTATTGGCGACCATCTATGGTGCAGTTAATCTCAGAGAGGAAAGCCATACTCCTCTCCTCATTTCCATACAGAAACCAGTCCCAAGACACCAAAGATGGTAGGGATACATCCAGATCAATGATCCATTCTGAACTATCCAGAGACAACTCAATGTCTATCCACCAGGAGAAATTCAGAATACATCAAGATCACAAGCCCTGAAGCAGCAGGCAAAATATCAAGCAAGTAGCGAAGCATATCTAAAAGGGAAGTGATCAAAAATATATTTCCCTGTCATATATATATATTGCTGTTTGATATACATAATGTAAACTGTACATGACAAAATGGCTAAGCTAGTCTGTGCAGAAAAATATAAGATCATCTACAAGTCAGGGTATATGCGAGCTAACAAGCCCAACATGGCGTCCCTCTCAGAAGATGGAGGTGAAGCTGTGGTCTCCTGTATGAGAATATCCACATGACCCAACTGATCTGCAGCCATCTGCATGGTGACCATATGATCATCAATATATGCGATCATCTCTACGTTCATGCCAGTGGTAAGGGACCTCACTGCAGTGCTATCTGTGATGGCTACATCCCGGGTAGATATGGCGATATCCCACTCAACTATTACTGCATCTCTGGCTGATATAGCCTCATCCCGCTCAACGACGGCGGCATCCCTACGAGCCAATGCCTTGTCTCTCTCCAATAGAGCGGCATCCCTCCCATCAAGAGCAGTCGACATCATAGATCAAATCTGATCTCTCTCAAAGGTCATCAGATGAAGACTCTGCTCTAAGTACTGTGTCGAGTACTGAATCACAACAGTACTAGTACTAGGAAAATCTGGAAGAAATACTGGCAACCCAGTAGTGGGCTCCTCCTCGATGTAGGTATCAATGTCCTCCATGGGCTCTACATCATCTAACTCACGCTTTGGTACTGCAAATATTGCTGCAGCCGATAAAATCTCTGTCTCCATCCACGCGAAATACTCTACGGAATAACCAGGATGACTGATAGAAAAAGCTGCTATCTCGCGCTGATCCCAGCAGGCATATACCAGAGATCGGTCCCCTGCTGAGAGGTACCGAGAAGTTGAACGCTGACCTGTCGCCCCCTCAAAAGGATGAAAATCCTGGAACTAGTCGAACTGCGACATCACGGCCAATGGGTGATAAGTGGTCACTCCCCTCAAACCAGCCAGGGGGAGATAGTCCATGCCCGGAGCATGAGTAATGAAGCTTTTTGGAGAGCTAAGCCCCGAACACGGCAATATGCTGAATGGATCTCTGATATCTGCCAAGAATGTGGACTAGGACAGAGCATCTATACACTCTGATGGCTAAAAAGAGTATGACATAGCTATATCATGGGTGAAGCAGTACCCATGCCGTCTAAGAGTGACAATCGGTCTCAAGTATGACATGAACCACACATATAACATGACTGAGCTACCTGTGAACACTCCTGTAGGATACGTGCAATAATATGATGCCGACCGCAGCGTCTCTGCTACAATCATAGGTACAATGGTACGACCCTCCCTGAGAGCTCTCATGGCCATGATAACGCCTGTATCTATCTCATCTATATATCGCGACATATACACATATGACAATACACATAGCATCAGTACGTCAACTCTGGCCAAACGCCAATGATCCTCCGGTGCGGTGAAATCCCCAGAATGTCGTGAATAGCTATCCTCCGAGCCAAATCTATCGTACAGAAAATGCTGGGCTATCACGTGGCCAGATGTTAACTCATCCTGTACTACTCTGTGCCTCAATCCTATGAGAGTCATGAATCGTCTGCTCATGTCTCCCAAAGCCAGATGCACGCAAGGTCTATCTAAAGGAAGCATCGTCAAACGTGTATACTCCTCCAGAGTAGGAGTCAACTCATGGGTGCTGAATCGGAATACCTGCCTATCCGGTAGCCAATGCTTTACCATCCCGTCCACAAATCCTGCGGGAACCTGAAAAGTCAAAATGGTCATGGTATACTGCAATAAATGATCTACAGTCACCCTGTCTGGTGGTAACATACTATCATACCACGATCGCATACCCGACGCCACCACTGATGGTGGGGTATGATCTATACGGCTAACTGTCGAAGAAGACATCTGTGCGGGTTATGTCATAAGACCATCCAGGGGTCAATGCCGAATATCTCTGGACATAAATACATATACATAACATGATACATGCATAACAGATAATAGATTGCAATATGATATAGGGAATGGAAATACTGTGCATACATTCTTAAGTATATCATCATCTAATACATCATCTCTGTACAACTACAAATACAGGGAAATGGGGCACAGACGCCCTACTACTAACAGAGGCCTATCAAAAGATATAGCGACAATGGGGAACAACCACCCAATATCTAACAGAGGCCTATCAAAAGATATAACGAGAATATACATCAGAAGAAGACCAGGGTCTCGATATCCACATCATCAATCTTGTCCACCTGATGTAACTCCTCCTAAGTCACTAGATCTCTATCAACAGGGATGTCAGGCCTATAAAGAGGAGGATCTGCACCGGCAAAATCGAATGGGTTATCTGAGGGGCCAGCGCCTGAGCTGGAAGGAATAAATAACTCTACCTCTGCTGGATCTCTGCCCAAATGCCAGATAAATATATGTGCCCGATCTACCTGTCGGGTCAAGCCATCAAGCTGGGTCATATGAGTCGGAGCTCGGACACAAGCTACCCAATCCGTCATCATCAAGGATCCTGGAACCATGTCCCCCATAAACTGTGTGGCACGGGACTGGGCTCCAATAGTGCGAGGGAACCACCAACGCTGGAATATCTCCTGAGTACATGGACCCTCTGACAATGCAAATCCGTTAACCCCCAACAACGGGATATCAATGGCGGGTGACTGTGATACGGGCCAAGAACGCCTAGTAGGAGGTAAGATCGGTATACGAATCTGCCCTGTGGTGCTCATGATAGCACGCTCTCCTAAATAGAGCTCCAAGCCTCCATCCGTGAAGATAGGAACTCTCCTGGTGAAAATCGTATACTCGGCTCCTGTTGGGTATCCATCCTCAAAACCCATGGTCAGGTGTTCCCCGGAATAGGGAAGCCATGTGATGGTGTCGGCAGTCAGCAACTCCAGCTGCATACAGCAATTAGTGAATCACTCAACTACAGGGACCTCTAGCAGAATCGAATGATGCCATCGTCGTCCTCGTGGATAGGTGTCTATACCTAACACACTCATGGGACGTAAGCATGGAAGCCTCTCATAGGCCCAGAATTGCCAATACAATAAAAAAAGTATATCTGCTATCAGTAAACACTCTTAACCTATAAAGAGGAAATGATAAGAGAAATACTCAGCAACAGAAATGGGTAAAATCCTAGCCAAGCCTCTATCAAACCCTGTGAGTGCATACGTATGCCCAGGAGGAAATAGGCAAAGGTATAGGAGCCCCAATCATACTCTCCAATACGGTCCACATCACGTGTAGCGCTGATCAAAGCGAAAGATATCGTGGAAGAGTTATCTGCTATGAAGCAGCCTCGAATGATCATCAAGAACAATCACCGCAGAACGCTATTCCTGATCCTGACATCATCAGACATGGGCTCACTCAATAGCCCGCTCATAGCATCTACGCTCAAAGGACCTGAACGGACAGTCCTGCCTTTGAGCGCCGCCACCAGAACTCCTAATAAGGATCTAACGGCAGTAGGGATAATATTTGCCATGCAAGGCATTGGCTCCCTTCCAAACTCCATACCTGTGATAAATTGCCAATCCATAGGCGTCATTATCACCTCACAATCCAGCAGATGGAGTGATTGAGTCTGATGAAACCATCACTCAGACAATGCCCTGAGATAACCCCAAGGACAACGACGGGGAAGGATGGAGAAAAATGCCCCAAATCCCCACTCATGCACTACCGCTCTATAGTCAGGATGAAGCACCTGGTACATGGAGTGAATGCTGAACCAGTTCCCTCGAGGTTGTGTAAAACCAGGGACCTGCATGAAATGCAGATCAACATCAAAACCCTTTAATCCTCATCAATAGGAAAGAAGGAAGATCAAAGTCTAACGCCATACCTCGTTAGCATGCAAATACATCGATGGATGTCTGCCCAAATCACCCAGCAACTCTGGGTTCACCACCTGAATGCTCGAAAGCTCCCTACGAGGGACATGTGCAGCAGGAACGGGGTCCTCTATCGAAATATCCGCCTCCTCGTCCTCAACGTCTGTAACATCTACCTGAATAGGACGTATCACAACCTCCACCAACCGACGAGGCTGTTTGACAGAACGAGGACGAGACACTTCAGAAGCCCTCTGCCGTATACCAAAAGTAGTCCTATAGGAACTGCTCAGCTGATCTGGATCCATAATATCTGGACAACAAGTTTTCAAATCACCTCAGAAAGGGTGTGGTATTTCCTTACCTGGAACTTTCTAAAATGCATTCTATGACTATATGCATGCATGCATTTACTTTAACATATAATAGAGTTAAAAATGTATGACTACCCAATGCCTACATTTGGAAAATTTTTGCCATAGTCCCCTTTAAAAATAGGACTATCCACATGCATACAGGCATGTTTAGGTGGCCATTAAGTAGCACACCTGCCCCAAAGTCATATACATAATATATGCATTAAAACTTAAAATCATCATACATAAGGCCAACCTCAATACTAGGAGTACTTTGCCTTGCTACCTTATGCTCATTTGGACCTCAAATAGGAACAAAAAAATATAGCAGAAAAAGGTGCCAATTTGACTGTCTCAAAAGTCAAAATTTTTCACATCATTATGTTCAGCATGGTTTAATACTAACATTTACTATGTTGAATATTTTTTATCAAGTCATTTGTGCATACATAATCACTACTATGTATTTAGATGCATTTCATGCGATAACTTAAAATCCAACTGACAGAAATGAGAGAAAATACATGCATATATTACCAGGATAGTGTAGAACACTTGTACGGTGATAGAATTTCCAAAAAGCAGCCTAAACTCAGTAGATCTGAAGATGGCTCGCGGTTTTCTCTATGGAAAGCAAGTTGAAAGTGACTTGTTAAGACCAACCTGCAGGATTTATGATCCACGGTTGGCCGCAGGCCGACGGCTATAGCAGATACACTTACGGCACCCCAATATGGGACCCACCCCTCTAGCTCGGTCCAGTTCGAGTTGCAAAGGAGTTCTTGTAGATTAGCAAAGTCAAATCGAAAATAAAAATGCTATGCGATTGAGCAAAACTGCATACAATCCTGGTCCTCTCAGATTAGACTTTGAATCTATACATCACTCATTGGTAGTCACCTGAGTACAAGGTATACCCTGCCAATGATCCCAGTTGTCACAAATCATAGACGATAATACCTTATACAGGTCTAATACCACCAACTCTGGGTCATTACCCTACGTGAAATCCCCGACGGGGGTTACAACGTGAGGTCCCCGGCGGAGGTTATAATGCATGCTTATCCGTTGACACATAAATCAACGAAGGTCAAGCAGCCTTGACGTTGTTTCAGCCGATGGCAAGTAAACCCATCAAAGCATGGAAAGTTGTTCAATCATGGCGTACGTTTATATTCATCACTCCCCAGTGGATACCCGATGGGGGTTACAATATGAAGTCACGGCAGGGGATTACCATGTACATAAAAGCCGTTGACACACATATCAATGAAAGTCAAGCAGCCTTGACATTATTATAGCCGATAGCGATTTAAACCAATCAGAGCTCTGGAGCTATTCAAGGTTTTCACACCCGACCGCTCGTATTCCCCAGCGGATCCCTGGCGGGGGTCACAACGCACTGTTCCAGTGATCTACACGACAACAGATGTCAAGCAACCTTTACAATCTACCCACAAAGTTTCAGTCGTTAATTCACACGTCGACGAAGGGAATGTCAATAAAGAGGATAGATGATGGAATATGTTATGCACATCCTCAAACAGATCAATCTTCATTCCCATAGATCTCTCACACATAAGAGGTACATCTTCAGGATCAAGTCATAATCGAAGACACATGACTTTGGTGATAACTCCAACATCAACATCCTAACAGATTCGGATTACACATCAAATCTGGTCATCGTTGCCAACCCCTAGTTGAAGCAACAGGGAGCCAGCAATCATCCCTAGCGTGTTGGGCTACAACCCCGTACACATGCATCATACATTTGCATCATGTTGCTATCTATAGTACCATGTTCGTCTTGTTACATTTCAAGTGTCTAGGATTCTTTATCCTACCCATGCATCGCCATGCATGAGTAAGATAAAGAGGGGCAACTGTAGACACTTGAAATTTTCTATACTACTGTCACTAACATTGCAGGAGAGTAGATTTGTCTTTTAAGAGGGAACCCTAAAAGACGATCCATATCCATATCGGATACTACCGAAAGTTCAGCATCAACCCCAGATCGCAATCTGGGAGTAACAATTCCAATCTCGGAGATAACCCTGAGGCATGCAGATCAATATCGACATACACACTAGAGAAGATCGATTAATCTCAGAGATAATCCCGAGGTATCCAGTCTCAGTCCCAACCATGGGAATAGCCACCAACCTTGGTGATAACCCCAAGGAATGCAATTTCGGCAATAACCCCAAAAATGCTTGTTACAAGTGCGACCAGCTTCAATCTCGGCGCTCACAACGAGATCCACTGTACCAGCCCGATGATAACATCGGGAAGACAGACACAGCTAAAGGATGACAATGAGGATCTTCAACCAATTACAGCGGTCCAATCCCGGCGAAGCTGAGCATCGTCTGCTTTATCAGCCCAATTCGGCAATAACACCGGTGAGGGACAACAACGTCATCTGACCAACACGATGCCACGCCACGTCGCCTCAACATATCTACACAACAATGTCCTACAAGACTAATCAATCCCGAGTGACTATTGTATGGGGTAACGGATGAAAGTTGAAGCTTGAAGACCAGAGGGCACTGTCCCATCTTCAATGACTTCGTACAAACTCTAATCCTATGCCATCGTACAACCCTCGACAACGGCGGTCCGGAATAGGTCCTGTATACCTCAAACGGATGCCCGAATTGCACTTCTAAAAATTTGAGTGGACATTACAGTGCCTGAGTGCAGGTACTTCGAGACGACCTGACCCGAAAAATCTGGGCCAACCCGAGTTGCCTCTGGTACACCTGCGACTCAGCCGCAGGTACACCTACGGCTAATATGCCTATAAATATAGGGCTTGGGGTGCTGATTTTTCAAGAGAAAACGGCGAGGAAGCCCTGCCCAATTTGCTCTGCACTCATCCCATGCAGTGTACTTTCCCCTTTTAAACACCTGTGAGCTCATATATAGCCTCTTTTGTACCCACAAAAGCCAGTGTTTACCCACTCTAAAGATATAGAAGCCTTTTTTAGTAGTCAGCTGTAAACCTTCTTACACACTTTAGAGTCTTTCTCTTCATCTTTGCACACACCCATCTACACGTTGAGAGTCGTGTTGCTTGCTTTTGCCCAGGCTTCGGTCCGTGGTTTCATTCCAGTCTGTATATATATATATATATATATATATATATATATATATATATATATATATATATATATATATATTTATATATATATTGACTAACATTATCGAGTTATGCCTTGATTGAGCCTAGACTTCGGTCTGGAGTGTTTAATTGCTTTTGTATATATATACATTTATATATATGAACTGCGTGTTAAATTCTGTTCGATGAGCCTAGACTTCGGTCTGGAGCGTTTAATTTCTTTTGTATATATATACATTTATATATATGAACTGCGTGTCGAACTTTGTTCGATGAGCCTAGACTTATGTCTGGTGCGTTTAATGGCTTTCTTATATATATAATTATATATATGAACTGCTATCGAACTCTGTTCGGTGAGCCTGGATTTCACATTCGGTGCATTTACTGCTTTAATATATATATACTTATATATATTAACTGTTGTTGGACTCCGTCCGATGAGCCTGGATTTCACATCCGGTGCGTTTATTGCTTTAATATATATATATATATATATATATATATATATATATATATATATATATATATATATATATATATTAACTGTTGTTGGACTCCGTCCGATGAGCCTGAATTTTATATCCGGTGCGTTTATATGCTTATATATATATTTGCATTTCGTCCCACCTGGAGTTTACTTCGTGGTGGTTGACCATTTTTACAGCTTTCTATACATTTCATCTCGTATGGAGTTTCGTCCGTGGCGGTTTATAGCTTTTACTGCTTTATTTATATTTCTGATCCCCCATTGATGTGCTTCGTGGTTGGTGATCATGTATGTATATATATATATTTATAGCTTTTATATATATACCTGCTTACTGCGTTTATATCAATTGCGGCATCATGTGAGCTTAGGAATCATGTGATCACAGATTCAGTCCCCTAAATCTAGATTCGGTTCCCGTGATGGACCTTTTCAGCTGTAAGCAGCTTTTAAATTTATCTGTGATGTTTGGATTTCCTCAGATGGTTTTCATACCCACGAGGAATTCATCACCTTTTTGTACATTTATTTTTGTACGGATGCCTCGCATCTGTCAAATAAAATCAATCAAGCCGAGCACTTAATAAAATGGGAGTGTAAAAGGTCTCAATTACTATTGAGCATCAGGGTTTGAAAAAACCTCTTTTATAAAACATCACTGCCATATCTTGCTTAAAATTGAATTTTTACATAAAATTCAAACCCTGTGTATATAGGTGCGAACGAGGCCTCGCACTACATCGAAATAACAACACATTGACCCACCTACACACACATTCAGATAACAGTTTCTTGAAAAGAGGCGGTCACCGTGGTAACACGGATGTCGGGGGGTGCCTAACACCTTCCCTCCGCATAACCAAGTCTCCGGACCCTAATGAATCTCGGTTTCACCGATCCGCTTAGCAGTGTCACATCACTGGATCAATGTGCAAACCTTTTCTCGGTTGTGTTGGTACAACCATTTAAAAAACCAACTAGCGACTCTTAACAGTCCATCGTTGATATTATACATTTCGGACCTTTTTCATTTGTTTTTTCAAACAAATCTCACCTAAAATGAGAACACCAAAGAACAAGTAACGGAAAGGGACAATTAAAAATTCCGACGTCGACACTTAAAATTAGAGTTTTTCTAATTAATGTTAATATTTATAATAATGGTCTTAAATCACATAACACAATTATAAAACAATCTTGTACTCTAATTTGGATTTCAAATTAGGGTTTAGTATAGTAAAACTAGGGTTTGACATAATACACCTTAATTGACCAACCATTGTCCGTCCATATACATACAGTACATATTTATAGCACTGAAAAATTAAAATATAATTAATATTATATTATTATTCTCATGTCTTGATCAAAATTCAAAATTAGGGTTTGGATTCCATATCTGATTTATTCTTCCATATTTAACCTTAATAATTAAGGTAAGATAATTAACTTAATAATTTGTACTAAAATTCATATAATAAATAATTATTATAATTATTCTAAAAAACATTTCATATATTATTTAAATAATATATATTTATATTTTCATGAAAAATAATTAATAAAAATATTTCTACTATAAAATTAATTATTACAAGAATATAATTTATAATAATCAATAATTCTGAAATAAAATTATTCGTAAATATTCATGTAATAAATATATTTTTATTTATCACATAAATACATATACACCTTATCTTGTACAAATCTTCATCTTTAAAATAAAAAAAATTATACGCAAAATTTTTGATTTAATTATATAGAAAATATCGAGTTGTTACATTCACCCTCCCTTATAAAGATTCCGTCCCCGGAATCACCGTTTTAAAACCTATACATACAAAGGTACATAGCATACACAATCATTGCAATTAGATCTCGATCATAATTTGATCGAACTGATCTTTAACTATTCACGTAAAGCTTGTCTATTTGATTGAACGAAAATTTAAGTTTCTAAAAGAACTCAAATTCCTTCCTCAAAATTTCTTTATAAAATAATTTACTATATATAAGAAAATCATGTATAATAAAATAAAAGTTATACGAATAATACCTGGAGTTCCATTGCCAGCTGTCGCCGTATTCTGGACAGTCATGTTGTAGACCCTTGCTGTTGATTTTGTTGGCTTGTTTCGGTCCTGTGATTGCTAAAGTCCCGCTGCCAGTGCCACTATTCCCATTTCTCGCCTCCTTCCTCCTTTTCAGACAATCTTTCACCTTGTGTTCAGTCGACCCGCATAGAAAACACCCACTATTCATCCTAGGATTGGGGCAGTTGGGAGAGATATGGCCCTCCTGCCCGCACTTGTAGCAAACAAACTTCCCCTTCAAACATTCCCAGAGTGGTTCTTTCCACAAGTCTTGCACTGTACCGCTGGCTTCTTAACACCTTTTTGTTTCACCTGCACACTTCCAAAATTGTTCACCTTCCTCTTTCCATCTCCACTCCTGCTCCCACTATTAATTCTTACCTTCCCAGCTCCTTCTACCTTGTCTTTGTTCTTTCTCTCCTTATTGTAAAGGCTCATGGCCTCACTCCCCTCCTCAGCTATAATCGCTTTCTCCATGAGTGCTGCAAATATAGGAATCTGCAACACTGCCACCTTGTTGTAGAGCCGGGATTTTAATACCAGCTCAAACCTTCTTGCTTTTCTAGCCTCCGTATCAACTTGATGCGGGGCAAACCTAGCCAACTCATTAAACCTAGCAGCGTATTCTGACACCATCATATTTTCCTACTTCAATTCTAAAAATTTCACCTCCATCCTGGCCTGCATACTGGACGAGAAATAGATCTCAAAGAACAGTGTCTTAAACCTATCCCATGTAACTACACCTTCTCCTGCCCTCGTCTGATTTGCTTCCCACCAAAAATTTGCCTCACCCTTCATCATGTAGGTGGCAAAAGAGGTCTTTTGCCCCTTGGTTACCCTAGCTATTACGAATGCTTTTTCAATCTCTTTAACCCAAGTTTGGGCTTCAATAGGGTTAGTTGTACCTTTGAATTTCGGCGGTCCTACAGCCTTAAAGTCTTTGAAGTTCGATAAGTGATTATCCGACTGATTCCCAGCGACTGGTATCCCTTGCTGCATAGCTTGTGCTACCATATTTGTAAAATGCTGCATCGGGTCTGCTTGTTGTTGTCCCTTAGCGTTGTTGACAGATTCTTCTGCCCTTTGATTTCGAGTTCGACGTCTTGGCAGCATTATCTGGTTAAATAAAATCATAAATTTAACTTACATTCTAAACCTTATCGCATAAGATTAGTATATTAAACTTGTTTCATTACTCAAACATAGATTCATATTCATTTAACGAATATTTTACATAGCATAGCACATAATGCTTTAAACATCAACTATCCCTTTGTGACCACAAAAGTCGGGATTTACAGTCTTGACTAAAACAAAAGTTGAGAACATAACATTACATAACATACTTATCATATATATTACATTAAACATACCTACACAACAGAACCTATACTACCTATTCACTATGCCTTTTCCTTGGACAACCTCTCGACTGATGACCTTCCATTCCACAAACAAAACATGCACCTGGTTTATAGTCAGGACAATATAGAGTGGTATGCCCCTCATAGCCGGAAAGGTAACAAATTCTTTTCCCTTTCTTCTTATCAAGTTTTCCTAAGTCATGATCTGCTATCTATCGTTTTCCCTTATTGCTCGGAGCTACACACGATGTGTTGCTTGTGGATCCTATCTGATCAATTTGGATTTTAAGCTTATCTTGTTCTTTCATTGTTTCTATTAACGCCTGTCGCAGTTGACTATTAAGCAGCTTTTCAATCTCCCACAACCTTTCCAAAGAAGAAACCTTATTTCTCATATTCTGCACTTCTATTGATGCTAGATCAGCTTTAACTTTAGTGTCTGAATCACTATCTGTCAGCTCCACCATTTCTACAATAACCACCTCGTTCGAGTTAATTTCATTGTGAGCATCTATTTTAACTATTGGCTTCGATATTAGCTCGGGTGTATGGATTTGATCCTTTTTCATGCTATAAGCATATAACAAGCATTTTCCACCTGATATCTACACACATAAATTATCCCGATTAGCATATAATTTATACACACAGCAATCAATAGTTTTATATAAGTTATCTTTTATTTGTTTGATGATGAATTTATTCGATTCATCTCCTTTTAAACTCTATATGAGTTATTTATATTTTTAATGTTTTCCTCTGTTCTAAGGTTATAGCCTAAGGTCTAGCCCACCTAAGGCTTTTAACCCTAAGCTCTGATACCAACCTGTAAAGCCCCCCAAATCCAGGTACTTGAAACCCGAACTCGGTGTTTCACGATACCATTTCTATGAGCTGAATAATAATAACAATAATATAATTATTAAACTTAATTTACATGATTATCAGAGTCTAGCTTCCAAGTACGTAACCTTTAATACATTCCTTACATAACATGATAGAAAATATATATATCATTGTCTTAATAATATCAAATTATTACATAGAATACCACAAATCTTATTTGGTTAGCTTTTCTTTTCCTTTGTTTCTGCATGAGCCTTCTGGTTCTTCACACTTAGTTGAAAATATTTAAATTAAGCAAGGATGAGCATTTGAGTGCTCAACAAGTAATAGCAATTATATATATATATATATATATATATATATATATATATATATATATATATATAAAAAGCTAAAAGAATTTAAATATTTTCTTTATACTACCCTTCTACAACAAATCAATAGTTGTGAAGTAATCTAAACCGATAATAATAACATAACAACCCTCTTTCAAATTTTTGAAACTACGTAATGACTATAATTAGGGTTAAGGTAACATACTATAACCATTATTTTCAATTTTTGTATAGGTTAAACAGAATTTCATCTGTAAACTGTCATAACTTTCGGGCACGGGGGTGATCAGCTCGTTGTACCCTGTATTGATCAATACTACATTCAAGAACGAGGGTATCGTTCACTCTATCCACCTTGGGTGCATAAAAAGTTTTCCCGTGTACGGGATGTTCATACTTTTCGGGGTTCCAAACTAAAGGTTTTATCTTGTTCAACAATAATCTATAATTCTACATATATATACGGGTAATTAACAAAGGTACATCAACATGTGATTAAATACAATGATTATCCAAGTGGGGACACTTGTATAACTATTTTTAGAAATTAACGAACAGAATATATATCTGAATTACCATATACTAACATGTTGATAATCAATGAGCGCATATAATATAGGGTTAATAATCTGTACAATAATAATATAATTTAGAAACATTCTTACTCATGTCTATTGCATAAAGAAAATGCAAAGGTAAGATACTTGCCTGGTACGCTGCTTACAATTCGCAACTTAGTTTTATCTTTTAAATAATCACCTATCAGTAATAAGATCATTTTACTGATTAGAATAGCATATTCCAACATATAACACTGCTTATTGCAGTCAGCACATAACCTAATCACATTATCACATATGTTTAACAACCATTGAATCACAAATAAACGCATATCTAATTAAATTATCTAAGTCCATATCAACATCTAAAACATGTCGGTCTACCGACAACTTTATCGGGTAATTATTGAGTCTAAGACTCTATTCTGTAACTCAATATCCGTAAGTATCAGTCATATTATTTTTAAATGACTTATAATAATTTTAAAATATTTATTATAATTTATCATGAATTTTCAAACACTAGAATCATTTTTAAATGATTTAATATTAATCAATTCTATTATCATTAATATTAAACTATTAATGAAATTATTTCTAAAATATTAAAGTTATTTATAATAACTTAAAATACTTTTAAAGTATTAATATTACCCTTAAATGATTTTTAAAATAATTAAAATTATTTTTAAATAATTACCATTAATATTTAAATATTAATGTACTATTTATCAAAATATTAAAAGTCATTAATTATAACTTAAAATATTTTTAATTCATTTATATCCTTTTTAAATAATTTTTGAATTAATAAAATTATTTTTAAACTATTTATTTTATATAATTATTAAATAACCTTAATGTCATTAATAATAATTAATTAATAAAATTTACCTTTAAATATTGAAAGTTATATTTTATAACTTAAAATATTTTTAAATACCTTATTATTATTTAAAATAAATTTTAATATAATAAAATAATTTTTAATTAATTTATTTAATTCATTTAGAAAATAACTTAATTATCATTAATATTAATTTATTAATGAATTTCATCACAAAATATTAAAAGTCATTAAAAATAACTTAAAATATTTTCGTATATCATAATATAATTTTAAATAATTTTTCAAGTATTAAAATCATTTTTAAATAATTTAGTTAATATTATAATTAAATAAATTAAATACCATTGATATTTTAAAAATATTAAATATTTATGAAATATACTAAAAATAATTAAAAACTAATTTTCGGACCTTAAAATAATTTTTAATAATTTATTATGTAATTTTAATAATTTAAAACTATTTTTTTTCTATTTATTTAATTAAAATAATTAATTTTTGAAAATATTTGTCACTAAAGACTGCCTATAGCGACAGAACCGTCGCTATAGGTGTTCTTCGTGTTCTTTATGAAACCCAGATCTTCATGGGCGGCGACCGAGTTGGCTACTTTGACCATTAATTATGAACTGTGTAATGTGTTTCTGTGACTGTTTTTGATCTGATTGTGTAGTACAAATTTAACATTACAAGGCCCAACAACAAGCATGGCCAACAAGCATGAAACTAACGAGATCTAAGCCTTCAAAGTAGATGTCAGAGCTGTTCTTCATTTTCTGGGTTACCCAGAAATGAAGAACAGTTCGACCAACCACTTTTGGGCTTCCATAACTTGCTAATCTTGTGTTATTTTTGTGATTTAAAAACTGCAGTATGTACCCAACATAATAAGGAAGAGATGCATTATATATAATCCAAATACGATCAACAGAATTACTAAATAAATATTGGTCAAATCCTGTCAGACGTCATGATCATGCGTTTTCTGGGTTACCCAGAAAATGCAATTCATTAACGTCCGGCTTAGTTTGACCGCCCACTACGATCTACCTGTTTAAGGTTTTAATGATCTAGTGTTATAATATTGTAGTCCAAACAATAGACTATAACTTAGATACAAAGATCATTACATATCATCATAACATAGTCAGATCTGAGCCGACGAAGAACTTGTCAGAGCCTTCTGGGCACGATCTGGGTTTTCCATAAATTAAAAGTCATGGTTGGTCAATGAGGTTTGACCGCACATAACTTTCATTCTGTGCACGATCTGAGCTAGCAAAAAGTTCTAGAATACAAATCACATGACATACAACAAGTATCAACCTTCAAAACATTAAAATCAAACATAGAAATTGATCTACAAGGCCTGACATTTGGTTGTTAGACATCAAAACAAAGATTTCCAAATTTTTGAAAACATCAAATCCGAGCCTCTAGATGTTATGGATCTAACATCTAGCAACCCAGATCATCATTATACACTACAAACAACACATTTTAACACTTAATCATAACTTTTAACATAGCAATTGAGATCAGATTTTGAAATTAGGTTTATACCTTCTATGAATGATTTCTGATTTTAGGCTTTCTGATTTGTTTGTGGATTTCTTGGGGCTGATTTTAGGGACTGATAAGCCTTATAATTTCGTAGGTTTTGAAGAGGAGAGAATTGGTTAAGTGTTTGTTCAAAAATAAGCTAACATTTGATATTTTTTCTCTCTCAAATCTATATATACCAAGCTAGATGCATGTAACTTGTATAATATAATGGCTGATATGGTAGATTTCAGTCATATGGAAAAGTCAAGGTGGTTCACCAACTCAAAATATAGCAAGATACACAAGTTACCTTAAATAATGCTAGAGGGGCATTTTAGTCTTTTCACTTGAAAATTTAATGACATTTTGGGCAATTGGCAAACCCTTAGGGTTTGACCCTTAGGGTTTAACCCTAAGGTTTAGTACATAGCATTTACAAGATTTAGCAATTAGGTTTTGAAAAATATAAAATTTTAGTTTCAAAAAATTAATTTCTAAAAATTACAAAATTAAGGTTTTCCTAATTAGGTTAGGTTTCTAAATACATTATACAAGAACATTAGGGTTGTATTCACTAATTATAATTAACCCTACTAATTACAATAATTAGGGTTTATAATTTTGATAATTAGGGTTACCAAATCATAATTAGGGCTTATTATTAAGATTCTAGTCATTAGAGTTTTAAATTACTAATTCGGTTTTCTCTAATTAACAATTATAATTCTGACACTTGCTAATTAATAACATTAACACATTTACACAATTTTTGACTGATCACTAACTCCAGTTTAGGTTTCAAATTAGGGTTTTAATCTACAATTAGGGTCTCTTATAATTAAAATTTTTCTAATTAATGTTAATATTTATAATAATGGTCTTAAATCACATAACACAATTATAAAACAATCTTGTACTCTAATTTGAATTTCAAATTAGGGTTTAGTATAGTAAAACTAGGGTTTAACATATACACCATAATTGACCAACCATTGTCAGTCCACATACATACAGTACATATTTATAGCACTGAAAAATCAAAATATAATTAATATTATATTATTATTCTTATGTCTTGATCAAAATCCAAAATTAGGGTTTGGATTCCATATCTGATTTATTCTTCCATATTTAACCTTAATAATTAAGGTAAGATAATTAACTTAATAATCTGTACTAAAATTCATATAATAAAATAATTATTATAATTATTCTAACAATCGTTTCATATATTATTTAAATAATATATATTTATATTTTCATGAAAAATAATTAATAAAAACATTTCTACTATAAAATTAATTATTACAAGAATATAATTTATAATAATCAATAATTCTGAAATAAAATTATTTGTAAATATTCATGTAATAAATATATTTTTATTTATCACATAAATATATATACACCTTATCTTGTACAAATCATCATCTTTAAAATAAAAAAAATTATACGCAAAATTTTTGATTTAATTATATAGAAAATATCGGGTTGTTACAGGTTCTAACTCAATAATGTGGTTTGGGTCTTTCACATATTTACGTAGCATGGATATGTGGAAAACATTATGAATACGAGGCATGCTTGGCGGTAAAGTGAGTCTATAGGCCACAGTTCCTACTCAGTCGAGGATTTGAAATGGACCAATGAATCGAGGGTTGATCTTTTCTCTATTTCTGAATCTCGTAACTCCTTTCCATGGAGCAACACATAACAATACATGATCTCCAACATTGAATTTTACGTCCCTTCGATGAAGATCATCATAACTCTTTTATCAATTTTGTGAGGTTTGTATACGTTGCCGGATCATTTGAATCATTTTTGTAGTCATGCGTACCAATTTTGGTCCCAACAACGTTGCTTCACCCACCTGGTCTCAACATACTAGAGAATGACACTTCTGTCCATATGTTGGGTAAAATCTATACGCTCACACGCAAGTGTACATGGTCAGCAAGGAATATAATGATAAGTCAAGTATCATTCCCACAAAGACTTAATACGAAATTAATCCTAACGATTACCAGCTTTATATTAATTCAAATTTTATTAAACTATCCAATTCAATGATTATAACAATTAAAAACTAAAAACAAAAAAATACTAAGCAATCAACAAACTCAAAAACTATAATTTCAAGCAAACAATGGAGAATTAGGCTTACGACTTCACTTGAAGTATCACTCCGATTATTACACCCTATTTCAGTTTAATTCACTATCCTAGTTTATTAATCAAGAACACTCAAGTAGAAATAGCTACCTCTCGATGCACTAATACCATATTAACTTAAATCCACAAATTAGATATAATTATGCTAAACACCTTAATCAACTAATTCACTATATCTCTATGTGAATTATAATTAAAGAAGGTTTAAATTTAAGTTCTCTATCCGATTACATGCGATGTTAAGCATATCTCTACCCTAACATTCATCAAGATCCCATTCATTCACAGAATTCAAGAACACATGCTATAATGACTAAGTCTAGATTTATATTTCCTCTCTCGAGTCCATACAACTCCACACAAAATTGGTGATCAAGTAATTCATAAATTAAAGCACAAATCACTATAGATAAATTGAAAGATAGATTATTAAACTGAAATTAAAGGTTACATAATCATTATCCAATCATAAGATCCGTCATAAGCCTAATAAAGAATTTAGTTCATCATAAATGAATTAAAAACTAAAATTATCAAAGAATTCATCATCCTAATTACAAGTAATGAATTAAGGAAAAAGAATGAATCCAGAATCACCCTTCTCCTTAGCTCCAATCTCGCAATTCTTGTGACGTAGACCTTTAATATCTCTTCAATGCTATTGCTCAAATTAGGGCTTCGAATTGTTAATTGATTGTCACTTTATTCCCCTTTGATGTATCTTGTTAATAACCAGCCTAGGAGACGCATTCTAATCATAATCTAATGCCCAATAGAGTTCCAACCCATGCCAATACCTATTCTCCACGCCTTTGTAACAGTTTAGTTCAAATAGACGTCTTTCTTTTCCCGTACCCCCTCCTCAGCGGGGGGGTTTTACTCTATAATGTCCACCCCAGCGGGGCATGTTAACTGATTAAGTACCCCCGCCCCGGCGGGGGTTTTGTGTGTATAAAGTCCACCCCGGCGGGGGGTCTTTCTGCTGAAGTCCAATTGCTGCTCATTTCCTTGCCAAATTCTGCCACGAAACCATCTTTTAAGCCATAAATGATATTCCACCACACCTAACCACAAAACAACACTAAACAAGTAAAAACGAACATAATTATAACGAGTTAACACAGTTTAAGCTCGAATTAGAAGCCAATTCGTAGGTATAAAGCCCACTAATTAAACTCCCCCAAACTTAAACATGTGCTAGTCCTCGAGCACAAAATAACACAAAAATGCTATGCAATGCAATGCAACTGATCTATATGCCTACGAATCTAGCAGTTGTGATAGAAACAAGTCTATTTAACCGGCCTCAGAGAAATCAAGCAAACATGACAATACTTCATATCAAAACCAATTAATAATTTCTATCAATCATCAAATCTTAAACTGTAATCACTGGTATAGTGTGTGTGTGCTAAACATCCATGCTAACCGATACAAATTTAAATTTAATACATAACAAGTCTTTTAGAAGACATCATACAGAGTAAACTCAAGACTTTCAAAAACAGACGAGATCCAACTAAAATCAAACAATTACCAATATTAAGGGTCCAAATAGGGTACTTATGCTTTAGTTTTCAATTACGGGGGCTTTTTGCTCTTATTTCCCATTTTATTCATATTTTTTTATACACATGGCTATGCAATGTTTTATTCCCTTAGGCTTTTTAATGCTACCTTAACGAGCTTTCGACCAATGACTCCCAGACCATTAAGACCTTAGGGCGCTAGGTGTAAAGACAATCCCCTCGGGCTTACTTACTCAAGTAACAAAGGCCACAAAACTAGACAAGCATACCACGGTGTTTATTCTCTTTTTTTACAGATAAACTTATATACCCCACTTTTTCTCCCAAACTTAAGTTCTTGCCTAATTTTTTTTCCTTCACTGCCTATCCTTGTCAATCTTTCATTCAAACTAGTATTATCCTTTAGAGGTTCTTTATGTATCAATTTGAACTAAATCAATTCACATGGGTGTTATTATTGTGCTAACCTTATTATACCAATTTCAAACAGGCAAAAGATCTAATTCATAACAGAAAATTACGCCAAAGTTCTAATAGTCGGTACTGTACTTGTTTACTCAATCCCATTCTCATCATTGGTCAAAATAGACTGTAATATATCAAACAGCTGGACTCATGCAAGATAACACAATACTTAACTAATATTTTTTTTATTTTTTTTGTTTTTATAGATATGGAATAAACATAACAGAATTAAATTATTATGCAACTATTAAACTACACGAATGCAAACATGTAATAAATCTAAACTAAACATGACACTAACATATGCAAAACTAACTACTAAATTAAACATGCAAACATAAACATAAAATTTACACTAAATCCCCCAAACTAAACAATTACAATGTCCTCAGTGTAAAGATAAAGCATTGAATAAATGAGGACTTCCCTGTAATTGTCTAAGCTTGAGGTAGTGGTGGCATTTGCTCTTCATTGTCAGAATCGAAAGGTGGAAACATTGGCATTGGGGCTGGTTGCTAGTATGAAAACTGTGCAATCATAACTTAACTAACTACTTAATGAATCAAAATAAACTTATTCTATACTAACTAATATTCTAAACTACATTTTAACTAGCATGATTAAAAATACTGAAGTGAAAGTAAAAATTGGGTTGCCTCCCAATTAGCGCTTGATTTTAAGTCTTTCAGCCTGACTAATCCTTGTTCATGGTGCATCGACAAGTGTAATTGTGATAACATCTGTGTTGGAGTCGCCACCTCAAAAATGCTTCAACCGATGACCGTTAACTTTAAACGTCTCCAATGGATTCCTACTATATAACTCAACGACGCCATGTGGGAAAACTCTCTTGATTGTGAATGGCCCCGACCATCTAGATTTGAGCTTTCCTGGGAACAATCGCAGTTGTGAATTGAACAGTAATACTGATTGTCCCGGTTCAAAATTTTTTTGCAAGTTTTCTGGTCGTGCCATTTCTTGACCTTTTCTTTATATAACTTTGAGTTCTCATATGCTTGTAGTTGGAATTCATCAAGTTCATTCAATTGAAGTAGCCTCTATTCTCCCGCTGCTGTTTGATCGAAGTTGAGTTTCTGAATTGACTTGTAGGCTTTATGTTGTAGCTCCACAGGTAGGTG
Source organism: Panax notoginseng (assembly GCA_016801055.1). Lineage (NCBI taxonomy): Eukaryota > Viridiplantae > Streptophyta > Magnoliopsida > Apiales > Araliaceae > Panax > Panax notoginseng. Next base: position 181,423,822 of record CM029016.1, on the reverse strand, counting down.
ACACACTTTTCTATAGACCAACGGATACGGAGACATCCCAATTGGCGTCTTGTATGTTATCCTGTATGCCCATAGTGCGTCGTCTAATTTTAGAGACCTGTTCGGGTTGACTACCTTCTCTAAAATTTTCTTCACCTCCTTGTTGGAGACCTCAGCTTGCCCACTTGTCTGGGGGTGATATGCTGTTGCAACTCTATGATTGACCCTGTATTTTGTCAAGAGAGCTGTGAATGATCTGTTGCAGAAGTGACTACCCTCATCACTTATAATAGCTCTTGGCGTGCCAAATCTAGTAAAAATATTCTTATGTAAGAACTTGAGAACCACTTTAGCATCATTTGTGGGGAGTGCTATGGCTTCAACCCATTTCGACACATAATCAATCGCTAGTAAGATGTATAGGTTGTTGAAAGATGAAGGAAATGGCCGCATAAAATCTATCCCCCATACATAAAAAATTTTCACTTCCATGATAGTTTGTAGTGGCATCTTATTCCACTTTAATATGTTGCCCACACTTTGGCATCTATCGTAAGTCTTCACAAACTGATGGGCATCCTTGCATACCGTATGCCAATAGAATCCTGACTGAAGTACCTTGGCCACTGTCCGCTCACTACCATAATGTCCCCTATATACAGATGTATGACACTCGTGTAAAATATTCTTCACTTCACTATGTGGCACACACCTGCGGATCATCTTATCGGCACACTATTTGAATAATTACGGCTCATCCCACATGTACCATTTAACGTCACGTAGGAATTTCTTTTTCTGCTGTCGCGTCAAATTAGGGGGAAGGATATTGTTCACCAAATAGTTCGCAAAATCCGCATACCACTAAAATTCTGAATTAACTCCAAATAGCTGTTCATCTGGGAATGATTCATTTATCACACACTTACCTACTTTATCTCTATCCGGATTTTCCAGCCTCGATAGATGGTTTGCTACTTGGTTTTCTGTCCCTTTCCTATCCTTTATTTCTAAATCAAATTCCTGAAGGAGAAGGATCCATCTGATAAGTCTAGGCTTAGCATCCTTCTTTGAAATTAAGTAGTGAATTGCCGAGTGATCTGTGTAAACCACCACCTTCCTTATCAAATATGCCCCGAATTTGTCAAAGGCATATACCACTACAAGTAATTCTTTCTCTGTAGTTGTGTAGTTCAATTGTGCATCCGTAAGAGTTTTACTTGCATAGTATATGGCGTGGAATAACTTCTCTCGGCGTTGACCCAAAATAGCCCCCACTGCATAGTCGCTGGCATCGCACATTAATTCAAAGGACATAGTCCAATCTGGTGCGACGATCATTGGAGTTGTAGTCAACTTTTTCTTCAACTGCTCAAAAGCTGACTTATAATCTTCATCAAACTTAAAAACTGAATCTTTCTCTAAGAGACTGCATAATGGTTTTGCAATCTTAGAGAAATCTTTAATAAACCTTCAGTAGAATCCCGCATGTCCCAGAAAACTGTGGATTCCCTTGACTGTAGTTGGTGGTGGTAGATTTTCATTTGTTTCCAACTTTGCTCTATCAACCTCTAATCCCTTCGCAGAGACCTTGTGCCCCAAGATTATTCCTTATTCGACAATAAAGTGGCACTTCTCTCAGTTGAGTACCAAATTAGTTTCCACACACCGCTTTAACACCATGACCAAATTTTCTAGACACTTATCAAAAGTGTTTCCATAGACTGAAAAGTCATCCATGAAAACTTCTACCTCTTTTTCCACCATGTTTGAAAGGATAGCCATCATGCATCTTGGAAAGTTACGGGTGCATTACATAAGCCAAAAGACATTCTCCTGAATGCAAAGGTGCCGTATGGGCACGTGAAAGTGGTCTTCTCTTGATCTTCAGGATAAATAACTATTTGATTATACCCTGAATAACCATCCAATAAGCAGTAAAATTCGTGCCCTGCCAACCTATCCAACATCTGATCAATAAAAGGCAGAGGAAAGTGGTCTTTGTGGGTTGCCTTATTTAGCTTCTTGTAATCCATTCAAACCCTCCAACCGGTCACTGTCCTTATCTGAATCAGTTCATTATCATCATTCTTTACTACGACCATTCCTCCTTTTTTTGGCACACATTGAACGGGACTGACCCAAGTACTGTCTGAAATTGGGTAGATGATTCCCGCATCTAACCACTTTAGAATCTCTTTCTTCACCACTTCTTTCATGATCGGGTTTAGCCGTCTCTATTGTTCCACTATTGGCTTTGCATCCTCTTCCATAAGAATTTTGTGCATGCAGAAGGATAGACTGATTCCCTTGATATCTGTAATTGTCCATCCTATAGCTGATTTATATTCTCTAAGCACTCTTAGCAACTTATTTTCCTACAATTCGTTAAGCGAAGAAGCAATAATAACAGGTAAAGTATTTGAATTGCCTAAATATGCATACTTCAGGTGTTTAGGAAGTGGCTTAAGCTCGAGTGTAGGTGGCTCCTACAATGAAGGTTTCATCCTTGCCGTATCTTTCTCTTCTGTGTGTATTGGCTCAAACGGTGTCTTGAATCTACTAACTCGTGGCAAAGAATCAAGCATACGCAAATAATCTACAAATTCTGGATTGTTCGAATCTTTATCTCCCAATAGTGTGGTTTCTAATGGATCATTCACCAAGCTCTTAGCCATGTCTTCATTAACTATCTGATCAATGACATCCACCCGAAAACATTTTTCTTCATCCGTAGGGAACTTCATAGCTTTAAAAACGTTGAACTTGACTTCTTGATCTTGGACCCTCATGGTTAATTCTCCTTTTTGCACATCGATGAGAGTCCTACCCGTAGCCAAAAATGGTCTCCCTAGGATGATTGGGATATATTTATCTTCCTCAAAATCCAGAATTATAAAATTCGCTGGAAATATGAATTTGTCCACCTTGACCAAAATATCCTCCACAATGCCTCTTGGGTATATGACTGACCTATCCGCCAACTGTAGAGATATATTTGTCGATTTTGGAGCAGGTAAACCCAATTCGGTGTATACTGATAACGGCATGAGGTTCACACTTGCTGCCAAATCACATAAGCACTTTTTGAATGCCATGTTCTCAATTTTGCACGGAATGGTGAAACTCCTCGGATCTTTCAACTATGGCGATAAACTTCTTCGTAGAACTGCACTGCACTCCTCTATCAATGCTACAGTTTCAGAATCTTTCAGCTTCTTTTTCCTTGACAAAATACCCTTCATAAATTTGGCATAACTAGGCATCTGCTCTTGGGCTTCTGCGAAGGGAATATTTATTTGAAGTTTCTTGAAAACTTTCAAAAATTTGGTGAATTATTTATCTAATTTTTGTTTTTAGACCCTCTGCTGAAACGGTGGTGGAGGATACAAAATTGGCTCAACATCTGACTTGGTCTTTTCCCCTTGCTTTTCCCCATCCCGTTTCTCTGCAACCACTTTGTTTTCATTCTCTTTGACATCCTAATGTGCTAAATTTTTTGAAATTTTCCCATCAAGATGTGTACCACTCCTCAATGTGATTGCTTGACATTGTTCATGATTCCCATTCGGATTCTTTTATGTGTCACTTGGTAGAGTTCCATGCGGCCTATTATTCAATGCTAAGGCACGCTGTCCCATCTGATTTTCTAAATTTTTATGGCCATTGCTTGTGTTTTCATTGTCGCCTCATTTCTCGATATGTATTTCATCAAAAGCTCTTCTAAATATGATTTCTTTTCTTGATGTGGAGCTACTTGTTGATTCTAATTTTGGAACCCCTGGGGATAAGAAGGTCATGGAGCCTACTGATTTTGATTATTGCTCCATGAAAAATTGGGATGGTTCTTATACCCTTGATTGTAGGCATTTTGATAAATGTTCTGTGGAATTCTATTATAGCTACCTACAAACTGAACCAATGTTGGGTTGATGGCACACTGCTCCGTGGGATGTTCTCTTACACATAATTCACAAACATATGCCACCTGCTGTGGTTGTGCACCCGTCAGAGTATCCATTTTATTTGATAAAGCAGAAATCTGTGCTGCCAACGTTGTTACCCCGTATACCTCTAATACTCCAGCTACCTTCGGCTGCGTCATCTTCAATATAGGCCACTGGTAGTTATTTACTGCCATAGTTTCTACCAACTCATACGCCTCCTCGTAGCTCTTGGCCATAAATGCTCCACCCGAAGCTGCATCTATATTGGTCCTGAGATTCCCATTCAACCCGTTGTAGAATGTATTCATCTGCAACCATTTAGGTAATCCGTGATGTGAGCACTTGCTGAACAATTCCTTGTACCGCTCCCATGCCTCATACATAGATTCCCTATGCTGCTGTTCAAACATGGTAATCTCGCTTCTCATTTTTGCAGTCTTTGTTGGTGGAAAAAATTTGGCTAGGAACTTCTGAGCGAGGTTTTCCCATATAGTTATTGATCCCGGGGGTAGAGAGTTTAACCAACTCTTCGCCTTGTCCTGCAGAGTAAATGGGAAAAAGCGAAGTCTGGCTGCTTCATCCGACACCCCATTATATCTGAAAGTGTCACATATCTCCAAAAAGCTGACTAAATGTTCATTCAGATCATCATTTGCAAGTCCCCCAAACTGAACTGCGTTTTGGATCATCTGAATAGTCCCAAGCTTAATCTCAAACGTATTTGCAGCAATCGCCATCCTGGTGATACTCGACTGAAGTTCAGTCACCTTAGGGGTAGCATAATCCCTCAACGCTTTCTGGTCTTCGGCAGCCATTATTTTTTCTTTTTCAGAATTCTCAAAGTCTTCCCTTGTGTCCTTTATCCACTTACTTAGCCTTTGAAACCGTTTCTCGATATTGTCCTCAAAATGAAGCAAGTCTTGATTTTTAGACCGAGTTTGCATAAACTGACTTCAAGAACCTGAAATAAGAAAGAACAAAACAAAAGGAAAATGTTTAAGTAAAACTTGACTAATTAAACTGATATTACAAAATATGAGTAGAACCGTATGCATGAACAGTACCGTATGAACAGTGCCCATGAACAGTACTTAGAAATGAAAGGTTTCACATTTAATAAGAAAGTTCAGACCAATATTCCAGTGAAATGATATTAGATGAAGTAAAATTTCTAATCATTTTAGGAATTATAGAAGCAATACTTACCATAGTAAGTTTAAATTTAGGAATACGGGATGAAATAATATCGCTTACGTAATATGGAGTATGAAAGAAAATGATATCCCTTTCGAATATGGAAGGAAATAATATCATTTACGAGTATTGAAAGAAAATAACCTCCTTTATGAAAAAAATAATATCCTTTACCTTAGTAGAAACTGGATTTGACTAGAATATCATATATTATTCTGAGAAAATCTTGCACAAAAAGCTACACTCAAAGTATCCTTATACTCACAAGAAATACGCTCAAAATTATAGAGAGAAAATTTTCTGATTCTGGTGTGAGTTTTATTGTTTAACTAAGCAGCCTATTTATAGGAAAGTGGTAGCACACCACCTCTGACCAATTTCATCTATGAATGAATTAGCAGCACACCCATTTTGAAACCAAGTTTTTCAAAGTCAATTAGCTTACTCCACCATTTAACACATGTTTTTGAAAATAAAAGAATTCAAATTCAATTTGAAAACTGATTCAAATTCAATTTGATCATCTTTACTCCATTTAATTCACATGTCCAAAAATACAATAATATTGCCATTAAAATTATAAAAAGTAAACTATTATATTATCACATTATCTATTATAATGTAATATTATAATGATATATAAATATATTATCAGAGAAGATAATTATGGTTTCATAAAAAATATAACAAACTTTCGACAAATGTCCTATTCTAAAATTCCTTCATTTATATCAAAATTTAAAGAAATCTTTACTTACCAAATTCATCAATTATTTAAAATTCTTCAATAATTATTACTAATTAATATTATAGATTCACAATACTGATAACCAGATTATTTCCAGGAAAGAGGGGGCCTTCCGTTAGGGATTTCTCCTTACTGGCGTGCAATTATATGACCTAACCCCTTTCCTCGACAGAACTTTCTATACATTATCAATAATGCTATCTAATAATATCATCTCAATAATATGAGTTACCGTGTGATGATAATTATTGAATCAATAATATAAAATGCTATTCAATTATCATTGTAACAATTATTGCACCAATAATATGAAAGATTGTGCAACTTTACTGTATCAAATATTGAGTGAATTCTTACGTAAGAATCAATAAAAATAAATACTACGCAATACTGTGTGCCACTATACAACCACGCATATTACTATACTATTATCACCGGGTATTTCAACAGTTTTAACGGTAAAAGTTTTGCCATTATTTTTATAAAAAGATTATTTCTGTCACTTTCTATATACGATAGTTATTTCGTTATGTGGTCCACCAATGATTGTGCCGTCGTACGGATATTCTCGAAAAAAAGAATATCTCCCGACTAAACGAATATTCCTCGACAAAACGAATATTTTATGACCACTTGCTTACTTTGCAAAATTTGCACGTTTCACCCATAACTACAGCAGTATATCAAATCAACACCTTATTATTCAAAAATAATATTTAGAGAAATTAAATCTTTATTCATAAAAAGTTGGGGTCTTACAACCTCCCTTTCTTATGAAATTTCGTCCTCAAAATTAATGTATATACCTGGTATGTCGAAGAGGTAAGGATACCTTATTTTCATTTTCGATTCTAACTCCCAGGTCATTTCCTCAATATCATGGTTTCTCCATAAAACTTTGACTTGAGGTATAATCTTTGAGCGTAAAATATGTTCCTTCTTATCCATGATTTTTACATATATCTCTTCATACGTTAAATCTTCTGCTATCTTGTCTGGTTCTAACTCAATAATGTGGTTCGGGTCGTAGCATGAATATGTGGAAAATGTTATGAACACGAGATATACTTAGCGGTATAGCAAGACTATAGGCCACTGTTCCTACTCGGTCGAGAATTTCAAATGGACCAAAGAATCAAGGGTTGAACTTTCCTTTCTTTCTGAATCTCGTAACTCTTTTCCATGGAGTAACACGTAACAATACATGATCTCCAACATTGAATTCTACATCCCTTCGATGAAGATCAGCATAACTCTTTTGTTAATTTTGTGAGGTTTATATACGTTGTCATAACATTTAAATATTTTCCTTAGTCATGCGTACCAATTTTGGTCCCAACAACGTTGCTTCACCAACCTCGTCCCAGCATACTAGAGAACAAAACTTTCGTCCATACAACGCAACAAATGGAGCCATGCATATACTTGCTTAATAACTGTTATTGTAGGATAATTTCACCAATGGCAAGTACTTGTCCCAACTTCCTTCGAAGTCTAAAACGTAGAGTCTCAATAGATCTTCAATAGTTTGAATAGTCCTTTCTGATTAACTATCCGTTTGAGGATGATATGCAGAATTGAATCGTAAATCAGTGCTTTCTGTAAACTGACTCAAAATCGTGAAGTGAATCTTAGGTCTCGATCAGAAACTATGGATACTGGCATACCATGCAATCTCACAATCACATTTATGTACATATTGAGCAAGACGTTCAAGTGAATAAGTTTCTCGTATAGGCATGAAATGAGCAGCCTTGGTTAATTTATCGATAATGACCCAAATTAAATCTATGCCTTGAGAAACCTTAGGAAGACCAGTAACGAAATCCATAATAATGTGTTCCCACTTCCATTATAGAATTTCAAGTGGTTGCAGTGGACCTTTTGGCACTTGATGCTCCGCCTTGACACGTTGACAAGTTAGACACCTTGAGATAAACTCCGTGATCTCTCTTTTCATATTGCTCCACCAAAATGTATGTCAAAGATCACGATACATTTTGGTACTCCCAGGATGGATTGCAAATGGTGTGTTGTGTGACTCCATCATGATTTTATACTTTAAATTAGGGTCGTTAGGAACACAAAGTCTGGAGTTGACTCGAAGTATTCCTTCTTCGTCGATTCTTACTTCTGGAATATCACCTTCTTATACTTTCTCCTTCATACGCATCAGCTCCGGGTCTGTGGCTTGAGCAGCTTTAACTTTATCAGTTAAAGTATGTTCTACTCGTATATTTGATATCATCACGTGGGTACTTGGATCCTTTAACTCTATCTCCATCCTTTGTAAGTCGTACTAAATGGGTCTTTGTGTTAACAACATCGCACTCGTACCCGCATACGATCTTCTACTCAATGTGTTAGCTACCACGTTCACTTTTCTAGGATGGTATTGAATGGTATGATCGTAATCTTTCAATAGATCAAGCCAATGTCGTTCCTGCATGTTGAGTTCCTTTTGGGTGAAGAAATATTTAAGGCTTTAATGATCTGTATAGATCTCCACTTTCTCCACACATAGGTAGTACCTCTAGATCTTTAATACGAAAATGACAGCTACCAACTCTAGATCATGAGTAGGATAATTTCTCTCATATTCTTTGAGTTTTCGCATGGCATAGGCTATGACTTTTCCATTTTGTATGAGAACACATCTAAAACCTTTGCCTAAATTCAGAACAGGGGCTGAAATGAGTCTCCTCTTAAGTTCTTGGAAGCTCTTCTCACATTCCTCGCTCCATTCGAATTTTATAACTTTTCAAGTCAGCTGAGTTAATGGAGTAGCGATTTGAGAAAATCCTTTCACGAATCTCCGATAATAACCAGCTAAGCCCAGAAAGCTACGTACTTCAGTTACTGACTTAGGTTGCTCCCAACTTTGTATTGCTTCAATCTTTGCCTGGTCAACTGATATTTCATACTTCAATACCACGTGCCCAAGGAATGCTACTTTCTCAAGCCAGAACTTGCATTTCTTTAACTTGGCATATAACTTGTTTTCACGAAGCTTTTGGAGTATCAGCCTCAAGTGTTTCTCATGATCTTCACCACTTTTGGAATAAATGAGGATGTCATCAATAAAGGCAACCACAAAATGATCCAAATATTCCTTGAATACTCGGTTCATCATATCCATGAAGGCCACAGGAGCAGTAGTCAATCCAAAAGATATGACTAGAAATTCATAATGCCCGTATCGAGTCCTAAAAATAGTCTTTGGAATGTCATCAGTTTTAATCTTTAACTGATGATATCTAGAACGAAGATCGATCTTTAAGAAGAATTTAGCCCCTTGCAACTGATCAATCATGTCATCAATGCGAGGTAACGGGTACCTATTTTTGATTGTGACATAGTTCAACTCTTGGAAGTCAATGCAAAGTCGCATACTCCCATCTTTCTTCTTTACGAATAAAACATGAGTATCCCAAGGAGATGTACTAGGATGAATGAAACCAATGTCTAACAGTTCCTGTTGTTAGATTTTTAACTCCTGAAGTTCAATAGGAGCCATTCGATATAGGGTTTTAAAAATAGATTTTGTACCGGGTTCAAGGTTAATACAAAATTTGATATCACGCTCTGGGGGTAGGCCAGGAAGTTTTTCAGGAAATACGTCAGGAAATGCACTAACAATAGAAATATCATTCAAATCTGACGTATTTTTGTTTAAATCCATGACATGAGCTAAGAAAGCTTGACATCCATTTTTCAATAAACGAATGGTTTTATGGCTTGATATGATAGTGATTGACTTTAGTGGTTTGGTTACTTGAATTCGCATAACAGGTTGGTTAGGAATATGAAAACTAACGACTGTCGACGTCGGGATTTTTATTTGTCCTTTTTCTGTTCTTGTCTTTTGGTGTTCTCATGTTAGGTGAGATTTATTTGGAAAAAAAAGTTGTGAAAAGGTCCGACATGTATATGTCGACGATTGACCTAGTGATGTGACACTATTTAACTGGTCTGTGAAACTGGGATTCGTTAGAGTCCGGGGGCTTGATTATGCGGAGGGAAGGTGTTAGGCACCCCCCGACATCCGTGGTGACATGGTGACCGTCACTTTTCAATTTAAACCTTTATCTGAATATGTGTGTGTGTGGGTCAATGTACAGTTATCTAGAAGTAGTGCTATGCCTCATTTGCACCTATATACAAAGGGTTTGCATTGTTCATAAAGTTAAATTTTAACAAGATGTAACAATGATGTTTTGTAAAAGAGGTTTTTCAAACCCTTGTGCTCAATAGTAATTGAGGTATTTGATATTTCTATTTTATTATGTGTTTGGCTTGATTGCTTTTATTTTCGAGATGCGAAGCATCTTCGAGAAAATAAGATATAAAGCAGTGCCGAACTCCTTGTGGGCATGATAGCCGTTTAAGGAAATTCAAACACCGTGAATAATTTTCAAGCTGGTTACAGCTGAAAACGTCGATCACGGGAACCGAATCTAGATTCAGGAGACTGAATCTGTGATCACATGATTCCTAGGCTCACATGATGATGCAGTATGTATGAAAGCTGTAAAAATATATATATATGAACAATCAACTGTCACGAAGTAAACTCCTGGCAGGACGAAAAATATAAATATAAATATATATATATATATATATATATATATATATATATATATATATATATATATAGACAATTGGAAATTTTTTGCATACCTGTTACTAACATTGTAGGAGGGCAGAATCGTCTTTCAGAGATAACCCTAGAAGACAGCTCAGTTGAATCCCAAAGACAACCCTGGGATATTCAGTTATTACCATCTCAGAGATAACCTCGAGACATCCAGCTCAGTCCCAAAAATACCATCGGAAGTTTCAACCTCAACCCCGAAAACAACACCGGGAGTTTCAGTTTTAACCTTAGAGATAACCCCGAGGACTGCAGTTCAAATACCAAAAATCACACCGGAGAAGACCGTATCATCTCGAAGATAACCCCGAGATACTCAATCTTAGTCCCGAAAACAACACCAGGAAAGACAACATCAACCTTGGAGATAACCCCGAGGCATGCAGTTGCGGTTGCAGTTCTGGAGATAACCCCGGAAATGCTTGTTTCAAACCCATGCAATAAGCTTCAAATACTAGGCAATGGCCCCAAAGCACTCATTTCCCAAGTCCGGAGATAACCCCGGGAAGTCAGGCACATCTCAGAAATAACACTGAGGATGGTCAACACCTTCAGCAGTCCAATCTCAAAGATAACCCTAAGCAACGACCACTAAAACAGCTCAAATCGGAGATAACCCCGGTGAGGGGCAGAACCGTTATTTTTCCATCCCAATCCAAATATACGCTGTCTCAACATTCATACATACATTCACAATAATGTCCTACAAAAACCAAAGAGCGTCAGTCCCGAGTGACTACTACACAAGACATCACACCAGATAGAATTTGAAGCTTGAAGGCCAAGGGCATGGTCCCATCTTCCTGACTTCGTAAAACCTCTAATCCCATATCATTGTGTAGCTCTCGACAACAGCATGCCAAAAAAGGTCTTATACACCTCGATCGGATGCCCGAATTGAAGTTTGAACGGACATCAAGTTGCACGATTGCACGTACTTTGAGACGACGAGACCTGCGGAAATCGAGGCACCCCGGGCAGTTGCAGGTACATCTGCGACTGTTGCAGGTACACCTGCGGCTCCCTCCTCTATAAATAGAGGGCTTGGGTCAGTCATTTTGCAAAGAAAAAAGGCGAGGAAGCCCTGTCTAATTTGCTCTGTACACACTATAAACTGAGTACTTTCTCATTTTAAACACTTGTGAGCTTATATATTGTTATATTTTTATCGGAGGGAGCCTAGTGTTCATCCATTTAAAGTCATTGAAGTCTTCTTTGGCAGTTCACTGTAAGCCTTCTTACACACTTTAAAGCCTTTCTCTTCATCTTTGCACACACCGTTCTTCACATTGAGAGTCGTGTTGCGTGTGTATGCCCAAACTTCGGTTCGTGGCTTTTATTTTCCTTTGTATATATATATATATATATATATATATATATATATATTATATATATATGGACCAACATTATCGAGTTATGCCTCGATTGAGCCTGGACTCACGTTCGGAGCATTTTTTTTGCATGTATATATATATATATATATACATTTCTGTTAGGTCTGGAGTTTACTTCGTGGCCTTTTACTGCTTTATTTACATTTCGTCTCACCTGGAGTTTACTTCGTGGCGGTTGATCATTTTTACTGCTTTCTTTACATTTCGTACTGCCAGGAGTTTAATTCATGGCGATTGATCGTCTTTACTTCTTTATTTACATTTCTGATCCTCCATGGAGGTGCTTCGTGGTGGCTGATCATGTCTATATATATATATATATATATATATATATATATATATAGGTTTTATATATATAACTGCTTACTGCTTTCGTATAAATTGCGGCATCATGTGAGCCTATGAATCATGTGATCACAGATTCAGTCTACTGAAATCTGGATTCGGTTCCCGTGATGAACATTTTCAGTTGTAAGCAGCCTGTAAATTATCCACGGTGTTTGAATTTCCTTAGATGGCTCTCATACCCACAAGGATTTCGGCACTGCTTTATACATTATTTTCTTGAAGATGCTTCACATCTCAAAAAATAAAAACAATCAAGCCGAACACATAATAAAATGGAAGTATCAAAGGCCTCAATTACTATTGAGCATAAGGGTTTGAAAAATCTCTTTTTTACAAAACATCAATGCTATATCTTGTTTAAAACTAAATTTTTATATAAATTCAAACCCTTTGTATATAGGTGCAAACGAGGCATATCACTACTTCCAAATAACTGTACATGGATCCACACACACACATACATTCATATAACAGTTTCTTGAAAAGTGGCGGTAACCGTGGCAACACGGATGTCCGGGGGTGCCTAACACCTTCCCTCCGCATAAGCAAGTTCCCGGACCCTAATGAATCTCGATTTCGCAGACCCGTTAAGTAGTGCCACATCATTGGGTTAATGTGTAAACCTTTTCTCGGTTGTGTTGCTACAACCATTTAAAAAACTAACTGGCGACTCTTACAGTAAAATAGTCGACATATAAATGTCGGACCTTTTCACAACTTATTTTTTTCAAACAAATCTCACTGAACATGAGAACACCAAATGACAAGAACAGAAAAGGGAAAAATAAAATCCTAACATCGACAGGTGGCGACTCTGCTTGGGACTCTAGTAAGAGGACTTAAGCCGATATTACAAGCTTTTCAAAACTGTTATATGCTTGTGTGTGGATGTTGCATTTACATTTGATGGATGTGTACGAATGCATTTACTTACTGTAGTTAATGTTTTACACTATATATGCTTGTGATATTAGTGCTTCGCACATGTCATCATTTTCATAAACGGTGAGACACGTTGTATGTGAATGTATGTTGTGTGGTTCCTCCAGCAGGAGGCTATCCTGTCAGTGTTTGATTACTAGACTCATAGGAAGACTAATTCCAACGAGGCTCAGGAAAGGTACCACCCAAATTCGCTCCAATTGAGAGACCGGATTAACTTTTCGTCGAGTAAATTGTGATGATTTGGGAACCTTCATGCCAAAAAGCCACGAGAGTAGCCTAAGATAGGTCAGCCTTTGATAAACCAAACGCGAAGAAAAGTCTCTTCATACTTTCCCATTTCAAATTACTCGTAATTTCATTTACTTGTAATTTCATTCCATATCAATCTCAATGTAATGGGAAATATGAAGAAATATGTGCACACACATATTTACAAAGTATTAACATGCTATCATGTATTACAAATAACTAACATCCGTGTTACAGGATAATACTCCTAAAACGGATACATCATATAGCATGTAAACATTTATACATTCCCTAAAACTAAACTACGTTAGTTTTTCGCAGGGAAACAATCGGACCTATTACCTGGTCAAAGTCCAAAAAGGCCACGAGCTTACTGCCAATTATATCTTCATCTGACCAGGCTAATCTTAATCCTGTCTCCCGCGAAGAGTTCGACGAATTAAGTAAACAAATCATAGATTTAGCTGTTCTACTTAAAGAACTACACCAATCTACTCAGGGTACAAGGATACCTGTGATACCCCCAAATCCGGGTCTCTTCCAACCCGACATATGGTGCTACACGATGCTACAGCTCACACAAACATTCATTTAAAATGCCTCAAAAGAACGAATATGTCTTACATATATTCCAAAATAATATTACCATTCCCCAGGTTCTTTATAACCGTTACATTTGTTCTTGTCATAATATCAAATATTATCATTACAAACCTATACTATTACATAGGTAATCTACAGGTTTGCCTTAGCCTTCCCTTTATCCTTGTCGGATTCTTTGGTCCATTCTGTCTAAGCTGCATTCATATGGTTCAAGCAAGAGTGAGCATAACAAGCTTAACAGTTACAACAATTTCTTTTAAACGACATGCTTGAAACATCGGAATCGTATATCTTCAATAACTGGATAATTGTTACAAAGTACTATCAATAATTCAAAATAGCATTTCTTTTCCTTCAAAACGTTTTACAATAACAATATTCAGTAAAATATCAATTCTGGTCCAAGACCACAAGTATTTCATAATTTCTTTGAAAAGGGCAACCCAACACTAAGTCCTTAAGTCCGGTATAGCTTACGAGCACTTCTAGGTGATCAGCCTATAGTACTCTATGTTGATCAACACTACATCCTTTAAACGTATGTAAGTTTAAGTTTTGACAAACTCACGTGCCCATCGGATACTCGATGAAAAAATACATTTGTTTATTCATACTCAGGCTTACCTTGAATCCATACCAAACAATTGGCATAGGATAGCGTTATCAATTCTATATGGAAAGACTTATAAAGAAATCAATCAATCTTTCAAGAATAGTCTAGCCGAGTTAAAACTGGCATCGACCCTTTCGTAAAACCATTCATGCATCTCATAACATGAATCATTGAAAACCTGGCTAACATGAAGGTTAGACAAGTGATAAGAAAACTTGCCTTCAACGTCTGCTACAAAAAAATTACTTTTCCTTCGGGTCTTTACAGTCTCTACAACACATAACCACATAACATACCACATTAGGTCATGAATGAACATGCATGGTTCCTAATGAATCTTACCCTTCTTCTCAATCTAATCATGCATTAGATTTGTTATTATTGGTTCTGGCTTGCCATCGTTCTTTTACATTGTTCTTACCAACTTTTTTCTTAATTGAAATTATTTCATCAACACAACTCGGTTTGAGTTAATCATCCTTCCTCACGCCTTACTAATGCTCTTACGTTATTAATCGAAACTTGATCATCATTGGTGAAGTACCAACTTTAAATACCATTCACAGTTTACTTAATTACCCTTCACGTTCTTCGTTTAATTATTCTACAACTTTTAGTGTAACTCTCAACGTTATTGTCATCATCGAAGATGCTACTTTAAGTTAATTAATTCATCATCAATTAACTATCTTTCATTTCGTATACTTAATCGTATTTATTTCATTAACGAAACTCATTTCATGTACTTTTCTGCCTTTACGGCTTATTATCATTCATTGCTTCAGTATTAATGACTTACGTTCAATTAATCTTTCCTTTAAACTTTAGTTGTTAATCTTAAGGACTTCAACATCTTAATGGATGTTACTTTAGGTTTAGCATGGATATAATTTACCAGTTTTCTCTTTATCTTCAAAAACATTTCTCTCTATGCTTCATTTAGTGCTTGCGCTGCAGCGCCAGCTTTTGCTCTACAACTCGCGTTGCGGCGCGGGTGTTCTGTTCCTAGGATTTGGTCACGACGCTGCGGCGTCATCTCCTTCTTTCTTAGCCGCGCTGCGGCGCTAACTAAAAGTGCACTATTGTTCAGCCTCACGCTGCGGCACGGGCCTTTCTGTCTTGAGTCATACTGTGGCGCGGACTCTATGCCTTAGAAAATTTTGACAGATTTTTGACTTTGTGAGATTCCCGGGCTCGTAACTTCTTTGTTATAAGTCTGAATTGGCTCGTTCAAGAGCCTACGGTTCACAAATTACATACTCTACGTGTTCATACAATAATTTTATCTATTTGACTTTGTTAACTAAAAATTCACCTATTAGTTCATTTTTAACGAAAACGAGAAACGTTCGTGAATGTTCAATGCTCGTTTCTTCGTTCTAAGTTAGAATTCGGTCATTCTCGAGTCTGCAACTCTATAATGCCAAATAAGACTTGTCTCCATTGAAAACCAATGTTTCCAAGCTCAATATCAAAATTCGACTTCCATTCCGAGAATTTCACGAATTCGACGATTATCGTCCAAACTTGTGAATTCCGGCAAAACTTCGTTACTAATGATTTGTTCATTGTTTCAAATGGATTCAATCCATCAAATTAACATCTTGACATACATACTTCATTAACTTATAAACATGATAAGTTATTACTTGTTCTTTGTGAGTTTATAACTTATAAAAGTATGCACTACTTATGATTTCTTTTCTCATGACTTATGATGGCTTAAATATTTTAACCACCATCCCTGCTTCTTCTTATCATACCAACTTCATTATTATTAATATATAACAAGTTCTTGCTTAGTTCATAATTTATATGATTACGAATAGCTTATTCATGACTTATACGGCTTAAGTCCATTAATTAATCATTCTTACTACTTCTTAACCTACAAATCCCACCACTACTCACTTCTCTAACAAATGAAGAGAAAGAGATTCATGGTTCAAGATCTTACCCTTGAAGATCACTTGGTTAATCTTTAATCTTCTTCTTGCTTCTTGAAATATGAAAGACTAGCTTATTCTCTCTAACCAATAAGTTATAAAGTGTTGGAGGAAATGAACAACCAACAAAAATGAATCCAAGCTCTCTATTTATAGGCATTGCTAGGTTAAGGTAGGTTAGTCTTTTAGGCCATCCCACCTCTTTACTATTCATTACCTAGCTATTAAGTTAACTTGATCAACATACTTTTTGCTTGGCCATCATAACATTTATCCAATACTTGGGCACCACATTTACTTAACCATTAAGTGTACTTGCTAATCACCTAACTTAGCCTTTAAGTTACTTTACTTGCTCACCACTTTGGGTCATCGATGGGTTGCCCCATGGGTTTAAACCATCCTATAACCTATATGTTTATACTTTGGGCTTTTAGCTTAATTAGCTTAACTTATAAATTGGGCTTTACATTTACCAAACACTTGGGCTTGTTCATTAATTCAATTTGGACATTACAATTTCCTACACAATCCTACAAATTCAATACATTTGGCTTAAAGCCTCATAAGTATAATTTACTTATTAATCTCGTATTCTACCTCGTATACTTATTTAACATATATGTCATAACATTATTCATACATACTCGTATAATACCTCGTATCATACTCGTATTCATTACCTTGTACAATACCTACGTATTATACGATCATCGCTTAATTCATTATACGTATTTAAATTCCTTCTCGAAAATTACTTTCCCTAACCGTTAGATTTTAAGTCCGCAGGCGAAAAACTGCGTTTGCCATAACTGAAATATTATTGGATATTCCATCTCACCTCGATATTCTATCGTTACGTATTTCTCAAAACTTCAAAAATAATTCCCGAGTAGAAATACGTGAATAGTGTTTTTCAAAAAATTTCTCGGAAATATTTTATTTTCGTCTCGAAAATTCAAACACTTTAATTCTATCACGTAGCCAAAATACTATGACATTCTGACATATCTAGGTCATAGAACAACCTTCAATTAGCTTACTCCCATAAATAATTAATTAAATTCATTTAATCCATATAATCAAATAAAAATTTAATTCTCATAAAAATTCGATTTTTCTCGGGCGTTACATTAAGGATACCCATACATACTGAATCATCTGCACGAGGAGGAACCTAAGGTCCGGATAAAGCCATTCAAATACTTGAGCTTCAGTTGGATACAACTAACAAAATTCATGATACCACCCATCTCAAAGAAGGTCTAGACACCGGTGATATCAGAAAGAATATCCTTCAAATGGAAGAGTCCATCCGTTTTATCAAAGGAATTGAAGCACATGGGAGTGTTTCATATGCAGATCTTTGTATATTCCCTGGTGTGCATTATCCAGAGAAGTTCAAGAGTCCTGACTTTTAAAAGTATGACGGGTTGGGAGATCCTTACACACATTTGAAGGTATTCGTTGGAGAACTCGAATCTTATGCCGAGGACGAGAAGCTCAGAATACAGCTCTTCCAAAAATGTCTACCTGGAGAAGCCCGATCATGGTATACCAGATTAGACAATTCAAAGATCCATAGCTGGGAGGAGCTAGCTCATGCCTTCCTCACTCAGTATAGCTTCCAGTCTTAGATGGGTACAAAATTACTAAAGTCAGGAAACAAACCAATGAATCTTTCAGAGAGTATGCTCAAAGGTGGAGGTGCCTTGCTGCTCAAGTTGTTCCCTCTATGAATGAGTCAGAAATGGTTATGACCTTTATAGACATACAAGAAGCTCCTTTCTATAAGAGGGTGTTGGCTGGTATTGGTAAACCATTCTTTGAAATGATTAAGCATGGGGAGATGGCTGATATGGGATTGAAGTCAGGAAAATTTAAGACCTAGCTGCCCTCAAAGCTGTTGCAAAACACATTTAGTCCAGAAATTATGGAAACAACCCCCAGAGGGTCCATAAAAAGAAAGAGGAGGATGTTTCGTTGATACTACAAGGTCAAAAAGGTAGTCAGAATATGCCTATCCAAAGGCAAAATTACACTCCCTTTCAAGCACAGTCTTCAAACCCTCAATTACCTAAAGGTGGAGAAGTCAAATGCACTCGAGTGTTCACACCCTTGGGGGACTCACTCGAGAACATTCTCAATATTCTGACCTCTTAGAAGAAAATACACTCGAGTGTTCACACCCTTGGGGGACTCATTCCTCCTTGCTGGGCCTTGAAACACAAGATACAGGATTTGATCGATAGCTGTGAGATTGTGGTCACCAAGCCCGATCAACCCCAAGTGCAAGATAACCCTCTTCCTCAACACAAAGAAAAAGAGGTCAATATGATTAATTGGAGTAATGGACAGAGTTCCAATTTTACTGGTGGATCTTCCCAGGCCAGCAAGGATGGTGCTGACACGTGGGACTATGCAAAGTTCTAGTTTACAATGGAACGAAAAATGAATGCTCTGCGTGAGCAACTTAACCAATTAGCAAAACTGGTGGTCCATCAGCACCAAGTCACACACCAATTATTTAGTCAGGAGCATGTCAGTCTCCTTCCTCTTATTATGAACACTCCACCGCATACTCCAAAAAATGAAACATTAGAGGATAAAATTGCAAAAAGAGTAAGTGCTAAAGCCCGTGGAGATTTTGCCCACAAAAGGGAATTTGCATACCTAGGCCAACCGATGGAAGAAAGACTGCAGATGCTGATAAATGAAGGAAGAACCACAAATCTGCTACCTTCAATCAGCCCGCGTTCAAGACGGTTTGATTTCCATGGAGTGTGCCAATATCACTCCCAATCTCGCGGTCACATCACAGAAGAATGTTGGGCACTCTGCCACCTTATTCAGAATTTAATTGAGATCGGTGTCCTGCAGATGGCAGACGATGATGCTATAGTACTAGAGAGTAAGGATGTGTTTCCTACAAAGTGGAAGGAAGTCATATCAGTCATATCTGATGAGATAGATTCAGCTACTCCCTCATATGGGCCATAATGAAGCCGAGGTGATTTTAAGCTTAAGAGAAGCTCCACATCAAATTACCATACTAGACTTGGTTTTCTCTTCTGAAGATCACATGAAGGTATTGCTCAGGGTTTTGGAAGAAGCTCAACTACCTAAGTCAATAGATGTTGAGAAATTCTAGCATCTGGTGGATCACATTTTTAACAACAATGTGATATCTTTCACTGACGATAATATACCTCCCGAAGGGGCTGGTCATTGCAAGCTATTGCATATAGCAATTTTATCTTTTGGATACATGGTGGGAGGTGTTTTAAGAGACGGAGGGTCATCTCTGAATATCTGTCCTTATGCCACTTTGGTGAAGATGAACATCAATCTCAATCAGATCCGAAACAGCCATACGGTTATCACAACTTTTGATGGATCCCGACGAAACTCTACCGGAGAGGTTGAAATGCCAGTGGAGATTGGTCCACATATATTCTGCATTTCTTTTCACGTTCTTAAAATACATATAGGATACAACCTACTTCTGGGAAGACCACGGATTCACATGGCTGGGGCAGTCCCCTCCACTCTTCACCAATAACTTAAATACATTATCAACAACAGCCTGGTCACTGTCACCGCTGAGCCGAAATGTCCTGAACAAGGTGACATACCACTCATCAGCTTCAATTCAGAAGTTGAGCTAGTTAGTTTTCATGCCCTGGAGGTGAGCATTACTCACTACCATCCTGTTGGGGCGCCACCTCTCACGCCCCAAATTTTTGCCGAAGTAATGTCGGCCACTCAAGAAATGATATCGTTGGGATATCAACCTGGATAGGGGTTGGGCAAAGAGAATTAGGGCATCAAGCATCCCATTCAATGTCCCAGTCAAACAGGGACAACCAGACTAGGCTATACTGCTAGTTCCAGTCGTAGGAATCCTCATAAGCACAAACAGATTCCTTCATCTTCAGCCACATGACGATTATCTCCACCTACAGTTCCTGAGCCTGTACGGTCTCCAGTAAAGGTGTCGGCCCATGTAATGGCCATGTTCTTTCATAAACTGATACCGATAAAGGAGAAAGAAGTCCTAGTTCCAAATCCAAAAGTGGAAGAAGAGGAATGGAGACATAAACAGGACATCTCCCAAATGATGTCAAACATACGCATCATTGTCCATGATGAACATACAAATAGATTCACCCCAGACGATGATTGTCCAGACGTAATGGTCATCATTCAGGAGAAGGAGGATGATGACAGCCCCTCCATCACTGCAGTCCATCAGGACTTCACCCGTGACAATTGGAGCAGCACTCCTTGCATTGGTCGTGAAGGGTAAAACGGGCAAAAACTCCTTCTACCCTGTAGATAATAATAACTGCTTACTTTTCTGTACAATATTAGTAGTTGTTTTGTCAGTACATGCTAACACTTTGTATGATTAAGCAGTTTCATATATATTAAGTGAAAGCATATTTTATTTTAGGACTCTAAAATTAGATATGCCTATACTTGATGATAAGGTGCCTTTTCTCCACAAGGATTGTAACTTTGATGAAAAGTTGGACTCAAACTTGATGGAAATACAAGAGGACATTGAGATACCTGAGGAGATCAAAGAATGGGTCGAAGATAAACCCAAACCCAAACCCAACCTTGATCAAACCACTTTGTTAAATCTCAGAACTTTAGAAAGCCCTAAACTAATCCAGATTAGTACAGACCTCACTCCAAACCAAAGGAATGACATTGTTACAGTATTAACCGAATTCCAGGATATGTTTACATGGTCTCATGAAGACATGGTGGGTTTGTCCTGTGACGCCCCCAAATTCAGGTACTTAAAACCCGAATTCAGTGCTTCACGATACCATTTCTTTGAGCGAAATAATAATAATAATGTTATAAATATCAAACTTAATTTACATATCAGAGTTTTCTAAATCCTAGTTACGCGACCTTAAAATATTTTATTACATGATAGATAATAAATAACATCATTCTATTTAAGTCTAGCTATTACGTAAGATAACACAAACTTATTCTGACAGCTTTCCTTTCCCTTTATTCTTGACAGAGCCCTTTGATTGGTCATACTTAACTGAAAACATTTAATTTAAGCAAGGATGAGCATTTGAGTGCCCAACAAGTAATAACAATTATAAATATTAGCTGAAAGGATTAAATATTTTCTTTGTACTACCCTTCCACAAAAAATCAATGGTTGTGAAGTAATCTGAACCGATAATAATAATATAACACCTCTCTATCAAATTTTTGAACCTACGTACTAACTACAAATAGGGTTAAGGTGACATACTATGAACATTGTTCTCAATTTTCGAATAGGTTTAGCAGAACTTCATTCGTAAACCGTCATAACTTACGGGCACGGGGGGTGATCAGCCCGTTATGCCCTGTATTGATCAATACTACATGCAAGAATGATATTATCGTTCACTCTGTCCGCCTTGGGCGCATAAAAGTTTTTTTATGTTCGGGATGTTCATACTTAGTCTGGAATCCGAACCAAAACAATTTGATTGGATATAAAAAGGTTTTATCATATTCAACGATATTTCTAAATCTGTGTCTAGCTGGTCAAATAGCTTAGACGACTCTTACTTCATGTATACATACTGGTATCAATAGGTATATATATATATATATATATATATATATATATATATATATATATATATATATATATATATCTGATTTACAATATAGTACCATGTTGATAATCAATGATCGAATATAACATATATAACAATAGGGTTAATATTCTAGTACAATAATAATAATAATATAATTCTAAAACTTTCTTACTCATGTCCATTGCATAAAAAAAATGCAAAGGTAAGATACTTGCCTGGTCTACTGCTTACACAACTTAGTTCTATCCTTAATTTAACGACCTATCATTTATAACATTGTTCTGTTGATTAGAATAACATACCATAACACATCATGCTGTTATTTATAGTTAATACATAACCTAATCACATTGTCACATAGATATATCAGTCATTAAGAGACAAACAAACACTTATACTGTAAGACCCCAACTTTTATAAATAAAGATGAATTTTCTGTAAATATCATTTTTGAATATTATAGAATGAATTTGATATAATGTTATAGTTATGGGTAATATTTATAAATTTTGCAAAGTACGCAAGTTGTTATATAATAATCGATTGGTCGGAGAATATTCGTTTTAACAGGAAATATTCGTACAACGGCATAATTATTGGTGGACCCCACAACAGAATTATTGTCGGATTCAGAAAATGACAAAATTATTTTTTAAAAATAACGGCTGAAGTTTTACCGTTAACTGTTGAAACACCTGGTGCTAAATGTACAGTAATACGCGTGGTTCCATAGTAGCACACGGTATGGATTATTGATGCTTACGTGAGAAGTCACTCAATTTTGTTTAATTATTGTTACAGTAATAGCTACATAATATCTCACATTATTTAATTCAATTATTGTCAATATTTTATATATTATTAAATCAATAATTGAGATGACAAAGTTATTAATATTATTATTTGCAATATTAATGATGTCTAAAAGTTCTGTCAAGGAGATGTTTGGTCACCTAATTACGCGCCAATGTGGAGAAATCCTTATTGGAAAGCCCCCTCTTTCCTGGAAACGACCTGGTCGATTAATATTGTGAATTATAATATTGATGATAAATGTTGTTGAAAATATTGAGGGTGTTTATATATATAATATTATGTGTGTGGTGAGTGGAATATATATAATATTAGGTGTGTGTAAAGAAGGAAAAAATGAAGATGGTGGGTGAATTATTATGCTGGGATGATAGATATATATTTTCAAAAGTTGACAAAGTGGAATGCTAGCTTAACTTGGTTGGGAGGGAGTTTATGATTATATATATATATACATGTATGATTGAGTGCAAGTGGGGAGGGAGAAGAATTTGAGGCAGTCACGGAGGGAGTTATGCATTATTGTTATATTTATATATTTTATAAATAGAATATATTATATTTTATTTAAAAGATTTTGCTTTAAATCTGGACCGTCCGACTAAAAGTAAATCAATCTGGACTGTTCATGAATTAGTTACTATGTAGTCCATTCTTCTATAAATAGAAGCTCATTCCTTCATTATTTCTTATAAATTCACCAAAACTCCAGAGAGAGAAAGAAGAAAAGTATTCTGCTACTTTCCTACTCTTATATCCAGTTTTTTTTACGGTAAGGGGTATTATTTCTTTTGTATTCATGAAGAGAACTTCTGTTATTCCATTATTTATTATTTTGTTAGAATAACCTGTATACGCGGGTTATCCTATACTTGGTGAAATTCTTCTGTTATTCTATTCTTTATTATTCTGTTAGAATATCCTGTCTATGCGTTTTACGCCGGACCTGGTTCCATTATTTATTATTCTGTCAGAATATTCTGTCTGTGCGTTTACGTCGGACCTGGTTCCATTATTTAGTATTATGTCGGAATATCCTGTCGGTGTGTTTACGCATGACCTGGTTCTGTTATTTATTATTCTGTTGGAATAACCTGTCTGTGCGGTCTATCGCATGCCTGATGATTTCTTTTGTTATTTCATTCTTTATTATACTCAGTTGGTTAAAGTTTTGGCTTTTATACTCCATGAAATTAGTGGAATGTCCTTGATATTTGCGCTTCATCCAGTATATTTTCATGAAAATATTCTTCTAAGCATTCTTGAATTTTACTGCACAAAGCAGTATCATGTTGACAATTTAGACGTTATTGGTTCCTGGATTAATTAATTCTTGAACTTGTTTTATTGAATTCTTATATCATTATCATTATCCTCATGTTTATATTTTGTTGAAAGTCATCTATGTCATGTAGTGCATAGATGGACTTGGTATGATTATAACCAGAGATTATTCGGTGTAATCATGACCGTAATTTTACAAATGATGTGGTAAAAGTTCTCATTGGCCCGTAGTGTATTGATGGACAGTTGTTGGCATGATCATGATCATTGATGAATACACGAATATCCTTGGCCCGTAGTGCATGGATTATTTGTGGTTGTGATACTAATGAATATCATTGGCCGTAGTGCAGGGATGATGTGGATTATTTATTAAGCTGAGTCTCAGCGATAAAAGTGATGAAAAACCTTTTAAATCATAAAAGATAGTAGATTTTATTCGCTACTTGACTCTTTTAATGGATTGCTTATTCCGTTGCAGTTAAACTTGATGTGTGTTATATTATATTAGTTTAACACTGTTGAAGGCTAATGATAATTTATTCTGCATTATCTTAGTCATAATATTTTTTACTGGGCTAGTTGAGCTCACCCTTTCTTTCATTGTTCTCTTCAGGAAATGAGAACGTAGCCGGGACTAGTCGGAGAACGGAGTGACGGTCCAGATGATAGTATTAGTAGTCCTCACTATTCTGTTAAATAGTGTGATAATAAATGTAATTAGGACTCAATTGAGTGTGGATATTGTCTAGATGACAATATTTGTATTAAAACTCACAACATATGTTTAGTCGTATTTTACACGACTGTTGTATAATTAAGTTTTTATTTGTATTTTGTACCATATATTTGACGACTCAGACTAGGTGATGTATACCTATTTTGGGGGCGTCACATATACAGTTAATGTATATAGGTTCGAATCAAATTTGGTAGCATTTTGGTGTACCGACGGCTTTATCGGGTAATTACCGAGTATAAAACTCTAATCTGTATCTTAAACATTATTCTGGATAATTTAAATATCAC
This sequence comes from Panax notoginseng, assembly GCA_016801055.1. Classification (NCBI taxonomy): domain Eukaryota; kingdom Viridiplantae; phylum Streptophyta; class Magnoliopsida; order Apiales; family Araliaceae; genus Panax; species Panax notoginseng. Next base: position 181,398,449 of record CM029016.1, on the reverse strand, counting down.
TTATATGATTTATAATAATTTATAATTAATTATCATAATTTATCTTGATTTTTCAAACTCTAAAATTATTATTAAATGATTTAAATATTAGATCATTCTATTATCATTAATATTTAAATAATATTAAAATATTAATGCAACCATTGCCAAAATATCAAATTTATTTTTAATAACTCAAAATATTTTTAAAGTATTAATATTACCCTTAAATGATTTTTAAAACATTTAAAATCATTTTTAAACCATTACCATTAATATTAAAATATTAAGGTATTATTCACTAAAATATTAAAAGTCATTTATAATTACTTAAAATATTTTTAAACCATTTATATCCTTTTTAAATGATTTTTAAATCAATAAAAATCATTTTTAATCTATTTATTTAATATAATTATTAAATAAATCTAATATCATTAATATTAAATAATTAATAAAATTTGCTTTAAAATATTGAAAGTTACATTTTATAACTTAAAATATTATTAAATACCTTATTATCATTTAAAATGATTTTTAATATAATAAAATCATTTTTAGTTAATTTATTTAGTGAATTTATTAAATAAATAATATTCAAATAATTTCTAATATTTACGAAAAATATGCCAAATTATTAAAAGTTAATTGTTTTTGACTTAAAATAATTTTAAAAACTGATTTCATAATTTTTGGAATTTATTTACTATTTTTAAATGATTTTTAGAATTTATTTCGATTTCTAAATCATTTTTCGAAAATTAAAAAATAAAAATAATAAAAACCGTCGCTATAGCCTTTAGCGACAAAATCTGTCGCCTTAGGTGTTCTTGAGCTCAAGAACACTAACAAGACAATGTTCAAGGGTCTTAGTTTGACCAAGTTTAATTCCATTCCTACTGTGTTCCTGGGCTTGTTTAAACATTGATCGTGCAGTAGGTGTGTAACACTAACATTATCAATCATAACCTAAGTCGTAACACATCACATCACGAAGATCTGGCCCATCAAACTCACTGTCAGAGCTTCCTGGGTTTTCTGGGTTACCCAGAAACCCAGTCAGCTTCGAGTAGGCAGTTTGAGGCTTAATTTCCTTCGAGTTCTATTAATTGCTAAAGCGTTCTAATGGGTCAGGGTTGTAGTCTTCATGTCAGAGTACATATATCATTCATCAGGTTAGTCAAACAACATCAGGTTCATAAGATATCACATGGTCAAACCTTGTCAGAGACAACGTTCATCAGTTTTCTGGGTTACCCAGAAAACTGAGTTCGTGCTCGTCCAGGCCAGTTTGACCATCGATTAGTTACATTCTATTTGTTATCTAAGTGATATAAAGGCACAGATCTAAAGCCCACATAGCAGGTTATAACATAGATACAAAAACATCATCAAAACTCATAACACATGACAGTTATTAGTTCTCGAAAAGCTTGTCAGACATGATCTCGGCAGTTTCTGGGTTACCCAGAATTGCCTAGTCATGCTTGGTCAACCGAGTTTGACCAAGAATAACATGAAATTTACGTATCCTCTAACCCTGATTCCAGTTCTAGCTTAAAGATATCATATCATACTACAAGTTTAAACATTTAAACAACAGAAATAATAACCAGATAAAGATCTATGTGGTCTGACATTCGGTTGTCAGACCACTTTTGAAATTTTCTCAGATTTTGCAAAGACTTAAATTCGAGCATATAAATGTTATGGATTCACTAAATACCAACCCAGATCATGGATTAACACAACATATAACATGTTTAAACACAGAAACAACAAATCCATCATAACATACTAGATCAAGTTTTATTGGCTTAGGGTTTACCTTTAAGCTTTGATTTTTGATTATGACCTTCTGATCTGTTAATGGTAAATGTGGGGCTTGCTTATAGGACTGAAATGCTCAAACAATTCATGGGTTAAAGAGAGAGAAGCTTGGTGGTGTGTTTGTGAACAATTGGGACAAAATTATGAACTTTCCTCCCTCTCTCTCTATATATATAATTTGATGCAAGGACCATGGCTGATCATTAGGGCAGGTTTTGGACTGATTAAAGGCTAGTACTAGACCACATGGCTAGCTAAAGTTGGTCACCAACTAAAGTTATGGCAAGTTTTACAAGTTATCTATTAAATAATGCAAGAAGGGCAATTTGGTCATTTGGTGTTTACTTTTAGTGGCAAGTGTGACGCCCCCAAAATAGGTATATAACACCCATTCTGAGTTGCCAAATACATGGTACAAAAAGCAAACTACAACTTCAATAATACAATTATCGTGCAAAATACGACAACACATACTGTGAGTTTAAATACAAATATTGCCTTCTAGACAATATCCACACTCAAATAAGTCCTCATTACAATTATTCAAACACTATTTTACAGAAATAGTGAGAACTGCTAAAACATCTTTTTAGAACCATCACTCCATATCCCGACTAGATCCTGCTATGTTCTCACCTCCTGAGAAGAAAAAATGGAACAAAAAGGAAAAGAGTGAGCTCAACTAGTCCAGTAAAGAATATTATGACTAAGATAATATACAACAAATTATTATTAGTATTCAACAGGGAAAAATCTGATAGAATATAATCGACAACAAGTTTTTGATCAACAACTGCAGCGGAAACAACAAACCATTAGAAGAGTCAAGTAGGGAATGAATTCTACTATCTTCTAAGATTTAAAAGTCCATCATCAATATTTTATCCCTGTAACATAAATTAATAATCATCTTTAATCAAATATTCGTCTTTGCACTACAGGCCAAAGATATTCATTTGTATCACCAGTCAATCATGTTCATCTCAACACCTGTTCATCTTTGCATTACATGCCAAAGATATTCATCAGGTAATCATACATCTTTGCACTACAGGCCAAAGATATTCAGTAATATCATCATTTAGGGCTGAGGATGATGAAAAATATCTTAAAGAAAACGAATCCAGTGAGACAGAAGGACAAATAGTAGGGATTCGTATAACAGTTTATCCAAGATCAATAATACTTCATAATAATCAATTGTGAAGCAGAATTCAAAAATAAAGATCAAAACATGGATACAATCAAAGATAGTAACCATAATAGACATCTTGGACAAAAAGGAAAAATTTTAATTTTCGGTGAATAGTGCCGTATACGTGAATAGTGCCGTATACGTGAATAGTAATCCCGACACAAAAAGTTTCAAATTTGATAAAAAAAAAACTCATATCAATATTTCAGCGTAATGATATTGAAGAAAATAATATCATTTAAGAAGAAAATAATATCCCTTACCCCAAAATAACCGTACTTCTGACTGAATATCGGATATGAGGCTGAATGGAACTTGTGCTGAATAGCAACTCTCAAAGTATCTAAATACTCACAAAATACACTCAATAATCTAGAGAGAGAAAGAGAGAAAACTTATGAATTCTGGTGTGATTTTCAATTCTAACTTAGCCCTCTATTTATAGGAAAATGTTAGCACGCCGAAGCAGACTTAACCTGCAACCTGATGGCTTTACCTGCTACTATTCCCACCCACCACATTTGAATAAAAATCTCAGCACATTTCTTCACCAACCAAGAGTGGGGCCCACCAATTCTAGAATTTTCCACCAAAATGATAAATTCCGAAACTTCAAAAATTTCTGAACCAGTCATCTTGTAAATTTCATAACAAATCATACGTTTAATTTTAACGGTTCAAAATTTGTGGACATATACTCAACTTATATAGGTATAACATATCCAAAAATCATAATGATCCAACGGTCGGATTAAAATTATAACCCTCGCAAAATATCTCAAAAATCCTAATTTGATTTTCAATACCTCCGTTCCGACAAAAATACAGATAAAATACCTCAACATTAACTCCTTCATTTTTAACCACAAAAATATATCCCTCATTTATATCCACATAAAATAAATATTTCCTTATCATATGAATCAATAATTAATTATTCACAAATAATATTACAGAATCACATTTATGACAACCAGGCCGTTCCCAGGAAAGAGGAGGCTTTCCAATAAGGATTTCTTCTTATTAGCGCGCAATTAGATGACCAAACCTCTCCTTAGACAGAACTTTCTAGACATTGCCAATAATGCTATCTAATAATATTATTTAAATAATATGAATTATTGATCTGATAAAGAAAAATACTGTGCAGCAACAATTATTGAAACATCAATAATATAAAATATCAACGCAGTAATTATTGAATCAATAAAATAAAATATTGAACAGTAACTACTGTAATAATTATTGAGTAGTGCCTTCCTTCGTAAGAATCAATAATTCTAAAATACTGTGCAATCCGTGTGCTATTGTGCAACCACGCGTATTACTGTATTTTAACCATCGGATATTCCAACAGTGTTAACGGTAACAACTACGCCGTTATTTATAAAAACTCAATTTTTGTCGTTATCTTCATCCAATCGCTTTCCGTTATGGGGCCCACAAATAGCTGCACCGTCGTACGAATATTCTCCGACAGAAAGAATATTCTATGACCACACGAATATTCACCGCCCAAAAATAAATATTTTATAACCACTTGTTTATTTGAAAAATTTGCGCATTTTACCCATAACTAACCACATTAATCAAATCAACCCTCTCTATTTCAAAATAATAAATAGAGAAAATTTAATTTCATTTATTAATAAGTTGGGGTTTTACAACCTCCCCTCCTTATGAAATTTTGTCTTCGAAATTGACCTACATACCTGATGTTTCGAAAAGGTGAGGATACCTCGCTTTCATTTCTGATTCCAACTTCCAAGTCATTTCTTCAATAGCATTGTTTCTCCAAAAAATCTTAACATGTGGTATAACCTTCGTGCATAGGACATGTTCTTTCCTATCCAATATCTTAACAGGTACCTCCTCGTACGTTAAATCTTCGGCTATCTCGTCTGGTTCTAACGCAATAATATGATTCGGGTCGTCCATATATTTACGTAACATCGATACGTGAAAAACGTTATGAACACGCGACATACTTAGCGTTAAGGCGAGTCTATAGGCCACAGTTCCTACTCGATCGAGGATTTCAAATAAATCGAAGGCTTGAGCTTTCTTCTCTTCATCGACTCTTACTTCTAGAATAACACATTCTTGCACATTCTTCTTTATATTCATCAGCTCCAGGTATGTAGCTTGAGCGGCTTTAACGTTATCTATTAAAGTCGATTTTACTCGTATATCATCACGTGGGTCCCTGGAGTCATTAACTCTGTCTCTATCATTTATAAATTATACAAAATAGGTCTTTGTATTCAATAATATCGTACTCGTACTCGCGTATAATCTTCTACTCAACGCGTCAGCTACCACGTTTGCTTTTCCAAGATGGTATGGTCAGAACAGGTTCTGAATGAGTCGCCTCTTGAGCTATTGGAAAATCTTCTCGCATTCCTTGCTCCATACGAATTTTGTATCTTTCTAATTCAGCTAAGTTAACGGAGTAGCGATTCGAGAAAATCCTTTCACGAATCTCCGATAGTAACCAGTTAAGCCCAGAAAGCTATGTACTTTGGTCACCAACTTCGGTTGCTCTCAATTGTGATTCATATCCTAATCTTGGATAGCACGTCACAATGGCACCTATTATTTTACCACCACACATATATAGAGTCCCTTACGGAGAGTCTGGCTTTGGTGCATTCTACAAAGGAAGTCACCAGATAGAGGCTTGGGTACCAACTTCTATAGTTGGGTTTTTAACTCCTGAAGTTCAATAGGAGCTATTCAATATGAGATTTTAGAAATGGGTTTTGTATCGGGTTGAAGATCAATACAAAAATTCAATATCACGCTCTGGGTTAGGCTAGGAAATTCTTCACGAAATACGTCAGGAAATTCACTAACAACAAAAATATCATTCAAATCTGACGTATTTTTGTTCAAGTCCATGACATGGGCTAAGAAAGCTTGACATTCGTTTTTTAATAAACGAATGGCTTTATGGCTTGGTATGACAGCGATTGATTTTAGTGGTTTGGTTGCTTGAATTCGCATAACAGGTTGGTTAGGAATATGAAAACTAACAACCTTACGAAAATAATTAATTTTGGCATGATGAGTAGTTAACCAATCAATTCCTAAAATCACATCAAAAGCAAGTATCTTTAAAGAGATAAGGTCAACAGGTAATGTGATTGTGCCAACTTGGATTAAGCAAGATTTATAAACTGTAGATGTAATGAAAGTTTCTCCTAACGGAGTCTCCACAGATAGGTCAAAGTCTAATTTCTCCGGAGTCAAGTTTAAACGTTGAGCACAAGCAGGAGAGATAAAAGAATGGGTAGAACCGGTATCTAGTAAGGTATAAACTTCGCAAGAATTTATAATTAACTAACCCGTTATACCTTCGTTTGAGTTCCTCGCGTTTTGAGCAGTCACGACAAACGCTCTTCCAGAAACCGCTGACTTTATTTTGTCCGTATCCGCCTTTGGTATCACCGTCCCAGCTGGACTTGGTTTCTCTATAGTACAATCTCAAGCGATATGTCCTTCCTTTCCACAATTATAACATATCTTGAACAGTTGTGGGCAGTTTGGACTTATATGTCCATCCTCTCCGCATCTGTAACATCTAACTGGCGGTCGTTCTCCTCCCCTAGAATTTGTTCCTGGTGCTGGTGCTGCTGTCGACGTCTTCCTGTCATCGTTTAATCTTCTCTTCTTGAAATTTCTACTTGACTCACCTCTCCTATTATAATGGCCAGAGTGACCACCCGAGTGGTTACCACTTTTGTCTGCATTTTTTCCTCCTCGTTGGTTCTCATCGCTCCGATGACTGCTGTCACCAGTATGACCCTGGTTGTGGTCCCTCGGTTGAACATACTCATTATCTCGCTCTAATAATTGAGCCATGTTTACAACATCTGAATATAAAGAAAATTTATGAGAGATAAGATATTGCCGAATCTCGGGTTTTAAACCTCTCAAAAACATCCTTGTCATTTGTTCCTCATTCTCGACCAAATGAGGTGCAAACCTGGGTAACTCTTTAAACTTTGCCTCGCACTGGGACACCGTCATGTTGTTTTGTTCCAGTCTAATAGACTCTACCTCCTTCATATGACGAATACTTTCAGGAAAGTACTTGTCATTAAACAGTTTCTGAAACGTTTCTCATGACATGTTGAGTGCGTCAGGCTGGGTACGCTTCACAGACTACCACCAGTAGCCTGCCTCACCGCGGAACATAAAGGTAGCGAATGGAACCTTCTGTTCCTCCGTGCATCCCAAGACATCGAATATCTTGGTAATTTGCTTGACCCACATTTTCGCCATGATCGGATCCGGTTTTCCCTTAAATTCTGGTGGTCCCAATTCTTTGAACTGCTTGGCTGTGACAAACCGCGCGTTGTTATCATTTCCACTTATATTCTGCACACGAGTCTCCCTCGTCTGATTTTGCATGAACTGCAAAAAGCTCCTAAACATTCCATCATTCATCGTCGGTAACGTTGTTTACAGGAGGAATATTGCCTTCCTGTTGCACGTTCCCCTGGGTGGTGATTAAAGGTGTCTCCACAGTCTGATTTACTCCATTATTAACGTTCTCAGCTGCCATTCTTAAATACTACCATAAAACAAGGGTTAATAGTCATGTCATATATTATCCCTAAACTCTGACCGACCAAATAAACACCAAATAAACTTAGTCAGGTCATACTAGCGAAGGAATTCCCTGCCTCTCCCCTCCTAGTTCTTGTCTCACATCTCAGCCATGGATCATATCCCTAAGCTTTGATACCAATGGTGACGCCCCCAAAATAAGTATACAACCTGATGTTAGCACGCCGAAGCAGACTTAACCTGCAACCTGATGGCTTTACCTGCTACTATTCCCACCCACCACATTTGAATAAAAATCTCAGCACATTTCTTCACCAACCAAGAGTGGGTCCCACCAATTCTAGAATTTTCCACCAAAATGATAAATTCCGAAACTTCAACAACTTCTGAACTAGTCATCTCGTAAAATTCATAACAAATCATACGTTCATTTTTAACGGTTCAAAATTTGTGGACATATACTCAACTTATATATGTATAAAATATCCAAAAATCATAACGATCCAACGGTCGGATTAAAATTACAACCCTCGCAAAATATCTCAAAAATCCTAATTTGATTTTCAATACCTCCGTTCCGACAAAAATACAGATAAAACACCTCAACATTAACTCCTTCATTTTTAACCACAAAAATATATCCCTCATTTATATCCACATAAAATAAATATTTCCTTATCATATGAATCAATAATTAATTATTCACAAATAATATTACAGAATCACATTTATGACAACCAGGCCGTTCCCAGGAAAGAGGGGGCTTTTCAATAAGGATTTCTCCTTACTAGCGCGCAATTAGATTAGCAAACCTCTCCTTAGACAAAACTTTCTAGACATTGCCAATAATACTATCTAATAATATTATTTAAATAATATAAATTATTGATCTGATAAAGGAAAATACTGTGCAGCAACAATTATTGAAACAACAATAATATAAAATATCAACGCAGTAATTATTGAATCAATAAAATAAAATATTGAACAGTAACTACTTTAACAATTATTGAGTAGTGCATTTCTTCGTAAGAATCAATAATTCTAAAATACTGTGCAATCCGTGTGCTACTGTGAAACCACGCGTATTACTGTATTTTAACCACCGGGTATTCCAACAGTGTTAACGGTAACAACTACGCCGTTATTTATAAAAACTCAATTTTTATCGTTATCTTCATCCAATCGCTTTCCATTATGGGGCCCACAAATAGCTGCGCCGTCGTACGAATATTCCACGACCACACGAATATTCACCGACCAAAAATGAATATTTTATAACCACTTGCTTATTTGAAAAATTTGCGCATTTTACCCATAACTAACCACATTAATCAAATCAACCCTTTTTATTTCAAAATAATAAATAGAGGAAATTTAATTTCATTTATTAATAAGTTGGGGTTTTACAGCAAGGTTGTCAATTCCTTTCTAACCCTTAGGGTTTAACCCTAAGGTTTCCTAAGCTCTAAATCTAGGATTGTGTATTAAGGGCAAAAATGGAAATCTTAGTCTCTAAAAAGGTGAATTAGAGTTCACTAATTGAATTAGGTTTCCTAATCACTTTAGACTTGCAAATTAGACTTTATAATGTACTAATCACCATAAGCTTGCTAAATTGGTAATTAGGGTTTATAACTTAGCAATTAGGGTTTTGATTTAGTAATTAGGGTTTTTAAATATTAATTAGGTTTTACCTAATTAACATTAAACATAATAATGGTCATTAGCTACATAACACATACTTAACAAATCTTACAGTCATAGTTGACTTCTGTACTATAATTTATCAGTAATGCTAGGGTTTGTATTGTTTCTCCATAACTGTTCCTCAAATTACATTACACACATATCATGCATGTTTATATTACTGAAATATAAATAATATTATATTATTATTCTCATTCCTTATTCAAAATCCAGACTTAGGGTTTTGAATTCATATTTGACATAATCTTCATACATACAATTATTAATTAAGTTAAAATGATTAACTTAACTAATATAATAGAATACATATCATAATATCCTAATAATCATATTTTTATGGAAAATAGATATTAAATATTTTATTACAAAATTAATTTATTATAAAAATATCATCTATAATGATCAATAATTCTTAAAAAGAATTTATTTATAATTATTCATCTAATAAATAATTTTATTTATCACATATATACATATATTTTACTTTGCACATATTCCCACCTTTATATATTTATATATATAAAAATTTATTCGCAAAATTTCTTATTGAAAATATTGGGTTATTACATCCACCCTCCCTTATAGGGATTCTGTCCCCGGAATCACCGCTTTAAAACCTATAAACACTAGGGAAAATAGCATACACAGTCATTTCAAGTAGATCTCGATCAGATTCGATCGGACTGATCTTTAACTATTCAACATAAATCTCGTCTATCTAATCATACAGAAATTTGATTTCTAACAGAACTCAAATTTCTCCTTCAAAAATTTCTTAATAACAAAAATAAAATAAAATCATATATAAGAAAATAAAATTTATTCGAATAATACCTGAAGTTCCATCCCCGTCTGCTACGGTATCCTGAACCGTCATGTAGAAGACTCTTGCGGTTGATTTTGTCGAAGTTGGTCCCGTTTTCACCATTGTTCCACTGCCTTTTCCCGCATTTACACTTCCTATATCCATTCTCCTTTTTGGACAGTCCTTCACCTTATGCTCCGTGGATCCACACAGAAAACATCCATTACTCATCCTAGGATTGGGGCAGTTAGGAGAGATATGTCCCTCCTGCCCACACTTGTAGCACACAAATTTCCCCTTAAGACACTCACCTGAATGACTCTTCCCACAATTCTTACACTGCACAGTTTGCTTTTTCACACCTTCCTGCTTGACTTGGACACTCCCAACATTGCTCCACTTCCTTTTCTTACCCCTACTTCCACTACCTACTTCTACCTTCCCAGCTCCCTCACCCTTATTCTTTCTCTCCTTATTATAGAGGCTTATGGCCTCACTTCCCCCTTCAGCTATGATAGCCTTTTCTAAGAGTGCGGCAAATGTATTGATCTGCAACACCGCCACATTATTGTAGAGCCAGGGTTTTAGGCCTAGCTCAAACTTCCTTGCCTTTCTAGCCTCCGTATCCACTTGGTGTGGAGTGAACCTAGCTAACTCATTGAACTTTGCGGCATACTCCGCAACTGTCAAGTTCTCCTGCTTCAATTCCAAAAACTTCACCTCCATCCTAGCCTGTACACTAGCCGAGAAATAGTTCTCTAAGAATAGCGTCTTAAACCTAGTCCATGCTATCACTCCTTCTCCGGCCCTAGCTTGATTTGCCTCCCACCAGAAATTCGCCTTTCCTTTCATCATATAGGTGGCAAAAGTTGTCTTTTGCCCCTCATCTACCCTAGCGACTACAAACGCTTTTTCTATTTCCTTAACGCATGTTTGGACTTCTATCGGGTCAGTGGTACCTCTGAATTCTAGCGGTCCTACAGCCTTATAATCTTTGAAGTTCGCAAATTGATTGCCTGGTTAATTTCCCACGGCCGACATTCTATTCGGCATGGCTTGAGCTACCATGTTCGCGAAATTCTACATCAGGTCTGGTTGTTGTCCTCCAACATTGTTGACAAATGCTGGAGCTACCTACCAACGAGCCATGATGGCTCTTTTCCACGATTTAATGCATAAGGAGATAGAGATCTATGTGGATGACATCATTATCAAGTCCCGGAGGGAGGAAGACCACCTAGACCATCTCAAAAAGCTCTTCAACAGGTTGCGTAAGTACAACTTGAAGTTGAATCCGGTCAAGTGCGCTTTTGGCATTAAATCAGGCAAGTTGTTAGGATTCCTAGTCAGCCACAATGGGATTGAGCTGGATCCCACCAAAATTCATTCCATCACGGAAATGCCTATTCCTCAAACAGAGAAGGAAATACGGGGATTTTTTGGGAAGAATCAACTTCATTAGTAGGTTCATCTACCAACTCACAGCAACCTGTGAGCCTATTTTCAAGTTGTTAAGGAAGAACTCCTCCATGAAATGGAATGATGAGTGCCAGAAGGCCTTCATTACGATCAAAGAGCAGCTAGTCAAAGCTCCTATTTTGGTACCACCCAGGGATGATGTTCCCTTGTTCATGTACCTGTCCATAAGTGATAATCTCATGGGCTACATGCTGGGACAAAAAGATGATAAAGGCCAAGAGCGAGCTATCTACTACCTCAGCAAAAGATTCAGCAGCAGTGAACACAAGTACACTCTGATTGATAAGACTTGTTATGCTTTAGCATGGGCTTCCGCGAGGTTACAGTATTACCTCCATGGTCAAATAACCCATCTCATATCCTGCGTGGATCCTCTCAAGTACGTGTTCAGTAAACCCATGTTGAATTGTAGGCTGTCCAGATGGCAGTTGATCCTACAACAATTTAACATCGTCTACGTAACGCAAAAGTCCATTAAAGGATAAGGAATTGTGGATCAACTGGCCACCGCACCATCAGGGGATTTCAAATCCTTGGAAACATACTTCCCGATGAAGGGGTAATGGCAATTCAGCAACACCATTAGTACGATGTACGCCAAACAAGGAAGATGTATTTTGATGGAACTATAAATATGGAAGGTTCTAGGTCTGGAGCAGTACTAGTATCCGTTACGGGGGAGCAGCATCCCGTCGCCGTCAAATTATAGTTTGCCAACACCAACAATATAACTGAGTATGAAGGCTGTATCATGGGGCTAAAACTTTCCCAATCATTGGGAATCCGACGGTTAACTGTCTTTGGAGATTTCGAGTTAGTAATCAGACAAACCACAGGAATCTATCACACCAAAGGTCTACACTTGCTGCCTTACTATCGGCAGGTTCTACAGATGGCTTCGTAGTTTGAAGAAATATCCTTCCTCCACATTTCTCGGAATAGGAATGATTTTTCGGATGCACTAGCAACCTTGGCCTCCTTGATCAACATACACGACAAGGAAAACATGCCAACCCCATCATTTGCCCAATAAAAGGCTCCAGCCTATGTGAATTACATTGGACAAGTATAAGATGAGCTACCTCCTATCCAACACCCTTGGTATCAACATATCAAGGAGTACTTATAAGATGGATCTACACCCGCTAAGGCCAGCCCGACTGAAAGAAGGCAGATCCATCGACTGGCTATAAAATTCTACTTGAGCGGGGATGCACTCTACAAAAGAGATGCAGGATTAGGTCTCCTCAGATGTCTGGACAAGCACCAAGCTAAGAGGCTCATGGATGAGATCCATGGTGGAGTATGTCGCCCACACATGAGCGGCTCCCTACTTGTTAAGAAAATCCTCAGAACAGGGAATTACTGGCTCTCTCTCAAGGCTTACTGTGAGGACCACGTCAGGAGATGTTATCAGTGCCAAATTCATGGGAATGCTATCCACGCCCCTCCGACGGAGCTCCACAATCTGAGTTTTCCTTGGCCCTTCTCAATGTGGGGAATGGACGTGATCGAGCCCATAGCCCAAATCAAGTAATGGGCATCGGTTTATCTTCTCCATGATCGACTACTTCACCAAGTGGGTAGAAGCAGCCTCCTTCCCTAGGGTTACCAACCAAAGAGGTCATCATTGCTTTCATCAGAAACAATGTCATTTGTCGATATTGACAACCAGAGGTAATTTTATCAGACAATGCTAAGAACCTCAACAACAAAATGATGGAGGAGTTATGCAGTAAATTCCACATCAAACATCTCAACTCCGTCATCTACCGTCCAAAGATGAATGGTGTTGTTGAAGTGGCTAACAAAAAATCAAGAAGATCATGCAGAAGATGTCCGCCAACCACAAAGGGTGGCCTGCCTTATTACCTCTGACTTTGTTAGCCTACAGAACATCAATGAGCACTTCTATTGGGGAAACCCCCTACGCATTAACCTATGGGATGTAAGTAGTGCTCCCCAAAGAAGTGTAAATGGAATTCCTCAGAGTGTTGATAGATGCTCAATTAGATGAAGACCAATGGGTACAAGATAGGTATCACCAATTGTCTCTAATAGACGAAAGGCGTGCCGCTGCTATCTTCCATGGTCAGTTATATCAACAAAGGATCACCAGGTCCTACAACAGAAAAGTTTGGCTATGGCAGTTTAAATAACACGACTTGGTTTTGAAAAAGATCATTGACAACCAAGATTAGTCTAAGGGAAAATTCTCCCTGAATTGGGAAGGCCCGTTTGTTGTCAAGGAGGTATTGACAGGAGGTGCTCTTAGATTACAGGAAATGGATGGCGATGAATTTCTCCAACTTATTAACTCAGACACTGTGAAACGGTACTATGTCTGAGGTTACCATCAAGCAAACATCTTGGTTTTGGATCACCAGGTCCCCAGTTATTTCAGGTTTTCTAACCCTTCACTACATACAACTTTTCTTCACACTCATCTGCCCCATCAGGGATAAACACACATTTTCTAACCAGCAGCCTGGATGCGGATCGCTAGATCTTTCTCTTCACTTGGTTTTGAACCCTTACTCAACTCCTGTTATCCCATCAGGGATTGAACCTTTCACACCCGCAGTTTTACCCCACTAGGGATAAGACTTTTTACACCCGCAGTTTGTCCTATACATGGGATTAAACTTTCTCACCCGCAGTTTATCCTGAACATGGGATCAAACTTTTCACTGGCTGCAAACCGTCCTGAACATGGGGTGAACTATGCCGACCTGATCTCCTTGATACATGGGAGTACGTAGGCATCCATATTTTATATGGTCTGGTCGCAATAAAATAAAAAAAACTATAAAAATATTTCTACACCCTTCTCACTACAAAAATAATAAAAACATTCCTACACCCTTTTTGCCACATACAGCGTTGAACCTCTTACACCAGGTTCGAACTATGCAGACCTGATCTCCTCTTCAATGGGAGTACGTAGGCAGCCAGTTATGGTTCGGTCTAACCTCCTATCAAAACCCAAACACTTGTCAGCAGTACCGAGATCAACCTTCAATCCATCACATTTCATCGGCTTCAGACCAAAGGGATGGAACTACCTGACCACCCCCTAAATGGGAGGATCGGCGACCATCTAAGCTGTGGTTGTTCCTCAAAGAGAAACACCAATCCATAAGAGATGGAACTAACTGGGCTCCTCATAAATAGGAGTACTGGCGACCATCTGTGGTGCGGTCGATCTCAGAGAGGAAAGTCACACTCCTCTTAATATCTCCATACAGAAACCAGTCCCATGACACCAAAAATAGTAGGGAAAGCACACAGATCAACGATCCATTCTGAAATATCCTGAGATAACTCAATGTCCATCCATCAAGGAGGAATTCAGAATACATCTAGATCACAAACCCTGAAGAAACATACAAATATCAAGTAAGCAACAAGGCATAACTAAAAGGGAAGTGATCAAAAAAATATATTTCCATGCTATATATAATGTTGTTTGATATATACAATATGAACTGTACATGACAAAATGGCTAAGTTAGTCTGTGCAGGAAAATACAAGCCCATCTACAAATCAATGTATATGCGAGCTATCAAGCCCAACATGGCATCTCTCTCAAAAGAAGGAGGTAACACTGTGGTCTCCTGTACATGGGTATCCACATGAGCTAACAGATCTATAGCCATCTTCATAGTGATGCGGTGCTCATCAATATACGTGCTCATCTCCGCGATCATGCCAGTAGTAAGGGACTTCACTGTGGTACTATCTGTAATGGCTACATCCCGGGTAGATATAACGACATCCCGCTCAACTATCATGGTATATCTGGCTAATCTGGCCTCATCTCGCTCCTAAATAGTTGTGTGTCTATGTGCTAAGGCATCGTCTCTCTCTAATAGAGCAACATCTCTCCCATCAAGAGCGATCAACATCAGGGCTCTAGCCTGATCCCTCTCAAAGGTCATCAGATGAAGACTCTGCTCGAAATACTGTGCTGAATGCTGGATCACGACAGTACTAGTACTAGGAGAATCTACAAGAGCTACTGGCAACCCAGCAAACAGCTCCTCCTCCTCGGTGTGGGAATCAATGTCCTATATGGGCTCTCCACCATCTGAATCAATAATCGGCACAGTGGATATTTTCATAACCGATGAAGTCTTTATCTCCATCCACGTAGAATACTCTGGCGAACAGCCCGGATGGCTAAAAGAAAAAGTAGCTATCTCACGCTGATCCCAACAAGTATACACCCGGGATCGGTCCTCTGCTGACAAGTGGTGAGAAGCTAAACGCTGAACTAACGCCCCATCAAAAGGATGAAAGTCCTGGAACTGGTCAAATTGTGACATCACGGCCAGTGGGTGGTAGGTAGTCATGCCCCTCAAACCAGCCAGAGGGAGATAATCCATGCCAGGAGCGTGAGTAATAAAGCTATAGGGTGAGCTGAGCCCTGAACACGGAAGGATGCCAAATGGATCTCTGATCCCTGCCAAGAAGACCGACCAAGACATAACGTCTGTACACTCCGATGGCTGAAAGGAGTAAGACATAGCTATATCATGGGTAAAGCAGTACCCGTATCGGTGAAAAGTGCCAATCGGTCTCAAGTGTGACATAAACTACACGTATAACATGACCGAACTACCTGTAAAGACCCCTGCAGGGTAGGTACTGCAAAACGTGGTTGACCTCAACGTCTATGCCATGATCACCGGGATGATGGTATGACCCTCCTTGAGAGCTCTCACTTCCATGATGACACCTATGTCCATCTCATCCATATACCGTGGCATGTATACATACGCCACTATGCACATCACGAGTACATCCACCCTGGCTAAATTCCATTGATCCTCTGGTGAGGTGAAATCCCCATAATGTCGTGCGTAGCTGTCCATCGAGCCAAATCTGTCTATCAAGAAATGTTGGGGCAATACATGGCCGGATGTAATATCATCCTCTATTACTCTACGTCGTAACCCGGTGAGGGTCATGAACTGCCGGCGCATATCTATGACAGCCATATGAGCGCAAGGTCTGTCTAAGGGCAAAGCCGTCAAACGCTCGTACTCCTCTAATGTACGAGTCAACTCATGGGTAACAAATCGGAAAACCTGTCTCTTCGGTATCTAATGCTCCAGCATACCTTCTATAAAGCCTGCGGGAACCTGAAACATCAAGAGGGTCATATAATGTTGTAATAGCTGATCTATAGTCACCCTATTTGTAGGTGACTTACTATCATACCACGACCTTAGACGGAAAGCTACCAACACTGGTAGGGTGTGATCTATGTGGCTGACTGTCAAAGAAGACATCTGTGTATGCCGTATCATAAGACCATCCAGGGGTCAATGCTGAATATCTCTGGACATACATACATATGCATAACATGATAAATGCATGATAAATAATAGATGGCAATATGATGTAGGTAATGGAAAACAGTAGATACATTTCTAAGTATATCATCATCTACATACATCATCTCTGTACAACTAAAAATACAGGGAAATGGGGCACAGATGCCCTACTACTGACAGAGGCCTATCAAGAGATATGGCAAGAATGGGGCACATCCACCCAATATCTAACAGAGGCCTATCAAAAGAGATAACGAGAATATATATCAGAAGAAGACAATGGTGTCAATATCTACATCATCAATCCTGTCCACCTGATGTAACTCCTCCTTAGTCACTAGATCTCTATCAATAGGGATGTCATGCCTATACAAGGGAGGATCTATACCGGCAAAGCCATATGGGTCACCTCAGGGGCCAGCGCCTGAGCTAGAAGGATCAAGAGTATCTGCTTCTGAAGGTTCTCTACCCAAGTGCCGAATGAAAAAATGTGTCCGGTCTAACTACCGGGTCAAATGATCAATCTGTGTCAAATGAGTTAGATCTCGGACACAGGTAAGCCAATCCGCAATTGTCACAGATCCAGGAACTATGTCCCCCATAAACTGAGTGGCGCGGGTCTGGGCTCTAATGGTACGAAGGGACCACCAGTGATGGAATGAAGCCTGAGTATGTGAACCCTCTGACAAAGTACATTTGCCCATACCCATCAATGGGATGTCATTGGCTGGTGACTGCAACATAGGCCAATAACGCCTAGCAGGAGGCAAGATCGGTAAATGAATCTCTCCTGTGGTGCTCCTAATAGCACGTTCTCCTAAATAGAGCTCCCATCCTCCATTTGTGAAGAGAGGAATCCTACGGGTGGATATCAAGTGCTCGACCCCAGTCGAAAATCCATCCTCAAACCCAATGGTCAAATGTTCCTCAGAGTAAGGAACCTAAGTGATGACATTGGCTGTCAACAGCTCCAACTGTAAGAGACAGTGGGTGAAACCCTCCACTACAAGAACCTCTGCCAAAATGGAGTGATGCTATTGTCATCCTCGTGGATAGGTATCTAAACCTAACACGCTCACATGACGTAAACATGGAAGCCTCTCACAGGCCTAAAATTGCCAACACAAAGGCAAAACACCTGCTGTCAGTGAACACTCTTAACCTGTACATGGGAAATAAAAAGAGAAATACTCACCAGTAAAAACGGGTAAAATCCTAGCTGAGCCTCGGTTAAGCCCTGCGAACGCATGCGCATTCCCTTGAGGAAGTAGGCAAAGGTGTAGGAACCCCTATCATACTCTCCAATACGGTCCACCTCCCGCATGGCGCTGATCAAAGCGAATGACGCCGTAGAAGAGTTATCTGCTATGAAATAACCCCTGATGATAACCAGGAACAATCGCTGAAGAATGCGATCCCTGACTCTCACATCAGTGGGCATGGGCTCACTCAACAGCCCACTCATAGCATCTATGCTCAAAGGACCCATATAGACTGTCCTACCCTTGAGCGCCTCAACTGAAACTCCTAACAAGGATCTGACGACAGTCGGGGTAATATCCGCCATACACGGTACTGGCGCCCCTCCAAACTCTATACTGGTGATAAATCGCCAATCCATCGGTGTCATCATCACCTCATAATCCAATAAATGGAGAGACTGAGTCTGGTGAAACCAGCACTCAGACAATACCCTGAGATAACCCCAGGGAAAATGACAGGGAAGAATGGAAAAGAATGCCCCAAAGCCCCAATCATGCACTATACCTCGGTAATCTAGATGCAGAGCCTGATACAGAGAATGTATGCTGAACTAGTTCCCTCGAGGCTGTGTAAAGCCGGGGTCCTACATCACTTGTAAATTAATGTCAAAATCCTTGCTCCTCCTCAATAGGAAAAAAGAAGATCAAATCCAGCTGTTACCTCGTTTTCATGCAAGTAAACTGAGGGGTGGTGACTCAAATAACTCAGAAGATCTGGGATAGCCACCTGAATGCCTGGGAAATCCCTACGGGGAATATGAGCAGCAGGAGCTGGAGCCGCTACCGGTACATCCTCCTCATTGTCCTCGACATTCGGTACATCAACTCGAATAGGACGAATCACCGCCTCCGCCAGACGACGAGGTTATCTAATTTAACGGGGTCGAGGCACTTCAGAAACCCTCCTCCACACACCTGAAGTGGTCCTGAGGGAACTGCTCAGCTGATCTGGATCCATAATATCTGGACACAAGTCTCCAAATCACCTCAGAAAGGGTTTAGTATTTTCTAAACCTGGAGCTTTTCAAAATGCATTTAATGACTATATACATGAATGCATTATTTTAACACATGCCTATAGTAGAGTTAAAAATGCATGACTAACCAATGCCTACATTTTGAAATTTTTTTGTCATAGTTTCCTCTATAAATAGGACTATCCATATGCACATAGGCATGACTAGGTGGCCATTCAGTAGCACACCTGCCCACAGTCATATACATACTATTTGCATTAAAATGTCAAAGTCATCAATCCATAAGGGTAGCCTAATTACCAGGATTACTTTCCTTTATTACCTTTGCTCATTTGTCCTCAAATAGGATAAGAAATAGCAGAAAAAAGGTGCCAATTTGACTGTTTCAAAAGTTAAATTTTTTCACATTATTATGTTCAGCATGGTTTAATACTAACATTTACTATGTTGAATATTTTTTATCAAGACATATGAGCATGCATATTCACTACTATTTGTTTAGACACATTTCATATAAAAAGTCATTTTCCAACGAATAAAAACTGGAAAAAAAGACATGCGTATGTTACCTAGACAGTGTAGAACACTTGTACGGTGACAGAATTTACAGAAAGACGCCCGAACTAAGCAGCTCTGAAGAAGAGCTCTTAGATTTCCTTCGCGGCGTAACTTGAAAATGACTTGTGAAAGCAACCAGCCCGTTTAAGGACATCCACGGCTGGCCGCAGGTCCACCTACAGCTGCAGTAGGTGCACCTGCCGCTCCCATGGGTGGGGCCTACCCCTCCGGCTCGGTCCAATTCGAGTTGTAAATGAGTTCTCACAAGCTGAAAAGGCCAAATCAGGGATAAAAACACTACGCGATTGAGCAGAATAGCCTGAAATTCTGGTTTTCTTGGGCCAGACTGTGGCTTTCATATCATTCATTGGTATTCGCCCAAACACAGGATATACTATACCGATGATCTCAGCAGTTGCAGATCACATTCGGCAATATCGCACAAAGGTCCAATGCCGTCCCTTTGGGATCGTCATTCTCAAGTACACATTCCCCGGCGGGGGTGTCACGCATTTGCATTCTTTGATGCACAATCCTTGGCAGGGGTATCACGCGTTGTCATATGTTGATCTTCACACTCCCCGGCGGGGGTATCAGGCATTTGCATCCGTTGATGCACAATCCCCGGCGGGGGCATCACGCACTCTCAAATACACATTCCCCGGCGAGGGTTTCACACATTTGCATCTGTTGATGCACATGTCAACGAAGGTCAAGCAACCTTGACATCACTTCAGCCGTTGATGTGATAACCCGAGATTTTGAATAATCAAAATTTACGAATAATTTTTTTTTATTAATTAATATTAATATTAATTATCATTTATGTGACAAGTATCGGTGATACGTGTATCGAGAAAGTCAATGTGTATTGACTAATAAAAATTAGAGTAGTGTTGTGCTTAACAGCTTTAGAAACCCTAACCCTAATTTCTGGATAGGGATTCGGTAGAAACTATAATTAAATTAATTATTTTAATGAGTTTGTGTTTGTACCGAAGAAATCTGCTGATCAATGATTAATCGGATAAGGTTTGATATTAATAAAACTTAATAAGAGATTAGAAACCCTAATCTCAGGATTAGAAACCCTAACGTACCGTTGAAAATCCTAATTGTACGTCGAAAAACCTTAATATTATATTCGGGAATTCTAAACCCTAAATTAGGAAACCCTAATCCTAATTGGCAAGCCTAGTATGTGTGTATTAAACTTAAATATGATTAGGAAACCCTAATTATATTTTAGTTATATTAATTTCTATTTTACAAACCCAAATTGTAATTTAGAAAAATTATTTTCCTAATTAAAATCCTAATTCGTGGGTTGTAAACTCTAATGATCATTTTGACCCTAATTGCTAAATTAAGCAATTTTAATTAGGAATATTAATCCTAATTAGCAAGATTGAATTTTATGATTAGGAAATATTAATATATTTATTGAATCCTAATTATAATTTTGGAAAATTAATTTTCTATTTTGGAAACCGAAATTTTAAAATTTTGAAAATTAAATTGCAAATCTAAAGGGGTTTAAACCCTAAACCCTAAAGGGTCCAAATCTTAAACCCTAACCTAAACCCTAAGGGTTTGTACCAATTCCAAGATTGCCATTAAAATCAATTTTGCTAATGACCAAAATGCCTTTTTACATTTTTAATAAGCTAACTTGTAGAAATGGCTAAACCTTTAGTTGGTAAACCACTCACTTGACTTTGTGGCATAAAAATCTTACCAAATCAGTCCTTTATTGCCAGCAAACTAGCCAGCACATCAGATCATTCATTGCACCATGTGTTTATAAGAGATTAAAGAGAGAGAAAATGAATGTATTTGGCTATTTTGCTATTAAGCTCTCACTAACTCTCTCTGTCTCTCTCCTAAACCCACGAAAATCATAAGTGAATTAGTCCCAATATCAGTCCCTAGATCACTAAGAACAACTAAGGAGGATTAAGATCAAGGATTCGGCAAGAAAAGGTAAAAACCCTAACTTGAGTTTGATCTTTCATGATAAGAATTTTTTTTGTTTAAAGTGTTTAAATCAGTGTTAGAAGTTGTTTTTAGTTGATCTATGTTGATCCATGATGGATCCATAGCATCAAATGGCTTTAAAAAGATGTTTTTCAAAATATGTTCTTGAGCGTTTTTAGTGGTCTGACAAGAAATGTCAGCCGCTCTAGATCTTTCTGTGTTTAAGATTTTTGATGTTTTATTGTTTCGATCTGTAGCTTGTAATGTTGGCTTTTAAGCTGAAAAGAAATCAGAGTCATTAGAGGTCTGTATTGGAAGTTATAAACGGTCAAAACCCGTTGACCGGGCATGACCGGGCCAAATCTGGGTAACCCAGAAAGGCCATGAACAGCTTCTGACAACTTTTGCACGACCCAGATCTGACGGATTTGATGATTGTTAGTTGATGTTTTTGTAACGTAGTTGTAGCCTGTAATATGTACTGTAGAACCATGCCTTATGATACCATAAAAACATCAACATGTCGATCGTAGATAGTGGTCAAAGTAAGCCCCTATCACTGATTTGCATTTCTGGGAATTTCCAGAAACGGTATGAACACACGTTCTGACATAGTTTGACCGTATCATAACTTTTGGATATGTTGTTTTTGGACTAAGAACTTGACATCTCGTTGTTCCTTGACATTAATACTACATGTATGAATCATAAACCCACAAAAACAAGTGTCAGAACCTTGATTATTTTGGGCTAGAAAGTACCAAGTCGTACTGCCTGGGTTTCTGGAAAACCCAGAAACCGTCTGACCATAAGTTTGAAGGCACTGATCTGCTTATTTTGATGTTGTATAACTTGGATATTGATTGTTAATGGTAGTACTATATGAGTAGTACATGATTGAACTTTAAGATTGCCCAGAAACAATTGTAAACCAAGATTAAAATTCGGTCAAAGTAAAGGTCTCGAACATGAGTCTGACAGTGTTCTTGAACCAAGAACACCTAAGGCTACAGACAAGTGTCGCTAAAGGCTTTAGCGACGGTTCCTATTTATTTATTTTTGAATTTCCAGAAAATGATTAAAAATTAGAAATAAATTCTAAAAATTGCCAAAAATGGTTTTAAAAATTATTTTAAATTATGAAAAATAATATTTGACCAATTGGAATATTTTTCTTTAATATTTATGATTATTTAAATATTAAAGGTATTTAATTTATTTACTTAGTGTACTAAATAAATTAGAGAAAAATAATTTAATATTATAAAAATTATTTTAAATAAGAATAATGTATTTAAAAATATGTTGAGTTATAAAATATAACTTTTGATAATTTTGGAGCATTTTTATTAATAATTTAATATTAATGATATTAGATTTATTTAATTACTAAATTAAATAAATAAGTTAAAAATGATTTTAATGATTTAAAAATTATTTTAAATAAGAATAAAGTGTTAGAAAATATTTTAAATTATAAAATATAATTTTCAATATTTTTGGAGATTTCTGATTAATAAATTAATATTAATGATATTAGATTATTTATTTATGATATTAAATAAATGAAGTAAAAATGATTTTATTGATGTAAAAACCATTTAGAAGTGAGAAAAATATTTTAAGTTATAATTAATGACTTTTAATATTTGGATAATAATTTCATTAATATTTAAATATTAATGGTGATGGTTTAAAAATAATTTTAATTACTTTAAAAATCATTTAAGTAGAATATTGATGATTTAAAAATATTTTAAGTTATTCATAATAACTTTAATATTTTGACAAGTATGTTATTAATATTTTGATATTATTAAATATTAATAATGATAAGATTATTTGATAATTAAATCATTTAAAAATGATTTAAATGTTTGAAAAATTATTATAAATTATAATAATTGTTTATAAATTATTAAAAGCTTCCGGAAAATATTATAGACGATATTTGATTTATCTAAAATAATATTGAAGCTTAAAGACCAAGTTTAATTGACAATCAATGTGTTAATTGTCGGATAGGGTGACCAGAACACCGAGAATGGACCGAGGTCCAACCAAACCGAAATAGTTAGACTGGATAAGTGTCTATATAGGTTATAAACACTGATGTGGTTATTTGGAAATATGCCTAGGAGAAGCTTGACTGTAGAATACAGTGTTACGTGTTATAAATAATTGTGCTAATTGTGAGACCGATATTATTGGTTATAGGTCTTACGAAAGCAGATAAGTTTATTGTGTAGCTGTAATCAACGCGAAAGGCAAGTTTCCTAACTCAACCTTGAGTTATATTCATTCAATTATTTTAATGGTTAATTATTGATAATTATACCATGTCCAGAGAATTTATTGTTGATTATTCGCAGTTAGTGCATGATTAACTTTCAAATTAAATTACTGATTCGGAAAATATATATATTCGTAGAATTACTGTTATTAGATATTTATATCTGCAGAAACTAATATTGACAGTACAGATAATTCTTGTTTATTGTCAAATTATATTGAGAAATGTCTTAGCTAATTATTCTGGCTAGACAAACATTTGTTAGAACTTGATGAATACGAGAAGAGAAATCAATTGTTATTAATAGATCGATGCCAATTGTTTTGGCTAGATCGATAAGTAAATAAAATTTGAAATCACAGTATTTCGTGTTTAAATCAAAATCTTGATTCTGAGACTGAGAAGAACAAACTTTTAAATAAAAAGGGAACATTGTAGGTCGTATATTCGACCATTGCGCGCTGTTAAGTATTATGTATAATATAGGGTACAAGGAGTTGGCCGGCTCTAAGTACTTGCAGAGGGGTATGATTTAATCCTTATGGTTATCTGATACTCCTGCGTATGTATCAAAGTAAATCTTTGATAGATACTGAGAAAAATAAGTTCTAAGATCTGGTGGGATCGCTCAGCATAAATTTGGAAAACATTCCACTTTATAATTGCGTAGAATTAATTCTTGATTATTCATTGAATATCGTAGAAAACCTTGAAAGCGTTGTACTCTTTCATTATAGATTATTGTTGCGGAGAATGTTAGAACAATTGATATTGACTTCTATACCTTTATTGTATATCTTAACTTGCGGGGCAAACTTGTTGCTCACCCTTGTTATAAATAAAACTTTTCAGCTAGGGACGAAGTTGCAGAAGGTGCTGTTAAGAACAACAAGGGAAAATGCATAGTTATAAATTAATTATGATGAACAATATTATTATGTTGTAATGTATTGTAAACCCTTTTTGTATATCTAAAGGGGTATTCTGTAATGTTAAGGTTAGTAGACCTGGGACTTATGTATTAACAATATATGTTAATGACTTATGTAATCCTATTTATATATGAATGGGTAGTTAATTGGTATTATATTATGGATCGTGAACACCAAACTCGGGGGTCAGGTAACCCAGATTTGGGGGTGTCACAATTGACAAGTAAATCCAACGAAGCGTTAGAAGCCATCCGATGATTTCAGCCGTTGATGCACACGTCAACGAAGATCAAGAAGATTCCCTGGCGGGGGTTTCACGCATTTTCATTTGTCGAAGTACATATCCCCGGCGGGGGTATCACGCATCTTCATCTACCAAACTACCATGCCCCAGCTGGGGTATCACACATTTCCATCCATTGATGCATATGTCAACGAAGGTCAAGCAACCTCGACGTTACTTCAGCCGATGGCAAGTAAACCCATCAAATCATCGGAAGCCATCCAATGATTTCATTTGTTGATGCAAACGTCAACAAAGGTCAAGCAGCCTTCACATTTTCCCAGCAGGGATTTCATCCGTTGATATACATTTCAGCGAGGGTCAGGCAATCCTGACAACACAGACTGTTGGTAGTAACTCCAACAAAGCATCCTTATCGGGGAGGACTGATGATGGAATATGTTATACACATCCTCAACAGACAGAACGCATCCCCACAGAGTCTCTTATACATGAGAGATACATCTTCAGTGTAGGTCTGTACCAAGGATTAAGGGCTTTGGTGACAATCCCAACGTCAACATCTTAGAAGTTCATGGTAACTTTGGATCATACGTCCAAATAGTTTACTAGGGTGGTCATGAATAACTCTGATCCCGGTAGAAGTCAAGGGGAGCCGACAATCATTCCACCATGTTGGAGAACAATCCAATAAACCATATACATTTGCATCGTGCTGCTGTACATTGCATCATGATTAACTTGCTGTATTTTAAGTGTCTAGTATTCTTTATCCTATCCATGACATTTCATTGCATGAATATGATAAAGAGGGGCATCTATAGTCACTCAAAATTTTCTGCATACCTATTACTAACATTATAGGAGGGCAGAATCGTCTTTCAGAGATAACCCTGGAAGACAGGTCAGTTCAATCCTAGAGACAACCCTGAGATATTCAGTTATTACCATCTCGGAGATAACCCCGAGACATCCAGCTTAGTCCCGAAAATACCACCGGAAGTTTCAACCTCAACCCCAGAAATAACACCGGGAGTTTCAATTTCAACCTCGGAGATAACCCCGAAGACTGCAGTTCAAATATCGAAAATCACATCGGAGAAGACCATGTCATCTCGAAGATAACCCCTGTAGATACTCAAAATTTTTCTGAATACCTGTTATTAACATTGCAGGACGGCATAATCGTCTTTCAGAGATAACCTTGGAAGACAGCTCAGTTCAATCCCGGAGATAACCCTGGGATACTCAGTATCACCATCTTGGAGATAACCCCGAGACGTCCAGCTTAGACCCGAATACCACCGGAAGTTTCAACCTAAACCCTGGAGACAACACTGGGAGTTTTCAGTTTCAACCTCGGAGATAACCCCGAGTACTGCAGTTCAAATACCGAAAATCACATAGGAGAAGACCGTTTCATCTTGGAGATTGTTGGGTAAAATCTAGTTACACACAACACTCAAGTATACGTGGTCAACAAGTAATAAAGTGAAAGTAGAGTATCGTTCCCATGAGGAATTATTTAATAAAAATCACCAAGTACTAACCCATAACCAACTTAATCTTATTTAAATAAATGAATTTCAAATTATATAATTAAAATACTGTTAAATTCCACTAGTTAAATTAAGATTATGGAGATTTAAAATCACAACTTCAATTATTGCTTCATTTAAGTTAACACACTTCTCATCAATTATTCTTTATCCTGAATTGTTAATCAAGAACACTAAAGCAGATAAAACCACCTCTCGATGCATAATACACATACTCACTTAAATCCACAGATGATAGAATTAAGCAAAACACCCTAATTAACTAATCCACTATATCTCTATGTGAATTATAATTAAAAAAGATTTAAAGCACAAGTTCTCTATAAGATTACATATGGCGTAAATGCATATCTTTATCCTAAACACGAATCATGAATTCCATCTATGAAGAAATCATAAGCACATGCTATCATGATCAGATCTAAATCTATACTTCATCTCTCGAGTTCATATAGATTACCACGGTAATTGATGGCCAATCAATTAAACAATTAAGTTCAAATCACAATAGACAATCCTCATAATAGCACATAATAATTGATAACGAAGCATATTAAAATAAACTACACAATAAGATCCATTGTAATCTTAAACAAAGAATTAGTTCATTATATTAAAACTAAGAATCAACACTTAAATAAACAATAAAAGACAAAGATAGAAGAAGATGAGAAGATAGAATCTATTGTCTGTAGATTTGATGCTCTCTCCTTGCTCCTACTTTGAATCTTCAATGGTCTCCAAGTTGCTTCAATCTCCAAATCTCATAAGAACTAGAGTTTATTCCTATTCTACTCTAATATAATCTAATGGAATCCTCCAAAAACTAGCCTCTAATCCTTGTGATTATCCTCCTTTTATAAGTCTCTTTATATATTTTTAAGTCCTCTTGGAAGTCTTTGAGTCAATCGGATCGAACCAATCATTCTTGGACTCAAATTTGGACAAAATTCTCTTTTTCTACGCGTACCCCCGCCCCGGCGGGGGTTTTGCCTTGTAAAGGGCCTACCCCGGCGGGCTAGGGTTCTGTTTTCCAGCTGGTACCCCCGCCCCGGCCAGGGTCCTTTTTCTGCTCTGACGTCCTTTGGGAAAATGGCCATAGCTTCTTCGTCTGAACTCTAATTTCGATGATTCAAGATGTTCTGGAAAGCTAAGAAGATGCTCTATAATATAATCAAAGTTCCAAGCCAAGAACATGAAATAAACATGAAAGCCCAAACGATATCTGGATTGCTTTTATTTGCGATTTTATACTAATTCTTTGTGATTTCATACCAAAAGTCGCTCACGCATCTCCCAAGCGTATAATCTACAAAATGAACACAAAATGCATGAAAAGTAACTAAGAAACATGAGTTTAAGCAACTAATTCAAGTAACAGATACCGGATAAGTAGGTATAAAAACTACTTATCAA
Organism: Panax notoginseng; assembly: GCA_016801055.1. NCBI lineage: Eukaryota > Viridiplantae > Streptophyta > Magnoliopsida > Apiales > Araliaceae > Panax > Panax notoginseng. The sequence goes on along the minus strand of CM029016.1, from coordinate 181,370,315 downwards.
ATACCCCCAAACTTAAATCTTTACTTGTCCTCAAGTAAAAACACAAAATAATAATGTTATGCAATGTAACTAAACTACATGCCTACGAATCCAGCAGTAATGACAGAAACAAGTCTATTCAACCGACCTTAGAGAAATCAAGTAAACACGATAATACATTATATCAAAACAAATCATTAATTTCCCAATCAATCATCAAATCTTAGACTGATATCACTAATATAGTGTGTGTGTGTTCCATAACAATGTTAACTGATATAAAATTAAATTTAACACATAATAAGTCTCTTCGAAGGCATCATACAGTGTAAACTCAAGAAATTCAAAAAACAAGCTAGATCCAACTAAAATTAAATAATTACCAATATCGAGGGTCAACATGGGATACTTATGCTTTATTTTTTATCTACGGGGCTTTTTTCTCTTATTTCCCGTTTTATTCATTTTTTTTATATGCACATAGCTATGCAATGTATTATTCCCTTAGGCTTTTCAATGCTACCTTAACGAGCTTTTGACCAACGGCTCTCAGACCATTAAGACCTCAGGGCTCTAGGTGTAAAGACAATCCCCTCGGGTTTACTTACTCAAGTAACAAAGGCCATAAAACTAGACAAGCACGCCACGGTGTTTATTCATACTTTTTTTTCTTTTTTTTATAGCTTATATATCCCAAATATTCCCCCAAACTTAGGTTCTTGTCTAACTTTAGCCATCACTACTTATTCTTGTCATCATTCAAACTAGCATTATCCTTTAGAATCCCATTATGTATCAATTTAAACTCAATCAATCAACAAGTTGTTTTTACTGTGTTATCCTTATTATACCAGTTTTAAACAGAAAAAGACTCAATTCAGAACAAGAAATCATATCAAAGCTCTAATAGTCAGTACTATACTTGTCTGCCCAATTCCAATATCATCATTGGCCAAAATAAACTGTAAATATCAAACAACTGGACTCATGCAAGATGTACTAAATGTTATATAAACATAGTAATTAAACTAACTACTAATTTTTTAATTTTTCAATTTTTTTTTTCAAGAAACTGAATGCAAAAACTTAATGTAACTATACGAACTACATTGTAAATAATTAACTATATGCAATATAACACTAAAATGGCCCCCAAACTTAAACTAGACATTGCCCTCTATGGCTGAAATAGAAAAAAGTAAAGTAGAGGACTTCCTTGAAAATGTAAAGTTAGGGTTATGTTTTCTAGCTGGTACGCCCGCCCCGGCGGGGGTTTTGTGAAGAGAAAGCCCACCCCAGCGGGGGTCCTTTTTCTGCTGTGACGACCTTTGGAAAAATGGCCATAACTTCTTCATCTGAACTCCGATTTCGATGATTCAAGATGTTCCCGAAAGCTAAAAAGAAGCTATACAATATAATTAAAGTTACAAGCCAAGAACATGAAATAAACATGAAAGCCCAAAAGATGTCCGGATTCCTTATCTTTATAATTTCATGCCAATAGTCGCTCATACATCTCCCAAGCGTATAATCTATAAAATGAACACAAAATGCATGAAAATTAACTAAGAAACATAAGTTTAAGCAACTAATTTAAGTAACAGATACTGGATAAGTAGGTATAAAAACTACTTATCAGAGATAACCCCGAGATACTCAGTCTCAGCCCCATACAACACCCGAAAAGATAGAATCAACCTCAGAGATAACCCCGAGGCATACAGTTGTAGTTCTGAAGATAACCCCGAAAATGCTTGTTTCAAAGCCATGCAAACAGCTTCAGAACACTCGACAAAAGCCTCGAGGCACTCATGCCACAAGCCTGGAGATAATCTCGGGAAGTCAGGCGCATCTCAAATACAACCTTGAGGATGGTCAACACCTGCAGCAGTCGAATCTCAGATACAACCCTGAGCAACGACCACTAAATTGCTCAAACAGGAGATAACCCCGGTGAAGGGCAGGACCGTTATTTTACCATCCTATTGCCACATCGCGCCGTCTCAACAACAATATACAGACATTTCTACACAACAATATCACACAAGAACCAATGAAGTCCAATCCCGAGTGACTACTGCACAAGATAGAATACCAGATAGAATTTAAAGCTTGAAGAGATAGGGCATGGTCCCATTTTCCTGACTTCACAAAACATCTAATCTCATGTCATTGTGTAGCTCTCGACAACGGCGGTCCAAAATAGGTCTTGAACACCTCAATCGGATGCCTGTATTGCAGTTCTAAAAGTTTGAGTGGAAATTACGTTGCACGCATGCACATATTTTGAGACAGCAGGATCCGCGGAGCCCGGGGCACCATGGGCAGCCGCATGTACACCTGCGGTCCCCCTCTATAAATAGAGGGCTTGGGGTGGCCATTTTGAAAGAGAAAAAGGCGAGGAAGCCCTGTCCAATTTATTTTGTACACACCCTAAACTGAGTGCTTTCTCATTTTAAACACTTGTAAGCTCATATATAGCTACTTTTCTACCGGCGGGAGCCGAGTGTTCATCCCTTTCAAGTTATTGAAGTCTTCTTTGGTAGCCCACTGTAAGCCTTCTTATACATTTTAAAGCATTTCTCTTCATCTTTGCACACACCGTTCTTCACATTGAGAGTCGTGTTGCATGTGTTTGCCCAGACTTCGGTCCGTGGCTTTTATTTATTTTGTATATACATATATATATATATATATATATATATATATATATAGACACGAAAGCAAATAAATGCTCCGAATGTAAAATCTAGGTTCATCGAACAAAGTTCGACACATAGTTCATATATATATATATATATATATATATATATATATCGTCCTACCTGGAGTTTACTTCGTGGCAGTTGATCGTTTTTATTTCCTTCTTTATATTTCGTCCCACCTGGAGTTTACTTCATGGCGGTTGATCGCTTTTACAGCTTTATTTACATTTCTGATCCCCCATGGAGGTGCTTCGTGGTGGTTGATCATGTCAATATATATATATATCGCTTTTATATATTTACATTTCTGATCTCCCATGGAGGTGCTTCGTGGTGGTTGATCATGTCTGTATATATATATTTATAGCTTTTATATATATAATTGCTTATAACTTTCATATAAATTACGGCATCATGTGAGCCTAGGAATCATGTGATCACAGATTCAGTTTACTGAATCTAGATTTGGCTCCCGTGATGGATATTTTCAGCTGTAAGCAGCTTGTAAATTATTCACGCTCTTTGGATTTCCTCAGATGGTTTTCATGCCCACGAGGAGTTCGGCACTGCTTTGTACATTATTTTCTCGAAGATGCTTCGTATCTCGAAAATAAAAGCAATCAAGCCGAACATTTAATAATAAATGGAAGTATGAAAAGGTCTCAATTACTATTGAGCATAAGGGTTTGAAAAAATATTTTTTCTTCAAAACATCATTGCTATATCTTGTTTAAAACTGAATTTTTATATAAATTCAAACCCTGTGTATATAGGTGCGAACGAGGCCTCGCACTACTTCTAAATAACAGCACATTGACCCATACACACGAATTTATATAAAAGTTTCTTAAAAATTGGTAGTCATCGTGGTAACACGGATGTCAGGGGGTGCCTAATACCTTACCTCCGCATAAGCAAGTCCCCGGACCCTAATGAATCTCAATTTCACAAACCCGTTTAGCAATGTGACATCACTGGGTCAATGTGCAAACCTTTTCTCGGTTGTGTTGGTACAACCAGTTAAAAAACCAACGGGTGACTCTTATAGTCCAATCGTCGACTTATAAATGTTGGACCTTTTCACAACTTGTTTTATCAAACAAATCTCACCTAATATGAGAACACAAAAGAATAAGAACAGAAAAGGGACAAACAAAAATCTCGACGTCGACAACCCCGAGATACTCAGTCTAAGTCCCAGAAATAACACTAGGAAAGACATCGTCAACCTCAGAGATAACCCCGAGGCATGCAATTGCAGTTGCGGTTACGGAGATAACCCCAGAAATGCTAGTTTCAAACCCATACAATCAGCTTCAAACACTCGGCAATGGCCCCGAGGCACTTATTTCCCAAATCTAGAGATAACCCCCGGAAGTCAGGCACATCTCAGAAATAACACTAAGGACGGTCAACACCTGCAACAGTCCAATCTCAGAAATAACCCTGAGCAACGACCGCTAAAACAGCTCAAACCGGAGATAACCCCGATGAGGGAAAGAATTATTATTTTGCCATCCCAATCCCACTTTGTGCCGTCTCAACATTCATACATACATACACAGCAACGTCCTACAAAAACCAAAGAGCGTCAATCCCGAGTGACTACTGCACAAGACAACACACCGGATAGAATTTGAAGCTTGAAGACCAAGGGTATGGTCCCATCTTCCTGACTTCATACAATCTCTAATCCCATGTCAAAAAAGGTCTTATACACCTCGATTGGATGCCCGAATTGAAGTCCTGAAAGTTCGAGCAGACATCATGTTGCACGCGTGCGGCGGGACCCACAGAAATTAGGGCACCCCAGGTAGTCGCAGGTACATATGTGGCTGCCGTAGGTACACCTACGGCTCCCCCCTCTATAAATAGAGGGCTTGGGGCACCCATTTTTTAAAGAGAAATGGCGAGGAAGCCCTATCTAATTTTCTCTGTACACACTATAAACTGAGTACTTTCTCATTTTAAACACTTGTGAGCTTATATATTATTATATTTTTACCAGCGGGAGCCAAGTGTTCATCCATTTAAAGTCATTGAAGTCTTCTTTGGCAGTCCACTGTAAGCCTTCTTACACACTTTAAAGCCTTTCTCTTCATCTTTGCACACATCGTTCTTCACGTTGAGAGTCGTGTTGCGTGTGTATGCCCAAACTTTGGTCTGTGGCTTTTATTTTCCTTTATATTTATTTATATATATATGGGTTAACATTATCAAGTTATACCTCGATTGAGCCTGGGCTCACGTCCGGAGTGTTTATTTGCTTATATGTATATATATATATATATATATATATATATATATATATATATATAAATGTTGCCAAACTTTGTTCGATGAGCCTAGATTTACATATATATATATATATATATATATATTTATATATATATATATATATATATTTACATTTCTATCAGGTGATAAGTTGGTTTTATACCTACTTATCTGGTATATTTTACTTGAATTAGTTGCTCAAACTCATGTTTCTTAGTTACTTTTTATACATTTTGTGTTCATTTTGTAGATTATATGCTTGGATATGAAAACACAAGAAAAAGGAGACTATTGGCATGAAAAAGCAAGGGAAAGCAATTCAGACATCTTTTAGACCAAAATACGCAAGCAAATGCAAGAAGGGAAGATTGAAGGACTTTTAACACCAACTTAGATGCATGTTCTTGGCTTGGAACTTGGATTTTAATGTAGATCTACTTCTTCACTTTTTAGAACATCTTGAATCGTCCCAATCGGAGTTCGGATGCGAGAGTTATGACCTTTTTATCAACAAAGATCAAAGCTAAGAGTTGTCATGCTTGCCATTTACATAACATCTACTTCATGCCCAATTTCCACCTTGAGGCAGTCTGAATCTGTCAATTCTCAAAGAATAAAAGTTGTAGAGCTCGTCGATATCTTCGATTTGATAGGTGGTAAGCCTCGTAACTCTTTCCGGATCAAAAGTTATGACCATTTTACCAGAGAATATTGCAGTAGAAAAATTCCAAGAAGGACCCCTGCTGGGGCGGGCTATTTAAGCCTATTACCCCCCGTCGGGGTGGGGGTACGGGCTGCAAATCAGTAGCAAAGCCAACCGGGGCGGACTTTGTGTGAAGGAAACCCCCGTCGGGGCGGGGGTACGGGTTTGAACACGTTTTTGATGCATTTTAGGTCGAATTTTGATACCTTTTTGATTCCAAATTGGATTGGGTTTGCTCCTAAGCTAAAAATTAGACTTGTGACCTATAAATACATGATGAGAGGCATAAAAGAGGGGTGATAGATTAGATTAGAAGGAGGATTCTATTAGATTAGATTAGGACCAAAACTCTAGTTCTTATGAGTTTTGGAGATTGAAGCAACCTGGAGACCATTGAAGATTCAAAGTAGGAGCAAGGAGAGAGCATCAAATCTACAGAAAATAGATTATATCTTCTCATCTTCTTCTATCTTTGTCTTTTAATGTGTATTCAAGTGTGGATTCTTAGTTTTAATTCAATGAACTAATTCTTTGTTTGAGATTACAATGGATCTTATTGTGTAGTTTATTTTAATATGCTTCACTATCAATTATTATGTTCTATTTTGAGGATTGTCTATTGTGATTTGGACTTAATTGTTTAATTGATTGGCCATCAATTACCGTGATAATCTATATAAACTCGAGAGATGAAGTATAGATTTAGATCTGATTATGATAGCATGTGTTTGTGATTTCTGCATAGATGGAATTCGTGATTCGTGTTTAGGATAGAGATATGCCTTTACGCCATATGTAATCTTATAGAGAACTTGTGCTGTAAATCCTTTTTAATTGTAATTCACATAGAGATATAGTGGATTAGTTAATTAGGGTGTCTTGCTTAACTCTATCATCTGTGGATTTAAGTGAGTATGAGAATTATGCATCGTGACGTGGTTTTATCTACTTTAGTGTCCTTGATTAACAATGCAGAACAGAGAATAATTGATGAGAAGTGTGTTAACTAAAATGAAGCACTAAGTGAAGTTATGATTTTAAATCTTCGTAATCTTAATTTAACTAGTGGAATTTAATAGTAGTTTAATTTATATAATTTGAAATTCATTCATTTAAATCAGATTGAGTTGGTTGCGGGTTAGTATTTGGTGATTTTTATTAAACAATTCCTCGTGGGAACGATACTCTACTTTCACTTTATTACTTGTTGACCACGTATACTTGCGTGTTGTGCATAATTAGACTTTACCCAACATCAGGCCTGGAGTTTACTTCGTGGCCTTTTACTGCTTTATTTACATTTCGTCCCACCTGGAGTTTACTTCATGGCAGTTTATCGTTTTTACTGCTTTCTTTAAATTTCGTCCCACCTAGAGTTTATTTCGTGGCGGTTGATCATCTTTACTACTTTATTTATATTTTTGATCCCCCATGGAGGTACTTCGTGGTGGCTGATCATGTCTCTATATGTATATATTTACCGCTTTTATATATTTACATTTTTGATTCCCCATGGAGGTGCTTCGTGGTGGTTGATCAAGTCTATATATATATATATATATATATATTCATAGCTAGCTTTTATGTATATAACTGCTTACGACTTTCACATAAATTACTGCATCATGTGAGCCTAGGAATCATGTGATCACAGATTCAGTCTACTGAATCTAGATTCGGTTCCCGTGATGGACATTTTCAGCTGTAAGCAGCCTGTAAATTATTCACGGTGTTTAAATTTCCTAATATGACTCTCATGCCCACAAGGAGTTCGGCACTGCTTTGTATATTTTCTCGAAGATGCTTCGCATCTCGAAAATAAAAGTAATCAAACCGAATATTTAATAATATCAAAGGCCTCAATTACTATTGAGCACAGGGTTTGAAAAACCTCTTTTTACAAAACATCACTGTTATATCTTGTTAAAGCTGAATTTTATATAGAAATTTAAACCCTTTGTATATAGGTGCGAACGAGGCATAACACTACTTCCAAATAACTGCACTTTGACCCACACACACACACATTCATATAACAGTTTCTTAAAAAGTGGCGATAACCGTGGCAACACGGATGTCGGGGGGTGCCTAACACCTTCCCTCTGCATAAGCAAGTCCCTGGACCCTAATGAATCTCGGTTTCGCAGACCTGTTAAGCAGTGCTACATCACTGGGTCAATGTGCAAACTTTTTCTCGGTTGTGTTGGTACAACCATTTAAAAAAACCAACTGGCGACTCTTACAGTCAAATCGTCGACATATAAATGTCAGACCTTTTCACAATTTATTTTTTCAAACAAATCTCACCTAACATGAGAACACCAAATGACAACAACAGAAAAGGGACAAATAAAATTTCGACGTTGACAATATATATATATATATGTCGATCCAGGCTCAATCGATAATTCGATGATATATATAAATAAGTATTTATATATATATGAAAGCAGTAAACGCTCCGAATATTATATCCAGGCTCAATCGAGATAACTCGATAATAATACACACACACACACACACACACACACACACACACACATATATATATATATATAAGCAATAAAAGCCACGGATCGACGATCCGGGCATACGCACACAACACGACTCTCAACCTGAATAACTATGTTTGAACAAAAGTGGAGAAAGGTTTTAAGAAATGTGAGAAGGTTTATAGTGGGCTGCCAAGAAAACTTCAAATGGCTTTAAATGAATGAACACTCGGTTTTCACAGGTAAAATGTAGCAAAGTACAAGCTCATAAGTGTTTGAAATGAGAAAGCACTCACTTTATAGTATGTATTGAGCAAAATAGACAGGGCTTCCTTGCCTTTTTTCTCTTCCAAATGGCCACCCCAAGCCCTCTATTTATAGAGGGGGGAGCCGCAGGTACTTGCGGCTGCCCGGGGTTCCCCGAGCTTCGTGGGCCCCACCGTCTTGAAGTACGTACACTCGTGCAACGCGTTGTTCGCTCGAACTTTCATAACTTTTAATCCGGGCATCCGATGGAGGCGTATAATACCTTTTCGGAATGTTGTTGTCGAGAGACATACAATAACATGGGATAAAAGGTTGTACGAAGTCAGGAAGATGGGTCCATGCCCAGGTCTTCAAGTCTTCAAATTCTATTCGGTGTGCTATCTTGTGCGGTATTCACTCAGGATTGGATCTATGGTTCTTGTAGGACACTTCTGTGTAGTATGTAGCTTGAAATGTTGTTGAGACAGCGTGAATGATGATATTTCCCCTCACCGGGGTTATCTCTGGTTCTGGGCTGATCTAGCAGTCGTTGCTTAGGGTTATCTCTGAGATTGGGTTGTTGTAAGTGTTGAATGTCCTTAAGGTTATCTATGAGGTGTGCCTGACCTCTTGGGGTTATCTCTAGGTTTGGAACTGAGTGCCTCAGGGCTATCACAGAGGTTGAAGCTGATTGCTGGGGATTGAAACGAGCTTTTTCGGGGTTATCTCTGAAATTGCAACTGCATTCCTCGTGGTTGTCTCCTAGGTTGAAACTAAAACTCTCAGGGTTATCTCCAGGGTTAGAACTGAGTATCTTGGGGTTGTCTCCGAGATGGAACTGACTTCTCTGGAGTTATCTCTGGAACTGGAATTGCATTCCTCGGGGATGTCTCCGAGGTTAAAACTAAAATTCTCGGGGTTACCTTTGGGACTGGAATTGAATATCTCGGGGTTATCTCCGAGATGGCAAATTGAGTATCTCGGGGTTATCTCCAGGACTGGGCTAAATATCTCGGGGTTGTCTCTGAGATGGCAAACTGAGTATCCTGGGGTTGTCTCCGGGACTGTGCTGATTTGACTTCCAGGGTTATCTCTGGAAGACGACTTTGCCCTCCTACAAGGTTAGTAACATGAATGCAAAATTTTTGAGTGTCTACAGATGCCCCTCTTTATCATATTCATGCAGTGTAATGGCATGGATAGGATAAAGAACACTAGACACTTGAAATATGACAAGATATTCATGATGCAATGTACTGCAGCATGATGCAAATGTATGATGAATGTGGTTTATTGGACCGTTTTCCAACAGGATGTGAAGACTATTTGCTCCCATGACTTCTGACGGGTACTAGAGGTTTCACATATGACTCCGATGAACAGCTTGGATGTGTATTCCAAAGTCTCAGGTACTTTCAGGATGTTGACGTTGGGGTTATCACCAAAGTCCTTAATCCTTGGTACAGATTTTCCACCATAAATATTTCTCTCATGTATAAGAGACTATGGGTGATTATGTTTTGTCTGATGAAGATGTGTATAATAGATTCCATCATCGGTCCTCCCCGATGAAAATGTTTTTCTTGGTTTGTATCGTCAGTTATTTCCAGTGAACTCTCGGAGTTACTACCAATAGTCTGTGTTGTCAAGGTTGCCTGACCCTCGCTAAAATGTGCATCAACGGATACCACCATCGGACCATCTCCGACGCTTCGTTGGGTTTAATTGCCAACGACTGTAATCATTAGATGACTTCTGACGCTTCATTGGGTTTACTTGCCAACAACTGGTGATGTCAAGGCTGCTTAACCTTCATTGAAGTGAGTTCATATGATGGCTTCCGACGCTTCATTTGATTTACTTGCCAACAACTGAGATAACGTCAAGGTTGCTTGACCTTCCTTGAAATATGCATCAACAGCTGAAATCATCGAACTACTTCCGATGCTTCTTTGAATTTACCTGCCAACGGCTGAGATAACATCAAGGTTGCTTGACCTTCATTGAAATGTGCATCAACGGCTGATGATGTATGAAGGAATTTTCCCCTTTGACTTGATGGTAGGCTTCATCACCTGTTGGGGAAGATACAGTGGATTATCCTTCGACACTGCAGCAGTTATGTGCGATGTGGATCCCTCAGCCCATCCATAATTCCATGGAACTTTCTTTAGGCTGACAATAGGATATTGTGGCCTGCACGACCATATAATGGGCCTTGGCGCAGCAACTTTCAAAGGATTATTAACCCCCTTGAGTTGAATTGGTTGGATTATATGTGAGGGATTAGCTAAATCTGTCTCATCAGATATGACTGCTACGATTTCCTTCCATTTCGTAGGAAACACGTCCTAACTCTCAAGTACTTCAGCATCATCGTCTGCCATCTGCAGGACACCGCTGCCAATTAAATTCTGAATAAGGTGGCGGAGTGCCCAACATTCTTTTGTGTTGTGACCGCGAGATTGGGAGTGATATTGGCACACTCCATGAAAATCAAATCGTCTTGAATACGGGCTGATTGGAGGTAGCATATTTGTGATTCTTCCTTCATTAATCAGCATCTGCAGTATTTCTTCCATCAATTAGCCTACGTATATAAATTCCCTTTTATGGGCAAAATCCCGATGGGCTTTAGCACTTGCTCTTTTTGCAATTTTATCCTCTAGTGTTTCATTTTCTGGAGTATGTGGTGGAGTGTTCGTAAGAAGAGGAAGGAGACTAGCATGCTCCTGACTAAATAATTGGCGTGTGACTTGGTGCTGATGGGCCACCAATTCTGCTAATTGGTTAAGTTACTCACGCAGAGCATTCATTTTCCGTTCCATTGTAAACTAGAACTTTGCATTGTCCGACTTGTCAGCACCATCCTTGCTGGCCTGGGAAGATCCGCTATTAAAATTGGAACTCTGTCCATTACTCCAATTAATCATATTAACCTCTTCTTCTTTGTGTTGAGGAAGAGCGTTGTCTTGCACATGGGGTTGATCGGGCTTGGTGACCACAATCTCACTACTATCGATCAAATCCTAGATCTTTTGTTTCAAGCCCCTGCAATCTTGAGTATCATGTCCCGGTGCCCTGACATGATAAGCACACTTTCGAGTAGCATTGAAACCCCTCCCATTCGGGTTGGCTGGTGGAAAAAGATGAGTAATTTTCTTTTGAGTGGTCAGAAGATTGAGAATGTTCTCGAGTGAGTCCCCTAGGGGTTTGAACACTCGAGTGCACCTGGCTTCTCCACCTTTGGGTAATGAAGGGTTTGAAGACTGTGCTTGAAAGGGAGTGTAATTTTTCCTTTAGATAGGCATATTCTGATTGCCTTTCTGACTTTGTAGTATCAAGGAAACATCCTCCTCTTTCTTTTTATGGACCCTACGGGGGTTATTTCCATAATTTTCGGACTGGATGTGTTCTGCAACAGCTTTGAGGGCAGCTAGATCTTGAATTTTTCCTGACTTCAATCCCATCTCAGCCATTTCCCCATGCTTAATCATTTAAGAGAATGGTTTGCCAATTACATCTAACACCCTCTCATAGAAAGGAGCTTCTTGTATGTCTATAAAGGTCATAACCATTTCTGACTCATTCATAGAGGGAACAGCTTGAGCAGCAAGGCGCCTCCACCTTTGAGTATACTATATGAAAGATTCATTGGTTTGTTTCCTGACTTTAGTAATTTGGTACCGGTCAGGGGAAATCTAGGACTAGAAGCTGTACTGAGCGAGGAAGGCATGAGTTAGCTCCTCCCAGCTATGGATCTTTGAATTGTCTAATCTGGTATACCACGATCGAGTTTCTCCAGTTAGACTTTTCTAGAAGAGCTACATTTTGAGCTTCTCGTCCTCGGCATAAGATCTAAGTTCTCTAATGAATACCTTAAAATATGTGTAAGGATCTCTTAACCCGTCATACTTTTTAAAGTTAGGAGTCTTGAACTTCTCTGGATAATGCATACCAGGGAATATACAAAGGTCTGCATATGAAAAACTCTCATGTGCTCCAATCCCTTTGATAGAACGGATGGACTCTTCCATTTGAAGGACTTTCTTTCTGATATCACCGGTGTCTAGATCTTCTTTGAGATGGGTGGTATCATGAATTTTGTTGGGTGTATCCAACTGAAGCTCAGGTACTAGAATGGCTTTATCCGTTGATACACATGTTAACGAAGGTCAAGTAACCTTGACATCACTTCAACCGTTGGCAAGTAAATCCTACGAAAGAAGCCATCCGATGATTTTAGCCATTGATGCACACGTCAGCGAAGATCAAGCAGATTCCCCGGCGGGGGTGTCATGCGTTTTCATATATCAAAGTATATATCCCCGGTGGGGGTATCACGCATCTTCATCTACCAAAGCAGATTCCCCGGTGGGGGTATCACGCATTTGCATCCGCTAATGCATATGTCAACGAAGGTCATGCAACCTTGACATCACTTCAGCCATTAGCAAGTAAATCCAACGAAGCGTCGGAAGCCATCCGATGATTTTAGCCGTTGATGCACATGTCAGCGAAGATCAAACAAATTCCCTGACGGGGGTGTCACGCGTTTTCATATCTCGAAGTACATATCCCCGGCGGGGGTATCAAGCATCTTCATCTACCAAAGTACCATGCCCCGACGGGGGTATCACTTATTTCCATCTGTTGATGCACATGTCAACGAAGGTCAAGCAACCTTGACGTTACTTCAGTCGATGGCAAGTAAACCCATCGAAGCATCGGAAGCCATCTGATGATTTCATTTGTTGACACACACGCCAGCAAAGGTCAAGCAGCCTTGACATTTCCCCAGTAGAGTCGCCACCTGTCGACGTCCTGATTGTATTTGTCCCTTTTCTGTTCTTGTTCTTTGGTGTTCTCATGTTAGGTGAGATTTGTTTGAAAAAATAAGTTGTGAAAAGGTCAGACATTTATATGTCGACGATTTGATTGTAAGAGTCGCCAGTTGGTTTTTTTAAATGGTTGTACCAACACAACCGAGAAAAGGTTTGCACATTGACCTAGTGATGTGGCACTGCTTAATGGGTTTGCGAAATCGAGATTCATTAGGGTCCGGGGACTTGCTTATGTAGAGGGAAGGTGTTAGGCACCCCCCGACATCCGTGTTGCCACGGTTACAGCCACTTTTCAAGAAATTGTTTTATGAATGTGTGTGTGTGTGTGGGTCAATGTGCAGTTATTTGGAAGTAGTGCTATGCCTCATTCGCACCTATATACAAAGGGTTTGAATTTTTGTATAAAATTTAGTTTTAACAAGATATACCAGTGATGTTTTATAAAAAGAGATTTTTCAAACCCTGTGCTCAATAGTAATTGAGGCCTTTTATAAAATTAAATGTTCGGCTTGATTGCTTTTATTTTCGAGATGCGAAGCATCTTCGAGAAATTAATGTATAAAGCAGTGCCGAACTCCTTGTGGGTATGAAAGTCATCTATGGAAATTCAGACACTGTGAATAATTTACAGGCTGCTTACAGCTGAAAATGTCCATCAAGGGAACCGAATCTAGATTCAGAATCTGTGATCACATGATTCCTAGGCTCACATGATGCCGCAATTTATATGAAAGTAGTAAGCAGTTATATATATAAAAGATGTAAATATATATATATATATATATATATATATATATATATATATATATATATATACACACACAGACTCGATCAACTACCACAAAGCACCCACTACAAGAAAAGGGGCTATCAGCAACTGCCTGTGGTTGCATAAACTTATCAGCGACCGACTGCGGTCGCTGATAGGCATCGCATAAAATCTGGTCGCTGGGATGCACATCAGTGACCACTATTAGAGACCAAAAAATCTGCGACCGCTATTCGTGACCGAATTCGTCATTTCAGTCGCTAAGCTGAGTCAGCATGGTTTAGTGCCAAAGGCTGACGTGGTCCACGTGTTAGCGACTGCTATCAACGACCGGTTGCGGTCACTGATACCCTCAAATGTTAGCCGTGCGGTCGCTGATTTAGAAAATCGAAAACCAAAATTTTACTTTTTTGCAGAATTCCCAAAAACCTATACCTGTTTTGTACCTGCTTTATCCCAGCACACATACACAGCAATATAAACATCTTGCACAACAATATAAACATCCATCGTCCACCAACACATACACCAAACTAGTATATAAACTATATAAACCTTTAAAAACCAATATGAATTGAATAAATATAAACAAATCTAATGTTTAAGTAACATACAGACATCCAAAGAATGAATATAAAAGTACAAAATTCTCAAAGAACTACAAAACAGAGCTGTATCGATCGTCAAGCATCATCGCCTCCTTGATCACCTTGTAATTAACAAAATAATAAAACAAGTTACAAATATAGTAACTATGTTGATACTGGTATATATTACGACAATATACAACAAATTGATTACCTCGTCGCCATCCCCATGCTCCCCATGTTGTGCTGCTGCTGCTGCTGCTACTGCATCAGCTAATTCATCAGGACTCAAAGCCGCCAGATGCCCGCCCAGTATCTTCAGAAGATCTCGATCTTGACATATAACACTCACACAGACAGCTAGAGTATGAACAGTTAGATGACTCGATGACTGTGAAGACTGGGTAGCAGAGCTGCCTGAGCCACTGAAGGATGGGTGTCGTCGTTGTCCTTGACCTTTAATGTAGTTCTTATTCACAACAAACGCCAACTCCCACAACTCTTGATCAATTGGTGGACGTGGAGTGCCTTCAGGATAACGCTCATTCAATAAATGCTTATATGTATCCTGTCATCTAACAATTAAATAGTTAAAAATAAATAAGTAAAATTGTAAAGAATGGCTTAAAACTTCATAAACCATAAGATCAAAGTTGTTAAAACTTATTACCGCTATCTGGATAGCATCAGGCAGACCATCACGGGTGGCCACGTACACATCCAGCCAATGGATAGGCTGACCTTGAGACTGAGACTCCTATATAAAACATATTCCATTATTACTAACTAAGCATGTGATATTCTACAATTCATGATTGTAAACATATTAAAACTTGTAAATACGTACTCTGGCAGTGATATGCTGCAACTATGAAATACTGCCACCCTTATATGTTCCTTTAGCCTTTTCGCCATCGGGTACACCCAAGGATCTGTTGGTGGCGGCAGTCTTTCGTTTTTTCGCCCAGCTCTTAGCTCTCCATTGGGCACATATCTCAGCCCATATGGACTGGGTGCACCACCAGAGGCTATGCTCGTGCATGTAATCCTCTCCCTGGCCTGGATGGTCGATCGATGCATTTTGAAGGGTTTTTTGTCGTTATTTATTCAAATTATCTTTGGTACGGACCGCACACTTCTGCCAGAATAATGTCTGTATCACTGAAGCCTGCGCGTCCTCCCATCTATACCTTTTCTGCAAATAAAACAACAATAATACCATTACTAAACAATTATCCTTAGAATATTATATTATCTGTCATTAATAAAAAAACATACCTAAAATTCAGCCCAAATAACTTCCTTGTGGGCGATAGGTGTGCTCGCCCACGTAATCACATGTGTAGGCCAATTCTGTAAACACAGCTGTGATATGCACTTGATGATCTTATTATCTGAAAAATCACTATAATATACAATAATTTACATCAACGATAAGTAGATATATTAAAGCAATTTACATTTAAGTTCTATATATCTTGTATAAATGGAATCTAAAATGCTTATATATAAATAATGCGGGACGTACGTGCTATCAGGAGGAGGGCGAATTTGAATAAGAATCCGATCATCCGGATTAGTAGGGGCCTTGGGCACATGATTAGGCCCCCTACCCAAGCCGCGCTTTTTCTGCGCTGCTTCAGAAGCCATCTATATATTACAAATTTCAAGATATTATTATGAGTTATATTTGATTACATGTATATATGAATATATTAAATGACAATAAACATGACAGTGATATAAACATGTATATATATGAATATAAAATGACAACAAACATAAATTGCATTTAAATAGTTAAGTACATAACCATGACATTAATATAAAAACATGTAATGCTAAACATACATTTCATCTGATTCAGAATCATCTTGTATATGTATTGCAGATTCATAACCATCATCTGCTTCAGATTCAGTGTTAGATTCAGTCAATAACTCTTCCTCCTCAGTATCAATGTCATCTGACACAAGTATTGACTCGGGATCTAATTCATGTGGTTCATCTCCATCATCTAACTAGATTACTTCATTGTCGTCCTCCACATTTATTATAGTTTAACTATGAAGCATCTGCTCTTGGTAGATCTCCCCATCAATTACTTCTACACGACTATGCGCGGGAGTATGAATTACAACTTGCCAATCTGTAGGTGATCTATCCCTTTTCCTAACTGGACTAGGAGTGTAGTATACTTGTACTGTTTGAGTTGGTAAAACAAACAGTTCGTTGGAGTACGCAGACCTATGGAGGTCAATATCGACGATTCCATGTCTGTCAACACATATCCCTTATTCTGAATCAAACCAACGACACTTGAACAAGTTATTATGACCTAACTTCTTCATCATTTTCTTATAAAAGTAATAGTTACCAGGTAATTTCTCACCGTCAGGCAACATACTCTTATGGCCTTCAAGAGCGACTCAAAACACTCACGACTCATGTTGTGATCGGCCTTGATGTTAAGTAATGTCGCCACTGTAGATAATGTAATGTGTTTGGTGTAACCATGCCACAATGGCTCGCTGCCCTCGTCTAACAACTTAAAGAAGTCTTTGGCATCAGAATTCATAGGTTGCTCTTTACCTTGTTCCCAATCAAAATCTGGCCCTGCAATATCATGAACCATTTCATTCATACGAAGAGTACTGCTGCCCAAATTGTGTACTTCTATGATGCCACTATCTCTTCTCTGCCCATGTGCCCACCAACATTCTTCATAATTTTTCATGAACCCGGAAACAAGTAAATGATATTTTACCATGTCTCTGTCCATATAATTTACATTCTTATACTTCAAACATGGGCATCGTATCTGCGAGTGACCATTCATACATTTCGGGTGACTATACGCATACTCCAAAAACACTTGGTAACCAGCTCTAAATTTAGCTGTAGCACCTATCTGGGTACTTGACTTTCGTCGTGCCATCCAATTACGGTCTGAATAGAGGTCCATGATTCCACGGTACCTATGTTGACATGATTTATTGTATTCCCTTGTTAGAGATTTATAATTTAGCTCAATCCCATTTATGATGCTTATAAATACATATAGATCTATATGTACATATATAACATGAGTGTGCATCATATATGATTATTTGGGAATTGAACAAAGATACATGCCAAAACAAATTTACACGGCTTGAGATTGATTACCCAAAAAGGCATGGTATATTATTGTCATCCTACATATTTTAACTGACACCAACCAAGGAAGTATAACACAACAGTGAATACGAATGCATAAATGACCATTTGACTAGCTTATATATGAAGATTTAGATAATGCTGGAGATTTGGGAAACATATCATTATTCATGAGCATCCTCCTGTCTAGAATTTTAGAAATTGCGTGATATGCCTAATTACGTGATCAAGGATTCCAAGAGTAGAATTTCAAGGGAATTAGAATCCCCTATTTTGGGAATATCAGAATATATTTACTTCATTATAGTTTAAGGTATTTGGTGAAGATGACTGTACACTGTGGTATCATGCCTTTTCAGAAAATAACTTGCCTTAGCTCTATCAAAATTCCTTTTATTTTTGTATCCATACATCAAGGTAATTTAATCAAAGTTTAGGTTTCTTTTTCATTTCATTTAAGCTTCTCAAAACTGGGCTCAAACTGGCTTGTTTTCTCTCTTTTTTTCACAAAAAACTATTTTTGACACTTTTCCATTTCACCAATTTTGGCTACTTGGATAGTCTAAGCATGTGTATTTTAGTTTCCTAAGGTTACATTTATCATCATCTCACTTTACTTGGTCATCTAGCCAATTTTAACCTATTAATGCTCACTTTAGGCTCGATAATAAATCCTAACTTGATTTTCTTACTAGCTTTGGTCATTACAATGATTAGGAATCATCACAAGCATGAGTTAGCAATTTTATATGAGTTCATTATAGTCTTATAAGATCAGGCACTAAAGGTCACCCAAAATAGTCCACTTTTGGGCTTAAAATGTGATTTTTTACAAGTTTAATGCTCAAAACAGTTTAGGCTTGGTTTCTTTAGCTTATGTAGCTTACTTATGTCATATTATGACTATTGAAACTTTCCCACATGGTCCAGGTATGGGAATTCTATACTTAGGTCTTACTTGCCACTTAAAGCTTACTTTTCATGGATTATAAACATGAAATTTGGTCAATACACAACATAGACCACAACTAAGTTAAGGAACACCTTTTAAATGATATGTGTAGACAATATAGGGACTCCATACTGTCTGAAAACTTTAGTTGTAAAAATTTGGTATAATAGTTCTCATATAGGCATAGATTTAACTATAATTTCATAAACAGTCCACATGAATGACCATATCAGCCTTTTGAGAAAACCAAGTAGACATGATTTAAATATCAATACTTATCAAACATACTATTTCAAGAATAGTAACAGAACAAATCACAGTCAAGAGACAGAAAACAATTGTAAAATTCAATAACTTAATGCAGATCTCCAACACATTTTAAGACCCTCCACTCCAATCAGCAGAGACAAAAGAAAGCATCACTTTAAAATGAATCAATAAACTATTACAATTAATCAAAAACTATGAAACAGTCGCAATGAACTAGATCAAATTCACTGAAAACCCTCTTATGCGTTGCCCCATCTAATATGTAAAGGTCTTAAAACTTTGCATATCATACACTATTTGGGACACTTTGCTTCCATCTAATATGCAAAAGTCTTAAAACTATCTACAAATTCATAGGAAAATAAGGCATTGAACCAAAAGTTATGAAAAAGAAACTGAAGATGCATAAAACACTACTACAAATGGAGAATAAGGATATTATTATCTGTAAACAATGATGAGAATATGACTTCTCCAAATTATGTCAATGTGGCATGTATATGAAATAAATTACATACTACCAATAAGGTAGAATACCCAAACTCGAAGAATAATGCAGTGGGGAGAAAATTCCATCAATACAATAACACCCAATCTATATCCAATTCGGAAAAAAAGAGAATTAGGGTTACCTGTGGCGGCGACGATGGCAGTGGACAGTGGCTGGGATTGGACTGAATATCTCCGAGATGGTAATAGCTGAATATCCCAGGGTTGTCACTGGGATTGAACTGAGCTATCTTCCATGGTTATCTCTGAAAGACGATTCTACCCTCCTATAATGTTCGTAACAAGTATGCAAAAAATTTTGAGTGTCTACAGAACCTGTCGACGATGGGATTTTATTTGTCCCTATTTTGTTCTTGTTCTTTGGTGTTCTCATGTTAGGTGAGATTTGTTTGAAAAAATAAGTTATGAAAAGTTTCGACATTTATATGTCGACGATTTGATGTAAGAGTTGCCAGTTGGTTTTTTTAAATGGTTATACCAACACAACTGAAAAAAAGTTTGCACATTGACCCAGTGATGTGGCACTGCTTAACAGGTCTGCAAAACCGAGATTCATCAGGGTTCGAGGACTTGCTTATGCAGAGGGAAGGTGTTAGGCACCCCTTGACATCCGTGTTGCCACGGTTACCACCACTTTTCAAGAAACTGTTATATGAATGTGTGTGTGTGTGTGTATGTGTGTGTGTGGGTCAATGTGCAGTTATTTGGAAGTTGTGCTATGCCTCGTTCGCACCTATATACAAAGGGTTTGAATTTCTGTATAAAATTCAGTTTTAACAAGATATAGCAGTGATGTTTTGAAAAAAGAGGCTTTTCAAACCCTGTGCTCAATAGTAATTAAGGCATTTGATACTTCCATTTTCTCAAATGTTCGGCTTGATTGCTTTTATTTTCGAGATGCGAAGCATCTTCGAGAAAATAATGTACAAAGCAGTGCCGAACTCCTTGTGGGCATGAGAGCCATATAAGGAAATTCAAATACCGTGAATAATTTACAGTTTGCTTACAACTAAAAATATCCATCACGGGAACCGAATCTAGATTCAGTAGACTGAATCTGTGATCACATGATTCCTAGGCTCACACGATGTCGTAATTTATATGAAAGCATTAAGCAGCTATATATATAAAAGTTATAAATATATATATATATATACAGACTTGATCAACCACCATAAAGCACCTCCATAGGGGATCGAAAATATAAATATATAAAAGCTGTAAATATATATATATATATATATATATATATATATATATATATATATATATATATATATATATATATATAGACATGATCAGCCACCACGAAGCACCTCCATGGGGGATCAGAAATGTAAAAAAAGTAGTAAAGACGATCAACCGCCACGAAGTAAACTCCAGGTGGGACGAAATGTAAAGAAAGCAATAAAAGGCCACGAAGTAAACTCTAGGCTTGACAAAAATGTGTGTGTATATATATATATATATATACAAAGAAAAATAAAAGCCACGAAGTTCGGGCATACACACGCAACACGACTCTCAACGTGAATAACGGTGTGTGCAAAGATGAAGAGAAAACTTTAAAATGTATAAGAAGGCTTACAGTGGACTGCCAAAGAAGACTACAGAGCAAATTAGACAGGGCTTCCTAGCCTTTTCTCTATGCAAAATGGCTGCCCCAAGCCCTCTACTTGCGGCAGCCGCAGATGTACCTGCAGCTGGCCAGGGTGCCCTGGGTTCTGCGAGTCCTGCCGTCTCAAAATAAGTGCAAGCATGCAACGTGATATCCGCTTAAACTTTCAG
Organism: Panax notoginseng; assembly: GCA_016801055.1. Classification (NCBI taxonomy): domain Eukaryota; kingdom Viridiplantae; phylum Streptophyta; class Magnoliopsida; order Apiales; family Araliaceae; genus Panax; species Panax notoginseng. The sequence goes on along the minus strand of CM029016.1, from coordinate 181,349,034 downwards.
AACTTCAATCCGGGTATCCGATAGAGGTGTATAAGACCTTTTTCGGCATGCTGTTGTCGAGAGCTACATAATGACATGGGATTAGAGGTTGTACAAAGTCAGGAAGATGGGACCATGCCCTTAGTCTTCAAGCTTTAAATTCTATCCGGTGTGCTGTCTTGTACAGTAGTCACTCAGGATTGGGGCTCTTTAGTTCTTGTAGGACATTGTTGTGTATGTATGTATGAATGTTGAGATGGTGCAAAGTGAGATTGGGATGGCAAAATAACGGTTCTGTCCCTACCTGGGTTATCTCCGGTTTGAGCTATTTTAGCGGTTGTTGCTTAGGGTTATCTCTGAGATTGGACTGCTGCTGGTGTTTACCATCCTTAGTGTTATTTCTGAGATGTGCCTGACTTCCTGGGGTTATCTCCGGACTTGGGAAATGAGTGCCTCGGGGTCGTTGCTGAGTGTTTGGAGTTGATTGCATGGGTTTGAAACAAGCATTTCCAGGGTTATCTCCGGAACTGCAACTGCATGCCTCGGGGTTATCTCCAAGGTTGATGTTGTCTTTCCCGGTGTTGTTTCAAGGATGGAGACTGAGTATCTCGGGGTTATCTCCGAGATGACAAGGTCTTCTCTAGTGTGATTTTCAGTATTTGAACTGCAGTCCTCGGGGTTATCTCCGAGGTTGAAACTGAAACTCCCGGTGTTGTTGTTGGGGTTGAGGTTGAAACTTTCGGTGGTATTTTTGGGACTGAGCTAGATGTCTCAGGGTTATCTCGGAGATAGTAATAACTGAATATCCTAGGGTTGTCTCTGGGATTGAACTGAGCTGTCTTCCAGGGTTATCTTTGAAAGACAATTCTGCCCTCCTGCAATGTTAGTAACAGGTATGCAGAAAATTTTGAGTGTCTACAGATGCCCCTCTTTATCATATTCATACAATGCAATGACATGGATAGGATAAAGAATACTAGACACTTGAAACGCAACAAGATAATCATGATGCAATGTACAACAGCACGATGAAAATGTATATGGTTTGTTGGATTGTTCTCTAATATGGTGGGATGATTTGCTGGCTCCCCTTGACTTCTACCGGGATCATGGTTATTCATGACTACCCTGGTAAACTGTTTGGACGTATGATCCAAAGTTACCACGAACTTCCAGGATGTTGACGTTGGGATTATCACCAAAGCCATTAATCCTTGGTACAGACCTATACTGAAGATGTATATCTCATGTACAAGAGACTCTGTGGGAATACGTTCTGTCTGTTGAGGATGTGTATGACATATTCCATCATTGGTCCTCCCCGATGAGGATGCTTTGTTGGAGTTACTGCCAACAGTCTGTGTTTTCAGGATTGCCTGACCCTCGCTGAAATGTATATCAACGGATGAAATCCCTACTGGGAAAATTTTAAGGCTGCTTCACCTTTGTTGACGTGTGCATCAACAAATGAAATCATCGGATGGCTTCCGATGCTTCGATGGGTTTACTTGCCATCGGCTGAAGTAACGTCAAGGTTGCTTGACTTTCGTTGACATGTGCATCAACGAATGGAAATGCGTGATACCCCCGCGGGGGCATGGTACTTTGGTAGATGAAGATGCGTGATACCCCCGCCGGGGATATGTACTTCGACATATGAATACGCGTGACACCCCCGCCGGGGAATCTACTTAATCTTTGCTGACGTGTGCATCAACGGCTGAAATCATTAGATGGCTTCCGAAGCTTCTTTGGATTTACTTGCCAACAGCTGAAGTGATGTCAAGGTTGCTTTGTAATGACCCAAAAATTCAGATTGTCCAGAATTTAAGTTTAAAGAATTAGTTATTAATAAAATAAATTTTTATTATTACTGTTATATGCTATGTGTTTATTAATTGTTCTAGAAGCTAGGATGATTATAAGTTAGGAGGATTCTGGCTACGAGCTAGACTAAACGAGTAAGAATTTTCAAGACGAAAATAAAAAATTTTCGGGAATAAAATAGTTTCGAAGAAAAAGACGAAATATACACTATTCACCCAACGAAACCCTAAGTGTTAGGGTTTAAATAACCTAATCCTTTTCGAGAGTTCGGTATGTCAAAATGACATTCCGTCGAAAGATTTGACGATAATATATCGTGAAAAGTTAAGTAAGACAATAAAAGTTTTTCTTGAAAAACGTGCAGAAATCGGACGAAATAAAAATGATGAAAAGTATTGCTATGTACTTTTCACTCGTTTAACTACGTTAGGAGAAAATGTGAAGGTAAACGCTTAACGCCATAAAGTGTTTTTTAGTTTTTCAAAAATCCGAAGAATACGTAAAAGTTAATCGGTAAAGGAAAGAAGAAATATCCAAAAATATTTGGATTCCGAGAATCAAAGTTTTTAAAATTGTCGGACGAAACCCGAAAAACAAAACCACAAAACTTCCAAAGGAAGTTTCGTGAATAGTAAAGAGGTGTATGGAGGAGGTGGGAATAGTATGGAGGTGTGAATAGTATGGAGGTTTGGGGGGCGAAATGACTAAAATACACCTAGCATTAGTTTTCTATAAATAGGAACCTAATTTCATTTGTTTGGAATTTTGAAAATTGTCCAACATTTGAGAGAGAGAGAGATATTTCGGATGAGGGAGAAGAGGAAAAGGAGGAGGAAAAGTTGCTCGTGAGCAAACTTTGTTCGACGAAAAGAGATTAAAGAAGGAAGGTAATTCGAAACCTAACTTCTATATAATTTTTCTTTAAGTTTTATATGTTTAAAACATAACTTAATGAAAATAAAAAGTAGATGATGTTAGGAATGATTTCATATGGTTGAAATCATTAGAAAACAAAGAAATAAGAATTTAAAGTTTAGTAAATATATTTCTTATGGAAGTATAAGATTCGTAAGGATTTTGAGCGATCCGAATGAATCTTATGAATGAGTAGGTGAAATAAGCAAGGAATGATGTTCTATAACATCAAATTCCAAGAAAAAGTGAAATCGTAAACCAAAATATCGATTAAAATGAAGAACGAATGAAGAACACGCGAAGAACACGAAGAACGTTGTTGATGGACAAATTTAAAACCATCGTAGGATAATTGTTGTTGATGGACAAGTTTAAAACTATAGCGTATAAGTTAGTTGCTTATTGCTTGGTTCGGAACGGTAGAAACGTTCATGAAGAACAGATTAAAACTTAGCTATAACGAAGTTTTGGCAAAAATTTCGTAAAAGACGAACAAGAATTTGAAAGTTAGTAAATGAACCCAAACATGTAGGGTTTCATAAGAAAGTAAGAGAACATAGAAAACGTGAGTCGTGAACTCAAGAACGAACGAGTTTCGAGTTCGTATGACCGAATTACGGACGAACAAACGAAGAGCGTTAAAAACGTAAAACGAACGGAGGGTGAAGATCAAGCCAATCGAATGGTATGTTAACGGATACAGAATGAAGTTCTGTCTAAGAGGTATTGAAGTAAGTGAGATAAGGAAGAGAATGGCTTTGGAACGACCTCATTCCGAGTTATAATGAAGAAGTTATGAGATCGATAAGTAAGCGTCTCAAATTGGATTTAACACTAAGAGAAATTTTCTAGGGTTTAGGCTCGGCGCCGCAGTGCTAGCTAAGCCTTGAGAGGCGGCGCCGCAACGCCAAGCCGGGGAGGTTGTGCACTTCTATTTCGCGTCGTAGCGCGAGAGGAAATGAAAATTTTGGCGCCGCAGCGCTAGACCAAGGAAGGGAGGTGACGTGGGCTTGTGCCGCAGCGCGAGAGATAAAGGAGAGAGTGGCGCCGCAACATCGGTGTGGGGAAAAAGCCAGAGATGAGTTTTTAACTACTCAGGTCTTGGGGGGAAACGTAAAGGAAGACAAAGAACATAATGTCCAATTAATGTAACACTTAATCAAGTGAATTAAACCTGTAGTAAAGGTTGAACGAAAAGATTAAAAGAGATTAAAAAGACAAAGATTGTAGGTGCGGGTTACAGAATCGATATTCGGGGACCGTAGTCACGATAAACGAACATGGGGGATTGCTATGATTGTTATTCCTTAGACGTTGAGTGATGAAGGTATTGAATAACATTTCGATGCTATGTTGTGGTAATGAGAGATAAATGTAAAGCGTATAGACGCTGTGAACGCAATGTTGTTGCGATGAACGATTGGTCTTAACATACAATGATCGGAATGGCTTCAACACTAAGAACGAATAATGAACATGGGGTTCGTATAATGGATAACGAAAGTATTAAATAAGATATGAATTGTCAATAAAGCCGTAATGAACGGTAATAAGAATAATGAAAGCTGAATGTGAGTCGGATAGAGAATAAGCCCTGAGGTATGGCATTATTTGTTAGAAAGCCATATGGAATAAGAAATTGACTTAACGAACGTTATAGTTAATGGTTTGGGTAAGTTACGATAAGTTAGCTTGGGGTACAATCGTAACCTTTGATGGTTGACATATGGGAGCTGGGCTAAACAATTCCTTTAGAGAGCGAAGGTAAATACGAAACGGGCAACCGATCTAACTCACTATGATGGCAGTGTAGATGAGATGGGAGCTTGTTTGTTGGTTGTTTATGGGAAACCACTCAGAGTACTATATGGACTATTAGCAGAGGAGAGATGTGTGCTGAGTCCTATAGAAGTTATAAGAAAAAGATAAGAATGTAAATCATCCAAGATGATGAACATTTGAGTAAGACACCTCCATATGTCATGAAGCCGTAAACCGATAATGAAAGTTGGTCGCGTAAGCTTAGGCTGCAAGAACGCGAACCCTAAGAAGTAAAGTTAAATAAACTATTGCGTAAGTCAAGTGCATAACTAATTGGTGCTTATGTTTTCCTTATGTGCTACATAGAAATTGGATGAGCAGTTCAGCGTAAGTTGTAGCTATGCGTAAGGCAAGTTTTGCTAACTTCATTCATATTCTAATTGAATGCTAGTTTTTTAAACTTCTCAGATGTTGAACTTTAGAAGTTCTGTCTATGTGTGAATGTGCGATATTTGTACAAGGTGGTAAAACGTATGAGGCCTTGTGCCACAATTTGAAGACTTCAGTTTTTCTATGATATGAACTGTTCTGTGATTGAGATGTTCAATACAAGTATGTTCTGTTTATACATGAACCGTTATTGTTAAGTCTGTGCTAATGATTCTAGCCAGACAGAATGTGTATGAAAAAGGTAGAGGAATGAAAGTATTTCAAAGTGAAAGTGACTGATGTTTTAAGATGATAGGAATCGAGACTATTCCTATTATTCAAGCTGCTTCATAACCTTTGTTCGGTTATCGAAGTTCTAAAGGAACGTTTTAACTCTTAAAGTTATGTGTTCAACTGTTATGACTTGCTTGGCAATTGAATGCTCACACTTGCTTTAAATGAAAAATATTTTCGACGAACGAGGTTAGAAGAACTTAAGGATCCCATAAAGATCAAGCTAACGGTATCTAGATGAAGTGCTATTCAGAATGTAAATGAGCTTGAAGACCAAGTAAAGACTTGTAAAATAGAAAGATGAAATTAAACTATAGATTAGTTTTAGGAACTGTTATGTATCCTTGGTGGCGGATAAAAGTCACTCTTGTAAGATGAAATGAATAATGTATTTATCATTATTTGTAATGAAAAAGGTTATAAGGTTTTTAGAACTTGGGATTTGAGAGTGTATGTTGTTATATTTCAGTATATAATGGTGTATGTTAGATGAATGATGTACTTGTGATGTACAAAATCCGGGTGTAAAGATAGACCAGATTTTGGGGCGTTACAAGTGGTATCAAAGCTGATAGGTTATAAACCTTAGGTAGGAGTACCTAAAACTATAATCATAGAGAGAATGATAAGAAGATCACCACGTGACTATAATGAATCGTAGTAATAGATGAGCTGTTAAACGATGAATGATTTATAGCTAATGCTATGAATGAATGGTACTACGAGGTAGTACGGGAAGAACTCTGATTGAGTTGAGAAGGATAGCATACAAATTAAAGAAAATTCGTATTAAGAAAAGGGAAAGTTAAAAGTTGTAAAATTTTAATTGAGGACTCATGTGATAGCTGAGTTGTATGAACCTTTGTTATGGGCAGAGGTTTGTGCTGGGTGTAACAACTGCTTAGCTTATTACAGTGATAATCATTGGAATTGGTCGCGCTATTAAGACGTATATGACGAGAAGGTGAATCTTTTCTCATGTATATACTTAATAGGTAGAGAACGATAAGGTAGGTGAGAGTTCTTGAAATTCATACTTATGGTAAGTTCGTGACTCATAATAATATGGTAGGTTTTTGAACTTCTCAGCGAATGGAAGCCTATGGTTTATCTAAATAGTTCTTAAACTTATATTATTGTGGAAAGTTCCTGAACTTATAATGTGTGGTAAGTTGATGGACAGTAGTAAGGTATAGGAATGTTTAGACTGAAGGTAAGTATTTTCAGTAGACTTAGCATTGAAGGTGCTAGAGAAGATTAAGTATTGTCGTAATAAGACATTGAAGGGAGATGAAGAATAGGATATTCCAAGTCATCTTGCTATGCTAGATTTCAAAGTTTACTGAACTCGTGCGGATATATACATTTTGAAAAGGAAAGAATTGGTTCAACTTTTGGAACCAATGAAATTTAAAAGAGCTATTCTTGATATGTCTATGCTAATAGCTTCTGCTAGACAAAAATTGATTTAAAATATCAAAATAAATTTTATATCATTCGTGCATTTGATGCAAGGATGGTAAAAGGATGGAGTTATTAATGCAATTGAACCTAGTGTTGGATGTGATCTTAGGATCAACAACTCGCTATGGTATGATGTATAATGACGAAGTCACAAACTGACGAAGTCCTCAACGTACTATAAAAAGTACGGTATCATGACGTTATAAAACATTTTGATGTATTGCGAAAAGAGTTTAAAGAAGTAGTCGATGTCAATTGAGTTAACTAGATGAATGTTTCAAGTTGATGTCCAATTTATTGGTATGGTCTAAGCTAATTGTTCTAGCTAAGACAAATGGTATGTCATGTTTAAAAGAAAATCGAGCTTTCTTTGAAGAAGTTGTGCCAAACCAAATTATTTTTGTGTGGAATCTAATGATTAAGTCTGAAGTGAACATATCCCAAAATGGGGTATACGATGGGTAAGAGGTAGTTTGTTTTCTTTGTGATTGTAAACAGACTGTGGAAGAAAGGTTACGGCGTCATGCTGTAAACCTAGTAAGCGTTCATGATCAATTTGACCCCTCAGCAAAAGTATGAAACATTTTAAAATGTAATTTTATATTCCTCGTCATTCCTTCTACTTCATGATTCTTGATAGGTTATGGAGGTTAGGAATGATGGAAAGATAAGAACTCCGTTGAGGGGAAGTTGAGAAGAAGGGTAAGCTAAAATTTTGTGGACGAAATTCTATAAAGAAGGGGTAAATATGATAACCCGGGTAAGGGTGTGGTTTTAAGAAATTTCGAGGAAGAAATTTTTATAAGGGGGGAAGAGTGTAACGACCCATAAATTCGGATCGTCCAGAATTTAAGTTTAAAGAATTAGTTAATAATAAAATAAATTTTTATTAATACTATTCTGTGCTATGTATTTATTAATCATTCTAGAAGCTAGGATGATTAAAAGTCGGGAGGATTCTGGCTACGAGCTAGACTGAACGAGTAAGAATTTTCAAGATAAAAATAAAATTTTTCCTGGTACAAATATTTCCGGGGAAAAAGAAGAAATAGACACTATTCACCCATCGAAACCCTAAGGGTTAGGGTTTAAATAACCTAAGCCTTTTCGAGAGTTTGATATGTCAAAATGACATTTCGTCGAAAGATTTGACGATAATATATCGTGAAAAGTTAAGTAAGCTGATAAAAGTTTTTCTCGAAAAACATGCAGAAATTGGACGAAATAAAAACGACGAAAAGTATTGATGTGTACTTTTCACTCGTTTAACTACGTTAGGAGAAAACGTGAAGGAAAATGCTTAACGCCAAAAAGTATTTTTCAATTTTTCAGAAATCCAAAGAATACGAAAAAGTTAATCGGTAAAGGAAAGACGAAATATCCAAAAATATTTGGATTCCGAGAATCGCAGTTTTTAAAACTGTCGGACGAAACCCGAAAGGTAGAACCATGAAAATTCCAAAGAAAGTTTCGTGAATGGTAAGGAGGTGTATGGAGGAGGTGGGAATAGTATGGAGGTGTGAATAGTAAGGAGGTTTGAGGGGTGAAATGACTAAAATACCCCTAGGCTTGGTTTCCTATAAATCGGAAGCTTATTTTATTTGTTTGGAATTTTGAAAATTGTCCAACATTTGAGAGAGAGAGAGATATATATATATATTTCGGATGAGGGAGAAGAGGAAAAGGAGGTGCAAAAGTTGCTCGTAAGCAAACTTTGTCTGACGGAAAGAGATTAAAGAAGGAAGGTAATTCGAAACCTAACTTCTATATAATTTTTCTTTAAGTTTAATATGTTTAAAACATAACTTAATGAAAATTAGAAGTAGATGATGTTAGGAATGATTTCATATGGTTGAAACCATGAGAAAAGAAAGAAATAAGAATTTGAAGTTAAGTAAAAAATTTCTTAAGGAAGTATAAGATTCGTAAGGATTTTGAGCGATCCGAATGAATCTTATGAATGAGTAGGTAAAATAAGTAAGGAATGATGTTCTATAACATCAAATTCCAAGAAAAAGTGAAATCGTAATCCAAAATATCGATTAAAATGAAGAACGAACGAAGAACACGAAAAACACGCGAAGAACACGAAGAACGTTGTTGATAAACAAATTCAAAACCATCGTAGGATAATTGTTGTTGATGGACAAGTTTAGAACCGTCGCATATAAGTTAGTTGCTTATTGCTTGGTTAGGAACGGTAGAAACGTTCATGAAGAACGGATTAAAACTTAGCTATAACGAAGTTATGGCAAAAATTTTTGTAAAAGACGAACGAGAATTTGAAAGTTAGTAAATGAACATGAACGTGTAAGGTTTCATAAGAAAGTAAGATAACATAGAAAACGTGAGTCGTGAACTCAAGAACGAACGAGTTTCGAGTTCAGATGACCGAATTACGGACGAACAAACGAAGAGCATTAAAAACGTAAAACAAACAAAGGGTGAAGATCAAGCCAATCGAATGGTACGTTATCGAATTTAGAACAAAGTTCTGTTTGAGGGGTATTGAAGTACGTAAGATAAGGAAAAGAATGGATTTGGAACGACCTCATTCTTAGTTATAACGAAGAAGTTACGAGATCGGGAAGTAAGCATCTCAAATTGGATTTAACACTTAGAGAAATTTTCTAGGGTTTAGGCTCGGCGCCGCAGCGCCAGCTAAGCCTTGTGAGGCGGCGCCGCAACGCCAGGCCGGGGAGGTTGTACACTGCTAACTCGCATCGTAACGTGAGAGAAAAGGAAGAGTTTGGCGTCGTAGCGCTAGACCAAGGAAGAGAGGTGACGTGGGCTTGCGCCGCAGCGCGAGAGATAAAGGAGAGAGTGGAACCGCGGCGCCGGTGTGGGGAAAAAGCCAGGGATGAGCTTTTAACTGCTCAGCTCTTGGGGGGAAAACGTAAAGGAAGATAAAGGACATAATGTCCAATTAATGTAACACTTAATCAAGTGAATTAAACCAGTAGTAAAAGTTGAACGAAAAGATTAAACGATATTAAAATGACAAAGATTGTAGGTGCGGGTTACGGAACCGATATCAGGGGACCGTAGTCACGATAAACGAACGTGGGGGATTGCTATGATTATGATTCCTTAGACGTTGAGTGATGAAGGTATTGAATAACATTTCGATGCTATGTTGTGGTAATGAGAGATAAATGTAAAGCGTATTGACGCTATGAACGCAACGTTGTTGCGATGAACGATTGGTCTTAGCATACAACGATCGGAATGGCTTCAACACTAAGAATGAGTAATGAACATGGGTTTCATATAATGGATAACGAAAGTATTAAATAAGATATGAATTGTCAATAAAGCCGTAATGAACAGTAATAAGATTAATGAAAGCCGAATGTGAGTCGGATAGAGAATGAATCCTGTGGTATGGCATTTAGTTGTCAGAAAGCTGTCAGGAATAAGAAATTGACTTAACGAACGTTATAGTTAATGGTTTGGGTAAGTTACGATAAATTAGGTTGGGGTACAACCGTTACCTTTGATGGTTGACATGTGGGAGCTGGGCTAAACAATTCCTTCAAAAAGAGAAGGAATATACGAAACTGACAACCGATCTAACTCACTGTGATGGCAGTGTAGATGAGACGGGAACTTGTTTGTTGGTTGGTTGTGGGAAACCACTCAGAGTACCATATGGACTATTAGTAGAGGAGCGATGTGTGCTAAGTCCTATAGAAGTTATAGGAAAAAGATAAGAATGTAAATCATCCAAGATGATGAACGTTTGAGTAAGACATCTCCGTATGTCGTGAAGCCGTAAACTGATAATAAAAGTTGGTCGCGTAAGCTTAGGCTGCAAGAACGCGAACCCTAAGAAGTAAAGTTAAATAAACTAATGTGTAAGTCAAGTGTATGACTAATTGGTGCTTATGTTTTCCTTATATGCTACATAGGAAATGGATGAACAGTTCAGCGTAAGTTATAGCTATGCGTAAGGCAAGTTTTCTAACTTCATTCATATTCTAAATGAATGCTAATTTCTTAAACTTCTCAGATGTTGACCTTGAGAAGTTTTGTCTATGTGCGAATGTGCGATATTTGTACAAAGTGGTAGAACGTATGAGGCCTTGTGCCACAATTTGAACACTTCGGTGTTTCTATGATATGAACTGTTCTGTGATTAAGATGTTCAATACAAGTATGTTCTATTTATACATGAACCGTTATTGTTAAGTCTGTGCTAATGATTCTAGCCAGACAAGATGTATATGAAAAAGATAGAGGAATGCAAGTATTTCAAAGAGAAAGTGACTAATGTTTTAAGATGATAGGAATCAAGACTATTCCTATTATTCAAGTTGCTTCATAACCTTTGTTCGGTTATCGAAGTTCTAAAGGAACGTTTAAACTCTTGAAGTTATGTGTTCAACTGTTATGACTTGCTAGGCAATTGAATGCTCACACTTGCTTTAAATGAAAAATATTTTCAGCGAACGAGGTTAGAAGAACTTAAGGATCCCGTAAAGATCAAGCTGACTGTGATGCCCCCAAAACAGGTATACATCACCCATTCTGAGTCGCTAAAACATGGTACAAAAACAACTACAACTTTATTAATACCATTGTCGTGCAAAATACAACAACACACAAATTGTGAGTTAAAATACAAATATTGTCTTCTAGACAATATCCACACTCAAATAAGTCCTTTATTACCATTATTGATACACTATTTTACAAAACAGTGAGGACTATTATAACAACTGCCTTGGAACATCACTCCACACCCCGACTACTTCCCGCTATATTCTCGTTTCCTAAGAAGAAAAATGGAACAAAAAGGAAAAAGGGTGAGCTCAACTAGCCCAGTAAAGAATATTATAACTAAGATAATATAGAACAAATTATCGTTAGTCCTCAACAGGAAAAAATCTGATAGAATACAATAGACAACAAATTTTAGATCAACAACTACAACGAAAACAGCATTCTATTAGAATAGTTAAGTAGAGAATGAATTCTACTATCTTGTAAAATTTAAAAGTCCATCATCAATATTTTATCCCTGTAACATCAATCAATATACATCTTGAATCAAATATTCATCTTTGCACTACTGGCCAAAGATATTCATTTGTATCACCAGTTGGTCATGTTCATCTAAACACATGTTCATCTTTGTACTACGGGCCAAAGATATTCATCAGTTAATCATTCATCTTTGTACTACAGGCCAAAGATATTCAATAATATCGTCATTTAGGATAGAGGATGATGAATTTTTTTTAAAAGAAAACGAATCCAGTGAGACAAAAGAACAAATATTAGGGATTCGTACTTCGATTTATCCATGTTCAAAAACACCCCATAATATACCATAGTGGAGTAAAATTCAAGAATAAAGATCAAAACATGGATACAATCAAAGATAGTAACAAAAATAGACATCTGGGACAAAGAAGAGAAAATTTTATTTTTGGTGAATAGTGCCGTATGCATGAATAGTGCCGTATACGTGAATCCCCGACACAAAAAGGTAGAAATTCCACAATAAAATTCATATCAATATTTCGTCATAATGATATTGGAAGAAATAGTATGATTTATAAAAAAAATAACATCACTTACCTCAAAAGGACTGTACTTCTAACTGGGATACTTGTTATAGTGCTGAAGGAAACTTGCACTGTATAACAATACTCAAAGTATCAAAATACTCACAAAAAAACGCTCGATAATATAGAGAGAGAAAACTTCAGTTTCTGGTGTGATTTTCAATTCTAACCTAAACACCCTATTTATAGGAAAATACTTAGAACACTAAAGCAGAAAATTTAATAAAATATTAATATAATTAAAAAAAATTCATGCCCACCTTAGACAAATTGATTTTAGCATGTTTACAACACCTGTGGGGCCCACCCAATTGCAAAAAAAAATGTTTTTATTAAAAAAATATTTAAAACTTTAAAAATTAATTATTTCGAAACTTCAATAATTTATAATAAATAGCCATTTTATCAAAAAAATTCAAATCTTATGTCCATTTCATAGTAAATTCAATTCTCTACAATTTTGCAAGTTTAAGTTTTTTCAAATTCCAAACAAAAATTGACTGAAATCCACATACAAACGATTTTACATGCTATAATCGAATTTCAGTCAAAAATTGGGCCCAGCGACTTGTTTAACATGTTTTTATCATTTATTGCAATAAAAATACTTTTCCTCCTCATTTATTCATATATCACACATTCATCGTAAAAATGTCATCATTATTATATTATTAAAATATAATAATATATTTAAATAAATTATTTTATCAGAAAAGATAAAATATCAATTTGCAACAATTGTCACTTTTCTAAAAATTACTACATTTATATCCATATAAATAAATATTTTTCTTATCATATAAAATAATAATTAATTATTCACAAATAATATTACAAAATCACAATACTGACAACCAGACCGTTCCTAGGAAAGAGGGGCTTTCCAATAAGGATTTCTCCTTGCTAGCGCGCAATTAGTTGACCAAGCCTCTCATTAGACAGAACTTTCTAGACATTGCCAATAATGTTATCTAATATTATTATTAAAATAATATGAATTATCACTACTACAAAACAGTAAATAGACAACGCATAAAAAACGTTGGGGTTTCAGTCAGAAAAACGTCGTGGTTAAGGGTGTTATCTATTTGACACCCTTACACAACGTTTTAAAAACATTGTAGTTAAGCACAATACACAACGTTTTTTAGGGAAAAAAACGTTGTAGATTTATTTTTCAAAAAGTAGCAGATGCTTAAAAACGTTGTAGAAAGTATGATTCCACAACGTTTTTTGGATAAAAATGTTGTTGTTTAGTATATTAGACAACATTTAGATAAATTTACACAACGTTTTTAAAATGTTGTAGATTAAAAAAAAGTTGTTGTTCACCTACATTACCAATACACCTGCAATATGCTAATGCCTAAAAGATTAGCATATTGTAGCCTGAAAAATTAAAAGAATTGTAACTTCAATTATTTATCAAAGATTCGAAGTTATCCAACCACACAATTCTACAGTTTCGACAAACACCATAATGGAAAACCATAATTGTTGTTACATCTTTACATACAATAGTCGAAGACCATAATTGTTGTTACAAAGGAGAGGAACATATAATAGTCGAAGACCATAATTGTTGTTACATCTTTACATAAAATCTAAGCACCAATATTTCTTTTTTTCCCCAATAATCTTCATCACTGCCAAATTGATTCCTCATATAATAGGAAAAATGAAAAAGAAAACCCAAGCAGTATATAAACAACATTATTTCTCTGCACCAAAAGTAAAGAATAAACTAAGAAACCAAGGGTTAAATGCACAACCTTCAACTCTTCTGCCAAGCCATTTTTTGATACTCTAATCCCTCGTAAACATCCATTTACCAGTGACAACTCTGGATCTAACATGCTTCCAGAACCCTACAAGTACCCATGGTTCTCACTATCTTCAAAAATTCCAGAATGCTCATGGCCATCTGCTAATTTCTAACCCAAAAATCTTCAAAATTAAGAAACTCACCTCGCAACTGAGATTATGAATCTTGTAATTTGATCCAAATACACTTTCAGCTCCTAAAGTTTGCTTACATGGATTAGCCACCTGTCTGTCACCCTGAACAACACCTTCGCTGACATCACACTCACAACCACATCTTTCCCCTTAGCAAAACCATCCTTGATCTGCACCCAATATATAACCATCAGAAATCCATACAGATGACAAAATTAACAGGTATTTGCCATACCTTTGTATTCTTCTTTGGGTCGTTAGTAAGGCTGAGATCTGTATCATCTTCCTTGAATGTTCAAATGAATTTTTTTGCACCCATCATGATAAGCATTTCTAACATGAAAAGTTGGTAGGTATTCTCAATCAATGGATCCAATATGTTGCTGTAATTGGATGAATATGCTAACTTGTACCTGTAACATTAGTCATCAGCTAAAAAGGTTAAATTTGTAGATGCATGTAATGATTCTCATAAAAACACAGATTACAGTTGCATTTAAGTCGTATACAAATTAAATAATTATAAATGTTTAATTTACTATGGGCAGCATTAAAACTACAGTTTGTTTTGGTTTAGATGCGAACATATATCAGTTTGGCTCATGCAGCATGTAGTCCGTAAGTGAAGATACAGAAGAATTGTAACAAAACTAATTACCTCACAGAGAGATGAGAAAAGAAACCCGGGGTCCTCTCATTTGAAGCAATAAAAAGAGTTCGTCCTGGTGGAACCCATTTTGAAATTCTACAAAGAATAAATTCTGCACGTGTGTCCCTGTCGAGATGTGGATGTAAGCTCCTATCAACCCCATATCTATCCTTCCTAGTTTTCAATTTATCACCTCGACGAACATGGACAGCATCATAATCACCAAGGAGCATCATAATCTGCAGGGTTGATATTAATTCATAGATGAGAACCGATCACAACAAAAATGGAACATATCTCCAATGTGTTGATGCCAAAAAACATAAAATACAGTAAGGAATGAAGGATATGAGAATGCCATTTTATTACACATGATTACACAACAACCGTGGCTGCATGTTAACAGCACAAGTTTGAAATGGTCGCATAATTTATCTGTTGTTTCATCCCTCTTGCAGCCAGAACTCTATGAAAGATTCGGGGAGTAAATTATCCATAAATCACCAACTGATTGTGGATACTTTTAACAATGTATTGTATATTTGTATCAATTTTGGGCCACATCACCACTGAGACTTCACAAACACTCCAACCCATAAACTAACCTTCTCTGCTGCATCTCGTAGCTTCTTTGAAGCCATGGAAGGAAGAAATGAATATGGCAACATGATATGACCTCGATTATTTCGATCCTTGCACTCCATAAACCTGAATGATTATCATGATTAATACCTACACAAAAACTTTCAAGACTCAAAAAACTCTGCCAAATCATTACCAACTTCATAAGGAGGTTGATAATTACATTGCAAGGAAGACACCATCAAAGTGTTGTGTGTGCACGTGTGCATGAGTATGTGTCTGCGTGTCAGAGAGAGAGAGTATAAAAAAGTCCTAAACCAAAACAAAAGGACTACATCACATAAACTTTAATCTAAGAAACAATTAAAATTCACTTTTACATGCATGTCAGACCCTGTTTGTGACTGAATCACGTATTATAGTTCAGGCTGGGCAAAACCAAACTATGTCATGGAAGTACAAGAAATTACAAAAAAGACTTTGCCTATTGTATTCTTTTCAAGAACATATGAACATAGATAACTGAACACATTGCGATATCTCAGGAAATAAAAATATCCAATAAATTCAGTGCATGGAAATAAAGGGAGAATGAGAGAGAGAGAGAGAGAGACTATTATCTAAGATATAGCACATTTACCAGGAAAGAGGGCTTGCACTCCTATTAATGAGCAAAATATTTAAGTGCAGACTTTTCTCTTTTAGATCAGCCCGAGAAACTCCTGCTATATGAGCAACCCCTCTGGATCCCAACTTCAGACTCGTTGATTGGACTTGATACCACATTTTCGAATTATCAAGAATTACAGGTACAGTCTTGGATATGAGATCTAGATCATACAAAGAGTCCATGGCACAAGAGCTAGCTACCCACCTAATATAAGTTAAACACATACAATTGCATCAAACGATATTGTTTAACTCTTATGAGTCATTCTTATAAAAGGAAAAGAACAACTGACCATGAAACAAGGTACTCATTTATTCTTTTTGCAATTATCATAAAAGTTAACAAATGTAAAAGACTATAATATATATGTAGCATCCCCCTGTCCTAGTTCCTCTTTGTTACAACCATGCAACCAATAAGTATGAATATGGAAACCCATGAAAGTAGCTATGTTAAATTGTGAAACTCTGAATCTACTTGGTTCCATTAAGAGGCAGGAAGTACATGTAAAGGGATAGTAGCAAGATAACCAAAAGAAAACTCACCTATCCTCTAAACTTTCGTTGTTGGATTGATGAAGAATCCCTTTCTTATTATGTATTGGATTGATGCACATCCTAGAAGGAATCACAAAAGTTCTGCAAAAAAAAACAAAAAACAAATTAGGATATGATAGTATCACTATGGTCTACTATGTTACAGAAAATGTTTCAGAAAAATGGACTAAGCTTATTAACCTTTTGATATGGAGTTAATTACAATAACTGACATATACGATTCAACTTCAATTGAATATTGAAATGAGTACAATATGACAACCCAGAAGCAAACACTAAAACATATGAACAAGGGACAAAGAAGAACCACAAAAATGGTTCCAAAGTCTTTCAGGGTTCACTTCCATCCATTGCAAAGACAATGACAAAAGAAAGCATGATTTGGAAAAATCTGGTCCGCAGCATTCCTCTGTAGCATCAAAGACGGTGACAATTAAAAAATATATATATAATAAAAGTAATATCAATTGAATTGGAAATATGTCAGAAAAAGATTGGATGAAAAAAAGGGAACATAGTTATAAAATTTGTTTAATTTCTCCAAAAGTAGACACTCAACCACCTAGTTGTAAATGCTTGTTTTGTTTTTGGTTTACTTTAATTTTCCTTTTCAATCCTCTCCCTTCCCCCCTCCTTGCACGCTGAGATTAAAATATTTGACTCTCAAATCGTTCATCTGGTTTAGCATTAACCAAACAGATGACAAAATTAATCGAACAAAAAAAGTTTATCTTGCTTAATAGAATCAACAATGACCAGTTTACTCTCTTGCAAACTCATCTTAAACCCTAAAACTAAATAAATTTCTACTTCCAGATGAGATAAAAACAGTGAAAAAACGAGTGTCAATTGCATACTCTTCCCCCCACACTCCTCTCATTAAATACACAGAATTCACACAAATACACGCACATTGAAAGAGAAAAAATAACAGAAAAACATCATATTTCACCTCCTCCTAAGATCTGATTTCGTAGAAAGCAGCGACGGTGGCATCCAATAGAGGAACATCAATCGGCAGCGACAAATCCCTCAGCTTCTCCATTGCCATTGGCTAAAATTAAAACGGATATAAACCCTAGTCCAAGTACACAAGTACAATAACCCTAGTGTTAGTGTACGTGGATTACACACGGAGACGAAAAGAGCTTCAAATTGAAGCAGAACCTAGAGAGAGAGAGAAAAATAATCAATTTGAAAATTGTTTGTACTGACGAGCCCTTCCCTCCTCTTTTCACTTCAGCGAGATTTTTTAAAGCTCCGTGTTTTTCTTGATAGACAACGTTTTTAAAAAAAATATTATCTAGTTAAAACTAAAAAAATATCCTTTTAAATAGATTACGTTTTTACATATATATCTACAACATTTTTTTTAAAAACGTTGTAAAAAAATATCACAACGTTTTTATAAAAAACGTTATGGTTTAAGTGTTGTCTATTTGCTGTTTTATAGTAGTGTATTGATCTGATAATGGGAAATACTGTGCAGTAACAATTATTGAAACAACAAAAATATAAAATATCAACGTAGCAATTATTGAATCAATAAAATAAAATATTGAACAGTAATTACTGTAACAATTATTGAATAGTTCTTTCTTACGTAAGAATCAATAATTGGTGCAATACTGTGTGCTACTGTGCAACACCGCGTATTACTATGTTTTAACCACCGGTTATTCCAACAGTATTAACGGTAACAACTACGCCGTTATTTATAAAAAAGTCATACTTATCATTTTCTTCATCTAATCGATTTCCGTTATGGGGTCCACACAAGGCTGCACCGTCGTACGAATATTCCTCGACAGTAAAAATATTTCACGACCAAACGAATATTCCCCAACAATAATAAATATTTTATAACCACTTGCTTATTTAAGATATTTGCGTATTTTACCCATAACTAACCACATTAATCAAATCATCCCTTACTATTTCAAAATAATAAATAGAGAAAATTCAATTTCATTTATAAAAAGTTGGGGTCTTACATCCTCCCTTCCTTATGAAATTTCATCCTCGAAATTAACGTACGTACCTGGTGTTTTGAAAAGGTGAGGATACCTCGCTTTCATTTCCGTTTCTAACTCCCAGGTCATTTCCTCAATAGCATGGTTTCTCCACAAAACTTTAACTTATGGTATAACCTTTGTGCGTAGGACATGCTCCTTCCTATCCAATATCTTGACAGGTACCTCCTCGTATGTTAAGCCTTCAGCTATCTCATCTGGTTCTAACTCAATAATGTGATTCGGGTCTTTCACATATTTACGAAGCACAGATATGTGAAAAATATTATTAACACGAGACATGCTTTAAGGTAACGCAAGTCTATAGGCCACATTTCCTACTCGGTCAAGAATTTGAAATGGTCCAATAAATCGTGGATTGAGCTTTCCTCTCTTCCCAGATCTTGTAACTCCCTTCCATAGAGCAACACACAATAATACATGATCCCCAATATTAAATTCTACGTCCTTCCGATGAAGATTCGCATAAATCTTTTGTTGATCCTGTGCCGTTTGTATACGTTTTCGAATCATTTGGATTTTTTCTGTAGTCATACGTACCAACTCTGGTCCCAACAATGTTGCTTCACCCACCTCATCCCAATATACTGGAGAGCAACACTTTCGTCCATACAATGCTTGGAATGGAACCACACCTATACTTGCCTGATAACTGTTGTTGTAAGAGAATTCTACCAATGGTAAATACTTATCCCAACTCCCTTTGAAGTCTAGGACATAGAGTCTTAATAGATCTTCAAGAGTTTGAATAGTCCTCTCTGATTGTCCGTCCGTTTGAGGATGGTATGCTGAACTGAATCGTAAATTCGTGCCCATAGCTTTCTTTAAGCTAACCCAAAATCGTGAAGTGAATCTGGGTCACAATCTGAAACTATGGATACTGGCAAGCCATGTAACCTCATAATCTCATTCACGTACATAAGAGCAAGACGTTCAAGGGAATAAGTCTCTCATATCGACAAGAAATGAGCAGACTTAGTTAATCTATCAACAATAACCCAAATCGCATTTACGCCTTGAGAAACCTTGGGAAGACCCATAACGAAATCCATGGTAACGTGTTCCCACTTCTATTTTGGAATCTCAAGTGGTTGCAATGGACCCTTTGGCACTTGATGCTCCGCCTTTACACGTTGACAAGCTAAACACCTCAAGATAAACTTTGTGATCTCTGTCTTCGTATTATTCCACCAAAATGTATGTCGAAGATCACGATACATTTTGGTACTTCCAAGGTGAATTGTAAACAGTGTGTTGTGTGCCTCCATCATGATCTTATACTTCAAATCAGAGTCATTAGGAACACAAAGTCTAGAATTCACTCGAAGTATTCCTTCTTCATCGATTCTTTCTTCTGGGATAACACCTTCTTATACTTTCTTCTTCATACGCATCAGCTTCGGGTCTGTGGCTTGAGCAACTTTAACTTTATCGATTAAAGTTGGTTCTATGCGTATACTTGACATCATCGCATGGGTCCCCGGAGTCTTGAATTCTATCTTCATCTTTTGTAAATCACACAAAATGGGCCTTTGTGTTGATAACATCGCACTCTTTCCTGCATATGATCTTCTACTCAATGCGTCAGCTACCACATTCGCTTTTCCAAGATGGTATTGAATGGTATGGTTGTACTCTTTCAACAGCTCGAGCCAACGTCGTTGCCGCATGTTGAGTTCCTTTTGGGTGAAAAAATATTTTAGGCTTTTATGGTCCGAATATATCTCAACTTTCTCCCCATATAGATAGTGACTCTAGATTTTTAACGCGAAAACGACTGCTGCCAACTCTAGATCATGAGTAGGGTAATGAGTGCCTCGGACTTGGGAAATGAGTGCCTCGGGGCCATTGCCAAGTGTTTGAAGCGGATTGCATGGGTTTGAAACAAGCATTTTTGGGGTTATCTTTGGAACTGCAACTGCATGCCTCAGGGTTATCTCCGAGGTTAACACTATCTTTCTTAGTGTTATTTTTGGGACTGGGACTGAGTATCTTGGGGTTATCTCCGAGATGACACGGTCTTCTTCGGTGTGATTTTCGATATTTAAATTGCAGTCCTCGGGGTTATCTCCGAGGTTGAAACTGAAACTCCCGGTGTTATTTCCGGGGTTGAGGTTGAAACTTTCTGTGGTATTTCCGAGACTGAGCTGGATGTCTCGAGGTTATCTCCGAGATGGTACTAACTGAATATCCCAGGGTTGTCTTTGGGATTGAACTGAGCTATCTTCCAGTGTTATCTCTAAAAGACGATTTTGCCCTCCTGTAATGTTAGTAACAGGTATGTAAAAAATTTCAAGTATTTACAGATGCCCCTCTTTATCATATTCATGCAATGCAATGACATGGATAGGATAAAGAATACTAAACATTTGAAATGCAGCAAGATAATCATGATGCAATGTACAACAGCACGATGCAAATGTATATGGTTTGTTGGATTGTTCTCTAATATGGTGGGATGATTTGCCGGCTCCCCTTGACTTCTACCGGGATTAGGGTTCTTCATGACCACCCTGGTAAACTGTTTGGACGTATGACCCAAAGTTACCACTAACTTCCAGGATGTTGACTTTGGGATTATCACCAAAGCCCTTAATCCTTGGTACAGACCTACACTGAAGATGTATCTCTCATGTACAAGAGACTCTATGGGGATGCGTTCTGTCTGTTGAGGATGTGTATAACATATTCCATCATCGGTCCTCCCCGATGAGGATGCTTTATTGGAGTTATTGCCAACAATCTGTGTTGTCAGGATTTCTTGACCCTCGCTGAAATATATATTAACGGATGAAATCCCTACTGGGAAAATGTCAAGGTTGCTTGACCTTTGTTGACGTGTGCACCAACCAATGAAATCATCGGATGGCTTCCGATGCTTCGATGGGTTTACTTTCCATCGGCTGAAGTAACATCAAGGTTGCTTGACCTTCATTGACATGTGCATCAACGAATGGAAATGCATGATACCCCCGCCGGGGCCTAGTACTTTGGAGATGAAGATGCGTGATACCCCCGCCGGGGATATGTATTTCGATATATGAAAATACGTGACACTGCTACCGGGGAATCTGCTTGATCTTCGCTGACGTGTGTATCAATGGCTAAAATTATCGGATGGCTTTCGACGCTTAGTTGGATTTACTTGCCAATGGCTGAAGTGATGTCAAGGTTGCTTGACCTTCATTGACATGTGCGTCAACGGATGAAAATGGTGATACCCCCGCTGGGGAATGTGTACTAGAGAATGCGTGATGCCCCCATCGGGGATTGTGCATCAACAGATACAAATGCGTGATACCCCCGCTGGGGACTGTGAAGGTCAATAGATGACAACGTGTGATACCCCCGCCGGGGAATGTGTACTTGAGAATGACTACCCCAAACTAACGGCATTAGACCTTTGTGCGGTATTGTCGAATGTGATCTGCAACTGCTGAGATCATTGGTATAGTATACCCTATGTTTGGGCGAATACCAATTAATGATATGAAAGTCACAGTCTAGCCCAAGAAAACAAGGATTTCAGGTTATTCTGCTCAATAGCGTAGCGTTATTATCCATGATTTGGCCTTTTCACCTTGTGAGAACTCATTTACAACTCGAATTGGACCGAGCTGGAGGGGTGGCCCCCACCTATGGGAGCCGTAGGTACACCTGCTACAGCCGTATGTGGACTTGCGGCCAGCTTTGGATATCCTTAAATAGGCTGGTTGCTTTCACAAGTCATTTTTAAGTTGCGCCGCGGAGGAAATCTAAGAGCTCTTCTTCAGATCTGCTGAGTTCGGGCGTCTTTCTACAAATTATGTCACCGTACAAGTGTTCTACACTGTCCTGGTAACGTATGCATGTCTTTTTTCCAGTTTTTATCATTTGGAAAATGACTTTTTATATGAAATGCATTTAAACACATAGTAGTGAATATGCATGCTTATATGTCTTGATAAAAAATATTCAACATAGTAAATGTTAGTATTAAACCATGCTGAACATAATGATGTGAAAAAATTTGACTTTTGAAATAGTTAAATTGGCACCTTTTTCTGCTATTTCTTATCCTATTTGAGGACAAATGAGCAAAGGTAATAAAGCAAAGTAATCCTGGTAATTAGGCTACCCTTATGGATTGATGACTTTAACTTTTTAATGCAAATAATATGTATATGACTGTGGGCAGGTGTGCTATTGAATGGCCACCTAGTCATGCCTATGTGCATGTTGATAGTCCTATTTATAGAGGAAACTATGGCAAAAAAATTTCAAAATGTAGGCATTAGGTAGTCATTCATTTTTAAGTTCACTGTAGGCGTATGTTAAATTAATGCATGCATGCATATAGTCATTAAATGCATTTTGAAAACTTCCAGGTTTAGAAAATGCCACACCCTTTCTGAGGTAATTTGGAGACTTTTGTCCAGATATTATGGATCTGGATCAGCCGAGCAGTTCCCGCAGGACCACTTCAAGTGTGTGGAGATTGGCTTATGAAGTACCTCGACCCCATTCTGTTAGACATCCTCGTCGTCTGGCAGAGGCGGTTATTTTTCTTATCCGAGTTGATGTACTAGATGTCGAGGACGAGGAGGAGGATGTGCCGATAGCGACTCCAGCTCTTGCTGCTTATATTCCCCGTAGGGATTTCCCAGGCATTCAGGTGGCTATCCCAGATCTTCTAGGTGATTTGAGTCGCCACCCCTAAGTTTACTTGCATGCAAATGAGGTAACAGCTGGATTTGATCTTCCTTTTTCCTATTAAGGAGGAGCAAGGATTTTGACATTAATTTACATGTGATGTAGGTCCTCGGGTTTACACAGCATCGATGGAACTGGTTCAGGATACACCGTCTATATCAGGCTCTACATCCAGATTACCGAGGTATAGTGCATGATTTGGGCTTTGGGGTGTCCTTTTCCATTCTTCCCCCTCCCCCCCGTTGTCCGTGGGTTACCTCAGGGCATTGTCTGAGCACTGGTTTCACCAAACTTAGTCACTCCATTTGTTGGATTGTGAGGTGATGATGACGCCGATAGATTGGCAATTTATCACCGGTATGGAGTTTGGAGGGGCGTCAGTGCCATGTACGGCGGATATTACCCCGACAGCCGTCAGATCCTTGTTGGGAGTTCCGACAGAGGCGCTCAATGGTAGGACCGTCCGTACAGGTCCTTTGAGCATATATGCTATGATTGGGCTGTTGAGTGAGCCCATGCCCGCTGATGTGAGAGTTAGGGATCACATTCTTCGGTGATTGTTCCTAGTTATCATCAGGGGTTGTTTCATAGCAGATAACTCTTCTACGGTGTCATTCGCTTTGATCAGCGCCACGCGAGAGGTATTTCGCTTTTGATTTTTTTGACGTCGAGATTTTATTTGTCCCTTTTTCTGTTCTTGTTCTTTGGTGTTCTCATATTAGGTAAGATTTGTTTGAAAAAATAAGTTGTGAAAAGGTCCAACATTTATATGTCGACGATTTGACTGTAAGAGTTGCTAGTTGATTTTTTAAAATGGTTGTGCCAACACAACCAAGAAAAGGTTTGCACATTAACCCAGTGATGTGGCACTGCTTAACGGTTCTGCGAAACTGAGATTCATTAGGGTCCGGGGACTTGCTTATACAGAGGGAAGGTGTTAGGCACCCCCCGACATCCTTGTTGCCACGGTTACCGCCACTTTTCAAGAAACTATTATATGAATGTGTGTGTGTGTGTGTGGTGGGGGGGATCAATGTGCAGTTATTTGGAAGCAGTGCTATGCCTCATTCGCACCTATATACTAAGGGTTTGAATTTCTGTATAAAATTCAGTTTTAACAAGTTATAGCAGTGATGTTTTGTAAAAAAGATTTTTCAAACCCTGTGCTCAATAGTAATTGAGGCCTTTGATACTTCCATTTTATTAAATGTTCGACTTGATTGCTTTTATTTTTGAGATGCGAAGCATATTCGAGAAAATAATGTACAAAGCAGTGCCGAACTCCTTGTGGGCATGAGAGCCATCTAAGGAAATTCAAACACCGTGAATAATTTACAAGCTGCTTACAACTAAAAATATCCATCACGGGAACCGAATCTAGATTCAATAGACTGAATCTGTGATCACATGATTCCTAGGCTCACATGATGCCACAATTTATATGAAAGCAGTAAGCAGTTATATATATAAAAGCTGTAAATATATATATACAGACTTGATCAACCACCACGAAGTACTTCCATGGGGGATCGAAAATGTAAATATATAAAAGCGATAAATATATATATAGAGACATGATCAGCCACCACGAAGCACCTCCATGGGGGATCAGAAATGTAAATAAAGCAGTAAAGACGATCAACCGCCACGTACTCTAGGCGGGACGAAATGTAAAAAAAGTAGTAAAAACGATCAACCGCCACGAAGTAAACTCCTGGCGGGACGAAATGTAAATAAAACAGTAAAAGGCCACGAATTAAACTCCAAGCCAGACACAAAAGTATATATATATATATATATATATATATATATATATATATATATATATATATATATATATATACTAGTAATTGCCCGTTCCTGAAGGCACGATGTAACGAAAAATTAGATTAAAATTTAAAAAATACTACATTACCTAAATACTTTTTGTAACCTAAAATAACTTACAATCACAAATAACAATTATCAAAATTCTCCACACAACCACAATAATTAATTTTTCTTTAAAAATAGATATCCAGAAAAATTTAAACCTATCAACAAAACTTATAAAGTTATACTAATAATTGTTATTATTATTGTTATTATTATTATTATTGTTATTATTATTGTTACTATTATCATAATTATTATAATTATTATTACTATTATAATTATTGTTATTATTATTAATAATTATTATTATAATAATAATTATGATAATAGTAATAATAACAATAATAGTAATAATAATAGTAAAAGTAGTAATAATTATAAAAATAATAATAGTTGTGGTTTGTCAAATGATAAATTATTATAATAATAGTAATAATAATTATAAAAATAATAATAGTACTAATAATTATAATTATTTTTATTATTATAGTAGTAGTAGTAATTATTATTATTATTATAGTAGTAGTAATTATTATTATTATTATCATTATTATTATTATAGTAGAAGGCGGGGGAGAGAGGAGAAGGAAAGGGGAAAGGAGCAGATGAGAGAAGGAGAAGAGGAGAGATAAAGAGAAAGAGGAGAAAATTTGGGCGATTTTTTTTTAGTGTAAGATAGAACATGAGCCATTAGATCAAGTGAGATCAAATCTTAGCCGTTGTTATGGTTTGTCAAATGATAAATTAGTAGTAATTATTATTATTATTATAGTAGTAGTAGTACTTATTATTATTATTATAGTAGTAATTATTATTATTATTATAGTAGTTGTAATTATTATTATTATTATTATTATTATTATTATTATTATTATTATTATTATTATTATTATTATTATAGTAGTAGTAGTAATTATTATTATTATTATTATTATTATAGTAGTAATTATTATTATTATTATTATTATAGTAGTAGTAATTATAATAATAATAATAATTATTATTATTATAGTAGTTGTAGTAATTATTATTATTATATTGTAATTTCGAAACATAAGAATTAACCAATTTTCTAATTGTAAACGAATCTTATATGTCACATCTAGTATCTTATATGCCAACAATTAACCAATTTTTTTATTTGTTAATATTTGTTCTATTTGATAAATTAATTTTTTGATTTTGTAATTATTTTGTAATTGCTTTCTTACTATTGATATTTTTTATGTATGCATACTCCAAAAAATTATTATAATTTAAAATAAAATATTAAAATACTAATTAATTAAGTAAATAGAGGAAGAGGGGAAGAGAGAGACTGTAGAGGAGAGAGAGAAAGATGAGAGAGGAGAGAGAAAGAAAGAAAAGGAGGAAAGGAATAGGAGGAGAGAGAAAGAGAGAAGGCGGGGGAGAGAGGAGAGAGGAGAGAGAAAGGGGAAGGAGCAGAGGAGAGAGAAAGAGGAGAAAATTTGGGCGGTTTTTTTTTTAATGTAAGATAGAACATGAGCCATTAGATCAAGTGAGATCAAATTTTAGCCGCTGTTGTGGTTTGTCAAATGATAAATTTGAATAGGGTACTGTTTTATAATATAGATATATATAACCAGTAAACGCTCCGGATGTAAATTCAGGCTCATCGAACAAAGTTCGACAATAGTTTATATATATATATATATATATATATATATATATATATATATATATATATATATATATAACAGCAAATAAATGTTCCAAAGGAAAATAAAAGCCACGGACCGAAGTTCAGGCATACACACATAACACGACTCTCGTGAAGAACGATGTGTGCAAAGATGAAGAGAAAGGCTTTAAAGTGTGTAAGAAGGCTTATAGTGGACTGCCAAAGAAGACTTCAATGACTTTAAATGGATGAACACTCGGCTCCCGTCGGTAAAAATATAACAATATATAAGCTCACAAGTGTTTGAAATGAGAAAGCACTCAGTTTATAGTGTGTATAGAGCAAATTGGACAGGGCTTTCTCGCCTTTTCTTTATGCAAAATGGCTGCCCCAAGCCCTCTATTTATAGAGGGGGAGCCACAGGTGTACCTACGGTAACCGTAAATATACCTGCGGCTGCCCGGGGAGCCCTGGATTCTGCGGGTCCTGTCGTCTCGAAGTACGTGCATGCGTACAACGTGATGTTCACTCGAACTTTCAAAACTTCAATCCGGGCATCCGATAGAGGTGTATTAGACTTTTTTTTGGTATGTTGTTGGCGAGAGCTACACAATGACATCGGATTAGAGGTTGTACAAAGTCAAGAAGATGGAACCATGCCCTTGGTCTTTAAGCTTCAAATTCTATCCGGTGTGCTGTCTTGTACAGTAGTTACTCGGAATTGGCGCTCTTTGGTTCTTATAGGACATTACTGTGTATGTATGTATGAATGTTGAGATGGCGTAAAGTGGGATTGAGATGGCAAATAACGGTTCTGCCCCTCACCGAGGTTATTTCCGGTTTGAGCTGTTTTAGCGGTCGTTGCTCAGGGTTATCTCTGAGATTGGACTGCTGCAGGTGTTGACCGTCCTCAGTGTTATTTCTGAGATGTGCCTGACTTCCTGGTGTTATCTCCGGACTTGGGAACTGAGTGCCTCGGGGCCATTGCCAAGTGTTTGAAGCTGATTGCATGGGTTTGAAATAAGCATTTTCGGGGTTATCTCCGTAACTTCAACTGCAACTGCAACTACATGCCTCGGGGTTATCTCCGAGGATGACACTTTCTTTCTCGGTGTTATTTTCAGGACTGGGACTGAGTATCTCGGGGTTATCTCTGAGATGACACGGTCTTCTTTGGTGTGATTTCCGGTATTTGAATTGTAGTCCTCGGGGTTATCTCCAAGGTTGAAACTGAAACTCTCGGTGTCATTTTCGGGGTTGAGGTTGAAACTTTCGGTGGTATTTCTGGGACTGAGCTGGATATCTCGGGGTTATCTCCGAGATGGTAATAACTGAATATCCCAGGTTTGTCTTTGGGATTGAACTGAGGTGTCTTCCAGTGTTATCTCTAAAAGACGATTTTGCCCTCTTGCAATGCTAGTAACATGTA
Source organism: Panax notoginseng (assembly GCA_016801055.1). Classification (NCBI taxonomy): domain Eukaryota; kingdom Viridiplantae; phylum Streptophyta; class Magnoliopsida; order Apiales; family Araliaceae; genus Panax; species Panax notoginseng. Next base: position 181,320,704 of record CM029016.1, on the reverse strand, counting down.
TGTCAAAAATTTTAAGTGTCTACAGATGCCCCTCTTTATCATATTCATGCAATTCAATGACATGGATAGGATAAAGAATACTAGACACTTGAAATGCAGCAAGATAATCATGATGCAATGTACAACAGAACGATGCAAATGTATATGGTTTATTGGATTGTTCTCTAATATGGTGGGATGATTTGCTGGCTCCCCTCGACTTTTACCGGGATTAGGGTTATTCATGACCACCCTGGTAAATTGTTTGGACGTATGATCCAAAGTTACCACAAACTTCCAGGATGTTGACGTTGGGATTATCACCCAAGCCCTTAATCCTTGGTACAGACCTATACTAAAGATGTATCTCTCATGTACAAGAGACTCTGTGGGGATAAGTTCTGTCTGTTGAGGATGTGTATAACATATTCCATCATCGGTCCTCCATGATGAGGATGCTTTGTTGGAGTTATTGCCAACAGTCTATGCTGTCAGGATTGCCTGACCCTCACTGAAATGTATATTAACGGATGAAATCCCTGCTGGGAAAATGTCAAGGTTGTTTGACCTTTGTTGACGTGTGCATCAACCAATGAAATCATCGGATGGCTTCCGATTCTTCGATGGGTTTACTTGCCATCGGCTGAAGTAACGTCAAGGTTGCTTGACCTTCATTGACATGTGCATCAATGGATGGAAATACATGATACCCCCACTGGGGCCTGGTACTTTGGTAGATGAAGATGCGTGATACCCCCACCGGGGATATGTACTTTAACATATGAAAACGCGTGACACTCCTACCGGGGAATCTGCTTGATCTTCACTGACGTGTGCATCAACGGCTAAAATCATCGGATGGCTTCCGACGCTTCGTTGGATTTACTTGTAATGGATGAAGTGATGTCAAGGTTTCTTGACCTTCGTTGACATGTACATCAACGGATACAAATGCGTGATACCCCCGCCGGGGAATGTGTACTTGAGAATGCGTGATGCCCCCACCACGGATTATGCATCAATGGATGCAAATGCGTGATACCCCCGCTGGGGACTGTGAAGGTCAATATATGACAACGTGTGATACCCCCGCAGGGGAATGTGTACTTGAGAATGACGACCCCAAACTAACGGTATTGGACCTTTGTCCGGTATTACCGAATGTGATCTGCAACTGCTGAGATCATTGGTATAGTATACCCTGTGTTTGGGCGAATACCAATGAATGATATGAATGCCACAGTTTGGCCCAGGAAAACCAGGATTTTAGACTATTCTGCTCAATCGCGTAGCATTTTTATCCTTGATTTGGCCTTTTCACCTTGTGAGAACTCCTTTATAACTCAAACTGGACCGAGCCGGAGGGATGGGCCCCACCTAGGGGAGCCGTAGGTACACCTGCTACAGCCGCAGGTGGAGCTGTGGCCAGCCGTAGATGTCCTTAAATAGGCTGGTTGCTTTCACAAGTCATTTTCAAGTTACGCCGTGAAGGAAATCTAAGAGCTCTTCTTCAGATCTGCTGAGTTCGGGCGTCTTTCTGCAAATTCTGTCACCATACAAGTGTTCTACACTGTCCTGGTAACGTATGCATGTCTTTATTCTAGATTTTATCCGTTGGAAAATGACTTTTTATATGAAATGCGTTTAAACACATAGTAGTGAATATGCGTGCTCATATGTCTTGATAAATAGTATTCAACATAGTAAATGTTAGTATTAAATCATGTTGAACATAATGATGTGAAAAAATTTACCTTTTGAAATTGTCAAATTGGCACCTTTTTTTCTACTATTTCTTATCCTATTTGAGGACAAATGAGCAAAGGTAATAAATCAAAGTAATCCAGGTAATTAGGCTACCCTTATGGATTGATGACTTTGACTTTTTAATTCAAATAGTATGTATATGACTGTGGGCAGGTGTGCTACTAAATGGCCACCTAGTCATGCCTATGTACATGTGGCTAGTCCTATTTATAGAGGAAACTATAGAAAAAATTTTCAAAATGTAGGCATTGGGTAGTCATGAATTTTTAACTCTACTGTAGGCGTATGTTAAAATAATGCATGCAAGCATATAGTAATTAAATGCATTTTGAAAAGCACCAAGTTTAGAAAATACCACACCATTTTTGAGGTGATTTAGAGACTTGTGTCCAGATATTATGGATCCGGATCAGTCGAGCAATTCCAGCAGGACCACTTTAGGTGTGCGAAGGAGGGCTTCTGAAGTGCCTCGACCCCGTTCAGTTAGACAACCTCGTCGTCTGGCGGAGGAGGTGATTCACCCTATCCGAGTTGATGTATCGAATGTCGAGGATGAGGAGGAGGATGTACCAGTAGCGGCTCTAGCTCCTGCAGCTCATATTCCCCATAGGGATTTCCCAGGCATTCAGGTGGCTATCCCAGATCTTTTAGGTGATTTGAGTCGCCACCCCTCAGTTTACTTGCATGCAAATAAGGAGTAAGGATTTTGACATTGATTTGCATGTGATGTAGGTCCCTGGCTTTACACAGCCTCGAGGGAACTGGTTCAGCATACACTCTCTGTATCAGGCTCTGCATCTAGATTACTGAGGTATAGTGCATGATTGGGGCTTTGTGGCATTCTTTTCCATTATTCCCCATCGTTGTCCCTGGGGTTACCTCAGGGCATTGTCTGAGCACTGGTTTCATCATATTTAGTCTCTCTATTTGTTGGATTATGAGGCGATGATCACACTGATGGATTGGCTATTTATCACCGGTATGGAGTTTGGAGGGGCGCCAATGCCATGTACGACGAATATTACCCTGACTGCCGTCAGATCCTTGTTAGGAGTTCCAGCTGAGGCGCTCAAGGGTAGCACCGTCCATACGGGTCCTTTGAGCATAAATGCTATGAGTGGACTATTGAGTGAGCCCATGCCCGCTGATGTGAGAGTCAGGGATTGCATTCTTCGACGATTGTTCCTGGTTATCCTCAGGGGTTGTTTCATATCAGATAACTCTTTTATAGTATCATTCGCTTTGATTAGCGCCACGCGGGAGGTGGACCGTATTGGAGAGTGTGATTGGGGTTCCTGCACCTTCGCCTACTTTCTCAGGGGAATGCGCATCCGTTCACAAGGCTTGACCAAGGCTTGGCTAGGATTTTACCCGTTTTTGCTGGTGAGTATTTCTCTTTTAATTTCCCATGTACAGGTTAAGAGTATTCACTTACAGCAGATATTTTGCCTTTGTGTTGGTAGTTTTGGGCCTATGAGAGGCTTCCATGTTTGTGTCCAGTGAGTGTGTTAGGTTTAGATACTTATCCACTAGGACGGCGATGGAATCACTCCATTTTGGCGGAGATTCCTGTAGCGGAGGTTCCTGTAGCGGAGGGTTTCACCCATTGTCGCTTACAGTTGGAGCTATTGACAACCGATGTCGAATAAGTAGGTATTGATAAGTAGGTTTTTTACCTACTTATTCGGTATCTATTACTTGAATTAGTTGCTTCAACCTATGTTTCTTAGTTACTTTTCATACATTTTATGTTATTTTGTAGGATATGACATAACATTGGCATGAAGAAGCAAGGAAAAGCAATTTGGACATCTTTTTGGACTAAAATATGCAAGCAAATACAAGAATGGAAGAATGTAGGGCTTTTAACACCAAGTGGGATACATGTTCTTGGCTTGGATCTTGGATTATACTGTAGAGCTTATTCTTAACTTTTCGGAACATCTTGAATCATCCCAATGAAGATCAAAGCTAAGAGTTCTCATGCTTGCAATTTACATAACTTCTAATTCAAGCTCGATTTCCACCTTGATCCAATCCGAATTTGTCAATTCTCAAAGAATAAAAGTTGTAGAGCTCGTCGATATCTACGATTTGATAGGTGGCGAGCCTCGTAACTCTTCCCGGATCAAAAATTATGACCATTTTCCCAAAGGACGTTAGAGCAGAAAAGGTACCCCCGCCGGGGCGGGCTCTTTTAGTGTATAAACCCCCGCCGGGGCGGGGGTACGTGCAAAAAAGGCGAATTTTGGCCAAATTTGAGTTCGGGAAGGATTATTTCGATCCGATTGACTCAAGGACTTTGAAGAGGACTTAAAGATATATAAAGAGACTTATAAAAGGAGGAGAATTATAAAGATTATAAGAGAGATTAGAGAGAGAGAAGGGATTCCATTAGATTAGATTAGAGTAGAATAGGAGAAAACACTAGTTCTTGTTAGATTTGGAGATGGAAGCAACTTGGAGACCATTGAAGATTCAAAGTAGGAGCAAGGAGGGAGCATCAAATCTACAGACAATAGATTCTATCTTCTTATCTTCTTCTATCTTTGTCTTTTAATGATTATTCAATTGTGGATTATTAGTTTTAATTCAATAATCATGAACTAATTTTTTGTTTGAGATTACAATGGATCTTATTGTGTAGTTTATTTTAATATGTTTCGCTATCAATTATTATGGTCTATTGGGAGGATTATCTATTATGATTTGGACTTAATTGTTTAATTGATTGGCCATCAATTACCGTGATTATCTATATGAACTCGAGAGATGAAGTATAGATTTAGATCTGATCATGATAGCATATGTTTGTGATTTCTGCATAGATGGAATTCATGATTAGTGTTTAGGATAGAGATATGCCTTTACGCCATATGTAATCTTATAGAGAACTTGTGCTTTAAATCCTTTTTTAATTGTAATTCATATAGAGATATAGTGGATTAGTTAATTAGAGTGTCTTGCTTATTTTTATCATCTGTGGATTTAAGTGAGTATGGGTATTATGCATCGAGAGGTGGTTTTATCTACTTTAGTGTTCTTGATTAATAATTCAAGATAGAAAATAATTGATGAGAAGTGTGTTAACTTAAATGAAGCAATAAGTGAAGTTGTGATCATAAATCTCCATAATCTGATTTTTAATTAGTGGTAATTAGAATTAGTGTAGTTAAATAATTTAATTTATATAATTTGAAATCCATTCGTTTAAATAAGATTGAGTTGGTTATAGGTTAGTACTTGGTTATTTTTATTAAACAATTCCTCGTGGGAACAATACTCTACTTTCACTTTATTACTTGTTGACCACGTATACTTGCGTGTTGTGCGTAATTAGATTTTACCCAACAAGTTTTTGGCGCCGTTGCCAGGGAATTAATTAATATATATTTTTTTGCCAATATTAACTTCAATCAAATTAGTCTTAATTTAAATATTTTTTTCTTTTTATTTAATTCTCTTCTTATTTTTCTTTCTTTCCAGGTACCATGGCGGAATTTAATTATCAATGGCCGTATACGAGAATGAGTCAGCCAAGGGGAGCGGGGATGGATGATCTCAATGTATTTTTTGTATTATCAGCGCAGCTTGAGACACTTTCGAGGAGGTTGGACGTTGTTACAGCCCAACGTAATCGAAGGATAACAGTTAATTGCAATTATTATGCTGGTAATCATCAGAGTCATCAATGCACCGTTAGTTTTGGGCCGATACAACACGGTGGTGAATACCTCAACGATTATACATATGCTAATTATAATCAAGTTTGGGGGTATCACCCGGATTCATCATGGAGCTATACTTATGAAGACCAATATTACACTCCAAATCCAACATACACACCAAAATTTTCATGTCCACCTCCATTGCCACAAGAAGAAAAGTCAAATCTGAGGGATGTAATATTGAAGGGTATAGCAAACCTAGAGGAGATGAGGATTAGCCAAGAGCTATCAACCCAAAAATTTAATAATCGAATGGAACAACTCGTCACTACCTCACCCAATGATCATCAATACATGGCTTCCAAAACTGAGACAGATAATTCAGGTTTGGAGGAATTGTTGTCCAAGTTCGTAGCATCAAATGAGGAGAGGAGGATTAATCAAGAGCGGTCAATTCAGAATCAAGAGATATCAATTCAAAATCTACAGAACCAGGTGGATCAAATGCTCAAAGCCTTTAAAAACTGTCCTCAAAATAATTGGTGTTATGAAGATGATTCCGAGATTGATGACGTGCCCAAACAAAATCTATAACTGGATGAGACACGAGATGTTGAAAAAGAGGAGATAAGTGGGGATGAACTAACTATGAGTACTAACGAGGATGAGCCGATATTATTAATGCCACAAGTGCCTTCTGAACCAAAGTTCAAGGATCTGAATAGATTTACAAAACCTTGTCCGCTAGGTAGTCATGTCGTCGACAATACTCCTTATGACGTAAAAGCGAGTACAACTTTGAAGCCATGGTGCGATGAGCTGGAGAAGATAGAAGAAGAGATTGTTATGTCTGACAAGCTTCAATGCCAAAATCTATTCACAGACACAATGGAGAAAACACCTAGATGTTGTACGTTCTTGAATGTGATCTTATCTAAACAAAGTATGCTAGGTGATTTTGATGTATTAGCCATCACAAATGGGAGCGATACTCTACTTACACTTTATTACTTGTTGACCACGTATACTTGCGTGTTGTGCGTAATTAGATTTTACCCAATAAGTTTTTGGCGCCATTGCCGTTGACCTACCAAAAGCTATATTATTTCCGATGGAAGGAGGGTTCCTCAATTATCGAAGAGGAATTGGATAGCGTTGACCAAACAAAGTCAGGCTGAAAGACTATAATTCAAGCGCTAACTGGGAGGCAACCCAGGAATTTTTATATTTATTTGCTTTACTAGTTTATTTAGTAGATATGAATTAATTTGCTTATTAAGTTCTCTTATAAATCTAAAGTGTTATTCTAATCCATGTTGTCTCTCTTCATTGCAGGTATTGGAGGTTCAATGGATAAGCAAAAGATTATGGAAAGGGAAGCCACCAACCTGAGCCCATGACACAGTATCCTCCTTCAAATTTTGATGTGGAGGAGTTTTCAGTCTTTATGATACGCCACCATCACCACAAGCTTAAATGATTACAGGGAAGTTCTCGTCCACTTCATGCTTTTTTTTACAACGAGGACATTATAATTGTTAAGTTTGGGGGAGTTAATTAGTCTAGTTTTGCATGTTTAATGTAGTTGTTTTAGTTTTCCATAAGTTGTCATGTTTGTTTAGTTTAGGATTATTATATGTTTGCATTCATGTAGTGTAAGTGCATAATAGTTTGCATAGTAGAGTAGTTGTAAATAGTTTTTATTTATGTCTATAAAAAAAATTAAAAAATCAAAAATATTAGTTAGTTACTATGTTCATTTGCATGAATCCAGTTGTTAGATAGTTTAAGTTTATTTTGGCTAATGATGAAATTGGAATTGGGTAGATAAGTATAGTACTGACTATTAGAGCTTTGATGTGATTTCTTGTTATGAATTGAGTCTTTTTCTATTTGAAACTAGTATAATAAGGATATCACACTAAAAACAACTTGTTGATTGATTGAGTTTAAATTGATACATAATGGGATTCTAAAGGATAAAGCTAGTTTGAATGAAAGAATGACAAGAATATGTAGTGATGGCTAAAGTTAGACAAGAACCTAACTTTGGGAGAATATTTGGGGTATATAAGCTATAGAAAAAAAAGTATGAATAAACACGGTGGCGTGCTTGTCTAGTTTTGTGGCCTTTGTTACTTGAGTAAGTAAACCCGAGGGGATTGTCTTTACACCTAGTGCCCTAAGGTCTTAATGGTCTGGAAGTCGTTGGTCGAAAGCTCGTTAAGGTAGCATTGAAAAGCCTAAGGCAATAAGACATTGCATAGCTATGTGTATATAAACCAAAAAAAGAAGATAAAAATGAATAAAATGGGAAATAAGAGCAAAAAACCCCCGTGGATGAAAAATAAAACATAAGTATCCCATTTTGACCCTCGATATTGGTAATTATTTGATGTTAGTTGGATCTAGCCTGTTTTTAGATTTCTTGAGTTTACATTGTATGATGCCTTCGAAGAGACTTGTTATGTGTTAACTTTGATTTTATATCAGTTAACATTGTTGTGGAGCACATACGCACTATATTAGTGATAACAGTCTAAGATTTGATGATTGATTGGGAAATTAATAATTTGTTTTGATATGATGTATTATTGTGTTTACTTGATTTTTCTAAGGCCGGTTGAATAGACTTGTTTATGTCATTATTGCTGGATTCATAGGCATTTAGATTAGTTGCATTGCATAGCATTGTTGCTTTGTGTTTTGCTTGAGGACAAACAACAATTTAAGTTTGGGGGTATTTGATAAGTAGGTTTTATATCTATTTATTCGGTATCTATTACTTGAATTAGTTGCTTCAATCTATGTTTCTTAGTTACTTTTCATACATTTTATATTATTTTATAGGATATGACATAACATTGGCATGGAGAAGCAAGAAAAAGTAATTCAGACATCTTTTAGACTAAAATATACAAGCAAATACAAGAATAGAAGATTGTAGGGCTTTTAACAGCAAGTGGGATGCATGTTCTTGGATTGGATCTTAGATTATACTGTAGAGCTTCTTCTTAGCTTTCTGGAACATCTTGAATCATCCCAATCAGAGTTCGGATGCGAGAGTTATGTCATTTTTATCAACGAAGAGCAAAGCTAAGAGTTCTCATGCTTGCAATTTACACAGCATCTACTTCAAGCTCGATTTCCACCTTGATCCAATCCGACTTTATTAATTCTCAAAGAAAAAACGTTGTAGAGCTCGTCGATATCTTCGATTGGATAGGTGGCGAGCCTCGTAACTCTTCCTGGATCAAACGTTATGGCCGTTTTCCCAAAGGACGTCAGAGCAGAAAAGGTACCCCCGTTGGGGCAGGCTTTTCCTTTACAAAATCCCCACCGGGGTGGGATTACCAGCTGGAAAATAGTAGGGACCCCCGCCAGGGCGGGTCCTTTTAGTGTATAAACCCCCGCCGGGGCGGGGGTACGCGCAGAAAAGGTGAATTTTGGCCAAATTTGAGTTTGGGAAGGATTCTTTCGATCCGATTGACTCAAGGACTTCTAAGAGGACTTAAAGACATATAAAGAGACATATAAAAGGAGGAGAATCACAAGGATTAGAAGAGAGATTAGAGAGAGAGAGGATTCTATTAGAATAGATTAGAGTAGAATAGGAGAAAACACTAGTTCTTATTAGATTTGGAGATTGAAGCAACTTGGAGACCATTGAAGATTCAAAGTTCGAGCAAGGAGGGAGCATCAAATCTACAGACAATAGATTCTATCTTCTTATCTTCATCTATCTTTGTCTGTTAATGATTATTCAAATGTGGATTCTTAGCTTTAATTCAATAATCATGAACTAATTCTTTTTTTGAGATTACAATGTATATTATTGTGTAGTTTATTTTAATATGTTTCTCTATCAATTAATATGTTCTATTGGGAGGATTGTCTATTGTGATTTGGACTTAATTGTTTAATTGATTGGCCATCAATTACCGTGATTATCTATATGAACTCGATAGATTAAGTATAGATTTCGATCTGATCATGATAGCATTTGTTTGTGATTTCTGCATAGATGGAATTCATGATTAGTGTTTAGGATAGAGATATGCATTTACGCCATATGTAATCTTATAGAGAACTTGTGCTTTAAATCCTTTTTAATTGTAATTCACATAGAGATATAGTGGATTAGTTAATTAAGGTGTCTTGCTTAATTCTATCATCTGTGGATTTAAATGAGTATGAGTATTATACATCGAGAGGTGGTTTTATCTGCTTTAGTGTTCTTGATGAACAATTCAAGATAGAAAATAATTGATGAGAAGTGTGTTAACTTAAATGAAGCAGTAAGTGAAGTTGTGATCTTAAATCTCCATAATCTGATTTTTAATTAATGGTAATTAGAATTAGTGTAATTAAATAATTTAATTTATATAATTTGAAATTCATTCGTTTAAATAAGATTGAGTTGGTTACGGGTTAGTACTTGGTGATTTTTATTAAACAATTCCTCGTGGGAACGAAACTCTACTTTCTCTTTATTACTTGTTGACCACGTATACTTGCGTGTTGTGCATAATTAGATTTTACCCAACAATGTCATCACTTGGGTTCCCTACTCTGGGGAACATTTGAACGTTGGATTTGAGGATGGATTCCTGACTGGTGTCGAGAACATGATATCCACCCGTAGGATTCCTCTCTTCACAGATGGAGGATGGGAGCTCTATTTAGGAGAGCGTGCTATTACGAGCACTACAGGGGGGATTCGTGTACCGATCTTGCCTCCTTCCAGGTAGTATTGGCATGTGTTGCAATCACCCGTTAATGACATCCCATTAATGGGTATGGACGGATATACTTTGTCAGAGGGTTCACATACTCAAGCTTCATTCCATAACTGCTGGTCCCCTTGTACCATTGGAGCCCAGACACGCGCCACTCAGCCCGGACATACTCTGACTTGTGTCCGAGATCTAACTCATTTGACACAGATTGTCCGAGATCTGACTCATTTGATACCGAACCATGACTGGCTGCCTACGTACTCTTGTTGAAGAGGAGATCGGGTCTGCGTAGTTTGAACCTGGTGTAAGAGGTTAAACGTTGTATGTGGCAAAAAGGGTGTAGAGATATTTTTGTTGTTTTTGTTTTTGTAAGGAAAAGGGTGTAGAAATGTTTTTATTGTTTTTGTTTTATTGCGATCGGACCATAAAAAATATGGCTGCCTACGTACTCCCGTGTGTCAAGGAGATCAAGTTGGCGTAATTCGTCCCATGTTCAGGATGGTTTGCAGCCAATGAAAAGTTTGATCCCATGTTCAGGACAAACTACGGGTGAGAAAGTTTAATCCCCTGTATAGGACAAACTGCGGGTGTGAAAAGTCATATCCCTAGTGGGGTAAAACTGCAGGTGTGAAAGGTTCAATCCCTGATGGGATAACCGGAGTTGAGTAAGGGTTCAAAACCAAGTGAAGAAAAAGATCTAGCGATCCGCAACCAAGCTGCTGGTTAAAAAATGTGTGTTTATCCCTGATGGGGCAGATGAGTGTGAAGAAAAGTTGTATGTAATGAAGGGTTAGAAAACCTAAAATTACTGGGGATCTGGTGATCGAAAATTAGGATGTTTGCTTAATGGTAATCTCAGACATAGTACCGTTTTTACAGTATCTGAGTTGATAAGTTGCGAAAATTCATCGCCATCTATTTACTATAATCTGAGAGCACCTCATGTCAATACCTCCTTGTCAACAAACGGGCCTTCCTAGTTCGGGGTGAATTTTCCCTTAGACTGATCTTGGTTGTCAATTATCTTTTTCAAAATGAAGTCGTGTTGTTTAAACTGCCGTAGCTGGACTTTTCTGTTGTAGGACCTGACAATCCTTTGTTGATATAACTAACCATAGAAGATAGCAGCGGCACGCCTTTCATCTATTAGAGATAATTGGTGATACCTATCTTGTAACCACCGGTCTTCATCCAGCTGAGCGTCTATCAACACTCTGAGGGATTCCATTTCCACTTCTATGTGGAGCACTGCTTCCATCCCGTAGGTTAATGTGTAGGGTGTCAAGTGGAAGTACGTATTGATGTTCTGTAGGCTAACAAAGTCAGAGGCAATAAGTCAGGCCACCCTTTGTAGTTGGCGGACATCTTCTACATGATCTTCTTAATGTTTTTGTTAGCCACTTCAACAACACCATTCATCTTTGGACGATAGATGATGGAGTTGAGATGTTTGATGTGGAATTTACTGCACAACTCCTCCATCATTTTGTTGTTGAGGTTCTTAGCATTGTCTGATACAATTACCTCTGGTTGTCCATATCGATAAATGACATTATTTCTGATGAAAGCAATGATGACTTCTTTGGTAACCCTGGGAAAGGAGGTTGCTTCAACCCACTTGGTGAAGTAGTCAATCATGGTGAAGATAAACCGATGCCCATTACTGGCTTTGGGCTCGATGGGCCCGATCACGTCCATTCCCCACATTAAGAAGGACCAAGGCGAACTCATATTATGGAGCTCCCTCGGAGGGGCGTGGATAGTATTCCCATGAATTTGGCACTGATAACATCTCCTGACGTGGTCCTCACAGTCAGCCTTGAGAGAGAGCCAATAATGCCCTATTCTGAGGATTTTCTTAACAAGTAGGGGGCCGCTCATGTGTGGGCCACATACTCTACCATGGATCTCATCCATGAGCCTTTGAGCTTGGTCTATGTCCAGACATCTGAGGAGACCTAATCCTGCATCTCTTTTGTAGAGTGCATCCCCGCTCAGGTAGAATTTCATAGCCAAGCGATGGATCTGCCTTCTTTCAACCGGGCTCGCCTCAGTGGGTGTAGATTCATCTTGCAAGTACTCCTTGATATGCTGATACCAAGGGTGTTGGATGAGAGGTAGCACATCCGATACTTCTCCAATGTAATTCCCATATGCGAGAGCCTTCTGTTGGGAAAATGTGAGGGTTGACATATCTTCCTTATAGTGTATGTTGATTAAGGAGGCTAAGGTTGCTAGTGCATCCGTAAAATCATTCCTATTCTGAGGAATGTGGAGGAAAGATATTTCTTCAAACTCCGAAGCCATCTGTAGAACTTGTCGATGGTAAGGCAGCAAGTGTAGACCTTTGGTGTGATAAATTCATGTGGTTTGTCTGATTACCAACATGGAATCCCCAAAAACAGTTAACTGTATGATGCCCATTGATTGGGCAAGTTTTAGCCCCATGATACAGCCTTCATACTTAGTTGTATTGTTGGTGTTGGCAAACTATAATTTGACGGCGATGGGATGCTGCTCCCCCGTGACGGATACTAGAGCTGCTCTAGCCCCAGAACCTTCCATATTTATAACTCCATCAAAATACATCTTCCATGTTTGGCGTGCATCATACTGATGATGTTGCTGAATTGCCATTGCCCCTTCATAGGGGAAGTGTAAAACCCCAACTTTTTGAATAAAGATGAATTTTCTACAAATATTATTTTTAAATATTATAGAGTGAAATTGATATAATGTTATAGTTATGGGTAATATTTATAAATTTTGCATAGTATGCAAGTTGTTATATTATATTCGATTGGTCGGGGAATATTCGTTTTGTCGGGAAATATCCGTACGACGGTACAATCATTGGTGGACCCCACAACGGAATTATTGTCGGATTAAAAAAATGATAAAAATACTTTATGAAAATAACGGTGGAAGTTTTACCGTTAACTGTTGAAACACCCAGTGTTAAAAGTACAGTAATATGTGTGGTTGCATAGTAGCACACGGTATTGATTATTGATGCTTACGTGAGAAGTCACTCAGTTTTGCTTATTATTTGGATCCCTATTTACCCGTTTTTCAAAATTATCGGACGAAAGTTATAAAGTATATATATATATATATATATATATATATATATATTTGACTTTTATGTGTGTGTGTGTGTGTTTTCGTGTGTGTAGGAGTGTGTGTGTGGTAGTGGGTTTTGGTGGGAGAATTATTATGTAGTGGTGTGTTGTGGGTGGAGGAATATATTATTGGCAGGTGTGTGATTGTTATATATATATATATATATATATATATATATATATATATATATATATATATATATATATATATATATATATTTATGTTAGTGGGTTGTGGTGGAGAGATGCATTATTATTTTATATATATTTATATGATAGTGGGATGTTGATTGGAAAGAAAAGAAGAAGAAAGAATTGGCAGGATTCGAATTGATTTTTCCAAGCTTGAATATTATTGGCCAAATTTTTTTCAATCATGCGGCAGATTTGGCAACTCGTAAATTATGGAGCATTTTAATTGGTCAAGGCTTTTAATGTTGCATGTGTTCATTTTTTTCATTGGCTAACTCTTTGACAAAGATTACTGATGCGTTGGATCAGTGGAGCTGTGAATCAGCAACTGATTTCGTCTGAATTCCTACTGTACAGTCCAATAGTATCCTTCAATTCTCCTATAAATAGAAGCTCATTCCTTCATTATTTCTTACGAATTCACTGAACTCTAGAGAGAGAAACTATAGAGAGAGAGAAGAAGAGTATTCTGCTACTTAACTACTTCCTTATTTCAGCTCTTCTTTAAAACGGTAAGGGGTGTTATTCTTTCTTATTCAAGAAGAGAATTTTTTTTATTCCATTTTTTTATTGTTCTGTTGGAATAACCTGTATACGCGGGCTACCCTATACTTGGTGACATTCTTCTATTATTCTGTTGGAACATCCTGTCTGTGTGTTTTACACCGGACCTGGTTCCGTTTTATTATTATTCTGTTGGAACATCCTGTCTGTGTGTTTTGCACCGGACCTGGTTCCGTTTTATTATTATTCTGTTGGAACATCCTGTCTGTGTGTTTTACACCGGACCTGGTTCCATTATTTATTATTCTGTCGGAATATCCTGTCTGTGCATTTACGCCGGACCTGGTTCCATTATTTATTATTCTGTTGGAATAACCTGTCTGTGCGGTCTATCGCATGCATGGTGATTTCTTTTGTTACTCCGTTTTTTATTATACTCAGTTGGTTAAAGTTTTGACTTCTATACTCCATGAAATTATTGGAATATCTTTGATAATTGCGTTTCATCCAGTATCTTTTCATGGAAATATTCTTCTGAACATTCTTGAATTTTACTCCACAAAGCAGTATCATATTGACAATTTGGACGTTGTTAATTCTTGGATAAATTAATTCTTGAACTTGTTTTATTGAATTCTTATATCATTGTCATCATCCTCATGTTTATAAAATGTTGAAAGTCATCTGTGGCCTGTAGTGCATAGATGGACTTGGTATGATTATGACCATGGATTATTCGGTATAATCATGACCGTAATGTTACAAATGATGTGGTAAAAGTCCTCATTGGCCCGTAGTGCATTGATGGACAGTTGTTGGCATGATCATGACCATTAATGAATACACGAATATCCTTGGCCGTAGTGCAGGGATGATTTGATGATGTGAATTATTTTATTAAGCTGAGTCCCAGTGATCACAATGTTGAAAAACCTTTTAAATCATAAAAGATAGTAGAGTTTATTTTTTACTTGACTCTTTTAATGGATTGCTTGTTCCGTTGCAGTTAAACTTGATGTCTATTATATTTTATCAGTTTAACATTGTTGAAGGCTAATGATAATTTATTCTGCATTATCTTAGTCATAATATTTCTTACTGGGCTAGTTGAGCTCACCCTTTCTTTCACTGTTCTCTTCAGGAAATGAGAACGTAGCTGGGGCAAGTCGGGGAACGGAGTGATGGTCCAAATGATAGTATTAGTTAGTAGTCCTCACTATTCTTTGTAATAGTGTGTTAATAAATGTAATGAGAACTCCTTTTGAGTATGAATACTCTCTAGAAGATAATATTTGTATTCAAACTCACAATTTATGTTTTGTCGTATTGTACACGACAGTTGTATTTGTATTCTGTACTATGTATCTGACGACCCAAGATGGGTGATGTATACCTAATTTTGGGGGCGTCACAGTTGGTATCAGAGCTTAGGGATATGATCTCTGGCTAAGATGTGAGAATAGAACTAGGAGGGGAGAGACGGGGAATTCCTTCGCTAGTATGACCTACCTAAGTTTATTTGCATGGTATTTAATTGGTCGGTCATAATATAAGGATAATATATGATATATCAATTAATTTTTATTTTGTGGCAGTATCTGAAAATGGCATTTGAGAATGTTGAGAATAGCAATGGAGCACAGGCGACTGTTGATTCACCACATATCAATAATCAGGATAATGTGCATCAGGAAGGTGACAATCCTCATGCAAACAACAACACTAACCAGATGATTAATGATGGAATGTTCAAAAACTTTATGCAGTTTATGCAACAGTAGGCGAGAGCGGCTCTTGTCCAAAATATAGGTGGAAACACTAAAAACTCTCGGACGGTCACCGCTAAACTGTTCAAGGAGCTGGGACCACCAGAGTTTAAGGGAGAGCCAAAACCACTTATAGCGGAAACATGGATAAAGCAGATTACCAAGATATTTGATGTCTTGGGATGCTCCGATGAGCAAAAGGTTCCCTTTGCCGCCTTTATGTTGCGATGAGAGGCAGATTACTGGTGGGAATCGATTAAGTGTACACAACCTGCCACACTGAAGATGTCTTGGGAGAAGTTCCAAGAGCTGTTCAATGACAAATACTTTCCCGAAAGTGTTCGTCACATGAAGGAGGTGGAGTTCATCAAATTGGAGCAGAATAATATGACCGTGTCGCAGTATGAGGCTAAATTTGCTGAGTTGTCCAGGTTTACGTCCCACTTGGTGGATAATGAAGAGCGAATGACGCGGATGTTTTTGCGAGATTTGAAACCTGAGATACGTCAACATCTTATTTCTCATAAACTGTGTTTGTATTCATATGTTGTGAATAGGGCTCAGTTAGTGGAGCGCGATAACGAGTCAACGCAACCAAAAGAGAGCAGTTGGCAAAATGATAATACCAGTGAGAGCAGTCATCGAAGCGGTGACAACAAGCGTGGAGGGAATTAACAGGCCAGAAATGGTAACCACTTCGGTGGTAATCAGGGCCAAAACAATAAGAATGGTCATTTCAAGAAGAGGAGATTCAACAATGATGGAAAGACGTCAGCACCAGCACCCGTTGTTAAGGAAGGAGAACGACCACCTATCATATGTTTCAAATGCGGAGGGGAGGGGCACATCAGTCCAAACTGCGCGATGCCGTCTAAAGCATGTTATAATTGTGGAAGAGAATGTCATTTAGCTCGATTTTGTCGTTTACCAAAAATAAGTTCAGCCAAGATGGAGACACCAAAGGCCGTCCCAGAAAAGTCAAAACTGGTAGTGCAAGGGAGAGCGTTTGTTGTGACCTCCCAGAAAGCAAGGAACCCGAATGAGGTCATCACGGGTAAGCTTATCATAAACTCTAACGAAGTCTATACTTTATTTGATACCGGTTCTACCCATTCTTTTATTTCTCCTACTTGCGCTCATCGATTAAATTTGAGTCCGAAGAAATTAGACTTTGATTTATCTATTGAAACTCCATTGGGAGAAACCTTCATTACATCCATAGTTTATAAATCTTGTTTGATTCAAATCAACACTTTCACGTTACCTGTCGATATGTGATTTTTGAAAACGATTAGTTAACTACTCATCATGTTTTTCGTAAGACTGTTAACTTTCATATTCCTAACCAACCTGTTATGCGAATTCAAGCAACCAAACCACTAAAGTCAATCATTGTCATATCAAGCCATAAGTAAAGATCTCCGTTCCTTTCGTTGTTGACTTCCTGGTGTGGAATGCACCGAAGCCAGACTTTCCGTATGAGACGTTGTAAATGATGATGACAAGTTGATAGGTATCAATGTGACGTGTTATCCAAGTCTGGGATAAGAGTCACAGTTTTGAATGATATTTCTATTGTTAATAAATTTCCTGACGTATTCTTGAAGACTTCCTAGCCTACCCCTAGAGCGTGAAATCAAATTTTGTATTGACCCCAGTACAAAACCCATTTCTTAAACCCTCAAATATTTCTTTACTTAAAACAAACGTATCATGCGCCAAAGACGTTGGCTCGAGCTGTTAAAGATTACGATCGTACCATTTAATATCATTGTGGAAAAGCGAACGTGGTAGCTGACGCGTTGAGTAGAAGATCGTATGCGTTTACAAGTGCGAATATACGAACCCACGTGAAGATAACGAATATACGAGTAGAATCGACTTTAATCGATAAAGTTAAAGCTGCTCAAGTTACAGACCTGGAGCTGATGCGTATGAGGAAGAAAGTGCAAGAAGGTGCTATGCCGGAAGCAAGAATTGATGAAGAAGGAATACTTCGAGTCAACTCCAGACTTTGTGTTCCTAACAACCCTGATTTAAAGTATAAAATTATGATGGAGGCGCACAACACACCGTTTGCAATCCATCCTGGAAGTACCAAAATGTATCATGATCTTCGTCATACATTTTGGTGGAGCAATATGAAGAGAGAGATAGCGTTGTTTATCTCAAGGTGTCTAACTTGTTAACGAGTCAAAGCGGAGCATCAAGTACCAAAAGGTCCATTGCAACCACTTGAAATTCCAGAATGGAAGTGGGAGCACATTACCATGGATTTCGTTACCGGTCTTCCTAAGGTTTCTCAAGGTATAGATGTGATTTGGGTCATTGTTGATAGATTGACCAAGTCTGCTCATTTCTTACCGATACGAGAAACTTATACACTTGAACATCTTGCTCGTATGTACATAAACGAGATTGTAAGACTGCATGGTATGCCAGTATCCATAGTTTCTGATCGAGACCCAAGATTCACTTCACGATTTTGGGTTAGTTTACAAAAAGCTATGGGCACAGATTTACGATTTAGTTCGGCATATCATCCTCAGACGGACGGACAATCAGAGAGGACTATTTAAACTCTAGAAGATTTATTAAGACTCTGTTTCTTTGACTTCAAGGGAAGTTGGGACAAGTTCTTACCATTGGTGGAGTTTTCCTACAACAATAGTTATCAAGCAAGTATTGGCATGGTTCCATTCGAAGCATTGTATGGAAGAAAATGTCATTCTCCAGTATGTTGGGATGAGGTGGGTGAAGCAACGTTGTTGGGACCGGAGTTGGTACATATGACTACAGAAAAGATTCAAACGATCCGACAGCGTATAAAAACCTCACAAGATCGACAAAAGAGTTATGCTGATCTTCATTGAAAGGACGTGGAATTTGATGTAGGAGATCATGTGTTCTTACGTGTTGCTCCATGGAAAGGAGTTACGAGATTTGGAAAGAGAGGAAAGCTCAATCCTCGATTCATCAGTCCATTTTTAATCCTCGATCGAGTAGGAACTGTAGCCTATAGACTCGCTTTAGCGCCAAGTATGTCTCGTGTTCATAACGTTTTTCACGTATCCATGTTACGTAAATATGTGAAAGACCCGAACCATATTATTGAGTTAGAACCGGACGAAATAGTGGAAGACTTAACGTATGAAGAGGTTCCTGTTCAAATCTTGGATAAGAAGGAACATATTCTACGCTCCAAGGTTATACCTCAAGTCAAAGTTTTGTAGAGAAACCACGATGTTGAGGAAATGACTTGGGAATTAGAATCTGAAATAAAATCATGGTATCCTTACCTCTTCGACATACCAGGTACGTACCCTAATTTCGAGGGCGAAAATTCTTAAGAAGGGGAAATTGTAAAATCCCAACTTTTTAAATAAAGATAAATTTTCTATAAATATTATTTTTAAATATTATAGAGTGAAATTGATATAATGTTATAGTTGTGGGTAATATTTATAAATTTTGCATAGTATGCAAGTTGTTATATTATATTCGATTGGTCGGGAAATATTCATTTTGTCGGGAATATCCGTACGACGGTACAATCATTGGTGGACCTCACAACGGAATTATTGTTGGATTGAAAAAACGATAAAAATACTTTATGAAAATAACAGTGGAAGTTTTACCGTTAACTGTTGAAACACCAGGTGTTAAAAGTACAGTAATACGCGTGGTTGCATAATAGCACACGGTATTGATTATTGATGCTTACGTGAGAAGTCACTCAGTTTTGCTTATTATTTGGATCCCTATTTACCCGTTTTTCAAAATTATCGGACGAAAGTTATAAAGTATATATATATATTTAACTTTTTTGTGTGTGTGTGTGTGTTTTCGTGTGTGTAGGAGTGTGTGTGTGGTAGTGGGTTTTGGTGGGAGAATAATTATGTAGTGGTGTGTTGTGGGTGGAGGAGTATATTATTGGCAGGTGTGTGATTGTTATATATATATTTATGTTAGTGGGTTGTGGTGGAGAGAAGCATTATTATTTTATATATATTTATATGATAGTGGGATGTTGATTGGAAAGAAAAGAAGAAGAAAGAATTGGCAGGATTCGGATTGATTTTTCCAAGCTTGAATATTATTGGCCAAATTTTTTTCAATCATGCAGCAGATTTGGCAACTCGTAAATTATGGAGCATTTTAATTGGTCAAGGCTTTTAATGTTGCATGTGTTCATTTTTTTCATTGGCTAACTCTTTGACAAAGATTACTGATGCGTTGGATCAGTGGAGCTGTGAATCAGCAACTGATTTCGTCTGAATTCCTACTGTACAGTCCAATAGTATCCTTCAATTCTCCTATAAATAGAAGCTCATTCCTTCATTATTTCTTACGAATTCAATAAACTCTAGAGAGAGAAACTATAGAGAGAAACTATAGAGAGAGAAGAAGAGTATTCTGCTACTTAACTACTTCCTTATTTCAGCTCTTCTTTAAAACGGTAAGGGGTGTTATTCTTTCTTATTTAAGAAGAGAATTTTTGTTATTCCATTTCTTTATTGTTCTGTTGGAATAACCTGTATACGCGGGCTACCCTATACTTGGTGACATTCTTCTATTATTCTGTTGGAACATCCTATCTGTTTGTTTTACACCGGACCTGGTTCCATTTTATTATTATTCTGTTGGAACATCCTGTCTGTGTGTTTTGCACCGGACCTGGTTCCGTTTTATTATTATTCTGTTGGAACATCCTGTCTGTGTGTTTTACACCGGACCTGGTTCCATTATTTATTATTCTATCGGAATATCCTGTCTGTGCATTTACGCCGGACCTGGTTCCATTATTTATTATTCTGTTGGAATAACCTGTCTGTGCGGTCTATCGCATGCATGGTGATTTCTTTTGTTATTCTATTTTTTATTATACTCAGTTGGTTAAAGTTTTGACTTCTATACTCCATGAAATTATTGGAATATCTTTGATAATTGCGTTTCATCCAGTATCTTTTCATGGAAATATTCTTCTGAACATTCTTGAATTTTACTCCACAAAGCAGTATCATGTTGACAATTTGGACGTTGTTAATTCTTGGATAAATTAATTCTTGAACTTATTTTATTGAATTCTTATATCATTGTCATCATCCTCATGTTTATAAAATATTGAAAGTCATCTGTGGCCTGTAGTGCATAGATGGACTTGGTATGATTATGACCATGGATTATTTGGTATAATCATGACCGTAATGTTACAAATGATGTGGTAAAAGTCCTCATTGGCCAGTAGTGCATTGATGGACAGTTGTTGGCATGATCATGACCATTAATGAATACACGAATATCCTTGGCCGTAGTGCAGGGGTGATTCGATGATGTAGATTATTTTATTAAGTTGAGTCCCAGCGATCACAATGTTGAAAAACCTTTTAAATCACAAAAGATAGTAGAGTTTATTTTTTACTTGACTCTTTTAATGGATTGCTTGTTCCGTTGCAGTTAAACTTGATGTCTATTATATTTTATCAGTTTAACATTGTTGAAGGCTAATGATAATTTATTCTGCATTATCTTAGTCATAATATTTCTTATTGGGCTAGTTGAGCTCACCCTTTCTTTCACTGTTCTCTTCAGGAAATGAGAACGTAGCTGGGGCAAGTCGGGGAATGGAGTGATGGTCCAAATGATAGTATTAATTAGTAGTCCTCACTATTCTATGTAACAGTGTGTTAATAAATGTAATGAGGACTTCTTTTGAGTATAAATACTTTGTAGAAGATAATATTTGTATTCAAACTCACAGTTTATGTTTTCTCGTATTATACACGACAGTTGTATTAGTAAGTTGTATTTGTATTCTATACTATGTATCTGACGACCCAAGATGGGTGATGTATGCCTAATTTTGGGGGCGTCATAGGAAGTATGCTTCCAAGGGTTTGAAATTCCCTAAAGGTGCGACGACCAGTTGATCCGCAATTTCTTGTCCTTTAATGGACTTTTGTGTCACGTAGACGATGTTAAATTATTGTAGGATTAACTACCACCTGGACAATCGGCAGTTCAGCATGGGTTTACTGAACACGTACTTGAGAGGATCCATGTGGGATATGAGATGGGTTGTGTGACCATGGAGGTAATGATTTAACCTCGTGGAAGCCCATGCTAAAGCACAACCAGTCTTCTCAATCAGAGTGCTTCACAGGTTGCTGTGAGTTGGGAGATGAACCTGTTAATGAAGTTGATTCTTCCCAAAAATCCCCATATTTCCTTCTCTATCTGAGGAATGGGCATTTCCGTGATGGCCTAGATTTTGGAGGGATCCAGCTCAATCCCCTTGTGGCTGACTAGAAATCCTAGCAACTTTCCAGATTTAATGCCAAAAGAGCACTTGGCTAGATTCGACTTCAAGTTGTACTTACGTAACCTATTGAAGAGCTTTTGGAGATGGTCTAGGTGGTCTTCCTCCGTCCGGGACTTGACAATGATGTCATCCACATAGATCTCTATCTCCTTATGCATTATATCGTGGAAAAGAGCCATCATGGTTTGCTGGTAGGTAGCTCCGACATTGATGAGGACATAACTTGATGGTATCCTACGAAGCAGTCAGCAAAGGAGTACATATCGTATTGAGCAGTATTGTCAATGAGAATATGGATAAATGGCACGTGAAAGCTATCTTTAAGGCAAGCTTTATTCAGATCCTAGAAATCCACGCAAACTCGCACCTTTCCTCCTGGTTTAGGCACGGGGACTATGTTTGATAGCCATTCAAGGTATGTAGACACCATGATGATGCCTGCTTAAAATTATTTCACAATTTCCTCTTTAACCTTTAAACTCCACTCAGGTTTTAATCGCCTGAGCTTCTGCCTGACTGGCTTGAATCCCTCTTTGATGGGGAGGCGATGAATAACAATGTCTGTGGACAAACCCACCATATCTTCATGAGACCATGCAAATACATCCTGAAATTGGGTTAATAGTGTAACCATGCCATTCTTTTGATATGGAGTGAGGTCTGTACCAATCTGGATTAGTTTAGGGCTTTCTAAAGTTCCGAGATTGAAGGAGGTGGTTTGATCAAGGTTGGGTTTAGGTTTGTCTTCGACCCATTCTTTGATCTTCTGAGGTATCTCAATGTCCTTTTGTATTTCCATCAAGTCTGAGTCCAACTTTTCATCAAAGTTACAATCCTTGTGGAGAAAAGGCACCTTATCAGCAAGTATAGGCACATCTAAATTCAGAGTCCTAAAACAAAATATGCTTTCACTTAATATATATGAAACTGTTTAATCATACAAAGTGTTAGCATGTACTGACAAAACAACTACTAATATTGTACAGAAAAGTAAGCAGTTATTATTATCTACAGGGTAGAAGGAGTTTCTGCCCGTTTTACCCTTCTCGACCAATGCAAGGAGTGCTGCTCCAATTGTCACGGGTGAAGTCCTGATGGACTGCAGTGATGGAGGGGCTGTCATCATCCTCCTTCTCCTGAATGATGACCATTACGTCTGGGCAATCATTGTCTGGGGTGTATCTATTTGTATGTTCATCATGGACAATGATGCGTATGTTTGACATCATTTGGGAGATGTCCTGTTTATGTCTCCATTCCTCTTCTTCCACTTTTGGATTTGGAACTAGGACTTCTTTCTCCTTTATCGGTATCAATTTATGAAAGAACATGGCCATTACATGGGCCGACACCTTTACTGGAGACCGTACAGGCTCAGGAACTGTAGGTGGAGATAATCGTCTTGTGGCTAAAGCTGAAGGAATCTGTTTGTGCTTATGAGGATTCTTGAGACTAGAACTAGCAGTATAGCCTAGTCTAGCTGTCCCTATTTGACTAGGACATTGAATGGGACGCTTGATGCCCTGATTGTCTTTGCCCAACCCCTGTCCAGGTTGATATCCTAACGACATCATTTCTTGAGTGGCCAACATTACTTCGACAGAAATTTGGGGTATGAGAGGTGACGCCCCAACAGGATGGTAGTGAGTGTTGCTCACCTCCAGGGTATGAAAACTGACCGGCTCAACTTCTGAATTGAAGCTGATGAGTGGTATGTCACCTTGTTCAGGACATTCTGGCTCAGCGTTGACACTGACTAGGTTGTTGTTGATAATGTATTTAAGTTGTTGGTGAAGAGTGGAGAGGACTGCCCCGGCCATGTGAATCCAGGGTTTTCCCAGAAGCAAGTTATATCCTGTATCTATTTTGAGAATGTGAAAAGACACGCCGAATGTGTGTGGACCAATCTCCACTAGCAGTTCAATCTCTCCGATAGAGTTTCATCGTGATCCATCAAAAGCTTTGATAACCGTATGGCTGTTTCGGATCCGATTGAGATTGATGTTCATCTTCACCAAAGTGGCATAAGGAAAGATATTTAGAGACGAACCTCCATCTATCAAGACTCCCCCCACCATATATCCGGAGGACAAAACCGCAATGTGCAATGGCTTGCAATGACGGGTCCCTTCAGGAGGTATATTGTCATCAGTAAAAGATATCACATTGTTGTTAAAAATGTGTTTCACCAGATGCTGGAATTTCTCAACATCTATTGACTTAGGCAGTTGGCCTTCTTCCAAAACCCTGAGTAAGACCTTCCTGTGATCTTCAGAAGAGAAACTAAGTTCAGTATGGAAACTTGATGTGAAGCTTCTCTTAAGCTTAAAACCACCTCGGCTTTATAATGGCCCATAACACGAAGAAATTCTTCCACTTTCTCTATGGGCATCTTCCCCTTTGACTTGATGGTAGGCTTCATCACCCGTTGAGGAAGATACAGTGGATTATCCTTTGACACTGCAGCAGTTATGTGCGATGTGGATCCTTCAGCCCATCCATAATTCCATGGAACTTTCTTTAGCCTGACAATAGGATACTGTGGCTTGCATGGCAATATAATGGGCTCTGGCGCAACCACTTTCAAAGGATTGTCAACCCCCTTGAGTTGAATTGGTTGGATTATATGTGAGGGAGTAGCTGAATCTGTGTAAGACCCCAACTTTTATAAATAAAGATGAATTTTCTATAAATATCATTTTTGAATATTATGGAGTGAAATTGATATAATGTTATAGTTGTGAGTAATATTTATAAATTTTGTAAAGTACGTAAGTTGCTATATAATATTCGATTGGTCGGGGAATATTCGTTTTAACAGGGAATATTCGTACGACGACACAATCATTGGTGGACCCCACAACGGAATTATTGTCGGATTAAGAAAATGAAAAAAATACTTTATGAAAATAACAGCGGAAGTTTTACCATTAATACTGTTGAACTACTCGGTAGTAAAAGTACAGTAATACGCGTGGTTGCATAGTAGCACACTGTATTGATTATTGATGCTTACGTGATAAGTCACTCAGTTTTATTTTATTGGTATTATTAATGTAATAAAACAGAAAAGCTTTTTATATAAAACATTATACTTTTATAAAGTTATTCATTTTATTTGGCTAATAGTAAAATCTTTTTATATAAAACAGAATACTTTTATAAAGTTATATGTTCTATTAGACAATAATTAGAATATATTATATTTTATTATGCATAGTGTTTGCATAGTGCCTGCATAGTATTTGCATGGTAAAATCTTTTATAAAGTTATTCGTTTTATTAGATTATAAATAGAACATATTATATTTTATTTAAAAGATTTTGCTTTAAATATGGACCGTCAGATTAAAGTAAATCAATCTAGACCGTTCATGAGTTAGTTACTATACAGTCCATTTTTCTATAAATAGAAGCTCATTCCTTCATTATTTTCTTACGAATTCACTGAAACTCTAGAGAGAGAAACTATAAAGAGAAAGAAGAAAAATATTCTGCTACTTCACTACTCCGATATCAAGTTTCTTTTACGGTAAGGGGTATTATTTTTTTTGTATTCATGAAGAGAACTTCTGTTATTCCATTGTTTATTATTCTGTTGGAATAACCTGTATATGCGGGCTACCCTATACTTGATGAAATTCTTCTGTTATTTCATTCTTTATTATTCTGTTGGAATATCCTGTCTGTGCATTTACGCCGAACCTGGTTCCATTATTTATTATTCTGTTGGAATATCCTGTATGTGCGTTTACGCCGGACCTGGTTCCATTATTTATTATTCTATCGGAATATCCTGTCGGTGCGTTTACGCATGACCTGGTTCCATTATTTATTTTCCTGTTGAAATAACATGTCTGTGCGGTCTATCGCATGCATGGTGATTTCTTTTGTTATTCCATTCATTAATATATTCAGTTGGTTAAAGTTTTGACTTTTATACTCCATGAAATTAGTGGAATATCCTTGATATTTGTGCTTCATCCAGTATCTTTTCATGAAAATATTCTTCTGAGCATTCTTGAATTTTACTCCACAAAGCAGTATCATGTTGACAATTTAGACGTTATTGTTTGCTAGATAAATTAATTCTTGAACTTGTTTTATTGAATTTTTATATCATTTTCATCATCCTCATGTTTATATTTTGTTGAAAGTCATCTGTGGCCTGTAGTGCATAGATGGACTTGGTATGATTTTGACCAAGGATTATTCGGTATAATCATGACCATAATGTTACAAATGATATGGTAAAAGTCCTCATTGGCCCGTAGTGCATTGATGGACAGTTATTGGCATGATCATGACCATTGATGAATACACGAATATCCTTGGCCTGTAGTGCATGGATAATTTGTGGTTGTGATACTAATGAATATCCTTGGCCGTAGTGCAGGGATGATGTGAATTATTTATTAAGCTGAGTCCCAGTGATAAAAGTCATGAAAACCCTTTTAAATCATAAAAGATAGTAGATTTTATTCTCTACTTGACTCTTCTAATGGGTTGCTTGTTCCGCTGCAGTTCAACTTGATGTTTGTTATATTTTATCAGTTTAACACTGTTGAAGGCTAATGATAATTTATTCTGCATTATCTTAGTCATAATATTTCTTACTGGGCTAGTTGAGCTCACCCTTTTGTTGTCACTGTTCTCTTCAGGAAATGAGAACGTAGCGGGGACTAGTTGGGGAACGGAGTGACGGTTTAGATGATAGCATTAGTAGTCCTCACTAATCTATGAAATAGTGTGAAAATAAATGTATTGAGGACTTATTTTGAGTTTGAATCCTGTTTAGAAGAAAGTGTTATATTTAAACTCACAGCTTATGTTCTGTCGTATTTTACATGACGGTTGTATAATTAAGTTGTATTTGAATTTTGTACTATGTTTTTGGCGACTCATAATAGGTGATGTATACCTATTTTGGGGGCGTCACAGTTGGTATCAGAGCTAAGGGATATGTTCCCTGGCTAAGATGTGAGACTAGAACTAGGAGGGGAGAGACGGGAAATTCCTTCGCCAGTATGACCTACCTAAGTTTATTTGGTATTTAATTGGTCGGTCAGAGTATAGAGATAATATGTGATATGTTATTTAACCCTTATTTTGTTGCAATATTTGAAAATGACATCCGAGAATGTTTAGAATAGCAATGGAGCACAGGCGACCGTTGATTCACCACATATCAATAATCAGGATAATGTGCATCAGGAAGGCGACAATCCTCATGCAAACAACAACACTGACCAAATGATGAATGATGAAATGTTCAGAGGCTTTATGCAATTCATGCAACAACAGGCGAGAGCTGCTCCTATCCAAAATGTAGGTGGAAATACTGGCAACTCTCGGGCCGTCACCGCCAAGCAGTTTAAAGAACTGGGACCACCAGAGTTTTTGGAGAGCTAAAACCACTTAAGGCGGAGACGTGGATTAAACAGATCAACAAGATATTTGATGTCTTGGGATGCTCCGAGGAGCAAAAGGTTTCCTTTGCCACCTTCATGTTGCGGGCAGAGGCAGATTACTGGTGGAAATCTGTAAAGCGTACTCAACCTGCCGCACTGAAGATATCTTGGGAGAAGTTCCAGGAACTATTCAATAACAAGTACTTTCCCAAAAGTATTCGTCACATGAAGGAGGTAGAATTCATCAAGTTGGAGCAAAATAATATGACCGTGTCGCAGTATGAAGCTAAGTTTGCCGAGCTATCCCGGTTTGGGTCCCACTTGGTGGATAATAAAGAGAGAATGACGCAGATGTTTTTAAGAGGTTTGAAGTCGGAGATACGTCAACATCTTATTTCTCATAAACTGTGTTTGTATTCAGATATTGTAAATAGGGATCAGTTAGTGGAGCGCAATAACGAGTCAACGCAACCAAAAGAGAGCAACTGGTAAAATGATAATACTAGTGAAAGTAGTCATCGAGGCGGTGACAACAAGCGTGGAGGGAATCAGCAGGCCAAAAATGGTAACCACTTCGGTGGTAATCATGGCCAAAACAATAAGAATGGACATTTTAAGAAGAGGAGATTCAACAATGATGGAAAGACGTCAGCACCAGCACCCGTAGTTAAGGAAGGAGAACGACCACCTATCATATGCTTTAAATGCGGAGGGGAAGGACACATCAGTCCAAACTGCGCGATGCCATCCAAAGCATGTTATAATTGTGGAAGAGAAGGTCACCTAGCCCAATTTTGTCGTTCACCGAAGACAAGTTCAGCTAGGGTGGAGGCACCAAAGGACGTCCCAGAAAAGTTAAAACCGGTAGTGCAAGGGAGAGCGTTTGTTGTGACCTCCCAGAAAGTAAGGAACCCGAATGAGGTTATCACGGGTAAGCTTATCATAAACTCTAGCAAAGTCTATACCTTATTTGATACCGGTTCTACCCATTCTTTTATTTCTCCTATTTGCGCTCAGCGATTAAATTTGACTCCGGAGAAATTAGACTTTGACTTATCTGTAGAAACTCCGTTGGGAGAAACCTTCATTACATCCACTATTTATAAGTCT
The DNA here is from genome assembly GCA_016801055.1 of Panax notoginseng. Classification (NCBI taxonomy): domain Eukaryota; kingdom Viridiplantae; phylum Streptophyta; class Magnoliopsida; order Apiales; family Araliaceae; genus Panax; species Panax notoginseng. Next base: position 181,292,124 of record CM029016.1, on the reverse strand, counting down.
TGTTTGGTTCAAATCGGTACCCTCACATTACCGATCGATCTTATTTCATTGAAAATACTTGCATTTGATGTAATTCTAGGGATTGATTGGTTAACTACTCATCATGCAAAAATTAATTGTTTTCGTAAGGTTGTTAGCTTTCATATTCCTAATCAACCTATTATGTGAATTCAAACAACCAAACCATTAAAATCAATCAATATCATCTCAAGCCATAAAGCTATTCGTTTATTGAAAAATGGATGCCAAGCTTTCTTAGCTCATGTCGCGGATCTAAACAAAAATACTTCAGTTTTGAATGATATTTCTATTGTTAATGAATTTCCTGACGTATTCCTTGAAGAACTTCCTGGCCTACCCCCAGAGCGTAAAATTAAATTTTGTATCGACCTTGAACCCAGTACAAAACCCATTTCCAAAGCCCCATATCGAATGACTCCTATTGAACTTCAGGAGTTAAAGACCCAACTGCAAGAATTGTTAGACATTGGCTTTATTCATCCTAGTACTTCTCCTTGGGGTGCTCCTGTTCTATTCATGAAGAAGAAAGATGGGAGTATGAAACTTTGTATTGATTATCGGGAGTTGAATCATGTCACCATCAAAAATAGGTACCCGTTGCCACGTATTGATGACCTGTTTGACCTGTTGCAAAGAGCCAAATTCTTTTCAAAGATTGATCTTCGTTCCGGATATCACCAATTGAAGATTAGAACAGATGACATTCCAAAGACGGCTTTCAGAACTCGGTACGGGCATTATGAATTCTTAGTCATGTCTTTTGGATTGACTAATGCTCCTGCTGCCTTCATGGATATGATGAACCGAGTATTCAAAGAATATTTAGATCACTTTGTGGTCGTCTTTATTGATGACATCCTTATTTATTCTAAAAGCCGTGAAGATCATGAGCAACACTTGAGGCTGACACTCCAAAAGCTTCGTGAATACAAGCTGTAGACACTCGAAATTTTTTATACTACTGACACTAACATTGCAGGAAGGCAGATTCGTCTTTTATGAGAGAACCCTAAAAGACAATCCAGAACCATACCGGATACTACCGGAGGTTCAGCATCAACCCCAGATCGCAATCTGGGAGTAATCATTCCAATCTGGGAGAACCCCGAGGCATGTAGATCAATACTGGAATACACACCGGAGAAGACCGATTAATCTCGGAGATAACCCCGAGGTATCCAGTCTCAACCCTAAACATGGGAATAGCCTCCAACCTTGGTGATAGCCCCAAGGAAAGCAATTTCGGCATCAACCCCGGAAATACTTGTTACAAGTGCAACCAGCTTTAATCTCGGCGCTCACAACGAGATACACTGTATCAGTCCGGCAATGACATCGGGAAGACAGACACACCTCAAAGATGACAATGAGGACTTTCAACCAATTGCAGCAGTCCAATCCCAGCGAAGCTGAGCAACGTCTGCTTTATCGACCCAATCCGGCAATAACACCGGTAAGGGGCAACATCGTCATCTGACCAACATGATGCCACGCCAAGTCGTCTCAACACATCTATGCAACAACGGCCCACAAGGCTAACCAATCCCGAGTTGCTATTGTGCGGGGTAACGGATGAAAGTTGAAGCTTGAAGACCGGAGGGCACCGTCCCATCTTCAAAGACTTCAAACAAACTCTAATCCCATGCCATCGTACAAACTCTCGACAACGGCAGTCCGAAATAGGTCCTGTATACCTCAAACGGATGCCCGGATTGCACTTCAAAAAACTTAGTGGACATTACAGTGCTCGCGCGTACGTACTTCGAGATGACCTGACCCGACCAAACCGGGCCGACCCGACCCGCCTCTGGTACACCTGCGGCTGAGCCGCAGGTACACCTGCGGCACCTTTTGCCTATAAATAAGAGGCTTGGGGTGCTAATTTTTAATAGAAAAAAGACGGGGAAACCCTGCAGAATTCGCTCTACACTTGCCATACAGTGTATTTTCCAACTTTAAACACCTGTGAGCTCATATACAGCCCTCTTTTGTATCTACACAAGTCTGTGTTTACTCACTCTAAAGATATAGAAGTCTTCTTTGGCTGCCTACTATAAGCCTTCTCACACACTTTAGAGTCTTTCTCTTCATTTTTGCACACACCCTTCTACACGTTGAGAGTCGTGTTGCTTGCTTTTGCTCGGACTTCGGTCCGTGGTTTCATTTCAGTCTATATATATATATATATATATATATATATATATATATATATATATTGACTAACATTACCGAGTTATGCCTCGGTTGAGCCTAGACTTCATTCTGGAGCGTTTATTTGCTTTTCTATATATATATTTTTATATATATGAACTGTGTATCGGACTTTATTCGATTGAGCCTAGACCTCGGTCTAGAGCGTTTATTGCTTTAATATATATATATATATACTTATATATATTAACTGTGTGTCGGACTTTGTTCGATGAGCCTAAACTTCGGTTTGGTGCGTTTAATTGCTTTCTTATATATATATACTTATATATATAAAATGTGGTCGAACTCCGTTCGATAAACCAAGATTTTACATCCGGTGCGTTTACTCGCTTTATATATATATATATATATATATATATATATATATATATATATATATATATATATATATATTTACATTTCGTCCCACCTGGAGTTTACTTCGTGGTGGTTGACCGTTTTTACAGCTTTATCTACGTTTTCTCCTGCCTGGAGTTTTCTCCGTGGCGGTTGATAGCTTTTAACAGCTTTATTTACATTTCTGATCCCCCATGGAGCTACCTCGTGGTTGGTGATCATGTCTATATATATATATATATATATATATATATATATATATATATATATATATATTTATTTATGGCTTTTATATATATACCTGCTTACTGCTTTCCTACAAATTGCGGTATCATGTGAGCGTAGGAATCATGTGATCACAGATTCATCCCATTGGATCTAGATTCGGTTCCCGTGATGGACATTTTCAGCTGTAAGCAGCTTGTAAATTATTCTGCGGTGCCTGAATTTCCTCAGATGGTTTCCATACCCACGAGGAAGTCAGCATTATTTTGTACATTATTTTCGTACGGATGCTTCGCAGCCGTCAAATAAAATCAACCAAGCCGTGCATTTAATAAAATTGGAGTGCAAAAGGCCTCAATTACTATTGAGCGACAGAGTTTGAAAAAATCTCTTTTATAAAACATCATTGCCATATCTTGCTAAAATTGAATTTTTACATAAATTAAAACCCTACGTATATAGGTGCGAACGAGGCCTCGTACCACTTTCAAATAACAGCACATTGACTCACACACACATACACACACACATTCGGATAATAGTTTCTTCAAAAGAGGCGGTCACCGTGGTAACACGGATGTCGGGGGGTGCCTAACACCTTCCCCCCGCATAACCAAGTCCCTGGACCCTAAATGAATCTCGGTTTCACCGACCCGTATAGCAGTGTCACATCACTGGGTCAATGTGCAAACCTTTTCTCGGTTGTGTTGGTACAACCATTTAAAAAACCAACTGGCAACTCTTAAAAGTCCATCGTCGACATTATACATGTCGGACCTTTTTCACTTATTTTTTCAAACAAATCTCACCTAAAATGAGAACACCAAAGAACAAGTAACGGAAAGGGACATCTAAAAATCCCGACGTCGACAGGTGGCGACTCTGCTGGGGACTCCAGTAAGAGGACTTAAGCCGCTATTTCAATCTTTTCAAAATTGTTATCTGCTTGTGTGTGGATGTTGCATTTACATTGGATGAATATGTACGAATGCATGTCTTGTTTATTTAGTGCCTCGCACTATAAACTGCCTGTGATGTTAGTGCCTCGCACTATAAACTGCCTGTGATGTTAGTGCCTCGCACTATAAACTGCTCATGATATTAGTGCTTCGCACATGTCATCATTTCATACGGTGAGACACGATGTATGTGAATGTATGTTATGTGGTCCCTCCACTAGGAGACTATCCCGTCGATGTTTGATTACTAGACTCGTGAGAAGCCTGATTCTCTGAGGCTCAGGAAAGGCACCACCCAAATTCGCTCCAGTTGAAAGACCGGATTAACTTCCCGTTAAGTAGATTGCGATGATTTGGGAACCTTCATGCCAAAAAGCCGCGAGAGTAACCTAAGATAGGTCAGCCTCTGATAAACCCAAAACGGAGGAAAGTCTCTTCATGCTCTCATTTTAAATTACACAATTTCATGACATATCTATCTCCATGTAATGAGAAATATGAAGGAATGTGTACACATATACATACATGCTACAAACAGCTGACATCCGTTTTTTGCAGGATAAAATTCCTAAAATGGACTCATCACATTGCATATTAATATTCACCTTCCCTAAGGACTAAACTATGCAAGTCTTTCGCAGGGAGTCAATCGGGCCTACTACCCGTTCAAAGTCTAAAAAGGCAACAGGCCTACAGTCAATTATATCGTCATCCAACCAAACTGAACTTAATCCAGTTTCTCGCAAAGAATTCGACGGATTAAGAAAATAAATTGCAGATTTGGCTGTTCTGCTCAAAGAATTACACCAGTCTACATAGGGTCAGAAAATACCCGTACATGCTGAATCCTCCACACAAGAAGGAGCCCAGGTCGTTACCATACCTGAACTGCAATTGAATCCAACTGATAAAACTCATGATGCTACCCATCCCACTGGAGACCCAAACACTGGTGACATCAAAAAGAAAGTCCTCCAAATGGAAGAGACCCTTCGCACTATCAAAGGAATTGGAACACACGGGAGTGTTTCATATGTTGATCTATGTATTTTTCCTGGTGTTCATTATCCAGAAAAGTTTAAAACTCCTGACTTTGAAAAATATGACGGGTTAGGAGATCCTTATACACACTTAAAGGTATTTATTGGAGAAATTGGATCTTATGCAGAGGATGAAATCCTCATAATGCAATTATTCCAAAAAAGTCTAACTGGAGAAGCCCGTTCATAGTACACAAGATTAGACAACTCCAAAATCCACAGCTGGGAAGAGCTAGCACATGCCTTCCTCACTCAATAGAGCTTTCAAACTCAAATGGCTCCTGATTGGTACCAAATTACCAAGATCAAAAAATAGTCTAACGAGTCTTTCAGAGAGTATGCCCAGAGGTAGAGACGCCTAGCTGCCCAAGTGAATCCCTCCATGACCGAATCAGAAATGGTCATGACGTTCATAGACATACAAGAAGCTCCCTTCTATGATAAAGTTTTAGCTGGCATCGACAAACCGTTTTCTGAAATGGCCAAACATGGGGAGATGGTTGAGATGGGATTGAAATCTGGAAAGATTCAAGACCTAGCTGCACTTAAAGCTGTTGCTGATCACATCCAGTCTGGAAATTATGGGAACAACCCCAGGAAGGTCCATAAAAAGAAAGAGGAAGATGTTTTCCTGATACTACAGGGTTAAAAAGACAGTCAAAATATGCATGTTCAGAGGAAAAACTATACTCCCTTTCCAGCACAGTCTGTAAACCCTCCAATACCAAAAGGTGGAGAAGCCAAATGCCCTCGAGTGTTCACACCCTTAGGGGATACCCTCGAGAATATCCTTAATTGTGACGCCCCCAAATCCAGGTTCTCTAACCTCAGATTCGGTGCTCACGATCTATCATCATCATAAGCATTCTATAACTATTACGAAATAATAAACATACATTGTTCATTATAATAAAGTTTCCATAGCATGGTCCCAAGGTCTTCTTAACCTTAACTTAAACACACCATTCATATTACAAAAGGTTTACACAAGAACTTCCATTACATAATAATAATTAAAATTCATTCTAAACTATTCCTGGATCGTGCCCTTGCCCTTGTCCTTCGTATTGGATCCTTCAGGCTTAGCTGAAATAAATGTCATGATATAGCAAGGATAAGTAACTAATTTGTTTAGCAAGTTTATATACAAGGGAGATATATCATGACTAGAAAGAAGTTTTGCTTTCAATGTTCAACAATAATATAAGGTTGTGAAGGAACATGAATTAATAATCAACAATTGAATATTCGAATAATTGAATAACATGAACTGAGTGGTTTTGAGATAACCATGAACATTTGCCAAGTTTCTCAGTAATTTAAACTGGACCTCTTAATAAGTTTTAGTATTCAAGGGGATCAGCCTTTCATACCCCGTGATTTATGCATAAACACTTAATATTCCGTCATCGATATCATGCCTTAATCAAATTCGTCCTTTTCTAAGTCAAGAGTTCTTATCATATCAATTTAATAACAACAACTTTTTAAAACACATTTGATTTAACAAATTTAAGCATGCTTGATCTAGCTGATACAATTAGCATAGATCTATCTCATAAACAGTTCATAAATGAAAGAACTTTAATTTAATTCACAGTTCAATAATAATAGAACATGAATTCAATTGCACAAAGTGCGAATTTCAATAATCAATATAGATGTGAATAATCATCAATAATTATTTACTAACATGCTTTGAAAATAATAACTCGAGTTTGAGTTAGGACACTTGCCTCGCCTGTAGATTACGACTACGCAATTAATTTATATCCACTATGTAGTTAAATTATCTTCCTTTGAGAGACCTATAGTTAATCTTTCAATTAGTCATAGTATAACATTAGATTATGTAATCACATAAATATTATGCATTACATTTAGTTCTTAAAAACATTATCATGTCTTGATAATGTTACTATAACCACATAATATTATTAATCTTGATAATATTTAATTCACCTCTTAGTATTATTAGTTCCCTAATAATATTTTCATTTGCTTACTAATATTATTAACATCTTAATAATATTTTAATACCTTACTAATATTATTAATCCTCTTAATAATATTTTAATTAATATTATTACTTTAATAATATCTTACTTATGCTTTAGTATCATTAATCATTTAATATTATTAATTATTTTATAATATTTTATTCATTTACTAATATTATTAATCATTTAATAATATCTTATTCTATTACTAATATTATTAATTATTTAATAATACTTTAATCAATTATCAATGCTTAAATCAAATATTATTAACCATTTAATAATATTTAAAAAAAATTTAATCTTAATATTTTTATTTACTTTTCAATATCATATTCTAATATTTATTAATATCATAATAATATTTTAATAATTTATTGGATTAATAAATAATTTATTCTAATTGTTCATCCTTTATTAAACCTCTTATTTAATATCCATAAAAGGTCATAAATAATATTTATTATCATAAATTATCAAAGTGCTCTAAGATAGTCATGATATGATATATTATGAATATTCAAGCATAAAAATCACTTTTTTCTTATTAAAGACATCATTTAACTATTTATTTCCTTTTATTCATAACTTAACCATTTTTAGGAAAAATAGTAAACTTACTCCAAAAATTCTCAGCTTATGTACTTTGACACAATATGAACCTACAAGGATCTCCAAATTTTTCTGGAATTTTAGAAAATGATCTACTATTTTTAAAGTTCCCAAAATACTCGGATCTTGCTTCATTTTTAATAAATTGAGTTTTGCTCAGCAAAATCTGAAATTTTCGGGGTATGCTCTCCTAACATATATGAACCTACTGTAAAAATTTCGGAATTTTCCAGTGTATACAGAGTGAGATATTCGATGGTAAAGTTTTAGGAGTCCTTTACGGAAATAGTCATTACGCACAATCTATAACTCGAAACGTGTCCGTTCTTTTTTCTACACGTAGATAACTTCTCAAGGTACCTCTGTGAATTTTTCCAGATTTTTAAGAGACATGAAACTGTCTGAAATAGACCCAAGGAAAATAGAACAGAAACTATTTTAGGGTTTTTGAACCCTTAACATTCCAAGTGGGCTGTTTTGGGGAAATCAACTCCAAAGGATTGAAAACTTGCTATATTTATGTTCTATCACTTAGGTTTACTAGATAACACATGTATCTAGTACCCCCCTTTGACGGATCACAAATCTAAGTTGGAAAACTTGAGTTACACAAGATTTAGTGGAAGAAAACAAGAGTTTTTACCCTTGGAGAACATATGCTCATATTCTTTCTCTAAGCCTTTGATCTAACACTCAAGATATTTAGTTCTATACATGATGATGTGTAGGACTAGGGTATCTTGAGTATTTGTTCATAACCCCAACAAAACTCAGGCTAAAAAAAACAAAGTAGAAGAAGAAGATGAAGGTTAGGTTATACCTTGATTTAATGGCAACCTTCCTTGATTTACCAAAGTAAGTGATGAACTTTGGATATATTAACAAACTAGCACTCCTCTCTCTCTATATATATGGCCAAACCTCTCTCTCCTTTCTCTCTCTAGAAGTGGCTAGCTTGGGAGAAATTATAAGAGGAAGAGTGAGAGAAGAAATGAAATGAAATGAAAAGATGAAGTAAAAGGATACTTACAAAAAATATAGATACACTCAGTGTATCTAGCTATTATCCCCCATACTTTCTTTAACCCATGGATAGAAGATTTGCCTTATCACTTTAATTAGTCTAATCATGATTAAGGATGCTTAATAAAGTGGCAACCAATGGGAGCTTGACAACCATGTCCTTTTGTGTAAGAGTTACTACAAATGGACCTTGCTTAGCTTAATTAGTTGCCTTAAAAGGCTAATGTGGCCAGCCATATTTATGCCCACTAACTCCTTCATTTAGCTTTTATTTTAATGCATAAATTAGATAAATCAAATGTCTAAAATACCATTAATCAAGTGGGCTAAGTTTGGGCTTGCATTTTATTTCTTTTGGGCTTCTCCTTTAATTGTTTTGGGCTATGTAATAAACATAGTCTAACAATTTTTATATATGTTACCCAATTTAATTATTTAGGGTTTTCATTCCTAATCTTATGAAATTTAATTACCTATACATGTGACTTTAGCTCATAATCTAATTAGGTTCACAAGAATTAGGTTTAAAATTATTAGTCACTTGAAATAATAAGATTATCCACTTAAGTTAGTATACATATTAAATACTAACCTCTCCTTATTACCATAACCCTTAGATTATTTAATTGTCTCACTTAATTTATAATTAGGTTACGAGGCTTTCATTTTTAATGAAACCTATAAATGTATATATCCATAACTATAGCATACATGTTAATTGACCCATGCACCATTTCACATATGTTGTCACATATTAAATCACTGTATAACACAAAGTTTTAAATATTAATAATGTACATACTTATATAGTGACTTAAAATTCACGGTTATTACATCCTCCCCCCCTTATAAGAATTTCGTCCCCGGAATTACTTACAGGTTTACTCAAAAATATGTGGATAACTTTCCCTCATCCTTTCTTCGAGTTCCCACGTAGCTTCTTTAGAGTTGTGGTTCCTCCAAAGAACCTTTACAGAATGTATAACCTTATTTCGTAATTTCTGTTCTTTTATATCTAAAATTTTAACTGGAATTTCCTCGTACGACAAATCCTTTTCGACCTGAATTGGCTCGTACGATATCACGTGCTTGTAATCAGGCTTGTATGGTCGTAGCACTGACACATGAAACACATTATGAATATGTTCCAGTTCAGGAGGTAGAGCTACCTCGTACGCCACTTTGCCTATCTTTCTTAAGATCTCGAAAGGTCCAATAAATCTCGGACTCAGTTTACCTTTCTTTCCAAACCTTATCTTCCCTTTCCAGGGAGATACTTTCAAAAATGCATGGCTTCCCACCTCAAAATCTCTCTTCTGGCGATGTAAGTCTGCATACTTCTTCTGGCGATCTCGAGCTGCTACCAATCGGGCTCTTATCACCTTGATGATCTCTATAGTCTGCTGTACCAGTTCTGGTCCCAACAGTCGACGTTCACCCACTTCATCCCAGCATAAGGTCGTTCTACATTTCCTTCCATACAGTGCTTCGTACGGCGGCATTCCGATGCTGGCTTGATAACTATTGTTGTATGCAAACTCTACTAACGGAAGATGATCCTCCCAGCTACCCTTGAAGTCCATCACACAAGCTCTGAGCATGACTTCAAGTGTTTGAATTGTTCACTCGCTTTGCCCATCGGTCTGCGGATGATACGTGGTGCTCATTCGTAGTTGCGTCCCCATTCTTTCCTGAAGGCTCTTCCAGAAGTTTGACGTGAATCGCAGATCTTTATCCGACACAATAGATTCCGGTACGCCATGCCTCGAGATAATTTCTTTGATATACAATTTGGCTAGCTGGTCCAAACTATACCTGATCTTGATCGGCAAAAAGTGAGCTGACTTCGTAAGACGATCTATAATCACCCATATGGCGTCGTGTCCTTTTTGCGTTGCTGGAAGTCCCACCACAAAATCCATTGTGATGTGCTCCCACTTCCACTCTAGAATCTCTAAAGGCTGTAGTAATTCACTCGGTCGTTGATGCTCTGCCTTGACTCTCTGACAAGTTAGACATCTGCTGACGCATTCTGCAATCTCTCTCCTCATGTTTGGCCACCAAAAGTGTTGACACAAGTCTTGATACATTTTTGTGCTTCCTGGGTGTATCGAGTACCTCGTACTGTGCACTTCTTGCAAAATCTCTTCTCTTAGTTCTGGTACTAGCGGTACCCAAATTCGCCCTTCGAATCTCAGCAGTCCGGTGCCATCAATCTTGTATTTCAATTTATCCCCTTCAGCTAACCGCTTCTTGATGTTGTCGCAATCTTTGTCCTTCTCTTGAGCCTCTTTAACCTATTCTAATAAAGTCGGGCTCGCTACTACTGTAAATAATTTCTCGTTGGTCTCCATCGGATACTTAACTTCTAAGTCAAGTCGTTCGAAATCTTTCATCAATTTCTCTTGAATGGTCAACTTCAGTAACTTCTCTCTGCCTTTTCTGCTCAGGGCATCTGCCACTACATTTGCTTTTCCTGGATGGTACAGAATCTCACAATCATAATCCTTGATCAATTCTAGCCATCGGCGATGCCTCATATTTAGCTCTTTCTACGTGAAGATATACTTCAAACTCTTGTGATCTGTATATATCTCACACTTCTCGCCATACAAATAGTGCCTCCAAATCTTCAAGGCAAAAACTACTGCTGCTAATTCCAGGTCATGAGTCAGATAACCCTTCTCATTGTCCTTCAGCTGACGTGAAGCGTACGCAATGACCTTGCCATGCTGCATCAGTACACAACCAAGACCCTTGTGTGACGCATCACTATAAACTACAAATCCTCCCGTGTTGTCTAGTAAAGTCAACACAGGTGCCTGACTGAGCCTCTTCTTCAATTCCACGAAACTCTCTTCACATTTCTCCGTCCAAATGAACTTCACTGTCTTTCTGGTAAGGTTGGTCAACGGTGATGCTATCTTTGAAAAATCTTGGATGAATCTCCGATAGTATCCTGATAATCCCAAGAAACTCCTAATTTCTATCGGCGTCTTTGGCTGTTCCCAGTTGATAACCGCTTCTACCTTTGTTGGATCCACCGAAACACCATCCGTGTCGATAACGTGACCCAAAAACTGCACTCTCCGTAACCAAACCTCACACTTAGAGAACTTTGCATACAACTTCTCCCTCCTTAACGTCTCCAACACTATTCTTAGATGTTCAGCGTGCTCTTCCTCTGTCTCTGAATATACCAGAATGTCATCGATGAACACGACAACAAACTTATCCAAATACTGTTTAAACACTCTGTTCATCAAGTCCATGAATGCTGCTGGCACATTCGTCAACCCAAAAGACATTTCCAGAAACTCAAAGTGTTCATACCGAGTTCTGAATGCCGTCTTTGGAACATCCTCCTGCCTCACCTTCAGTTGGTGATAACCGGTCCTCAAGTCGATTTTTGAAAAAAATTTCGCCCCCTTCAACTGATCAAACAAATCGTCGATCCTGGGCAACGGGTACTTGTTCTTAATGGTGACCTTGTTCAACTCCCGATAGTCGATACAAAGCCTTAATGACCCATCCTTCTTCTTTACGAATAAGACTGGTGCTCCCCACGGTGATACGCTCGGTCGAATGTATCCCTTATCTAACAATTCTTGTAGTTGAATCATCAGTTCCTTCATTTCTACCGGAGCCATACGATATGGCAGTTTGTATACCAGTGATGTCCCTGGTGCCAAATCGATAACAAACTCTATCTCTCTATCTGGTGGCAATCCTAGAATCTCATCTGGGAAGACGTCAACGAATTCCCTTACAATAGGTATCTGACCCAGTTCACCCTCGACTCTACGGGTATCCACAACGTGAGCCAAATAACCTATACAACCTTTCCTAAGCAACTTCTTTGCTTGCATCATCATCAGACAACAAGATTGTCTCGGCGATTTACTGCCATGATATACCACCTTTGACTTATTCGGAGTCTTTAGGTGTATGCACTTTTTCTTATAGTCAATGACCGCTCTGTGACTTGATAACCAATCCATCCCGAGGATTACATCAAACTCTCCAAGACGAATCGGTATCAAATCCACGTTAAGCTTAAACCCTCGTACATCAGCACAACAGTTCCTATGTATGTAGTCTACAGGAATAATTTCTTTGTCTACAGGAATAATTTCTTTGTTTGCTACTTCTACATTCATTGGGTGTTCTAATAGTTCACGAGGTAAACTTAATCTTTGAGCAAATTCATCATATACAAAAGAACATGAAGCTCCCGAATCGAATAACACATAGGCATTTATATCGTTGATTGAAATTATACCTGACACCACCTCCCTGGATGCCACGGCATCTTGCACTGTCATATTGAACGTCCTCGCTGTCGGCTTGTTTGGCTGGGTTGGTCCTCCACTGGTTGTCTTAGTGTTATTGCCCCTGTTGCCATTTCCGCCATCCGTGCTTTTGTTCTTTGGGCAATCCTTGATCCGATGTCCTAATTCACCACGGTTAAAACAACCTCCCTTCTTCACCTTAGAACAATTGGGTGAGGTATGCCCTTCTTGTCCACAGGTATAACATACCGTTTTTTCTTTCAAGCACTCTCCAAAGTGACCCTTTCCACAGTTTTCACACACTGACTTCTTTTGTTGGACACTTCCTTGCTGAATCTCCAAATTACTACCCCCACTTCTCCATTTACGCTTCTTGTTGTTGCTACCGCCACCGCTAACATTCTGATTCCCACCTTCTACTTTCTTCTTGTTCTTCTCCCGATTTTACTTTGAGACTGCTTTGCTTCCACCTTCTGCTATGAGAGCTTTCTCCAACAGAGTTGAGAATGACGTGATTTGTAGAACCGCTACCTTACTGTAAATCTATGGCTTTAGTCCATTTTCGAACCTTCTTGCTTTCCTCACCTCCGTGTCTACCTGATGTGAAGCAAATCTGGCCAATTTATTAAACTTTGTGGCGTACTCTGACACTGACATATTCTCCTGCTTTAATTCCAAAAATTTGATCTCCATTCTCGCTTGTGTACTCTCAGGGAAGTAGTTCTCAAAGAACAACTTCTTGAACGCTTCCCAAGTCACGATTCCAGTCCCGGCTTTGTTCTGGTTGGCCTCCCACCAATAGTTAACCTCACCCTTCATTAAGTAGGTAGCCAAAATTGTTTTCTGTTCTTCTGCTACTCTAGCAATAATGAAGGCCTTCTCAATCTCCTTCATCCACGTCTGGGCCTCTAACGGGTCTGCCGTTCCTCTAAACTCCGGCGGTCCTACTGCCTTGAAGTCCTTAAAGTTGGCTAATTGGTTTTTCGCCTGATTTCCTGCAGGTTGAGCTTGATTCCTCATAGCTTCAATCATCATGTTGATAAAGTCTTGCATTGGGTTTGGTTGATCTCACGTTGCATTATTAACTGACTCTTCGATCTCTTGGTTCCTTAGTACACGTCTGGGCGGCATTATCTAGTGGAACAAAATTCTAACACGTTACTCGGGTTTTATTATCATATAAGTACTTAGCATGTAACACGCTACTGTATTCAACAATCATATGATCATTATGGGAGAGTTTTAAATTACCAAGATTTTGGAAGTCTTTCTCCCTGATTAGTGGGTTAAGTTTGTTTTTAAAGAAAATTTTCCAAATCAATCTACTAGACTCACATAACATTAAATAGACAATTTACTATTTAAAATTTTCCAACACATATCATAATAATAATGCATTTATATTCATATACCAATCTTCAGTGTCTCACATGATTAATACAGGTATATTCTTATAAATACTACTATCCCATTTTAAACACAAAAGATGGGATTAACTCAAAATGATACTTCCCTACAAACACAAATAGGGATACGACCTAACTACCTACTACCTCACACCTTCAGAGGTTTACATCAACATAAAATCATATTACACAAAAGGGGTATTAATGCCTCTATCTACAACTAGTCCATACAATAATCATCACTGGTGGCCCTGCTGGGTCACCTAAACAGGCTCCGGGGGAAACCACCCCTCCATAGCTCAACGTCAAACGGATCGACTCTACTCTCCTATCTCGAACTGCGCCCTCCTAGTCCCACTGCGCTGGCCCTCATACGCTGCATCTAGCGCCAGTCCTAAAGTCTCGGCCCTGACCTTCATGGCCTGCAGTGCTAACTCCAATTGGTCCACCCGTTGGGCTGACTTATAAAATGCCTCCTCCACGTGAATCTTGTCTGCAATCTCCATGTCAAACTCGCCCCGCATCGCCAGATGTTCTATGCTCAGCTCTCCGAACTTTGCCTTTTCATGCTCTACCTGTACCCTCAGCATCTCAACTTGCAACTGGGACTCATCCAACTTTCCCTTCTGCTCGACTACCTCCATATGGGCTTGATAAGCCGCCTCCTTGTATTGACCTTCTGTGAACTGAAGTGTGTGGTTTTCAACCTCCAGTTCTCCCACCCTGCCTTCCAATTGATTGATTCTCCTCAACAAATCCCCTATAAGAGAACCCTGAGGGGCTTCTTCCGTAACCTCACGCTCAATGAGCTCCTGATCTACTGAGTGACTGTCCTGGCGCTCGTCAGACGTCCTACAATCACCATAAATAAAACCAACATCAGTACCACAATAAAATATATTCATTGATAAAATGAAATAATATTTTATTAAGTACAACACAAACTCGATAAATTTCCACAATCCATCTCCTAACATACTCTATAAGAGTTTTCTACTAAGGTTATAACCTAGGTTTCACAATCCTAATGTTTATAACCTACAGCTTTGATACCAACCTGTGACGCCCCCAAATCCAGGTTCTCTAACCTCAGATTCGGTGCACACGATCTATCATCATCATAAGCATTCTATAACTATTACGAAATAATAAACATACATTGTTCATTATAATAAAGTTTCCATAGCATGGTCCCAAGGTCTTCTTAACCTTAACTTAAACACACCATTCATATTACACAAGGTTTACATAAGAACTTCCATTAGATAATAATAATTAATATTCATTCTAAACTATTCCTGGATCTTGCCCTTGCCCTTGTCCTTCGTATTGGATCCTTCAGGCTTAGCTGAAATAAATGTCATGATATAGCAAGGGTAAGCAACTAATTTGCTTAGCAAGTTTATATACAAGGGAGATATATCATGACTAGAAAGAAGTTTTGCTTTCAATGTTCAACAATAATATAAGGTTGTGAAGGAACATGAATTAATAATCAACAATTGAATATTCGAATAATTGAATAACATGAACTGAGTGGTTTTGAGATAACCATGAACATTTGCCAAGGTTCTCAGTAATTTAAACTGGACCTCTTAATAAGTTTTAGTATTCAAGGGGATCAGCCTTTCATACCCCGTGATTTATGCATAAACACTTAATATTCCGGCATCGATATCATGCCTTAATCAAATTCGTCATTTTCTCAGTCAAGAGTTCTTATCATATCAATTTAATAAGAACAACTTTTTAAAACACATTTGATTTAACAAATTTAAACATGCTTGATCTAGCTGATACAATTAGCATAGATCTATCTCATAAACAGTTCATAAATAAAAGAACTTTAATTTAATTCACAGTTCAATAATAATAGAACATGAATTCAATTGCATAAAGTGTGAATTTCAATAATCAATATAGATGTGAATAATCATCAATAAATATTCACTAACATGCTTTGAAAGTAATAACTCGAGTTTGAGTTAGGACACTTGCCTTGTCTGTAGATTACGACTACATAATTAATTTATATCCACTATGCAGTTAAATTATCTTCCTTTGAGAGACCTATAGTTAATCTTTAAATTAGTCATAGTATAACATTAGATTAAGTAATCACATAAATATTATGCATTACATTTAGTTTTTATAAACATTATCATGTCTTGATAATGTTACTATAACCACATAATATTATTAATCTTGATAATATTTAATTCACCTCTTAGGATTATTAGTTCCCTAATAATACTTTTATTTGCTTACTAATATTATTAACATCTTAATAATATTTTAATACCTTACTAATATTATTAATCCTCTTAATAATATTTTAATTAATATTATTACTTTAATAATATCTTACTTATGCTTTAGTATCATTAATCATTTAATATTATTAATTATTTTATAATATTTTATTCATTTACTAATATTATTAATCATTTAATAATATCTTATTATATTACTAATATTATTAATTATTTAATAATACTTTAATCATTTATCAATGCTTAAATCAAATATTATTAACGATTTAATAATATTTTAAAGAAATTTTAATCTTAATATTTTTATTTACTTATCAATATCATATTCTAATATTTATTAATATCATAATAATATTTTAATAATTTATTGGATTAATAAATAATTTATTCTAATTGTTCATCCTTTATTAAACCTCTTATTTAATATCCATAAAAGGTCATAAATAATATTTATTATCATAAATTACCAAAGTGCTCTAAGATAGTCATGATATGATATATTATGAGTATTCAAGCATAAAAATCACATTTTTCTTATTAAAGATATCATTTAACTATTTATTTTTTTTATTCATAACTTAACCATTTTTAGGAAAAATAGTAAACTTACTCCAAAAATTCTCAGCTTCTGTACTTTGACACAATATGAACCTACAAGGATCCCCAAAGTTTTCTGGAATTTTAGAAAATGATCTACTATTTTTAAAGTTCCCAAAACACTCGGATCTTGCTTCATTTTTAATAAATTGAGTTTTGCTCAGAAAAATTTGAAATTTTCAGGGTATGCTCTCCTAACATATATGAACCTACTGCAAAAATTTCAGAATTTTCTAGTGTATACACAGTGAGATATTCGATGGTAAAGTGTTAGGAGTCCTTTACGGAAATAGTCATTACGCACAATCTATAACTCGAAACGTGTCCGTTCTTTTTTCTACACGTAGATAACTTCTCAAGGTACCTCTGCGAATTTTTCCCGATTTTTAAGGGACATGAAACTGTCCAATACATACCCAAGGAAAATAGGACAGAAACTATTTTAGGGTTTTTGAACCCTTAACATTCCAAGTGGGCTGTTTTGGGGAAATCAGCTACAACGGATTCAAAACTTGCTAGATTTGTGTTCTATCACTTGGGTTTACTAGATAACTCATGTGTCTAGCACCCCCCTTCGACGGATCACAAATCTAAGTTGGAAAACTTGAGTTACACAAGATTTAGTGGAAGAAAACAAGAGTTTTCACCCTTGGAGAACATATGCTCATATTCTTCCTCTAAACCTTTGATCTAACACTCAAGATACTTAGTTCTATACATGATGATATGTAAGACTAGGGTATCTTGAATATTTGTTCATAACCCCAACAAAACTCAAGCTAAAAAAAACGAAGTAGAAGAAGAAGATGAAGGTTAGGTTATACATTGATTTAATGGCAACCTTCCTTGATTTACCAAAGTAAGTGATGAACTTTGGATGCATTAACAAACTAGCACTTCTCTCTCTCTATATATATGGCCAAACCTCTCTCTCCTTTCTCTCTCTAGAAGTGGTTAGCTTGGGAGAAATTATAAGAAGAAGAATGAGAGAAGAAATGAAATGAAATGAAAAGATGAAGTAAAAGGATACTTACAAAAAATATAGATACACTTAGTGTATCTAGCTATTATCCCTCATACTTTCTTTAACCCATGGATAGAAGCTTTGACTTATCACTTTAATAGTCTAATCATGATTAAGGATGCTTAATAAAGTGGCAACCAATGGGTGCTTGACAACCATGTCTTTTTGTGTAAGAGTTACTACAAATGGACCTTGCTTAGCTTAATTAGTTGCCTTAAAAGGCTAATTTGGCCAGCCATATTTATGCCTACTAACTCCTTCATTTAGCTTTTATTTTAATGCATAAATTAGATAAATCAAATGTGTAAAATACCCTTAATCAAGTGGGCTAAGTTTGGGCTTGCATTTTATTTCTTTTGGGCTTCTCCTTTAATTGTTTTGGGATATGTAATAAACATAGTCTAACAACTTTAATATATGTTACCCAATTTAATTATTTAGGATTTTCATTCCTAATCTTATGAAATTTAATTACCTATACATGTGACTTTAGCTCATAACCTAATTAAGTTCACAAGAATTAGGTTTAAAATTATTAGTCACTTGAAATAGTAAGATTATCCATTGAAGTTAGTATACATATTAAATACTAACCTCTTCTTATTACCATAACCTTTAGATTATTTAATTGTCTCACCTGATTTATAATTAGGTTACGAGGCTTTTATTTTTAATGAAACCTATAAATGTTTATATCCATAACTATAGCATACATGTTAATTGACCCATGCACCATTTCACATATGTTGTCACATATTAAATCACTGTATAACACAAAGTTTTAAATATTAATACTGTACATACATATATAGTGACTTAAAATTCATGCTTATTACATTAATCTTCTGACAAAACAAAAGAAGATTACACATCTACTTCCACCAGGCAACCCAAATGGAAGGGGTTTTATTGCTGCTCAGAAATGTGCTTATCATGCCGGGGCACCTGGACATGATACTCAGGATTGTTGGGCCTTGAAACACAAGATCCAATACCTGATAGACAACGGTGAGATCGTGGTCATTAAACCAGATCAACCTAACGTTCAAGACAACCCTCTTCCTCAACACAAAGAAGAAGAGGTCAACATGATTAATTGGAACAGTGGACAGAGTTCCAACTTTAGCTGTGATTCTTCCCAAACCATCAAAGACGGTGATAACAGATGGGATTATGCCAAGTTCCAGTTCACAATGGAACGAAAAATGAAAGCTCTCTGCAAACAAATTGAGCAATTGGCGGAACTGGTGACTTATCAGCATCAAGTGACTCGTCAGCTAATCAGCCAGGAGCATGCCAGTCTCCTGCCCATTGTCATGAATATTCTCTCTTCACTTTCAGAAAATGAAATGCTGAAAAACAAAGTGACGAAGAGAGCAAATGCCAAGGCCCGTCGGGATTTTGCCAACAAAAGGGAATTCACTTATTTGGGTCAACCTATGGAGAAGATACTTCACATGTTAATCAATGAAGGAAGAATCAGTTCCCTTCTACCTCCAATCAACCCCCATTCGGGACGGTACAATTATGAGGGAGTATGTCAATATCATTCCCAATCTCGTGGTCACAGCACAGAAGAATGCTGGGCACTCCGCCACCTTATTCAGAACCTAATCGACAGTGGCGTACTGCGCCTGGCAGATGATGACACTGTGCTACGCGCCAGTGAGAATGCAAGTCCCACTAAATGGAAGAGTGTGGTAGCCGTCATATCTACTGAAGCTGATCAATCACTCGTCATACCAATAATTCAACTCAAAGGAAGTAACAATCCTTTTAAAGTGGCCGCTCCCGAGCCAATCAACTTGCCGTGCAAAGCACAATATCCTATTGTTAGCTTGCATAAAGTTCTGTGGAATTATGGAGAAGGTGAAGGATCCACCTCACATACCACTGCTGCAGTGTCGAAAGAAAATCCATTGTACCTTCCCTAACGGGTGATGAAATCTGCCGTCAAATCAAAGGGAAAAATACCCATGGAGAAGATTGAAAAATTCCTCCACACTATGGGTCATAACGAAGCTACGGTGGTTTTAAGCTTGAAAGAAGCTCCACAACAGATATCAATTTTGGACTTGGTCCTCACTTCCGAGAATCACCGGAAGATCTTGTTAAAGGTTTTAGAAGAAGCCTATCTCCCGACTTCCGTGGATGAGGAAAAATTTCAACATCTGGTTGATCACATTTTCAAAGACAGTGTGATATCCTTCACTGATGATGACATTCCGCCTGAAGGGTCCGGTCATTGGAAACCGTTGCACATCGCAGTCTTGTCCTCTGGATACATGGTGGCTGGAGTCCTGATAGATGGAGGCTCATCCCTAAATATCTGCCCATATGCTACCCTGGTGAAGATGAATATCAATCCTAATCGAATCCGGAGTAGCCATACTATCATCAAAGCTTTTGATGGAGCCCGTCGGAATTCGGTTGGAGTAATTGATCTGCCAATTGAGATTGGTCCTCATACATTCTGCGTATCCTTCCATGTGCTCAAGATAGAGTCGGGATACAACCTGCTCTTGGGACGACCATGGATCCACATTGCTGGGGTAGTCCCCTCCACCCTTCATAAACAATTAAAATATATTGTCAACAACAGCCTAGTCACGGTCAACGCTGAACCAGAGTATCCTCAACACAGGGATTTACCGGTCATCAATGCTAATGCGTACGTTGAACCAGTCAGTTTTCATGCTTTGAAAATAAGCAATACCCAATACCATGCTATTGGAGCATCACTGCCCGAACCCCAGATTTCTGCCGAAGTGATGTCAGCCACTCAAGAAATGATGTCATTGGGTCACAAACCAGGACAAGGGTTGGGTAAAGATTGTCAGGGTATCAAGTACCCTATTCGCTTAACCAAGCACACTGGAACAGTTGGACTAGGCTATTCGGCCACCTCTAGTCACAGGAACCCTCATAAACATCCACAGGTTCCTTCAGCTTCAACTATGTGGCGTTTATCTTCGCCTTTAAGTGCTGAGTTCGCACAACCTCCTGTAAAGGTGCCAGCCAATGTCATGGCTATGTTATTTCCTAAGCCGAAACTGGTGGAGGAAAACATAATCATTATTCCAGATCCCGCAATCGAAGAAGATGAGCAGAGAGTCAAGGAGAATGTTGTCCGAATAATGTCGGGCATGAGTATCATCGTCCATGATGAACATACCAACTGATACACTCTAGACGATGATTGACCAGACATAATGGCCATCATTCGGGACAGGGAGGATGATGACAGTCCCTCCATCACTGTGGTTCACCCGAACTTTGCTCTTGCCAATTGGAACAGCATTCCTTGCATTGGTCGTCAAGGGTAAAGCGGGCAGAAGTTCTTTCCTCCCTGTAGATATAATAACTGCTTACTTTTCTGTACAATATTAGTAGTTTATTTTGCCAGTATATGCTAACACTGTGTATGATCAAAAACGTTTCATATATACTAAGTGAAAGCATATTTTGTTTCAGGACTCCGAATTTAGATGTGCATGTACTTGCTGATACGATGCCTCTCCTACACAGGGATTGTACCTTTGATGTAGAGATGAATTCATCCCTGATGGATACACAGGATGACATTGAGGTGCCTCCAGAAATTCAAGAATGGGTCAAAGATACACCTAAACCCAACCTTGATCAAACCATTTCTTTCAATCTCGGAACCTTAGAAAGCCCTAAGTTGATCCAGATTGGTTCAGACCTTACCCCAAACCAACGAAATGACATGGTTACACTATTAACCCAATTCCAGGATGTGTTTGCATGGTCTCATGAAGACATGGTAGGTTTGTCCACTGACATTGTCCTTCATCACCTTCCCATTAAAGAGGGATTTAAGCCAGTTAAACAGAAACTCAGGCGATTGAAACCTGAGTGGAGTTTAAAGGTGAAAGAGGAAATTGTAAAACAATTTCAGGCTGGCATCATCATGGTGTCAACATATCCTGAGTGGATATCCAATATCGTGCCCGTGCCTAAACCTGGAGGGAAGGTGCGAGTTTGCGTGGATTACCGGGACTTGAATCGAGCTTCCCTAAAAGACAGCTTTCCCGTGCCATTTATCCACATTCTCATTGACAATATTGCGCAATACGACACGTACTCATTTGCTGATTGCTTTACGGGGTATCATCAAATCATGCTTGCCGAGGAAGAACGTGAGAAGACTGCCTTCATCACTCCTTGGGGAACTTTTTGTTATAGACGGTTGTCATTCGGCCTTATCAATGCCGGAGCTACCTATCAGAGAGCAATGATGGCTCTCTTCCACGACATGATGAACAAAGAGAATGAGATCTATGTGGATGACATCATTGTCAAGGCCCGAAAGGAGGATCACCATATAGACCATCTCAGAAAGCTATTCAACAGGTTGCATAAGTACAACTTGAAGTTGAATCCAGCTAAATGCGCCTTTGGCGTTAAATCAGGCAAGTTGCTAGGATTCCTAGTCAGCCACAAAAGGATTGAGCTGGATCCTGCCAAAATCCAAGCCATCACGGAAATGCCCATTCCTCAGACAGAAAAGGAAATCCGGGGATTTCTGAAAAGAATCAACTTCATTAGCAGGTTCATCTCCCAACTTACAGCAACCTGTAAACCAATCTTCAAACTATTAAGGAAGAACTCCTCCATGAAATGGAATGATGAGTGTCAGAATGCCTTCCTTACAATCAAGAAACAGCTAGTCAAAGCTCCTGTGTTGGTACCACCCAGGGATGATGTTCCCCTGCTTATGTACCTGTCCGTAAGTGACAATGCTATGGGATGCATGCTAGGACAGAAGGACGATAGAGGCCAAGAACGAGCTATCTATTACCTCAGTAAAAGGTTCAGCAGCAGTGAACACAAGTACACTCTGATCGAAAAGACGTGTTGTGCTTTAGCATGGGCTTCCATGAGGTTACAACATTACCTCCATGGTCACACAACCCATCTTATATCCCGCGTGGATCCTCTCAAGTACGTGTTCAACAAACCCATGTTAAATTGTCGGCTGTCCAAATGGCAGTTGATCCTACAACAATTTGACATCGTATATGTGACTCAAAAGTCCATCAAAGGTCAAGGAATCGTGGATCAACTGGCCGTCGCACCTTCAGGGGATTTCAAACCCTTAGAAATATATTTCCCTGATGAAGGAGTAATGACAGTACAGCAACACCATCAGTACGATACGCGCCAATCATGGAAGATGTATTTTGATGGAGCTGTTAATATGGAAGGTTCTGGAGCTGGAACAATTCTAGTATCTGATATGGGGGAGCAGTATCCCGTCGCCATCAAATTATAGTTTGACAGCACCAATAATACGGCTGAGTATGAAGGCTGTCTCATGTGGCTAAAACTTGCCCATTCAATGGGCATCAGACGGTTAACTGTCCTTGGAGATTCAGAGTTGGTAATCCGACAATCCACCGGAATCTATCAAACCAAGGAACTACATTTGCTGCCTTACCATCGGCAGGTTTTAAAGATGGCTTTGGAGTTCGAAGAAATCTCCTTTCTACATGTTCCTCGTAATAGGAATGACTTTGCGGACGCATTAGCAACTTTGGCCTCCTTGATTCATATATCAGATAAGGAGCAATTGCCAAGCGTCATAATTTCCCTGAACAAGGCCCCAACCTATGGAAATTATGTTGGAGAAGTATCGAATGAGCTACCTCCCATCCCACAGCCTTGGTATCAGCATATCAAGGAAAATCTGCGAGATGGATCTACACCCGCTGGGGCGAGCCCGACCGAGAAAAGGCGGATCCATCGACTTGCAATGAAATTCTACCTGAGTGGAGATACGCTCTACAAAAGAGATGCAGGATTAGGCCTCCTCCGGTGTTTAGACAAAGATCAAGCCCAAAGGCACATGGATGAAATCCATGGCGGAGTCTGTGGTCCCCACATGAGTGGCCCCCTCCTTGTCAAGAAAATCCTCAGAACGGGACATTATTGGCTATCTCTCAAAGCCGATTGCCATGACCACGTCAAAAGATGCTATCAGTGCCAGATTCATGGGAATGCTATACACGCCCCTCCACGGGAACTCCACAATATGAGTTCACCTTTGCCCTTCTCAATGTGGGGAATGGACGTTATCGGGCCCATTGAACCTAAAGCCGGTAACGGACATCGGTTCATATTCACCATGATCAACTACTTCACCAAGTGGGTAGAGGCAGCCTTCTTCCCCCGGGTCACTAAAGAAGTCATCATTGCTTTCATCAGAAATAATGTTGTTTATCGGTATGGACAACCAGAGGTGATTGTGTCAGACAATGCCAAAAATCTCAACAATAAGATGATGGAGGAATTGTGAAGTAAATTCCACATCAAACATCTCAACTCAGTCATCTATCGTCCAAAGATGAACGATGCTGTTGAAGCGGCTAACAAAAATATCAAGAAGATTATGCAAAAGATGTCCGCCAACCACAAAGATTGGCCTGATGTATTGCCTCTGACTATGTTAGCCTACAAAACATCCATGCGTACTTCAACTGGGGCAACCCCCTACACACTAACCTATGGGATGGAAGCAGTGCTCCCTATAGAAGTTGAGATGGAATCTCTCAGAGTGTTGATAGACGCTCAGCTAGACAAAGATCAATGGGTACAAGACAGGTATCACCAATTGTCTCTAATAGATGAAAGGCGAACCGCGGCTATCTTCTATGGTCAATTATATCAGCAAAGGATCGCCCGATCCTACAACAAAAATGTCCGGCTATGGAAATTTAAACAATATGACTTGGTTTTGAAAAAAAAATCCTGGACAACCAAGATCAATCTAAGGGAAAATTCGCTCCTAACTGGGAAGGCCCGTTTATTGTCAAAGAAGTATTGACAGGAGATGCTCTCAGATTGCAAGAAATGGACGGTGATGAATTTCCACAACTCATCAACTCAGACGCCGTGAAACGGTACTATGTCTGAAATAACTCACAAACACCCTGGTGTCAAACCATCAGATCACCAGTCATTCCGGTTTTTTAACCCTTTACCACATACAACTTTTCTGCACTTTACACCTCAGGGAAACATACTTTTCAAGCCAGCAGCCTGGCTTTCATTTGTACTCATACAACTTAGGTCATCCCACCGTGGATCGAACCTCTTACGTTTACAGTTTGGCTACCCATACCTGGGATCAAACTTTTCCTCTACAGTTTATCCTCAACTTAGGATTAAACTTTCTCATCCCCGCACTCTGACCTGCACATGGGATTACGCTTTCTCTTCTCTCCCTGAGGGGTGAACTACGTCGACCTGATCTCCTTTTCAATAGGAGTACGTAGGCAACCATTTCATATGGCCCGGTCGCAATAAAACAAAAACATTTCTACCCTTCTCTCCTCAAAAAAACAACAAAAATATTCCTACACCATTTCTGCCACATACAGCATTGAACCTCTTACACCAGGTTCGAACTATGCAGACCTGATCTCCTCTTCAATAGGAGTACATAGGCAGCCATTCATGGTGCGGTCTCACCCCCTACCAAAACACAAACCCTTGTCAGTTGGTACTGGGATCAAACATCAATCCACTACGTTTCATTCGGCTTCAGACCAAAGGGATGGAATTACCCAACCTCTCCTCCCAAATAGGAGATTCGGCGACCATCTAAGCTGCGGTCATACCTTGAAGAGTAACGCCAATCCATAAAAGATGGAATTAACTAGGCTTCTCCAGAATAGAAGTACTGGCGACCATCTGTGGTGCGGTCAATCTCCTCTCCACATTTCCATACAGAAACCAGTCCCAAGACACCAAAAGATGGTAGGGATACACAGATCGATGATCCATTCTGAACTATCCAGAGACAACTCAATGTCCATCCACCCAGGAGGAATTCAGAATACATCAAGATCACAAGCTCTGAATCAGCAGGCAAAATATCAAACAAATAGCAAGGTGTATCTAAAAGGGAAGTGATCCAAAAATATATTTTTCTGTCATATATAATGTTGTTTGATATACATGATGTAAATTGTACATGACAAAATGGCTAAACTAGTCTGTGCAGGTAAGTACAAGCTAATCTATGAGTCAGGATACACGCGAGCTAGCAATCCCAACATAGCATCCCTCTCAGAAGAAGAAGGTAAAGTTGTGGTCTCCTGTATGAGAGTATCCACACGACCCAATAGATCAGAAGTCGTCTGCATAATGACCATATCCTTATCAATATATGCGCTCATCTCTGCGATTATGTCAGTGGTAAGGGATCTCGCTGCAGTACTGTCTGTGACGGCTACATCCCGGGCAGATATGGCACTATCCCACTCAACTATCACTGCATCTCTGGCTAATCTGGCCTCATCCCGCTCAACAATAGCGGCATCCTTGCAAGCTAAGGACTCATCTCTCACCAACAGAGCGGCCTCCCTCACATCCAGAGCAGTCGACATCATAGATCGAACCTAATCTCTCTCAAAGGTCATCAGCTGAAGACTCTGCTCTAAGTACTGTGCCGAGTGCTGAATCGCAACAGTGCTGGTACTAGGAGAATCCGGAAGAAATGTTGGCAACCCAGCAGTGGGCTCCTCCTCGAAGTGGGTATCAATGTCCTCCACAGGCTCCACACCCTCTGCGTCGCTATCCGGTACTGCAGATACTGCTGCAGCCGATAAAACTTCCATCTCCATCCAGGAGGAATACTCTGCGGAATAACCTAGACTGCTCACTGAAAAAGCAGATACCTTACGATGGTCCCAACAAGCGTATACACGAGATCGGTCCTCGGCTGAGAGGTATCGGGCAGCTGAACGCTGACCTGTCGCCCCTGTGAAAGGATGAAAATCCTGAAACTGGTCGAACTGCGACATCACGGCCAATGGGTGATAAGTAGTCACACCCCTCAAGCCGTCCAGAGGGAGGAAATCCATGCCCGAAGCATGAGTAATAAAGCTGTATGGTGAGCTAAGCCCCGAGCACAGCAATATGCTAAATGGGTCTCTGATGTCTGCCAAAAATACGGACCAGGACTGAGCATCTATACACTCCGATGGTTGAAAGGAGTATAACATGGACACATCGTGGGTAAACCAATATCCATGCCATCTAAGGGTACCAATCGGTCTCAAGTGTGACATGAACCACACATACAGAAGGATTGAGCTCCCAGTAAACACTCATGATGGATAAGTACTGCAATAGGATGCTTACCGCAAAATCTCTGCCTAGATCATAGGCACAATGGTATGACCCTCCCTGAGAGCTCTCACGGCCATGATAACGCCTATATCTATCTCATCCATATACCGCGGCATGTACACATATGATAGTACACATAACTTTAGTACGTCAACTCTGGCTAGACGCCAATGATCCTCCGGTGCGGTGAAATCCCCGGAATGTCGTGAGTAACTGTCTTCTGAGCCAAATCTGTCGTATAGAAAATGCTGAGAGATCACATGGCCAGATGTCAGCTCATCCTGCACTACTCTGCGCCTCAATCCTGTGAGAGTCATGAATCATCTACTCATGTCTCCTAGAGCTATATGCACGCAAGGTCTGTCCAAGGGCAGCATCGTCAAATGTGCATACTCCTCTAGAGTAGGAGTCAACTCATGGGTGCCAAAGCGGAATACCTGCCTGTCAGGTTGCCAATGCTCTAGCATCCCATCTACGAATCCTGCAGGAACCTGAAATGCCAAAAGAGTCATGGTATGTTGCAGTAATATATCTACGGTCACCCTGTCTGGTGGTGACATACTATCATACCACGATCTCATACCTGATACCACCACTGATGGTGGGGTATGATATATACGGCTAACTGTCGAATAAGACATCTATGAGGGCCGTGTCATAAGACCATCCAGGGGTCAATGCTGAATATCTCTGGACATACATACATATGCATAACATGATACATGCATAACAGATAATGGATGACAATATGATATAGGGAATGGAAAAGACTGTGCATACATTCCTAAGTATATCATCATCTAATACATCAGCTCTGTACAGCTATAAATACAGGAAAATGGGGCACAGACGCCCTACTACTAACAGAGGCCTATCAAAAGATATAGCGAGAATGGGGAACAGCCACCCAATATCTAACAGAGGCCTATCAAAAGATATAACGAGAATACATCAAAAGAAGACAATGGTGTCGATATCCACATCATCAATCATGTCCACCTGATGTAACTCCTCCTGAGTCACTGGATCTCTATCAACAGGGATGTCAGGCCTATAAAAAGGAGGATCTACACCGGCAAAACCAAATGGGTCATCCGAGGGGCCAGCGCCTGAGCTGGAAGGAACAAATGACTCCGCCTCTGCTGGATCTCTGCCCAAGTGCCGAATAAATATATGTGCCTGGTCCAACCGACGGGTCAAGCTATCAATCTAGGTCACATGAGTCGGATCTCGGACACAAGCTATCCAATCCGTCATCATCAAGGATCTAGGAACCATGTCCCCCATAAACTGTGTGGCGCGAGACTGGGCTCCAATAGTACGAGGAAGCCACCAACGCTGGAATGTCTCCTGAGTACATGGACCCTCTGATAATGCAAATTCGTCAACACCCAACAACGGGATATCAATGGCGGGTGACTGCGATATAGGCCAGTGACGCCTGATAGGAGGTAAGATCGGTATACGAATCTCCCATGTGGTGCTCCTGATAGCATGCTCTCCTATATAGAGCTCCCAACCGCCATCTGTGAAGAGTGGAACTCTCCTGGTGGAAATCAAATACTCGACCCCAGTCGGGTATCCATCCTTAAAACCCACTGTCAAGTGTTTCCCAGAATAGGGAAGCCAGGTGATGGTGTCGGCCGACAGCAACTCCAGCTACATACGGCAATAAGTGAATCCCTCCGCTACAGGGACCTCGGATAGAATCGAATGATGCCATCTTCATCCTCGTGGATAGGTATCTAAACCTAACACACTCACGGGACGCAAACATGGAAGCCTCTCATAAGCCCAAAACTGCCAACAAAATGGCAAGACATCTGCTATCAGTAAACACTCTTAACCTATAAATGGGAAAAGACAAGAGAAATACTCACCAGCAGAAATGGGTAAAATCCTAGCCAAGCCTCGGTTAAGCCCTGTGAGCGCATACGCATGCCCCGGAGGAAATAGGCAAAGGTATAGGAGCCCCAATCGTACTCTCCAATACGGTCAACGTCACGCGTAGCGTTGACCAAAGCAAAAGATACCGTGGAAGAGTTATCTGCTATGAAGCAGCCTCGAATGATCATCAGGAACAATCGCCGTAGAACGCGATCCCTGATCCTGACATCATCAGGTATGGGCTCACTCAATAGCCCGTTCACAGCATCCACGCTCAAAGGACCTGAACGGACGGTCCTGCCTTTGAGCGCCGCTGCCGGAACTTCTAACAAGGATCTGACGGCAGTAGGAGTAATATTCGCCATGCAAGGCATTGACTCCCCTCCAAACTCCACGCCGGTGATAAATCGGCAATCCATCGGCGTCATCATCACCTCACAATCCAACAGGTGGAGTGACTGAGTCTGGTGAAACCACCGCTCAGACAATGCCCTGAGGTAACCCCAAGGACAACGACGGGGAAGGATGGAGAAGAATGCCCCAAATCCCCACTCATGCACTACTGCTCTATAATTAGGATGAAGCACTTGGTACATGGAGTGGATGCTAAACCAGTTCCCTCGAGGCTGTGTAAAACCTGGAACCTACATGAAGTGCAAATCTACGTCAGAACCCTTTAATCCTCATCAATAGGAAAGAAGGAAAAGCAAAGTCTAACGTCATACCTCGTTAGCATGTAAGTACATCGATAGATGTCTGTCCAAATCACCCAGCAACTCTGGGTTCGCCACCTGAATGCTCTGAAGCTCCCTACGAGGGACAGGTGCAGCAGGAGCGAGATCCTCTATCGGAATATCCGCCTCCTCGTCCTCAACGTCTGGAACACCTACCTGGACAGGACGTACCACGGCCTCCACTAACCGTCGAGGTTGTCTGACAGAACGGGGACGAGGTACTTCAGAAGCCCTCCGCCGTACACCAGAAATGGTCCTATAGGAACTGCTCAGCTGATCCGGATCCATAATATCTGGACAACAAGTTTCTAAATCACCTCAGAAAGGGTGTGATATTTCCTTACCTGGAGCTTTCTCTAATGCATTTATGATTATATGCATGCATTTATTTACTTTAACAAATAATAGAGTTAAAATGCATGACTACCCAATGCTTACTGTAACAACCCGAAATTTTCTACATAAATAAATAAGAAATTTTGCGTATAAATTTATTTTTTTTTATTTATTTAAGGATGAGGATTTATACAAGATAATGTGTATGTGTATTTATGTGGTAAATAAAAATATATTTATTACATAAATATTTACAAATAATTTTATTTTAGAATTATTGATTTTTATAAAGTATATTCCTATAATAATTAATTTATAGTAGAAAAGCTTTTATTAATTATTTTTCATGAAAATATAATCATATATTGTTCAAATAATATATGAAGTGATTTTTAGAATAATTATAATAATTATTTTATTATATGAATTTTAGTATAAGTTATTAAGTGAATTATTTTACCTTAATTATTAAGGTTAAATAGGAAGAATAAATCAGATATGGAATCCAAACCCTAATTTTGGATTATTGTCAAGGTATAAAAATAATAATATAATATTAATTATATTTTAATTTTCAGTGCTATGAATATGTACTGTATTTCCGTATTGATAATGGTAGGTCAATTACGGTGTATTATGATCAAACCCTATATAATAATGTTAAACCCTAATTTGAGATCCAAATTAGAGTGCAAGATTGGTAGTAATTGTGATAAAATGATTAATTATCAAGTATTAAGATTATAATTGTTAAACCCTAAATTTTGTTTAAAAACCTAATTTGATAATTAGAAAACCCTAATTATAAAAATCATAAATCCTAATTGCTATTTTAGCAATGTTAATGATAATTATATGATATTAAACCATAATGTTCTTGTATAGCGTAATTAGAAAATTAATCATAATTAGAAAACCCAAATTTCAAAATTTTAGAAACTAAAAGTTATTTAATTTTTATTTATTTTTGTGTAAACTTTAATTGGAAATCCTATTATTATTTTGTGCTAAACCTTAGGGTTAAACTCTAAAGGTCAAACCCTAAGGGTTTGTATCAAATGATCAATCTAGAAATAAAAATTTTTTTGGGAATGACCAAAAAGCCCTTTTGTCACATTTTTATGTTTGCTTGCAAATCTATACAAGATGAGAGTTGGTGACCAACTCATACCAACTTCATGTGACTCAAAATGGACAACACACAACCCTAGCTCAGCTATTCATGCATTTAATTTGTCTATAAATAGATTGAAGGAGAGAGAAAATGCATTTGATTACTAAAAAAATTGCATAACACCTAACCAAGACTTCCTCTCACAAAACCCACAAAATTTGTAAGTTTTATAGTCCCAAAACACAGCCCCACATTCACTATAAACAAATCAGCAACACAAAATCAGAAATTGATCATTAAAGGTATAAAACCCTAGCATAATTTTTGTCCATCGATTCTGTGTTAGGTGTTAGTTTTTATTGTTAAAATATGTTGGTTGTAGTCCATTTTGACGATCTGGGTTGCTAAATGTTGGATCCATAACATGTAGAAGCTCGAATTTGTGTTTTTCAAAAATCTGGAAAAGTTGTTCTTGGTGGTCTGACAACGAATGTCAGACCTTATATCTATGTGATCTGTTACGAATTTTGTGTTTTGAAACTTTGTAGTTGTAGTCTGATATGTTCTCTTCGATCTGGGCTTGGAATCAGGCTTAGATCGTATGTATATTGCAAGATATGGAAGGTCAAACTGCGTTGACCGACCATGACTTGCAAGGTTTCTGGGTAACCCAAAACGTGATTAGCAGCGTCTGACAACGTTTACTAATGCCTTAATCTGTTCAGTTATATAGGTATTGTTACGTTTGTTGTATTCAGATTGTAGTATGTTGTATAGACTACAAGTTTAAGGTTTTAGATCGCTTAAATATTAAACGAATGGAACTCAGTGGTTGGTCAAACCAGGCCAGAAGATCATGAACTGAGTTTTCTGGGTAACCCAGAAAACTCAAGAACACGATCTCTGACAAAGTTTGACCAGCATATAAGTTGCGATTTTGTTGTTATTTTCTTGTTTTTATGTATTGTATCTCTACTATTACATGTTGTCTACATACTGGAAAGCTTAGATCACAAAAGAAATACCTGAATCAGAAGTTATGGGAACCCAAAAGTGAACTGTTCTTCATTTCTGGGTAACCCAGAAATGAAGAACAGCCTCTGACAACACTTTTGGAGGCTCAGATCTCCTTGGTTATAGGTGTTGTGGTCATGATTGTTGTTGTAGCCTGAAGTGTTACACTAGTACTACACGCTCTAATGCTTAGTTGGTCCAGAATCACACTACACACTGAATTATTGGAGGTCAACCGTGCTTACTTGGTAACTGCCTATGAGTTTCTGGGTTTGGCCAAGAACATGAAGAACACCTATAGCGACGGTTCTGTCGCTATAGATGGTCTTTAGCAACAGATATTATTTATTTTTTCAGAAATTAATTATTAAATAGAAAAAAATAGTTTTTAATTATTAAAAATACAAAATAAATTATTAAAAATTATTTAAAATTCTGAAAATTAGTTTTTTATTATTTTTAATATATTTCATAAATATTTAATATTTTTGAAATATTAAAAGTATTTAATTTATTTAATTATAATATTAAATAAATTATTTAAAAATGATTTTAATATTGGAAAAATCATTAAAAATTATATTATGATATAAGAAAATATTTTAAGTTATTTTTAATGACTTTTAATATTTTGTCATAAATTTCATTAATATTTAAATGTTAATGGTAATTAATTTATTTACTAAATGAACTAAATAAATAAATTAAAAATGATTTTATTATTTTAAAAAAATATTTT
Organism: Panax notoginseng; assembly: GCA_016801055.1. Taxonomy (NCBI): domain Eukaryota; kingdom Viridiplantae; phylum Streptophyta; class Magnoliopsida; order Apiales; family Araliaceae; genus Panax; species Panax notoginseng. The sequence goes on along the minus strand of CM029016.1, from coordinate 181,259,116 downwards.
AAATGATAATAAGGTATTTAAAGATATTTTAAGTTATAAAACATAACTTTTAATATTTAAAGAATAATTTCATTAATAATTAAATATTAATGATTATTAAGTTATTATTAATAATATTAAATTTATTTAATAATTATATTAAATAAATAGTTTAAAAATGGTTTTATTAAGTTAAAAATCATTTAAAAAGGGATATAAATGAATTAAAAATATTTTAAGTTATGAATAATGACTTTTAATATTTTGATAAATAGAACATTAATACCTTAATATTAATGATAATTATTTAAAAATAATTTTAGTTCATTTAAAAAAATTATTTAAGTGTAATATTAATACTTTAAAAGTATTTTAAGTTATTATAAATAACTTTAACATTTTGGAAATGATTTCATTAATAGTTTAATACTAATTAAATATTAATGATAATATAATTGATTAGTATTTAAATCATTTTAATGTGTTTCCGATGTTTAAAATTTCGTGATAAATTATAATAAATGTTTTAAATTTATTATAAGACATTTAAAAATAATATGACTGATACGTACAGATATTGAGTTGCAGAATAGAGTCTTAGACTCGATAATTACCCAATAAAGTTATCGGTACACCGACATGTTTCAGAAATTGATCTGGACTTAGATAATGTGATTAGATAAGTGATTATTTGTGATTCAATGGTTGTTAAATCTATGTGCCAATGTGATTAGGGTATGTGCTGACTGCAACAAGCAGTGTTATGTGTTATAGTATGTTGTTCTAATAGAACGAACGATCTTATTAATGATAGGTCGTGAGATAAGCGATAAATCTAAATTACAAACTGTAAGCAGCGCTTCAGGCAAATATCTAACCTTTGCATTTTCTTTATGCAATGGACATGAGTAAGAATGTTTCTAAACTATATTATTACTGTAAAAATTATTAACCTTATATTATATACGCTCATTGCTTATCAACATGTTAGTATATGGTAATTCAGATATTCTGTTCGTTAATTTTTGTAAATGGTTAAACAAGTGTCCCCAATTGGATAATCATTGTATTTAATCACATGTTAATATACCTTTGTCAATTACCCGTATATATATATATATATATATATATATATATATATATATATATATATATATATATATGTTGAATTATAGATTATTGTTGAAACAAGATAAACCCTTTGATTTGGAACCCAGACAAGTATGAACATCCCTACACGAGAAAACTTTTATGCGCCCAAGGCGAAACAGAGTGAACGATCCTATCGTTCTTGTAATGTAGTATTGATCAATGCAGGGCATAACGGGCTGATCACCCCCCTTGTCCGTAAGTTATGTCGGTTTACAGATGAATTTCTGTTTAACCTTTTCGAAAATGAAAACAATGTTCATGGCATGTCACCATAACCCCAGTTATAGTCATTATGTAGTTTCAAAAATTTGAAAGAGAGTTGTTATGTTATTATTATCGGTTCAGAATATTTCACAACTATTGACTTGTTGTAGAAGAATAGTACAAAAAAAATATTTAAATCCTTTAAGCTTATATATATATATATATATATATATATATATATATATATAATTACTATTACTTGCTAGGCACTCAAATGCTAATCCTTGTTTAATTTAAATGTTTTCAGCTGAGTGTGAACGACCAGAGAACTCTGCTAAGAACAAAGAAAAAGGGAAGGTTGCTGAATGAACGAATTACTATGTGATGTAATAGTTTGATATTATTAAGACAAGTATGATATATATTATCTATCATGTGAGACCCCAGATTTTATGAATAAATATTTAATTTTCTCGAAATAATTATGGTGTGTATTTGATATAATATTATAGTTGTGGGTATTATTTATAAATTTTTTAAAGTAAGCAAGTTGTTTTAAAATATTCGTTTGGTCGGGGAATATTCTTTTTGTCGGGGAATATTCGTACGACGGCACAATCATTGGTGGACCCCACAACAGAAGTATAGTCGTAGTTAGAAAACGACAAAATTATCTTTCTATAAAAATAACGGCGGAAGTTTTACCATTGTTACTGTTGAACTACTCGGTAGTAAAAGTACAGTAATACGTGTGGTTGCATAGTAGCACACGGTATTGATTATTAATGCTTATGTGAGAAGTCACTCAGTTTGATTCCATTATTGTCAGTTAATAATATGAATTATTTAGCGATAATGACGTTTTGTTTTATTCGTATTATTAACGTAATAAAACAGAAACATCTTTTTATATAAAACAAAATACTTTATTAAAGTTATTCTATAAATAGAATATATTATATTTTATTTAAAAGATTTTTCTTTAAATATGGATCGTCAGATTAAAGTAATCAATCTGGATCGTTCATGGATTAGTTACTATGCATTCTATTTTTCTATAAATAGCAGCTCATTCCTTCATTATTTCTTACGAATTCACTGAACTCTAGAGAGAGAAACTATAGAGAGAAACTATAGAGAGAGAAGAAGAGTATTCTGCTACTTAACTACTTCCTTACTTCAGCTCTTCTTTAAAACGGTAAGGGGTGTTATTCTTTCTTATTCATGAAGAGAACTGTTGTTATTCCATTTCTTATTATTCTGTTGGAATAACCTGTATACGCGGTCTACCCTATACTTTGTGACATTCTTCTATTATTCTGTTGGAACATCCTGTCTGTGTGTTTTACACCGGACCTGGTTCCGCCTTTATTATTATTCTGTTGGAACATCCTGTCTGTGTGTTTTACACCGGACCTGGTTCCGTTTTTATTATTATTCTGTTGGAACATCCTGTCCGTGTGTTTTACACCGGACCTGGTTCTGTTTTTATTATTCTGTTGGAACATCCTGTCCGTGTATTTTACACCGGACCTGGTTCCGTTTTTATTATTATTCTGTTGGAACATCCTGTCTGTGTGTTTTACGCCGGACCTGGTTCCGTCTTTATTATTATTCTGTTGGGATATCCTGTCTGTGCGTTTTACGCCGTACCTGGTTCCATTATTTATTATTATGTGGGAATAACCTGTCTGTGCGGTCTATCGCATGCATGGTGATTTCTTTTGTTATTCCATTCTTTAATATACTCAGTTGGTTAAGTTTTAACTTCTATACTCCATGAAATTTGTGGAATATCCTTGACATTTGCGCTTCATCTAGTATCTATTCATGAAAATATTCTCCTGATCATTCTTGAATTTTACTCCACAAAGCAGTATCATGTTGCCAATTTGGACGTTATTAATTCCTGGATAAATTAATTCTTGAACTTGTTTTATTGAATTTTTATATCATTGTCATCATCCTCATGTTTATAAAATGTTGAAAGTCATCTGTGGCCTGTAGTGCATAGATGGACTTGGTATGATTATGACCAGGGATTATTCGGTATAATCATGACCGTAATGTTACAAATGATGTGGTAAAAGTCCTCATTGGCCCGTAGTGCATTGATGGACAGTTGTTGGCATGATCATGACCATTGATGAATACACAAATATCCTTGGCCTGTAGTGCATGGAATTTGTGGTCGTGACCCTAACGAATATCCTTGGCCGTAGTGCAGGAATGATGTGAATTATTTATTAAGCTGAGTCTCAGCGATAAAAGTGATGAAAAACTTTTTAAATCATAAAAGATAGTAGAGTTTATTTTCTACTTGACTCTTTTAATGGATTGCTTGTTCCGCTGCAGTTAAACGTGATGTCTATTATATTTTATCAGTTTAACATTGTTGAAGACTAATGATAATTTATTCTGCATTATCTTAGTCATAATATTTCTTACTGGGCTAGTTGAGCTCACCCTTTCTTTCACTGTTCTCTTCAGGAAATGAGAACGTAGCTAGGGCAAGTCGGGGAACGGAGTGATGGTCCGAATGATAATATTAGTTAGTAGTCCTCACTATTCTATGTAATAGTGTGTTAATAAATGTAATGAGGGCTCCTTTTGAGTATGAATACTCTCTAGAAGATAATATTTGTATTCAAACTCACAGTTTATATTTTGTCGTATTGTACATGACGGTTGTATTAGTAAGTTGTATTTGTATTTTGTACCATGTAAGTGGCGACCCAAGATGGGTGATGTATACCTGATTTTGGGGGCGTCACAGTTGGTATCAGAGCTTAGGGATATGATCCCTGGCTAGGATGTGAGAATAGAACTAGGAGGGGAGAGACGGGGAATTCCTTCGCTAGTATGACCTACCTAAGTTTATTTGGTATTTAATTGGTTGGTCAAAGTATATGGATAATATGTTATATGTTAATTAACCCTTGTTTTGTTGTAGTATTTGCAAATGGCATCCGAAAATGTTGAGATAAGCAATGGAGCACAGGAGACCGTTGAGTCTCCACAGATCAATAATCAGGACAATGTGCAACAGGATGGCGATAATCCTCCTGTAAACAACAACACTGATCAATTGACGAACGACGGTACGTTTAAGAGTTTTTTTGAATTCATGCAACATCAGGCGAAAGACGGCTCCTGTTCATAATGTAGGAGGAAATAATGGCAACCCATGGTTGGCCACCGCTAAGCAATTCAAGGAGCTGGGACCACCGGAGTTTTTGGGAAAGCCAGAACCACTTAAGGCGGAGACATGGTTAAAGCAGATCACCAAGATATTTGATGTCTTGGGATGCTCCGAGGAGCAAAAGGTTCCCTTTGCCACCTTTATGTTGCGTGAAGAGGCAGATCACTGGTGGGAATCTGTAAAACGTACCCAGCCTGATGCACTCAAGATGTCTTGGGAGAAATTCCAGGAGCTGTTCAACGACAAATACTTTCCCGAATGCATTCGTCACATGAAGGAGGTGAAATTTATCAAATTGGAGCAAAACAACATGACCGTGTCGTAGTACGAAGCCAAGTTTACCGAGTTGTCCCGATTTGCGTCCCACTTGGTTGATAATGAAGAGCGAATGACGCGAATGTTTTTGCGAGGTTTGAAACCTGAGATACGTCAACATCTTATTTCTCATAAACTGTGTTTGTATTCAGATGTTGTAAATAGGGCTCAGTTAGTGGAGCGCGATAACGAGTCAAAGCAATCAAAAGAGAGCAATCGACAAAATGATAATACTGGTGATAACAGTCATCAAAGCGGTGACAATAAGCATGGAGGGAATCAACATGCCAGAAATGGTAACCACTTGGGTGGTAATCATGGCCAAAACAATAAGAATGGACACTTCAAGAAGAGAAGGTTCAACAATGACGTGAAGACGTCGGTAAAGTATAAAATCATGATGGAGGCGCACAACACACCGTTTGCAATCCATCCTGGGAGTACCAAAATGTATCATGATCTTCGACATACATTTTGGTGGAGCAATATGAAGAGAGAGATAGCGGAATTTATCTCAAGGTGTTTAACTTGTCAACGAGTCAAGGTGAAGCATCAAGTACCAAAAGGTCCATAGCAACCACTTGAAATTCCAGAATAGAAGTGGGAGCGTATTATCATGGATTTCGTTACCTGTCTTCCCAAGGTTTCTTAAGGCATAGATGCAATTTGGGTCATTGTTGATAGATTGACCAAGTCGACTCATTTCTTACCTATACGATAAACTTATACACTTGAACGTCTTGCTCGTATGTACATAAACGAGATTGTAAGATTGCATGGTATGCCAGTATCTATAATTTCTGATCAAGACCCAAGATTCACTTCAAGATTTTGGGTTAGTTTACAAAAAGCTATGGGCACGAATTTATGATTTAGTTCAGCTTATCATCCTCAAACGGACGGATAGTCAGAGAAGACTATTCAAACTTTTGAAGATCTATTAAGACTCTGTGTTCTTGACTTCAAGGGAAGTTGGGACAAGTTCTTACCATTGGTGAAGTTTTCCTATAACAACATTTATCAAGCAAGTATTAGCATGGCTCCATTCGAGGCGTTGTATGGAAGAAAGTGTCGTTCTCCAGTATGCTGGGATGAGGTGGGTGAAGCAACGTTGTTAGGACCGGAGTTGGTACGTATGACTACGAAAAAGATTCAAATGATCTGACAACGTATAAAAATCTCACAAGATCGACAAAAGAGTTATGCTGATCTTCATCGAAAGGACGTGAAATTCAATATTGGAGAACATGTATTGTTACGTGTTGCTCCATGGAAAGGAGTTACGAGATTTGGAAAGAGAGCAAAGCTCAATCCTCGATTCATTGGCCCATTTTTAATCATCGGACGAGTAAGAACTGTGTCCTATACACTCGCCTTACCGCCAAGTATGTCTCGTGTTCATAACGTTTTTCACATATCTATATTACGTAAATATGTGAAAGACCCGAACCACATTATTGAGTTAGAACCGGACGAAATAGAGGAAGATTTAACGTATGAAGAGGTTCCTGTTAAAATCTTGGATAAGAAGGAGCATATTTTACGCTCCAAGGTTATACCTCAAGTCAAAGTTTTGTGGGAAAATCATGATATTGAGGAAATGACCTGGGAGTTAGAATCTGAAATGAAATCAAGGTATCCTTACCTCTTCGACATACCAGGTACGTACCCTAATTTCGAGGGTGAAATTTCATAAGAAGTGGAGGTTGTAAGACCCCAACTTTTATGAATAAAGATGAATTTTCTATAAATATAATTTTTTAATATTATGGAGTAAATTTGATATAATGTTATAGTTGTGGGTAATATTTATAAATTTTATAAAGTACGCAAGTTGTTATATAATATTCAATTGGTCGGGGAATATTCATTTTAGCAAGGAATATTCGTACGACGGCATAATCATTGGCAGACCCCACAACGGAATTATTATCGGATTGAGAAAACGATAAAAATATCTTTTTATAAAATAACGGCGAAAGTTTTACCGTTAGCACTGTTGAAATACCTAGTGGTTAAAATACAGTAATACGCGTTGTTGCACAGTAGCACACGGTATTGCATAATATTGTTGAATTATTGATTCTTACGTAAGAATGCACTACTCAATAATTATTACAGTAATTACTATTCAATATTTTATTTTATTGGTTCAATAATTGCTGCGTTGATATTTTATATTATTGTTATTTCAACAATTATCACTGCACAGTATTTTCCATTATCAGATCAATAATTCATATTATTTGAATAATATTATTAGATAGCATTATTGACAATGTCTAAAAAGTTTTGTCAAGGAGAGGTTTGGTCACCTAATTACGCGCAAGTAAGGAGAAATCCTTATCGAAAAGCCCCCTCTTTCTTGGGAATGGCCTAGTTGTCATTATTGTGATTCTGTAATATTATTTGTGAATAATTAATTATTAATTTATATGATAAGAAAATATTTATTTTATGTGTACATAAATGATGGATAGGAAAATATTTATTTTATGTGGTTATAAATGAAGGAATTAATGTTGAAATGTTTTATCAGTATTTTGTCGGATTGGAGATATTAAAAAATAAAATCAGTGTTCTTAAGCTTTATTGCGTGAGTTATAATTTTTAATCCGACCGCTGGATCGTTGTAATTTTTGGATATGTTATACATATATAAGTTGAGTATATGTCCACAAATTTTGAACCGTTAAAAATTAGTGTATGATTTGTTATGAATTTTAAGAGGTGACTGATTCGGAAATTATGTTATAAATGATTTTTGGTGGAAAATTCTAGAATGAGTGGGCCCTACCTTTGGTTGGTGAAAAACGTGCTAGAATTTTATTTCAAAAGTGGTGGGTGGGAATAGTAGCAGGTAAAGCCATCAGGTTACAGGTCAGGTCAGGTCTGCTTCGGTGTGCTAGCATTTTCCTATAAATAGGGTGCTAAGTTAGAATTGAAAATCATACCAGAAACATAAGCTTTTATTCTTTCTCTCTGTATATTATCAAGCATATTTTGTGAGTATTTAGATACTTTAAGAGTTGTTATTCCGTACAAGTTTTATTCAGCATCATATCCGACATTTCATTTCGAAGTACTGTTTATTTGAAGTAAGGGATATTATTTTTTTCGTATTCGTAAAGAATATTATTTTTGTTCAATATTCGTATGAAATAATATTTTCTTCCATACTCTGTTGTATGTAAGTAATATTATTTCATTTTAGACTCTGAATTATACACTCATGTTGTTAAGTATTGCTTCTATACTTCATGAAATTAGTAGAATATCCTTGATATTTGCGCTTCATCCAGTATCTTTTCATGAAAATATTATTATGAACATTCTTGATAAGTTTTTAACTTTTTCATGTCGGAGTACTATTCACGGGATTACTATTCTCAAAGTACTATTCACGGGGTACTATTCACTCGAGTACTATTCATCCGGGGTACTATTTATGATAAAAATTATTTTATTTTAGGTCCAAATTATTTTTGGTACAATATTATTCTTGAATTTTACTCCACAAAGCAGTATCATGTTGACAATTTGGACGTTATTAATTTCTGGATAAATTAAGTTATAAATCTTTAAAAATTTATCCTTGAACTTGTTTTATTGAATTCGTATATCATTGTCATCATCCTCATGTTTATATTCTGTTGAAAGTCATCTGTGGCCTGTAGTGCATAGATGGACTTGATATGATTATGACCAGGGATTATTCGGTATAATCATGACCATAATATTATAAATGATGTGGTAAAAGTCCTCATTGGCCCGTAGTGCATTGATTGACAGTTGTCGGCATGATCATGACCATTGTTGAATACACGAATATCCTTGGCCCGTAGTGCATGGATAATTTGTGGTCGTGATACTAATGAATATCATTGACCGTAGTGCAGGGATGATGTGGATTATTTATTAAACTGAGTCTTAGCGATAAAAGTTATGAAAAACCTTTTAAATCATATAAGATAATAGGTTTTATTCTCTACTTGACTCTTCTAATGGATTGCTTGTTCCGCTGCAGTTAAACTTGATGTTTGTTATATTTTATCAGTTTAACACTATTGAAGGCTAACGATAAATTATTCTGCATTATCTTAGTCATAATATTTCTTACTAGGCTAGTTGAGCTCACCCTTTTGCTTTCATTGTTCTCTTCAGGAAATGAGAACGTAGTATGGACTAGTCGGGGAACGGAGTGACGGTCCAGATGATAGCATTAGTAGTTCTCACTATTCTATGAAATAGTGTGATAATAAATGTATTGAGGACTTATTTTGAGTTTTAATACTGTCTAGACGACAATATTTATATTGAAACTCACAGCTCATGTTGTATATTTTAAGTTTGTATTTGTATTCTGTACCATGTATTTGGCGACTCAGAATGGGTGATGTATACCTATTTTGGGGGCATCACAGTTGTCCATTTAGCCCACGAATTTTCAACTAGCCCAGCACTTGCCTAATGTGTTGTACAAGTTTGTTGTGCACGTCCAACCCATGCGTCTGTCAACATGCATTAACCTTATTGCATGTTGGGCACAGGCCCATGCCATGCCAATCTCAGCCTGTGTCATGCCCACGTTCTTGCTCGTTCATGCCCAGCTCCTGAACAAGTCTTTGATTCGATCCAAGCCAACAATCTGATGTTAGACATTGTTGTAGGGGAGCCCAACAATGTCCACGCATCGCCCATAGCACCTGCCCATGGTCTCGGGTGACCTTCACGGAGCACCCCCCTATAGTAACACTTATAAAAATTTCCAAAGTGTCGCGACTAGACATCAGACCTGTCTGAGAAAGCATAATACAAACCATGTAGATTTGCTAATTTTTTTACATAGCTCATTTGTTGCATAATGACCCAACTTGCTATCTAGTGTCGCTTATTGCTGCACAACGCTGCTCATTGCTGCCCAACTGACTATGTGTCAAACTCGTTTGCCGACTAAATGCGCCCAGCGCCCTTAGTTGCCGCCTATTGCCGCACGCTGTTGCTCACTGTCGCACTCATACGCATTATCCCACAATTGAGTGTCAAAGCTTAGCTTAACATACTATCTGGACGTCCCATATGCCAAGCCCGTGTCAACCCATTAAAGGGCTAACACCTAGCCTAGATTAGGCCTGACCTACAGGCTTCCTCGGATCATGTATTTAGTTGATTTATCCGGCCTGGCCTAGATTAGTTTAGGCGGTCGGTTTGTGCATAACTACTTTTTATCGATACGACCAAATTAATGACCGAAGGTAGACATGTGTCAATTATTTGTGAGTTAGTTACGAATTGAATATGGTCTGACAATTTATTTTTATATATGCCTACCATATATATAATGCCTTAATACATCTACTTTTTTCAAATGCTTGTATATTTCTTTTAAAAAAGAAGGGAAAATCAAAAGTAAACTAAAACTAAATTAAAATTAAAACTAAGTTAATATTAAAAACTAAATGAACATTATAGCCAAATTCCAGTAAAACTAAATAAAATAAATAGTAAAACTAAATTTCATAATGAATAAAATATAATTTCCAAACAGTTCTATATTTTGAAAGAATCCCATTATTAAATCCTTAAACTCTCCCCAAATCAAATCAACAAAGACACGCCTCAAACTCTCTCCCCCTCGTTAGCAACCATCTTCATGTCGTCTTCTCAGATGGAGTAGCAGCGATAACGACGGTGGTGGCGGCCTTGACGTTCACGGCAGCAACGACGACTGCTTTGTTCACGACAACGACGGTTGCGGCTGCCTTATTCATGGCAGCGAGGGCGACTTCGTTCTTCTATTTTTTGTTCTGTTTTTTACTTTCCAATTTGGTCGGGTGTTGCAATGAAGTTTGACAGCAATTAACGAGGTTTGGTATAATTAATGTTTATATTCCGCTTATTTTGGACTTTTGATGTCAAATTTGGTTTTTTTTGGTTGGTATATTAAGCGTTTTGACTAGGAATTTCATTATGAATCCATTGATTTGTTTTTTTTTACGAAATTAGGGTTTGATATAAGGAAAAAAAAGATGGAAGCGGCCAAAATTGAGGAATAAGAAGATGGAAGAAAACATACGAAATTGATTTTGTTGATGATTTTGTTATTTTGTTTGGTGATATTTGGTTGGGGAAGAAGAAGATAATATACAGTGTGTTATTTATGTTTTGACTTTTGAGTTTGGAGGTTTTTCTGGGTTTTCAGTTGATGAAAGATGAAATGCATCGATTTTGATTTTATGTTTAGTTTTATTTATACTTGTGTTATTTCAATTTATTTCCCTTTCTTCTTCATTTTGTAGAGAAATACAAGTATGTCTTTGGTTTTATACTGTTTAATACTCCATCCGTCCCAAATTAATTGTTCAATTTTGACTCTTTTAAGTCAAATTGACTATTTTTAAAATTAATAATTAAACATATATAAATATATTTCTAAAATTATAAAAATTGGGGTTAGTAATAAATTGTATATATTTTCTTTTGGTTATAATTTTTCACTTATATTTTAAAAAAAATAGTAAAAAGATTAATTTTAAAAATGGTCAATTTAACTTTAAAAAATCAAAACTGAACAATTAATTTGGAACGGAGGGAGTATACTATTAGTCAAGGTTTAAAGATTTAGTTCATCAAATCGTGGAAGGGTAACTCGTCCAACCAGTGTCGAACAGTTAAATATATAAATTATTATTATATATTATATATAATATTTAGTAAATATATAAAATTAATTAATTTATCTAAAAGAGATAAACCTATTTGAACAATGATTTTTTTTGGTTTTTTGTTTTTTAATAAATAAATATTTTAGAGGTTATAACTTAGAATACACAAAAAGGCTCAAGTCTTTTCCTAATTAAGATGCTCTCTCCTCAGATTTCTGTAAGATGCTCTTTCTCCTCTATCGTCCAGATCTATTTCCCCACTATCGCCATTTTCTTCCATCGCCCAGATCAACCGCCATTTCCGTAAGATGCTCTCTCTCCTCAGCTTTCTCTACTATCGCCATTTCCTTCCCCAAATCAAATTCATAAAATTAAAAATAATTTATTTATCCTTCCCCAAATCAAACCCAATTTCTGTCGAATAAAACTTTCAATCAATCCTCAATGAAAATCAAAGTGTTGTAAGAAATCAAGGTCAAGTGCAAAGAAGCCGTATAAAAAGAGTTTTTAGTTAGGGAAAAATAAGGTAAATAAACCTATTTCGATATTGTATTTGGCGGAATCAAAATACAATTTGTACTATAAATTAGGAGTTTAGAATTGAAGAACCTGTACTGTATATTGGTTGTATTTTGTACTGTATTTGGTTGAAGTTTGCAAATAGGCGATGAGAAAAATTTCGGGCAACGTAGAAGATGAACTCTGAAGGCTGAAGTGTTGAACTAGTCTAACCCGCGAATCAGCTATCGGTTTGTTTGGTCAGGCAGTTTAACCGTCGATTCGCCGATTCATCGGGTTTAAATAGTTTTTGGACAAAAATGGTTCTAGGTTCAAATCGGACCGGAAGGCTGATCGGTTCAACTGCCGGTCAGTCCGGGTATGAAAATTATGCTATCAGTATAAGTCAATTCATCATCAAAGTGTATTCCAGCTAGAAATTGGCCGAACCAATCAAAATTAACATAATTATTGTTTTAAAATATTTAGAAATTGATTGACGATTTCCAAATTTTGAATGTCAAATTGATTTTTATCTAAACTGAGGGGATAGTTTTGTCATTAGCCGTTTTCAATCTGTCAAAATGGAAGAAAAATTTTGGGAATTTCGTTTTTTCATCATTAAAACTCATAATATCAATCAAAATCCAAGAAAAAGAAAAACACTTTATTTTCATATCCCTTCTTTTTTCTTCATTTTGATCTAAACGTCGAATTAAGCATGCATAAATGTAAATGTACTGAATCCCACGACCTCAAAAAAAATAAAAATAGAAAAATATAAAAACAGCTTATAAATATTTTAACGAAACAAGAAAGATAAAAACAAAAAAAAATTAAAAAAACAAAAAGCTGAGACAAACATCATCATTGCCATGCATTTCTTTGCAATACACGAGATATATAATTAAGTATTAATTGCGCTAAATATTATCTAGCTATGCAAACAATTTTAATAGCTTGAACCATCAAAATGACCTCTTCATGAACAATGAAAGGATCAAATACAATAAGCATAATAGAAGTCTCTAAATTAATTACTTAAACAAATTAAGGAGTGAGTAGAGTTTAATTCATTCTCATGTCACAACATGAACAGAGAATGAATTCTTTTTTTCAGCAACATCAATTAAATTCTAGTTACAACTTACAATACAAACGCCATAGGCTAATTAATACATCTCAAGGTACTTAAGAGAGAAAGTAGAAAGGGAGAGAGATGTGAGGATGAGATTGATTGACCAGTCCTAACCATGGTAGATATACTAGAGGAGAAAAACCCAAGAGACTAAAAATATATTCCAAGGATTACTTTTGGATGCATCTGAGCTCCATAGCCATTAATGGAGCTCCTACATGTAAAAGGATAAGTACTGCTAAATGCAAAAAGACAAAAAAATCCCCACCTATTATTGTGGTGATTTTGGCTATAACTCCCGTAGTTTAGCCCCAGTAAATTTACAAACTAAAGAGGTACAAATGCAGGAGTTAGTGAAATCCATCATCTCCCCTTAACCCTAAGAAGAGATGAATGGTTTTGTTAGACCAGGACTCTAAAAGATTTTAAAACTGAATATTAAAAAAAGATTTAATAGAAACAAAAAGAAAAAAATAAAAATAAAAAGCTAGTCACAGTTTTAAAATCTTAAGACTAGAGTTGTAATTACCACAAAAAAAACAAACAAACAGACTTGGGGCATATATAACCCATATGCCCGTGTTTTGCCTAAACTACTAAAACTACGAGATGGATGAATTAGCTTTAAAAAAAAGGGAAAAAAAAAATAAAGTTGGGAAAAATCAGCCATACCAAGAACAACACGGTGAAGTTATGAAATGTATCATTTTTTGCGCGCCACCAGTTGAATTTGCATTTTTTTTTAAAATGGGCTGTTTGATTAACTAGCCGTTCCGCGGCTAATTAAACTGAGGTTAAACACATTTGATGATCCAACTTAGCTCTTTTAGATTGCTCAAGTTGGTGAGATGCATATGCATGCTTTTGTTTCTCTTTTAGGAAACCCTTATTCCTGTAAAAAGAAACAAAGATGGAGAATTTTTTCTCCAAACTCTGATGGTAACCCCTACGGGGGGTTTTCTATTTTGGGAAGACCCGAACGCCGCGCACGGGCAGGGCCGGGCCGGGCCTCCCTCGTGAGAGAGAAAGAGGAGAGAGAAAAAGAGGGAGAACCATGGTTAGGCCAAAGGTCTTTTTTCAGAATTATGCTTCTGATGAGGGAGAGTTGAGATGAATGAATCTCTTAACGATGAGGCACTGGTGCTTGGAGAGCCATTGTCACGCCTGTGGCACAGCAAAACAAACTGTCAAAAATATTAGTGTCTCGATCTTAAAAACAAACTATATATATGAAACTTTATTTTATTGACTGTTTTTTCCCGAATATATATCAATGTTTTTTTTCTTCAAAAATATGAATAATCAACATAAAATGTAGGACTATCATTTGCAGAAGGAAGTACTATATTTTCAAATAAATAAAATAATTCAAGTAACAAATGTACATAATACATACAGATTTACAGGTACGTACAGCCAGGGATGGTAAGGGGATCCTATTTGGCACTCATTACATTTTTTCTGGTATTTCAAAATCAAATTATAAGATTAAGTTTGATTTTTTAAAATTAATATGAGATATTTTCAAATTCAAAATTAACATAATTATATTTAATTTTAATCAATGCAATGATAAATACCGTACATTATTTAAAAAGTACTACTAATTATAATATTTTTATTATTTCATAATTTTTTGATACATTAATTATATCAATTTTAAATTTAAAAATGTTTCAAAATAACTTTCAAAAATCTCAATTAATTTAAACTTTTGACTAGTAGGTAAAGAGATTATGTACTAGGTTAGAATATTTATTGTTTCAGCATCATGATCATCAATTATGTAGTTAAGTGATCATCATACTCTTGCAGGCCCTACATTGTACCCACTATATATACTTATATAGTAGCTAGAATCAAAAGACTCTTTTTTTTTTCTGGTGTAAATTTATTTTCTCCCAATGTGTTGATTGGTCTTTTTATTGTATAACTGCAATTGTTACTGCATTCAAATTTATTGCAGCTTAAAATAGCCTACGTACTATAGATATGCTCACTGTTAAAGTAGTGTAAAATTGGGGTGACATAAATTGTAGTACATCATTATAAGTTTATGCTTTGTGTGCGCAATAAATCAACACCATGATGCATGTCTCAGACATTTATGCAGGCAGTTTAATTGCAAATCAAGCATGAAAAGATCTTTTCTACTATGCTAGTGCCGAAGAGCAAAGAAAAAGAAAACACAGGCTATAAGAATATACACACAAATAAATAACTACCCCCTTTGTCCCATGTGATGTGCCCACTTTAAATTAGGTCATATTTTAAGGAAATAACAATTCAGCATTGTGTTCCATATATATAGTTGTCTCTTTCTTTAAGAAATGAATTCATTTAAATTTAGAAAATAACAAATATAGTAATTAGTTAATGTAATTTTTATGTATTGGTGTTATGTAATACTTATTTATATAAAAAAAATTAATTAAAAATGTAATTATATACATTACACTTGGCAACAATATATACGTAACATGGGACATAAGATGAGAAATAAAATGAAACAGAAGATCTGAACTCCAGCTTTTAGTTTATTTATGATATATTTAGTTGTTTGTACTAAAATAAATAAAATTATATCAATTTAAAATTGTTAAAATTTCAGATATTAAGTTAAAAAGTAAAAATGTATAGCTAGTTTTCAAACATAAGTTTACATAAAGGCGGTAATATATGCTATTCTCATCGAAACTAAAGTACTTTGATTTTGAAAAACATGACTAACAGTTTGGGCACAATTGTCATTTCCTCATGTGATATTTTCGTTCTTAAATTTGACCAGCTACTTGGAAAACTCATCATACTATGATTTTATTTTTAGTATAAAACTATACCTTTAATAGTGTAATATTGATCTAAAACAGTGTAATTTTGCACTATTAATTATATTTTAAAAGAGAATTTTGGCTAATACCTAAATTCAGGGATAAAAACCTCGAATCAATTGAAGTGACATATTTGCATTTGTCTTTTTAGGAGACATTCCAAATAGAAAGGTGGCCACATAAAATGGAATTGAAGGAGTACAAAGTTTATATGAATGTACAAACCTGATTGCATTCCGGGAGTAGTTGCAAGAGACATAGGGGCACCATAATGCTGCTGGTAACCGGCGGTTGAGTTAAGGGCTGAATACTGATAGAGGTGGTGGTGGCCGCCGTGCGGGTACTGATAACCATAGCCCTGTCCACCGGTGTAGGCGCTGCCGGCAGTTCCTCCGGCTGCTGTAGTTCCTTCCCCAAAGTTCAGGTAGGGGTAGAAGGCGGCTGCCGCTGCCGCTGCTCCGGTGATCATTCCACCGGCACCAGTTGTGCCGTACATGGGATATTGAGCAGTTGCCCCTCCATACACACTATAGTAATTCTGCACCAAAAAATGACCATGAAAAATTTAGAAATAAATTAAGAAATTATGCATTATTGACCAGGAAAGAGTAATCTATACAAATAAAATTGACTAAAATGGAAAAATGTAACGGAGCTTATCATTTTGTGAAAATATAATATATGATT
Source organism: Panax notoginseng (assembly GCA_016801055.1). NCBI lineage: Eukaryota > Viridiplantae > Streptophyta > Magnoliopsida > Apiales > Araliaceae > Panax > Panax notoginseng. The sequence continues at coordinate 181,242,445 of CM029016.1, read as the reverse complement.
TTATAATATAGTAATTAACTCTCATGCATGGTACGATTAATAATTCAAAATTATACATTTTAATTGTATCAGTTTTGTACAGTTAATTATACAATAAAAGATACAATTTTACACTAATAATTGTACTTGGAAGGAAGAATTGAATTTGATAAGTCCACTTGAAAAGAAAAACATCGCATGAACGAAAATACAGTAGAGAATTTTGCATTTTAGTCAATAAATTTACTGCACAACTTTAGAACAGAAAACATAAACGGCCTTTGTCAACAAAGGAGAAATCCTTTTTTTTAAAAAAATTTAAATTCATGTCTTTTAGAACAATTCTCAATTCTTAGCTCAAGATGAACATGTTTATTTTGTTAAAAGGAATAAAATCAATAAATAATACTAAGAATATAGTATATAGGATTGTAATAATCCTCTAAAAGTTGTTACAAAGTAACATAACCTATACTTCAGGTAAATTTGACTCACTATGTCACATTTTAGTTTATTTTTAAAAAGTAAATTATCAAATTTTAGGATACAAAAAAACGAAAGCGAAACTCTCATTTCTGAACAAAGGGAAATTTTACCAGCCCTCACATAATTCATCATTGTGTACGAAAATTGTATATTAATTTTGTATATAAACATTTTCTAGATTAGAACTGTCCAACATATATATATATATATATATATATATATATATATATATATATATATATATATATATATATATATCCTCTATCAACAAATCATAAACCAAGTCTCAATAACAGAAAAGATAATTACAAACCGTAGGATATGTGTAATCTGGCGAATATGGGGAGTACCTGCAAATTTTTAAGGAAAACAGATTAAAAGAAAGAGGAAGTGTAAAAAAGAAAAGAAGGATTTTTAGGAGCCTTGTTAGATAAGTTATTACAAGCGCAGTAATGCAGTAACATGTAAACTGCAATGCGCGTGCATGCATGAATACTTTTTGTACAAGAAATGGCCGCACACCATGTGTCCAAAGGGATCAACTTTTCTGTAAGTATGAGCTGTACATTTTAATATTACTATTTAAAATGGTCCAATTCTATAGGCCAGTTTGACCACTGTCACTCTGTCAGAGACAGATCTAAAGAGAGAGAGAGAAAGAGAGAGAGATACTAATCTTCGGGAACTATATTGGAGTGCAAAAATTTTATTTTTAATGTAATAATGCGATATTGACATAATTATACTGCACATATATATATATATATATATATATATATATATATATATATATATTAAAAATTGTACAATACATTGAAAAATAGTTAATTTTACACTAGAAAATTCATATTTCCAAATTTGCACTTTAAGACTATATACTTCTTAATTAGAAAACTCAATGTAGAGAGAGAAAAAGAAAGAGATGACAACGTTTTTATTTTTATTATAATAAAAATTTACTTATTGCTATGTTTAAATCACAGTTAACTGAAGCTCTTGTCATCTTGTATTCTATGTATTGAAAACTATCAATTTGAATTGTGATACGAAAACTAATTATGTTGTATATTATTTTATTTTACCTATTAGTTGATCAACGTTTCTGATATACATATAACCATACTTCAAATGTAATAAAATTATTGAATGCATGCGATACACGCAAATTAATCATGTGTATTGTAAAATTATAATTGGTTCCTAGTGGGGGATAAGCAGGCTTTTGTACAGAAAATCAAGTTTAATGAGTTGGGTGTGCATGAGTTGGCAATGCACGTGCAGAGAGAGAAGGAGAGAAAGAGAGAGTGAGAGAGAGTGATGAAAATAAAATAAAAGATTAATTATATATAAATAAGTACCCATAAAGATTGTAAGGTATCCCTTGTTGGATGGCATAATGAGGGAAGGTTGCTGCAGAAGGAAAAGCTGTTCCCATTCCACCTTGAAACCCTGCTGCCTGAAAATTGCTCATTACCCTAAAGTTCCGGCCACCTCCTCCTCCTGCTAATCATTTCATTACTGTTAAATATATACACATAATATGTTTAATATGTATACATACATACATACATACATATATATATATATATATATATATATATATATATATATATATATATATCTGATGATCTAACAATGAATGAACTTTTGATTCAGTATAAATAGACAATTTAACTGGACATATTATTGAAATATTTTGTATTTATATAGCAGAGTTGCGTTAATTTTTTTGTTACAAACGAATGCAATTCTCTATTACTTATGCAACTTATTTTTATAAGACAGCTCAAATTAATTACATCAATTTGAACTGTTTATAATTTAAATCCCTTGATATCTAATTAAGAAGTCGGACTAGAGGAAGAAGAGTAGTTAATTAATTAGTGTCCAAGTCCTTAAGCAGTAGTTAATTAGAAGAGTTTAGTTGCCCAAAGAAAGAAAAAAGTGTTTTTCTTAAACAGTAGAAATGAGCTGTCATGCTTTTCTACAACATATCTTCCGGTCCAAGTATATTTGTGGTTGTAAAGCAATTCTTAGGCAAAATGGGCTGTCACTCATTCTCATTCATTAGAACCAAACACTAGAGAGGATACAGCTTTTCCAATTCCATAATTGGAGGAATATTCATGCTAGCTAGCTGCATGGATTTGTTAATGTACTTAGCAAATAATTTTGAAGAAATTATACCAAAAAACAACATTTAATATCAAATTTAACAACGGAATATATATATATATATATATATATATATATATATATATATATATATATATATATAATTTAAGGACGAAACTTTATCAATTTATTCTTGTTGTGATAATGATTATAATTTTTACATGCAAAATGTATATTTCTTTGCAGTGAAAAGCAAATCATAGATTGAATTAAAAAATTTGCTGCTATATCTTATAAATTGAAAATTTTATTTTAATGTCACAACCAAGTGTTACGAAGGGGAGAATTTAGAGTTGTTAGTAATTGTACCCAAAAAAAAAAAAGATAATTTAAAAATTTTTTAAAAAGGAAGAAAAAAAAGGGTATGATTGAAATGAATGAATAGTACCATGTTTTGGAGTGGAAGGCTTAGATCTTTGAACGCCCAAAGAAGCTAGGTTACAATTAGCTCTCCTTCCATCAATCACAGGAGCAGCATCAACGCATGCTCTCATGGCAGCATCTGGTTCTCGAAAAGTTACCTAATTTGGAAATAAATAACAACATTAATAATAACTCAACCGATATCCAAACCTAAAAAACAAAAAAAAAACAATATTAAAAAAAATCTTTAAAATTTACAGAGAAAATCCATAATTTAGATCTTACATTTTCTGTAAGATCTTATGAAAACTCAAGAGAAAATCTAGTTATCAGAATAAAATAATCATTCATTAATTCATTCCTACCAATATATGAAAAAGAAAAACATAAAGAGAAATTAAGCTGAATATATATATATATATATATATATATATATATATATATATATATATATATATATACATACAAATCCATAGCCTTTGGATCTTCCAGTGATTTTATCAGTGATGACAACAGCTTCCAAGATCTCACCAAACTGTTCAAAATACTTCTTCATGGTTTCTTTCTGAGTCTCCCAAGCCAAACCCCCAACAAACACTTTTGTGTAAGTTGTATCTCCAAATTGCCCGGCTAAATTTGCTGGAGTCATCTTGTTTTTCTTCTTTCTTTCTGATTAATACCCACCAGCTATATATATATGTATATATAATTTGATGAACAAATTTTCTCTAGTTGAAATAAGTAGATTGTTTAGTAGCTAGAGTTTGAGATATTTATATATATAGTGGCCGGTCCTAGTAGAGGAATAGTAATAGATATGAATATATGTAGATCTATGCAAAAACAGTGGAACTGGAGGGATCTTTGTACAATTTTTGATAAATTTAGGGGTGAAAATGAATTGTTTGATGAAGGATGAAGAAGGTGTGAAGGTGGTGTTGATGATCAGAGACAATAGAGTCAGAGATCCAGGGAGGGAAAAAAAGAAGTAGAGAGAGGAGAGAGAGAGAAAGAATAGGAGGGAAGAGAAAGCAAAAGGTCGAAAAAGAAGAAAGAGGGGGTCTCATAATACGGACATGAATTATATACACAAGCAGCCCCCACATGTTTACATAATGGAACTATGTTACTCACGCGCTCTAATTTGCATGCTTAAGAAGGGGTTTTGAATTCTAATACCTCAGCCTCACGTTAAAATATGTGAAAACTGATTTGTAGATATGAACGAGTTTTGCTATAATTATAATGTATTCTATATATAAAATAGGTAATAATTCCATAAATTTTTAAGTTAATCCTAATTTAATTTCGTTATAAATCTATCGATATATTAATTATATAAGTATAATATTTTTTATGATAAGTGATTTAAAACCATTATTAAATAACTGCTATTAATATTTTTCATGACAAAATATCAAAAGTTATATTTTATAACTTCAAATATTTTTATAACCTTTAAATTATTTTTATATAATTTTTAAATCATTAATTCTATTTTTCATAATTTATTTAATATATTTATTAAATAAATTAATTACCATTAATATTAATTTATTAATGGAATTCATCACAAAATATCAAAAGTCATTAAAAATAACTTAAAATAATTTTTTATACCATAATATAATTTTTCAAGTATTAAAAACATTTTTAACTAATTTATTTAATATTATAATTAAATAAATTAAATACCATTATTATTTCAAAAATATTAAATATTAATGAAATATATTCAAAATTATTAAAAACCCATTTTCAGGCTTTAAAATAATTTTTAGGAATTAAATTTTGAATTTTTAATAATTAAAAACTATTTTTCTCTATTTATTAAATAAAATAATTAATTTTAGAAATAAACTGTCGCTAAAGGTCCTTATAGTGACAAAACCGTGGCTAAAGGTGTTCTTCATGTTCTTGAGCAAACCCAGAAATGCATAGGCAGTTAATAGGTTAGCTAGTTTGACCACCATTTAATCTTTGGTTGTTATGACTTATGAGCAACTAGGGTGTTAATCATGTAGTATAAGTGTAATACTACAACTACAATCAAGTTTCATCGCAATTCTACAACAGATCAGAGAGATCTAAGCCTTCGAATTCCTTGTCAAAACTGTTCTTCATTTTTGGGTAACCCAGAAATGAAGAACAGTTCGAGTGGGCTACTTTGAAGCTTCATAATTTGCAGTCTGGGTCTAGTTTGTGAGATTTAATGGTTCATACATGTAGTCCTGATGTCAGAATACAATAAAATAACACCAAATCAACTTAAAAACATCACAAAATGAAGATTTGAGTCGGTCAAAGTAATGATCAGTGTGACGCCCCCAAAATAGGTATTCATCACCCATTCTGAATCGTCAAATACATGGTACAGAAACAAATACAACTTCATTAAAATACTTATCGCGCAAAATACGACAACACAATACTGTGAGTTTAAATACAAATATTATCTTTTAGACAATATCCACACTCAAATAAGTCCTCATTACAATTATTAAAACACTATTTTATAGAATAGTAAGGACTGCTAACACAACTGACTAGAAACATCACTCCACACCCCGACTAGTTCTCGCTATATTCTCGCCTCCTGAGAAAAATAGAACAAAAAGGAAAAGGGTGAGCTCAGCTAGCCTAGTAAAGAATATTATGACTAAGATAATATACAACAACTTATCATTAGTCTTCAACAAGGAAAAAATCTGATAAAATATAATAGACAACAAGTTTTAGATCAACAACTGCAGCGGAAACATCAAACCATTAGAAGAGTCAAGTAGAGAATGAATTTTACTATCTTCTAAGACTTAAAAGCTCATCAACGATATTTTATCCCTGTAACATCAATCAATATACATCTTGAATCAAATATTCATCTTTGCACTACAGGCCAAAGATATTCATTTGTATCATCAGTCGGTCATGTTTATCTCAACACCTGTTCATCTTTGCACTACGGGCCAAAGATATTCATTAGTTAATCATTCATCTTTGCACTACATGCCAAAGATCTTCAATAATATCATCATTTAGGACTGAATATGATGAAAAATATTTTAAAGAAAACGAACCAAATGAGACAGAAGGACAAATATTAGGGATTCGTATTACAGTTTATCCAAGTGCAATAATACTCCATAACAACCAATTGTGAAGTAGAATTCAAAAATAAAGATCAAAACATGGATACAATCAAAGATATTAACCATAATAGACATCTTGGACAAAAAAGAAAAATTTTATTTTTCGGTGAATAGTGCCGTATACGTGAATAGTAATCCCGACACAAAAAATTTTAAATTTGATAAAAAATTCAAACTAATATTTCGGCATAATGATATTGAAGAAAATAATATTATTTAAGAAGAAAATAACATCCCTTACCTCAAGATAACAGTGCTTCTGTTCGAAATATAGGTATAAGGCTGAAGAAAAATTACACTGATAAATAAAAATTCACAAAGTATCTAAATACTTACGAAATACGCTCAATAATATAGAGAGAGAAAGAGAGAAAACTTATGAATTCTGGTGTGATTTTCAATTCTAACTAGCCCTCTATTTATAGGACAATGTTAGCACACCGAAGCAGACTTGACCTGCAACCTGATGTCTTTACCTGCTACTATTTCCACCCACCACATTTGAATAAAAATTCTAGCACATTTCTCACCAACCAAAAGTGGGGCCCACTCAATTCTAGATTTTTCCACCAAAATCATTTATAAACCTAATTTCTGAATCAATCACCTCTTAAAATTCATAACAAATTATACGTTCATTTTTAACGGTTCAAAATTTGTGGACATATACTCAACTTATATATGTATAACATATCCAAAAATCACAACGATCCAACGGTCAGATTAAAAATTATAACTCACGCAATATATCTCAAGAACAATGATTTAATTTTTAATACCTCCATTCCGACAAAAACACCTCAACATTAATTCCTTCACATAAAATAAATATATCCATCAATTATATCCACATAAAATAAATATTTTCTTATCATATAAATCAATAATTAATTATTCACAAATAATATTACAGAATCACAATTATGACAACCAGGCCGTTCCCAGAAAAGAGGGGGCTTTCCAATAAAGATTTCTCCTTACTGGCGCGTAATTAGATGACCAAACCTCTCCTTAGACAGAACTTTCTAGACATTGTCAATAATGCTATCTAATAATATTATTCAAATAATATGAATTATTGATCTTATAATGAAAAATACTGTGCAGCAACAATTATTGAAAGAACAATAATATAAAATATCAACGCAGCAATTATTGAATCAATAAAATAAAATATTGAACAATAACTACTTGTAAGACCTCAACTTTTATAAATAAAGATGAATTTTCTATAAATATCATTTTTGAATATTATGGAGTGAAATTGATATAATGTTATAGTTATGGGTAATATTTATAAATTTTACAAAGTACACAAGTTGTTATATAATATTCAATTGGTCGGGGAATATTCATTTTAACAGGAAATATTCGTACGACGACACAATCATTGGTGGACCCCACAACATAATTATTGTCGGATTGAGAAAACGACAAAAATATTTTATGAAAATAATGGCGGAAGTTTTACCGTTAACTGTTGAAACACCTGGTGTTAAAAGTACAGTAATACGCGTAGTTGCACAGTAGTACACAGTATTGATTATTGATGCTTACGTGAGAAGTCACTCAGTTTTGTTCAATTATTACTACAGTAATTGCTGCATAGTATCTCACGTTATTTGATTCAATTATTGTTAATATTTTATATATTATAAAATCAATAATTGAGACGACAAAGTTATTAATATTATGAAGTATAATAGTGATTATAAATGTTGTTAAAAATATTGAGATAATTTTTATGAGGTATTTTGTTACTTATTATTTAGATTCTCACTCACTCATTTTTCAAAATTATCAGAAGGAAGTTATAAAGTATATATATATATATATATATATATATATATATATATATATATATATATATATATGTATATATATATTTGGTTGGGGCCACTAGTGGAGGATTTTGGGATAGAGAAATTTTTTAACCGTAAATGTGGGTGAGTGGGTTGTGGTGGAAGATGTAGTTTGGCATGATATGTGATATAATTTCCAAGCTTGCACCTTATTGGTTGAGCAAACCAATAATGCTATCAAACATATGCATTAAGCCATTTTCTCAAACTTGGCGTGTACTAGTTTTTCTTTTCCTTCTAATTGGCCAGCACCTTGACAAATGATGCATGGGTGGTGGAATTTTCTAATATAGCATGTGTTATATTATATTATATATTATAAAAAATTGATTTTTAAAAATCTAGCGTATGATTTCAGCCAGTGAATTACACAGTGCCTTTCCATTTTTCTATAAATAGAAGCTCATTCCTTCATTATTTTCTTACGAATTCACTGAAACTCTAGAGAAAGAAACTATAGAGAGAAAGAAGAAAAGTATTCTGCTACTTCACTACTCCGATATCAAGTTTCTTTTACGGTAAGGGATATTATTTGTTGTACTCGTAAAGGGTATTCTTTCTTTCTTATTCATGAAGAGAACTTCTGTTATTCCATTCTTTATTATTCTGTTGGAATAACCTGTATACGCGGGCTACCCTATACTTGGTGAAATTCTTCTGTTATTACATTTTTATTATTCTGTTGGAACATCCTATTTGTGCTTTACGCCGGACCTAGTTCCATTATTTATTATTCTGTCGGAATATCCTGTATGTGCTTTACGCCGGACCTGGTTCCATTATTTATTATTTTGTCGGAATATCCTGTCGATGCGTTTACGCATGACCTGGTTCCATTATTTATTTTTCTGTTGGAATAACCTGTCTGTGCGGTCTATCGCATGCATGGTGATTTTTTTTGTTATTCCATTCATTATTATATTCAGTTGGTTAAAGTTTTGACTTTTATACTCCATGAAATTAGTGGAATATCCTTGATATTTGCGCTTCATCCAGTATCTTTTCATGGAAATATTCTTCTGAGCATTCTTGAATTTTACTCCACTAAGCAGTATTATGTTGACAATTTGGACGTTATTGGTTCCTGGATAAATTAATTCTTGAACTTGTTTTATTAAATTCTTATATCATTGTCATCATCCTCATGTTTATATTGTTGAAAGTAATCTGTGACCTGTAGTGCATAGATGGACTTGGTATGATTATGACCAGGAATTATTCGGTATAATCATGACCGTAATGTTACAAATGATATGGTAAAAGTCCTCATTGGTCATAGTGCATTGATGGACAGTTGTTGACATGATCATGACTATTGATGAATACACGAATATCCTTGGCCTGTAGTGCATGGATAAATTATGGTTGTGATACTAATGAATATCCTTGGTCGTAGTGCAGGGATGATGTGAATTATTTATTAAGCTGAGTCCCAGCGATAAAAGTCATGAAAAACCTTTTAAATCATAGAAGATAGTGAATTTTATTCTCTACTTGTCTCTTCTAATGGATTGCTTGCTCCGCTGCAGTTAAACTTGATGTTTGTTATATTTTATCAGTTTAACACTGTTGAAGGCTAATGATAATTTATTCTGCATTATCTTAGTCATAATATTTCTTACTGGGCTAGTTGAGCTCACCCTTTTGTTTTTATTGTTCTCTTCAAGAAATGAGAACGTAGCGAGGACTAGTCGGGGAACGGAGTGATGATTCAGATGATAGCATTAGTAGTCCTCACTATTCTATAAAATAGTGTGAAAATAAATGTATTGAGGACTTATTTTGAGTTTGAATCCTGTTTAGAAGAAAGTGTTGTATTTAAACTCACAGTTTATATTTTGTCGTAGTTTGTATGACAGTTGTATAATTAAGTTGTATTTGAATTTTGTACCATATTTTTGGCAACTCAGAATAGGTGATGTATACCTATTTTGGGGGTGTCACAGTTGGTATCAAAGCTTAGGGATATGATCCCTGGCTAAGATGTGAGAGTAGAACTAGGAGGGGAGAGACGGAGAATTCCTTCACTAGTATAACCTACCTAAGTTTATTTGGTATTTAATTGGTCAGTCAGAGTATAAAGATAATATATGATATGTTATTTAACCCTTGTTTTGTGGCAGTATTTGAAAATGACATCCGAGAATGTTGAGAATAGCAATGGAGCACAGGCGACCGTTGATTTACCACATATCAATAATCAGGATAATGTGCATCAGGAAGGCGATAATCCTCATGCAAATAACAACACTGACCAAATGATGAATGATGGAATGTTTAGAGGCTTTATGCAATTCATGCAACAACAGGCGAGAGCGGCTCCTGTCCAAAATATAGGTGGAAACACTGAAAACTCTCGGACGGTCACCGCTAAACAGTTCAAGGAGCTGGGACCACCGGAGTTTATTGGAGAACCAAAACCACTTAAGGCAGAAACGTGGATAAAGCAGATCACCAAGATATTTGATGTCTTAGGATGCGCCGAGGAGCAAAAGGTTCCCTTTGCCACCTTTATGTTACGAGGAGAGGCAGATTACTGGTGTAAATTGGTAAAGCGTACTCAACCTGCCGCACTAAAGATGTCTTGGGAGAAGTTCCAGGAACTATTCAATGACAAGTACTTTCTCGAAAGTATTCGTCACATGAAGGATGTATAATTCATCAAGTTGGAGCAGAATAATATGATCGTGTTGCAATACGAAGCTAAGTTTGCCGAGCTGTCCCGGTTTGCGTTCCACTTGGTGGATAATGAAGAGAGAATGACGCGGATGTTTTTAAGAGGTTTGAAGCCGGAGATACGTCAACATCTTATTTCTCATAAACTGTGTTTGTATTCAAATGTTGTAAATAGGGCTCAGTTAGTGGAGCGCGATAACGAGTCAACGCAACTAAAAGAGAGCAATCGGCAAAAGGATAATACTAGTGAAAGCAGTCATCGAAGCGGTGACAACAAGCGTGGAGGGAATCAGCAGGCCAGAAATGGTAACCACTTCGGTGGTAATCATGGCCAAAACAATAAGAATAGACATTTCAAGAAGAGAAGATTCAACAATGATGGAAAGATGCCAGCACCAGCACCCGTGGTTAAGGAAGGAGAACGACCACCTATCATATGCTTCAAATGCGGAGGGGAAGGACACATCAGTCCAAACTGCGCGATGCCGTCCAAAGTATGTTATAATTGTGGAAGAGAAGGTCACCTAGCCCGATTTTATCGTTCACCGAAGGCAAGTTCAGCAAGGGTGGAGGCACCAAAGGACGTCCCAGAAAAGTCAAAACCGGTAGTGCAAGGGAGAGCGTTTGTTGTGACCTCCCAGAAAGTAAGGAACCCAAACGAGGTCATCACGGGTAAGCTTATCATAAACTCTAGCGAAGTCTATACCTTATTTGATACCGGTTCTACCCATTATTTTATTTCTCCTACTTGCGCTCAACGTTTAAATTTGACTCCAGAGAAATTGGACTTTGACTTATCTGTTGAAACTCCATTGGGAGAAACCTTCATTACATCCACGGTTTATAAGTCTTGTTTGGTTCAAATCGGTACCCTCACATTACCTGTCGATCTTATTTCATTAAAAATACTTGCATTTGATGTAATTCTAGGGATTGATTGGTTAACTACTCATCATGCAAAAATTGATTATTTTCGTAAGGTTGTTAGCTTTCATATTCCTAACCAACCTATTATGCGAATTCAAGCAACCAAACCATTAAAATTAATCACTGTCATCTCAAACCATAAAGCTATTCGTTTATTAAAAAACAGATGTCAACCTTTCTTAGCTCATGTTACGGATCTAAACAAAAATACTTCAGTTTTGAATGATATTTCTATTGTTAATGAATTTCCTGACGTATTCCCTGAAGAACTTCCTGGCCTACCCCCAGAGCGCAAATTTAAATTTTGTATCGACCTTGAACCCGGTACAAAATCCATTTCCAAAGCCTCATATCGAATGGCTCCTATTGAACTTCAGGAGTTAAAGACCCAACTGCAGGAATTATTAGACATTGACTTTATTCGTCCTAGTACTTCTCCTTGGGGTGCTCCTGTTCTATTCGTGAAGAAGAAAGATGGGAGTATGCGACTTTGTATTGATTATCGGGAGTTGAATCATGTCACCATCAAAAATAGGTACCCGTTGCCACGTATTGATGACCTGTTTGACCAGTTGCAAGGAGCCAAATTCTTTTCAAAGATTGATCTTCGTTCCGGATATCACCAATTGAAGATTAGAACAGATGACATTCTAAAGATGGATTTCAGAACTCGGTACGGGCATTATGAATTCCTAGTCATGTCTTTTGGATTGACTAATGCTCCTGCTGCCTTTATGGATATGATGACCTGAGTATTCAAGGAATATTTGGATCACTTTGTGGTCGTCTTTATTGATGACATCCTTATTTATTTCAAAAGCCGTGAAGATCATGAGCAACACTTGAGGCTGACACTCCAAAAGCTTCGTGAATACAAGCTTTATGCCAAGTTGAAGAAATGCGTGTTCTGGCTTGAGGAAGTAGCATTCCTTGGGCACGTAGTATCAAGTCATGGAATATCTGTTGACCCGGAAAAGATTTAAGCTATTCAAAGCTGGGAGCAACCTAAATCAGTGACCGAAGTACGTAGCTTTCTCGGTTTAGTTGGTTATTATCGGAGATTCGTGGAAGGATTTTCTCAAATCGCTACTCCATTAACTCAGCTGACTCGAAAAGATACAAAGTTCGGTTGGAGTGAAGAATGTGAGAAGAGTTTTCAAGAACTCAAGAGGAGACTCATTTCAGCACCTGTTCTGACAATACCATATGGCTCGGAGGGATTTGTCATTTACAGTGATGCTTCGGGCAAAGGGTTGGGATGTGTTCTCATGCAACATGGAAAAGTCATAGCCTATGCCTCAAGACAACTCAAAGAATATGAGAGGAATTATCCTACTCATGATCTAGAGTTGGCAGCTGTTGTCTTCATACTTAAAATTTGGAGGCATTACTTGTATGAGGAGAAAGTGGAGATCTTTACGGATCATAAGAGCCTCAAATATTTCTTCACTCAAAAGGAACTCAACATGCGACAACGACGTTGGCTGGAACTGTTGAAAGATTATGATCATACCATCCAATACCATCCTGAAAAAGCAAACGTGGTAGCTGATACATTGAGTAGAAGATCATATGCAAGTACGACTGCGATATGGTCAACGCAAAGGCCTATTTTGTGTGACTTGCAAAGGATGAAGATAGAGTTAAAGACTCCAGGGACCCATGTAATGATGGCGAATATACGAGTAGAACTGACTTTAATTGATAAAGTTAAAGCTGCTCAAGCTACAGACCTGGAGCTGATGCGTATGAGGAAGAAAGTGCAAGAAGGTGCTATGCCGGAAGCAAGAATCGATGAAGAAGGAATACTTCGAGTCAACTCCAGACTTTGTGTTCCTAACGACCCTGATTTAAAGTATAAAATCATGATGGAGGCGCACAACACACCATTTGCAATCTATACTGGGAGTACCAAAATGTATCGTGATCTTCGTCATACATTTTGGTGGAGCAATATGAAGAGAGAGATAGCATTGTTTATCTCAAGGTGTCTAACTTGTCAACGAGTCAAAGCGGAGCATCAAGTACCAAAAGGTCCATTACAACCACTTAAAATTCCAGAATGGAAGTAGGAGCATTTTACCATAGATTTCGTTACTGGTCTTCCCATGGTTTCTCAAGGCATTGATGCAATTTGGGTCATTGTTGATAGATTGACCAAGTCTGCTCATTTCTTACCAATACGAGAAACTTATACACTTGAACGTCTTGCTCGTATGTACATAAACGAGATTGTAAGACTGCATGGTATGCCAGTATCCATAGTTTCTGATCGAGACACAAGATTCACTTCACGATTTTGGGTTAGTTTACAAAAAGCTATGGGCACGGATTTGCGATTTAGTTCGGCATTTTATCCCTAGACGGACGGACAATCAGAGAGGACTATTCAAACTCTTGAATATTTATTAAGACTCTGTGTCCTTGACTTCAAGGGAAGTTAGAATAAGTTCTTACCATTGGTAGAGTTTTCCTACAACAACAGTTATCAAGCAAGTATTGGCATGGCTCCATTCGAGGCATTGTATGGAAGAAAGTGTCGTTCTCCAGTATGCTGGGATGAGGTGGGTGAAGCAACGTTGTTGAGACCGGAGTTGGTACGTATGACTACGGAAAAGATTCAAACGATCCGGCAACGTATAAAAACCTCACAAGATCGACAAAAGTGTTATGCTGATCTTCATCGAAAGTACGTGGAATTTGATATAGGAGATCATGTGTTGTTACGAGTTGCTCCGTGGAAAGGAGTTACGAGATTTAGAAAGAGAGAAAAGCTCAATCCTCGATTCGTTGGCCCATTTTTAATCCTCGATCGAGTAGGAACTGTGGCCTATAGACTCGCTTTACCGCCAAGTATGTCTCGTGTTCATAACGTTTTTCATATATCCATGTTACGTAAATATGTGAAAGACTCGAACCACATTATTGAGTTAGAACTGGACGAAATAGTGGAAGATTTAACGTATAAAGAGGTTCCTGTTCAAATCTTGGATAAGAATAAACATATTCTACGCTCCAAGGTTATACCTTTAGTCAAAGTTTTGTGGAGAAACCACGATGTTGAGGAAATGACCTGGGAGTTAGAATCTGAAATGAAGTCTAGATATCCTTACCTCTTCGATATACCAGGTACATACCCTAATTTCGAGGGTAAAATTTCATAATAAGGGGAGATTACTTTTATAAATAAAGATGAATTTTCTATAAATATCATTTTTGAATATTATGGAGTGAAATTGATATAATGTTATAGTTATGGGTAATATTTATAAATTTTGCAAAGTACGCAAGTTGCTATATAATATTCGATTGGTCGGGGGATATTCGTTTTAACAGAAAATATTCGTACGACGACACAATTATTAGTGGACCCCACAACAAAATTATTATAGGATTGAGAAAAAGACAAAAATACTTTATGAAAATAACGGCGGAAGTTTTACCGTTAACTGTTGAAACACCCGGTGTTAAAAGTACAGTAATACGCGTAGTTGCACAGTAACACACGGTATTGATTATTGATACTTAGGTGAAAAGTCACTCAGTTTTGTTCAATTATTGCTACAGTAATTGCTACATAGTATCTCACGTTATTTGATTCAATTATTGTTAATATTTTATATATTATTAAATCAATAATTGAGACGACAAAGTTATTAATATTATGAAGTATAATAATGATGATAAATGTTGTTAAAAATATTGAGGTAATTTTTATGAGGTATTTTGTTACTTATTATTTAGATTCTCACTCACTCATTTTTCAAAATTATCAAAAGGAAGTTATATATATATACATATATATATATTTGGTTGGGGCCACTAGTGGAGGATTTTGGGATGGAGAAATTTTTTAACCGTAAATGTGGGTGAGTGGGTTGTGGTGGAAGATGTAGTTTGGCATGATATGTGATACAATTTCCAAGCTTGCACCTTATTGGTTGAACAAACCAATAATGCTATCAAACATATGCATTAAGCCATTTTCTCAAACTTGGCGTGCACTAGTTTTTCTTTTCCTTCTAATTGGCCAGCACCTTGACAAATGATGCATGGGTGGTGGAATTTTCTAATATAGCATGTGTTATATTATATTATATATTATAAAAATTTGGTTTTTAAAAATCTAGCATATGATTGCAGCCAGTGAATTACACAGTGCCTTTCCATTTTTCTATAAATAGAAGATCATTCCTTCATTATTTTCTTACGAATTCACTGAAACTCTAGAGAGAGAAACTATAGAGAGATAGAAGAAAAGTATTCTGCTACTTCACTACTCCGATATCAAGTTTCTTTTACGGTAAGAGATATTATTTGTTGTACTCGTAAAGGGTATTCTTTATTTTTTATTCATGAAGAGAACTTTTGTTATTCCATTCTTTATTATTCTGTTGGAATAACCTGTATACGCGGGCTACCATATACTTGGTGAAATTCTTCTGTTATTACATTTTTATTATTCTGTTGGAACATCCTGTTTGTGTGTTTTACACCGGACCTGGTTCCGTCTTGTTATTATTCTGTTGGAGCATCCTGTCTGTGTGTTTTACACCGGACCTAGTTCTATTATTTATTATTCTGTCGGAATATCATGTCTGTGCGTTTACACCGGACCTGGTTCCATTATTTATTTTTCTATTGGAATAACCTGTTTGTGCGGTCTATCGCATGCATGGTGATTTCTTTTGTTATTCCATTCGTTATTATATTCGGCTGGTTAAAGTTTTGACTTTTATACTCCGTAAAATTAGTGGAATATCCTTGATATTTGCGCTTCATCCAATATCTTTTCATGGAAATATTCTTCTGAGTATTCTTGAATTTTACTCCACAAAGCAGTATCATGTTGACAATTTAGACGTTATTGGTTCCTGGATAAATTAATTCTTGAACTTATTTTATTAAATTCTTATATCATTGTCATCATCCTCATGTTTATATTGTTGAAAGTCATCTGTGGCCTGTAGTGCATAGATGGACTTGGTATGATTATGACCATGAATTATTCGGTATAATCATGACCGTAATGTTACAAATGATATGGTAAAAGTCCTCATTGGCCATAGTGCATTGATGCACAGTTGTTGTGTAAGACCCCAACTTTTATAAATAAAGATGAATTTTCTATAACTATCATTTTTGAATATTATGGAGTTAATTTGATATAATATTATAGTTGTGGGTAATATTTATAAATTTTACAAAGTACGCAAGTTGTTATATAATATTCGATTGGTCGGAGAATATTCATTTTAACAGGAAATATTCGTACAACGACACAATCATTGGTGGACCCTACAACGAAATTATTGTCGGATTGAGAAAACGACAAAAATATTTTATTAAAAATAACGGCGGAAGTTTTACCATTGATACTGTTGAACTACTCGGTAGTAAAAGTATAGTAACACGTGTGGTTGCATAGTAGCACACGGTATTGATTATTAATGCTTATGTGAGAAGTCACTCAGTTTGATTCAATTATTGTCAGTTAATAATATGAATTATTTAGAGATAATGAAGTTTTGTTTTATTCATATTATTAACGTAATAAAACAGAAACATCTTTTTATATAAAACAGAATACTTTATTAAAGTTATTCTATAAATAGAATATATTATATTTTATTTAAAAGATTTTTCTTTAAATATGGACCGTCAGATTAAAGTAATCAATCTGGATCGTTCATGGATTAGTTACTATGCATTCCATTTTTCTATAAATAGCAGCTCATTCCTTCATTATTTCTTACGAATTCATTGAACTCTAGAGAGAGAAACTATAGAGAGAAACTATAGAGAGAGAGAAGAAAAGTATTCTGCTACTTAACTACTTCCTTATTTCAGTTCTTCTTTAAAACGGTAAGGGGTGTTATTCTTTCTTATTCATGAAGAGAACTTTTGTTATTCCATTTCTTATTATTCTGTTGGAATAACCTGTATACGCGGTCTACCCTATATTATTCTATTACGTCCCACTTGGTGGATAATGAAGAGCGAATGACGCGAATGTTTTTGCGAGGTTTGAAACCTGAGATATGTCAACATCTTATTTCTCATAAACTGTGTTTGTATTCAGATGTTATGAATAGGGCTTAGTTAGTGGAGCGCGATAATGAGTCAACGCAACCAAAAGAGAGCAGTCGGCAAAATGATAATACCAGTGAGAGCAGTCATCGAAGCGATGACAACAAGCGTGGAGGGAATCAACAGGCCAGAAATGGTAACCACTTCGGTGGTAATCAGGGCCAAAACAATAAGAATGGTCATTTTAAGAAGAGGAGATTCAACAATAATAGAAAGACGTCAGCACCAACACCCGTTGTTAAGGAAGGTGAACGACCACCTATTATATGTTTCAAATGCGGAGGGGAGGGGCACATCAGTCCAAACTGCGCTATGCCATCTAAAGCATGTTATAATTGTGGAAGAGAAGGTCATTTAGCTGGATTTTGTCGTTTACCAAAAACAAGTTCAGCCAGGATGGAGACACCGAAGGCCGTCTCAAAAAAGTCAAAACCGGTAGTGCAAGGGGGAGCGTTTGTTGTGACCTCCCAGAAAGCAAGGAACCCAAATGAGGTCATCACGGGTAAGCTTATCATAAACTCTAATGAAGTCTGTACTTTATTTGATACTGGTTTTACCCATTCTTTTATTTCTCCTACTTGCGCTCATCGATTAAATTTGACTCTGGAGAAATTAGACTTTGACTTATCTGTTGAAACTCCATTGGGAAAAACCTTCATTACATCCACGGTTTATAAGTCTTGTTTGGTTCAAGTTGGTACCCATACATTACCTGTCGATCTTATTTCATTAAAAATACTTACATTTGACGTGATTCTAGGGATTGATTGGTTAACTACTCATCATGCAAAAATTAATTATTTTCGTAAGGTTGTTAGCTTTCATATTCCTAATCGACCTATTATGCGAATTCAAGCAACCAAACCATTAAAATCAATCGCTGTCATCTCAAGCCATAAAGCTATTCGTTTATTGAAAAACGGATGTCAAACTTTCTTAGCTCATGTCACGGATCTAAACAAAAATACGTCAATTTTGAATGATATTTCTATTGTTAATAAATTCCTTGACGTATTCCCTGAAGAACTTCCTGGCCTACCCCCAGAGCGTGAAATTAAATTTTGTATCGACCTTGAACCCGGTACAAAACCTATTTCCAAAGCCCCATTTCGAATGGCTCCTATTGAACTTCGAGAGTTAAAGATCTAACTGCAGGAATTGTTAGACATTGGCTTTATTCGTCCTAGTACTTCTCCTTGGGGTGCTCCTGTTCTATTCATGAAGAAGAAAGATGGAAGTATGCGACTTTGTATTGATTATCGGGAGTTGAATCATGTCACGATCAAAAATAGGTACCCATTGCCACGTATTGATGACCTGTTTGACCAGTTGCAAGGAGCACAATTCTTTTCAAAGATCGATCTTCGTTCTGGATATCATCAGCTGAATGTTAGAAATGAGGATATTCCAAAGATGGCTTTCAGAACTCGGTACGGGCATTATGAATTCCTAGTCATGTCCTTTGGATTGACTAATGTTCCTGCTGCCTTCATGGATATGATGAAGTGGATATTCAAGGAATATTTAGATCACTTTGTGGTCGTCTTTAGTGATGACATCCTTATTTATTCCAAAAGTCGTGAAGATCATGAGCAACACTTGAGGCTGGTACTCCAAAAGCTTCGTAAATACAAGCTTTATGCCAAGTTGAAGAAATACGAGTTCTGGCTGAAGGAGGTAGCATTCCTTGGGCACGTAGTATCAAGTCGTGGAATATCTGTTGACCCGACAAAGATTGAAGCTATCCAAAGCTGGGAGCAACCTAAATCAGTGACCGAAGTACGTAGCTTTCTTGGTTTAGCTGGTTATTATCAGAGATTAGTGAAAGGATTTTTTCGAATCGCTACTCCATTAACTCAGCTAACTCGGAAAGATACAAAGTTCGGTTGGAGCGAAGAATGTGTGAAGAGTTTTCAAGAACTCAAGAGGAGACTCATTTCAGCACCTGTTCTAATAATACCATCTGGCTCGGAGGGATTTATCATCTACAGTGATGCTTTGAGTAAAGGGTTAGGATGCGTTCTCTGATGGGGTTTCGATACAGAAACGCACAACGGAAATTAAAATTTAAAGCAATTTTGAAACCCTAAAACAGGATCCATGCGAAAAATAATTAATTCAGTGGTAAGAAATTATACCGATTGTAAAAGCTAGAATCAATGCGGTCGAATCTCCAACGCAACTCAAACGGACTGCGTCTCTACGGTATCCACACGAACGCTCCACACGAATCGTCCTACGATCTGCAGAAGAAGGAAACGCGATACTAGCCACCAAGGATGAGAATTTTTGAACTGTTTTCTCTAGTCTCTCTCTAAGAGCGGCTAGGGTTTTTTGTTTTTGACGTAAAACCTAAAGTGACTGATATATATCATATATATAGCAGTTAGGAGAAATTAATCAAAACTTAATGTTATTAAAATCCGAATTTATATTTATCTTAATTAAGTCTTACTTAATTAATATACCTATATATAAATTATCCTATTAATTTAAATTCGTAATTTAAAATTATATCAATCATATTGACATATTTAAATATTTACAATTTAAATTAATTTTCTTTTAAATACGTTCTTTGTGTGTGACCCTATAGGTTATTAATACGTTGGCAATAACTTTAAAATCATATTATAAAGTTATAAACGGTGATCGGCATCTAGTAATGCATCACTACTACCCAAGTAATAATAAGATCGATGATTCAATGCAACCTTTTCGCGACTAATGTTTCAATGTAATTTAATCCTTTTAACCTTAATATCCTAGATTAAACTCGAGTCATGGAATGTGTCATACTCTTCATAATTTAATCTGAGTTTTCTTGATCAATGAGTAGACTATATGAAACAAATCACTATTTGAGCATGGCCATACATTTCATAGTCCTACTCAATCAAGAGGCCTATGGATATCACCTATAAAATATAGGATGGTTAAATTCCATCTAGATCACTCATATTTCTCACACGATTCACAATGAACCCAATAATTACCTTTATAGTCCACCCTATTAAAGGTGACATTTGATGATATCAAAGTACATAAATTCTCGTGTAGTAATATAATGGTTTCAGGTCGGAGGACCATTACATCATTGTCACTATGAGAATTGCTAATGACACTTCGCATAATGCTCCATATAGAATTCTCATGTAGGTCTGTCCTGTACATTATTCTCTAACTTGTACCTATGTATTGACTTAATATCTCATATATTTATGACCAATGAGATTTGGTCATCAGTCAATCCACATACTAGTCTCAATGCATCATTGTTGTCCCATCAACAATGATACTCGACTAGGGACATTTAAGAACAATGATACTAATTGTAATTATATAATCTCATGTTCAAGTCACATACTTTAAACTATATAATTTGTATCACTATTCTAAGGAATTTTATTATGTTAACAATTATATTACGCAGTAAATAAAACCATAATAAAATCATTTATTTATTCAATCAAATATAATATCAAAATGTTAAGCAATTATATCAAATAATTGGCCTCTAGGGCATAAACTCTAACATTCTCATGCAACATAGAAAAGTCATAGCCTATGCATCAAGACAACTCAATGAATATGAGAGGAATTATCCTACTCATGATCTAGAGTTGGCAGCTGTTGTCTTTTCACTTAAAATTTGGAGGCATTACTTGTATGGGGAGAAGGTGGAGATCTTTACGGATCATAAAAGCCTCAAATATTTCTTCACTCAAAAGGAACTCAACATGCGACAACGACGTTGGTTTGAACTGTTGAAAGATTATGATCATACCATTCAATACCATCTTGGAAAAGCGAACGTGGTAGCTGACGCATTGAGTAGAAGATCATATGCAAGTACGAGTGCGATATTGTCAACACAAAGGCCCATTTTGTGTGACTTACAAATGATGGATATAGAGTTAAAGACTCCAGGGACCCATGTGACGATGACGAATATACGAGTAGAACCAACTTTAATCGATAAAGTTAAAGCTGCTCAAGCTACAGACCTGGAGCTGATACGTATGAGGAAGAAAGTGCAAGAAGGTGCTATGCCGGAAGCAAGAATCGATGAAGAAGGAATACTTCGAGTCAACTCCAGACTTTATGTTCCTAACAACCCTGATTTAAAGTATAAAATCATGATGGAGGCGCACAACACACCGTTTGCAATCCATCCTGGGAGTACCAAAATGTATCATGATCTTCGTCATACATTTTGGTGGAGCAATATGAAGCGAGAGTTAGCGCTGTTTATCTCAAGGTGTCTAACTTGTCAACGAGTCAAGGCGGATCATCAAGTACCAAAAGGTCCATTGCAACCACTTGAAATTTCAAAATGGAAGTGGGAGCACATTACCATGGATTTCGTTACCGGTCTTCCTAAGGTTTCTCAAGGTATTGATCCAATTTGGGTCATTGTTGATAGATTGACCAAGTCTGCTCATTTTTTACCGATACGAGAAATTTATACACTTGAACGTCTTGCTCGTATGTACATAAATGAGATTGTAAGACTGCATGGTATGTCAGTATCCATAGTTTCTGATCGAGACCCAAGATTCACTCCACGATTTTGGGTTAGTTTACAAAAAGCTATGGGCACGGATTTACGATTTAGTTCGGCATATCATCCTCAGACGGATGGACAATCAGAGAGGACTATTCAAACTCTGGAAGATTTATTAAGACTCTGTGTCTTTGACTTCAAGGGAAGTTGGGACAAGTTCTTATCATTGGTGGAGTTTTCCTACAACAACAGTTATCAAGCAAGTATTGGCATGACTTCATTCGAAGCATTGTATGGAAGAAAATATCGTTCTCCAGTATGCTGGGATGAGGTGGGTGAAGCAACGTTGTTGGGATCGGAGTTGGTACGTATGACTACAGAAAAGATTCAAGCGATCTGATAACGTATAAAAATCTCACAAGATCAACAATAGAGTTATGCTGATCTTCATCGAAAGGACGTGAAATTTGATATAGGAGATCATGTGTTCTTACGTGTTACTCTATGAAAAGGAGTTACGAGATTTGGAAAGAGAGAAAAGCTCAATCCTCGATTCATCGGTTCATTTTTAATCCTCGATCGAGTAGGAACTGTGGCTTATAGACTCGCTTTACCGTCAAGTATGTCTCATGTTCATAACATTTTTCACATATCCATGTTACGTAAATACGTGGAAGACCTGAACCACATTATTGAGTTAGAATCGGACGAAATAGCGGAGGATTTGATGTATGAAGAAGTTCCTGTTCAAATCTTGGATAAGAAGGAACATATTCTACGCTCCAAGGTTATACCTCAAGTTAAAGTTTTGTAAAGAAATCACGATGTTGAGGAAATAACTTGGGAGTTAGAATCTGAAATGAAGTCAAGGTATTCCTACCTCTTCGACATACCAGGTACGTACCCTAATTTCGAGGGCGAAATTTCATAAGAAGGGGAGGTTGTAAGACCCCAACTTTTATAAATAAAGATGAATTTTCTATAAATATCATTTTTGAATATTATGGAGTTAATTTGATATAATGTTATAGTTGTAGGTAATATTTATAAATTTTGCAAAGTACGCAAGTTGTTATATAATATTCGATTGGTCGGAGAATATTCGTTTTAACAGTAAATATTCGTACAACGGCACAATCATTGGTGGACCCCACAACAGAATTATTATCGGATTGAGAAAATAACAAAAATATTTTATTAATAATAACGGCTGAAGTTTTACCATTGATACTGTTGAACTACTCGGTAGTAAAAGTACAGTAACACGTGTGGTTGTATAGTAGCACACGGTAATGATTATTAATGCTTCTGTGCGAAGTCACTCAGTTTGATTCAATTATTGTCAGTTAATAATATGAATTATTTAGCGATAATGAAGTTTTGTTTTATTCGTATTATTAACGTAATATAAAAGAAATATCTTTTTATATAAAATAGAATACTTTATTAAAGTTATTCTATAAATAGAATATATTATATTTTATTTAAAAGATTTTTCTTTAAATATGGACCGTCAGATTAAAGTAATCAATCTGGACCGTTCATGGATTAGTTACTATGCATTCCATTTTTCAATAAATAGCAGCTCATTCCTTCATTATTTCTTACGAATTCACTGAACTCTAGAGAGAGAAACTATAGAGAGAGAGAAGAAAAGTATTCTGCTACTTAACTACTTCCTTATTTCAGTTCTTCTTTAAAACGGTAAGGGGTGTTATTCTTTCTTATTCATGAAGAGAACTTTTGTTATTCCATTTCTTATTATTCTGTTGGAATAACCTGTATACGCGGTCTACCCTATATTTGGTGACATTCTTCTATTATTCTGTTGGAACATGCTGTCTGTGTGTTTTACACCGGACCTGGTTCCGTTTTTATTATTATTCTGTTGGAACATCCTGTCTGTATGTTCTACATCGGACCTGGTTCTGTCTTGTTATTATTCTGTTGGAACATCCTGTCTGTGTGTTTTACATCGGACCTGGTTCTATTATTTATTATTCTGTCGGAATATCCTATCTGTGCGTTTACGCCGGACCTGGTTTCATTATTTATTATTCTATCAGAATATCTTGTCTGTGCGTTTACGCCGGACCTGATTCCATTATTTATTATTCTGTTAAAATAACCTGTCTGTGCGGTCTATCGCATGCCGAGTGATTTCTTTTGTTATTCCATTCTTTATTATACTCAGTTGGTTAAGTTTTAACTTCTATACTCCATGAAATTAGTAGAATATCCTTGATAATTGCGTTTCATCTAGTATCTTTTCATGAAAATATCATTCTAAGCATTCTTGAATTTTACTCCACAAAGCAGTATCATGTTGACAATTTGGACGTTGTTAATTCTTGGATAAATTATTTCTTGAACTTGCTTTATTGAATTCTTATATCATTGTCATCATCCTCGTGTTTATAAAATGTTGAAAGTCATCTGTGGCCTGTAGTGCATAGATGGACCTGGTATGATTATGACCAGGGATTATTCGGTATAATCATGATCGTAATGTTACAAATGATGTGGTAAAAGTCCTCATTGGCTCGTAGTGCATTGATGGACAGTTGTTGGCATGATCATGACCATTAATGAATACACGAATATCCTTGGCCGTAGTGCAGGGGTGATTCGATGATGTGGATTATTTTATTAAGCTGAGTCCCAGCGATAACAGTGTTGAAAAACCTTTTAAATCATAGAAGATAGTAGATTTTATTTTCTACTTGACTCTTTTAATGGATTGCTTGTTCCGCTGCAGTTAAACTTGATGTTCATTATATTTTATCAGTTTTACACTGTTGAAGGCTAATGATAATTTATTCTGCACTATCTTAGTCATAATATTTCTTACTGGGCTAGTTGAGCTCACCCTTTCTTTCACTGTTCTCTTCAGAAAATGAGAATATAGCTGGGACGAGTCGGGGAACGGAGTGATGGACTAGATGATAGTATTAGTAGTCCTCACTATTCTGTTAAATAGTGTGACAATAATTATAATGAGGACTCCTTTTGAGTTTGTATAGTCTCTAGTAGACAATAATTGTATTCAAACTCACAGTTATGTTTTGTCATATTGTACACGACAGTTGTATTAGTAAGTTGTATTTGTATTCTGTACCATGTATCTGACGACCCAAGAAGGGTGATGTATACCTAATTTTGGGGTCGTCACATGTTGGCATGATCATGCCCATTGATGAATATATGAATATCCTTGGCCCGTAGTGCATGGATAAATTGTGGTTGTGATACTAATGAATATCCTTGGCCGTAGTGCAGGGATAATGTGAATTATTTATTAAGCTGAGTCCCAGCGATAAAAGTCATGAAAAACCTTTTAAATCATAGAAGATAGTGAATTTTATTCTTTACTTGACTCTTTTAATGGATTGCTTGTTCCGCTGCAGTTAAACTTGATGTTTGTTATATTTTATCAGTTTGACACTATTGAAGGCTAATGATAATTTATTATGCATTATCTTAGTCATAATATTTCTTACTGGGCTAGTTGAGCTCACCCTTTTATTTTCATTGTTCTCTTCAGGAAATGAGAACATAGCGGGGACTAGTCGGGGAACGGAGTGACGGTTCAGATGATAGCATTAGTAGTCCTCACTATTCTATAAAATAGTGTGAAAATAAATGTATTGTGGACTTATTTTGAGTTTGAATCCTATTTAGAAGAAAGTGTTGTATTTAAACTCATAGTTTATGTTTTGTCGTAGTTTGCACGACAGTTGTATAATTAAGTTGTATTTGAATTTTGTACCATATTTTTGGCGACTCAGAATAGGTGGTGTATACCTATTTTGGGGGCGTCACACTACTGTAATAATTATTGAGTAGTGCCTTCTTACGTAAGGATCAATAATTCAAAAATACTGTGCAAAACCGTGTGCTACTGTGCAACCATGCGTATTACTGTATTTTAACCACCGGATATTCTAACAGTGTTAATGGTAACAACTACGCCGTTATTTATAAAACTCATTTTTTGTCGTTTTCTTCATCCGATCGTTTTTTGTTATGGGGCCCACAAATGGTTGCGCCGTCGTACGAATATTCCCCGATAGCAAGAATATTCCACGGCCAAACGAATATTCCCCGACAAAATAAATATTTTATAACCACTTGCTTATTTTACAAAATTTGCACATTTCACCCATAACCAAAGCATTATATCAAATTAACACCTTATTATTCACAATAATATTTAGAGAAAATTTAATTTTATTCATTAATAAGTTGGGGTCTTACAACCTCCCCTCCTTATAAAATTTTATCCTCGAAATTGACGTACGTACCTGGTGTTTCGAAAAGGTGAGGATACCTCGCTTTTATTTCTGATTCCATCTCCCAGGTCATTTCTTCAATAACATGGTTTCTCCACAAAATCTTAACTTGTGGTATAACCTTCGTGCGTAGAACAAGCTCTTTCCTATCTACGATCTTAACATGTACCTCTTCGTACGTTAAATCTTCGGCTATCTCGTCTGGTTCTAACTCAATTATGTGGTTCAGGTCTTTCACATATTTACGAAGCACAAATATGTGAAAAATATTATGAACACGAGACATGCTTGGAGGTAATGCGAGTCGATATGTCACATTTCCTATTCGGTTAAGAATTTCAAATGGACCAACAAATCGTGGATTGAGCTTTCCTCTCTTCCCAAATCTTGTAACTCCTTTCCATGGTGCAACACGTAACAATACATGATCCCCAATACTAAATTCTACATCCTTTCGATGAAGATCCGCATAACTCTTTTGTCGATCCTGTGCCGTTTGTATACGTTGTCGAATCGTTTGATCTTCTCTGTAGTTATGCGTACCAATTCTGGTCCCAACAACATTGCTTCACCCACCTCGTCCCAGCATACTGGAGAACGACACTTTCGTCCATACAAGGCTTCAAATGGAGCCATACCTATACTTTCCTGATAACTGTTGTTGTAGGAGAATTCCACCAGTGGCAAGTACTTATCCCAACTTCTTTTGAAATTTAGAACACAGAGTCTTAATAGATCTTCAAGGGTTTGAATAGTCCTCTCTGATTGCCGGTCCATTTGAGGATGGTATGATGAACTGAATCGTAAATCCGTGCCCATAGCTTTCTGCAAGCTAACCCAAAATTGTGAAGTGAATCTTGGGTCACGATTTGAAACTATGAATACTGGCATGCCATGCAATCTCACATTCTCATTCACGTACATACTAGCAACACGTTCAAGGGAATAAGTCTCACATATAAGCAGACTTGGTTAATCTATCAACAATAACCCAAATCGCATCTATGCCTTGAGAAACTTTGGGAAGACCTGTAACGAAATCCATGGTAATTTGTTCTCACTTCCATTTCAAGATCTCAAGTGGTTGCAATGGACCCTTTGGCACTTGATGCTCCGCCTTTACACGTTGAGAAGTTAAACACCTCGAGATAAACTCCGCGATCTCTTTTTTTATATTGCCCCACCAAAATGTATGTCGAAGATCATGATACATTTTGGTAATCCCAGGATGGATTGCAAACGGTGTGTTGTGTGCCTTCACCATGATTCTATGCTTCAAGTCAGAATCGTTAGGAACACAAAGTCTGGAGTTGACTCGAAGTATTCCTTCTTCATAGATTCTTGCTTCTAGAATAGCACCTTCTTGCACTTTCTTTTTCATACGCATTAGCTCCATGTTCGTAGCTTGAGCAGCTTTAACTTTATCGATTAAAGTTGGTTCTACTCGTATATTTGATATCATCATGTGGGTACTTGGAACCTTCATCTCTATCTCCATCCTTTACAAATCATACAAAATGGGCCTTTGTGTTAACAACATTGCACTCGTACCCGCATATGATCTTCTACTCAATGCGTCAGCTACTACGTTCGCTTTCCCAGGATGATATTGGATGGTATGATCGTAATCTTTCAACAGCTCAAGCCAACGTCGTTGCCGCATGTTGAGTTCCTTTTGGGTGAAGAAATATTTGAGGCTTTTATGATCCGTATAGATCTCCACTTTCTCCCCATACAGGTAGTGTCTCCAAATCTTTAACGCGAAAACGACTGCTGCCAACTTCAAATCATGAGTAGGATAATTCCTCTCATATTCTTTGAGTTGTCGCGAGGCATAGGCTATAACTTTTCCATGTTACATGAGAACACATCCTAACACTTTGCCTGAAGCATCGTGTAGATAACAAATCCATCCGAACTAGATGGTATTGTCAGAACAGGTGCCGAAATGAGTCTCCTCTTGAGTTCTTGAAAACTCTTCTCACAATCCTCGCTCCAACCGAATTTTGAATCCTTCCGAGTCAGCTGAGTTAATGGAGTAGCGATTCTAGAAAATCCTTCCACGAATCTCCGATAATAACCAGCTAAGCATAGAAAGCTACGTACTTCGGTCACCGACTTCGGTTGCTCCCAACTTTGTATGGCTTCAATCTTCGCCGGGTCGACAGATACTCCATGTTTTGACACCACGTGCCTAAGGAATGCTACTTCCTCAAGCCAGAACTCGTATTTCTTCAGTTTGGCATATAGCTTGTTTTCACGAAGCCTTTGCAGTACCAGCTTTAAATGGCGCTCATGATCTTCACGGCTTTTGGAATAGATGAGGATGTCATCAATAAAGACAACAACGAACTGATCCAAATATTTTTTGAACACACGGTTCATCATATCCATGAAAGCAGCAGGAGCATTAGTCAATCCAAACGACATGACTAAGAATTCATAATGCCCGTACCGAGTTCTGAAAGCAGTCTTTGGAATATCCTTTGTTTTAATCTTCAGCTGATGATATCCAGAACGAAGATCGATCTTTGAAAAGAATTGTGGTCCTTGCAACTGGTCGAACTGGTCATCAATACGAGGTAGCGGATACCTATTCTTGATGGTGACATGGTTCAATTCTCGATAGTCAATACAAAGTCGTATACTCCCTTCTTTCTTCTTTACGAATAAAATAGGAGCACCCCAAGGAGACGTACTAGGACGAATGAAACCGATGTCTAACAATTTCTGTAATTGGACTTTTAACTCCTGAAGTTCAATAGGAGCCATTCGATATGGGGTTTTAAAAATGGGTTTTGTATCGGGTTCAAGGTCAATAAAAAATTCAACTTCACGTTCTGGGGGTAGACCCGGAAGTTCTTCAGGAAATACGTCAGGAAATTCACTAACAACAGAAATATTATTCAAATCTGACGTGTTTTTGTTCAAGTCCATAACATGGGCTAAGAAAGCTTGACATCCGTTTTTTAATAAACGAATGGCTTTATGGCTTGATATGACAGCGATTGATTTTAGTGGTTTGGCTGCTTGAATTCGCATAACAGGTTGGTTAGGAATATGAAAACTAGCAACCTTACAAAAATAATCAATTTTGGCATGATGAGTAGTTAACCAATCAATTCCTAAAATCACATTAAAAGCAAGTATCTTTAAAGAGATAAGGTCAACAGGTAATGTGATTGTGCCAACTTGGATTAAGCAAGATTTATAAACTGTAGATGTAATAAAAGTTTCTCCTAACCGAGTCTCCACAGATAGGTCAAAGTATAATTTCTCTGGAGTCAAGTTTAAACGTTGAGCACAAGCAGGAGAGATAAAAGAATAGGTAGAACCGGTATCTAGTAAAGTATAAACTTCGCAAGAATTCAAGATTAGCTTACCCGTGATCACCTTGTTCGGGTTTTTCGCATTTTGGCCAGTCAAGACAAACGCTCTTCCAAGAACCGCTGATTTTGACTTATCCGGGATAGCTTTTGGAGTCACCATCCCCGCTGAACTTGGTTTTCCTATAGAACACTCTCGAGCTATATGACCCTCCTTTCCATAGTTATAGCATACCTTGGATTGTTATGGGCAGTTTGGGCTGATATGTCCCTCTTTTCTGTATTTGTAATAAACGACCGGTGCTCGTTCTCCTCCCCTAGAAACAGTTGATGTTTGTGCTGACGTTTTCACGTTATCATTGTTGTACCGTCTCTTCTTGAAATCTCCTCCTGACTCGCTCCTTCTATTATCACGGCCACGATTTCCACTAGAGTGGTTACCGCTTTTGCCCGAATGTTTTCCTCCCTGCTAGTTTTCATTAGTCCGATGACCGCTGCCACCGGTATTACCTTGGTTGTGTTCCCTCGGTTGAATATACTCATTATCTCGCTCTAATAATTCAGCCCTGTTTACAACATCTGAATATAAAGAAAATTTGTGAGAGATAAGATATTACCGAATCTCGGGTTTTAAACCTCTCAGAAACATCCTTGTCAGTCGTTCCTCATTCTCGACCAAATGAGGTGCAAACCTGGATAACTCTACAAACTTCACCTCGTACTGGGACACTGTCATGTTGTTTTGTTCCAGTCTAATAACCTCTACCTCCTTCATATGACGAATACTTTCAGGAAAGTACTTGTCATTAAAAAGTTTCTGAAACGTTTCCCAGGATATGTTGAGTGCGTCAGGCTGGGTACGCTTCACAGAGTCCCACAAGTAGTCTGCCTCACCGCAGAACATAAAAGTGGCGAATGGAACCTTCTGTTTCTCTATGCATCCCTAAACATCGAATATCTTGGTAATTTGCTTGACCCACGTTTTCGCCTTGATCGGATCCGGCTTTCCCTGAAAGTCTGGTGGTCCCAACTCTTTGAACTGCTTGGCCGTGACAAATCACGCATTGTTATCATTTCCACCCGTGTTCTATACACAAGTCTCCCTCGTCTGATTTTGCATGAACTGCAAAAAGCTCCTAAATATTTCATCATTCATCGTTTACTCGGTAACGTTGTTTATAGGAGGAATATTACCTTCCTGTTGCACGTTCTCCTGGTTTGTGACTAAAGGTTGTTCCACAGTCTCATATACTCCATTGTTAACGTTCTCGACTGCCATTCTCAAATACTGCCATAAAACAAGGGTTAATTAAACAAATTAACATATCACATAATATTCCTATATTATGACCAACCAACAAATAAGCTT
Source organism: Panax notoginseng (assembly GCA_016801055.1). NCBI lineage: Eukaryota > Viridiplantae > Streptophyta > Magnoliopsida > Apiales > Araliaceae > Panax > Panax notoginseng. Next base: position 181,211,244 of record CM029016.1, on the reverse strand, counting down.
AGGTAGGACACACTAGCGAATGATTTACTCGTCTCTCCCCTCCTAGTTCTATTCACCGATCTCTGCCAGAGACCATATCCCTAAGCTCTGATACCAACTGTGACACCCCCAAAATAGGTATACATCACCCATTCTGAGTCGTCAAATACATGGTACAGAAACAAATACAACTTCATTAAAACACTTGTCGCGCAAAATACGACAACACAATACTGTGAGTTTAAATATAAATATTGTCTTCTAGATAATATCCACACTCAAATAAGTCCTCATTAAAATTATTGAAACACTATTTTATAGAATAGTGAGAACTGCTAACACAATTGACTAGAAACATCACTCCACACCCCGACTAGTTCCCGCTATATTCTCGCCTCTTGAGAAAAATGGAACAAAAAGGAAAAGGGTGAGCTCAACTAGCCTAGTAAAGAATATTATGACTAAGATAATATACAACAACTAATCATTAGTCTTCAACAGTAAAAAAATCTGATAAAATATAGTAGACAACAAATTTTAGATCAACAATTGTAGCGGAAACAACAAACCATTAGAAGAGTCAAGTAGAGAATGAATTCTACTATCTTCTAAGATTTAAAAGTCCATCAACGATATTTTATCCCTGTAACATAAATCAATATACATCTTGAATCAAATATTTATCTTTGCACTACAGGTCAAAGATATTTATTTGTATCACCAGTCGGTCATTTTCATCTTAACACCTGTTCATCTTTGCACTACGGGCCAAAGATATTCATCTGTTAATCATTCATCTTTGCACTACAGGCCAAAGATCTTTAGTAATATCATCATTTAGGACTGAGGATGATGAAAAATATTTTAAAGAAAACGAACCAAGTGAGACAGAAGGACAAATATTAGGGATTCGTATTACAGTTTATCCAAGTGCAATAATACTCCATAGCAACCAATTGTGAAGTAGAATTCAAAAATAAAGATCAAAACATGGATACAATCAAAGATAGTAACCATAATAGACATCTTGGACAAAAAGGAAAAATTTTATTTTTCGGTGAATAGTGCCGTATTCGTGAATAGTGCCGTATACGTGAATAGTGCCGTATACGTGAATAGTAATCCCGACACAAAAAGTTCTAAATTTGATAAAAAGTCCAAACCAATATTTCGGCATAATAATATTGAAGAAAATAATATCATTTAAGAAGAAAATAACATCCCTTACCTCAAGATAACAATACTTTTGTTCGAAATATCGGTATAAGGCTGAAGGAAACTTGCACTGATAAATAAAAACTCACAAAGTATCTAAATACTCACGAAATACGCTCGATAATATAGAGAGAAAAAGAGAGAAAACTTATAAATTCTGGTGTGATTTTCAATTCTAACTTAGCCCTCTATTTATAGGAAAATGTTAGTACGCCGAAGCAAACTTGACCTGCAACCTGATGGCTTTACCTGCTACTATTCCCACCCACCACATTTGAATAAAAATTCCAGCACATTTCTCACCAACCAAAAGTGGGGCCCACTCAATTCTAGAATTTTCTATCAAAATCATTTATAAATCTAATTTCTGAATCAGTCACCTCTTAAAATTCATAACAAATTATACGTTCATTTTTAACGGTTAAACATTTGTAGACATATACTCAACTTATATATGTATAACATATCCTAAAATCACAACGATCCAACGGTCAGATTAAAAATTATAACTCACGCAATATATCTCAAGAACAGTGATTTAATTTTTAATACCTCCATTCCGACAAAAACACCTCAACATTAATTCCTTCACATAAAATAAATATATCCATCAATTATATCCACATAAAATAAAAATTTCCTTATCATATAAATCAATAATTAATTATTCATAAATAATATTATAGAATCACAATTATGACAACCAGGCTGTTCCTAGGAAAGAGGGGCTTTCCAATAAGGATTTTTCCTTACTGGCGCGCAATTAGATGACCAAACCTCTCCTTAGACAGAACTTTCTAGACATTGCCAATAATGATATCTAATAATATTATTCAAATAATATGAATTATTGATCTGATAATAGAAAATACTGTACAACAACAATTATTGAAACAACAATAATATAAAATATCAACGCAGCAATTATTGAATCAATAAAATAACATATTGAACAGTAACTACTGTAACAATTATTAAGTAGTGTCTTCTTACATAAGGATCAATAATTCAAAAATACTGTGCAAAACTGTGTGCTACTGTGCAACCACGCGTATTACTGTATTTTAACCACCTGGTATTCTAACAGTGTTAACGGTAACAACTATGCCGTTATTTATAAAAACTCAATTTTTGTCGTTTTCTTCATCCGACCATTTTCCGTTGTGAGGCCCACAAATGGCTGCGCCGTCGTACGAATATTCCCCGACAACAAGAATATTCCACGACCAAACAAATATTCCCCGACAAAGTGAATATTTTATAACCCCTTGCTTATTTTGCAAAATTTGCACATTTCACCCATAACCAAAGCATTATATCAAATTAACACCTTATTATTCACAATAATATTTAGAGAAAATTTGATTTTATTCATTAATAAGTTGGGGTCTTACAGTCAGGAAACTGCTCCTAGAAAATCTGGGTTTTCCAGAAACCGTCATAAGGCAGTTTCGTCAACCCTACTTTGACCACGATTATTTTCTATCCTGGTCATGATCTGAGTAATCTAAAGGCTTAGATGTATAGCCTACATGTCATTCTACAAGATCCAACCAACAACATAACCAAACTATCAAACCACAACAAGATCTAGGGTCTCAAAAGTCATTGTCAGACCATTTTGGGTTTCTGGGCTGCCCAGAAACCAGTTGGTCAATGTCAGTTAACGCACTTTGACTGCTTATAACTTTCAATTTACACATGATTTGGGCTTGATTCAAGTTCCAGATCAAAGCCTTTACAACATACTACAAGTCTGTAACCTTAAACACATCAAACAACTAACAGGTAAAGATCTATGTGCCCTGACATTCGGTTGTCAGACCAAAATTTAGGGTTCATAGCCAGTTTTCAAAAACTTGATTTCGTGCATCTAGATGTTATGGATCCATGTTATAACAACCCAGATCACTCAATAACATCTTTATACACCACTTAAAACAATAAACAACAACAAATAACATGAATCACATGGATTTCTAGGTTTAAGGTTTATACCCTCCTTATGCTTTGATTCTTGAATCTGATCACCATGATCTGTTCTTAACTTGCTCTGGATCATACTAAGGACTGAATTGTGATGCCCCCAAAATAGGTATACAACACTCATTCTGAGTCGGCAAATACATGGTACAGAAAGCAAACTACAACTTCAATAATACAATTGTCGTGCAAAATACGACAACACATATTGTGAGTTTAAATACAAATATTGTCTTATAGACAATATCCACACTCAAATAAGTCCTCATTACAATTATTCAAACACTATTTTACAGAAATAGTGAGGACTACTAAAACATCTTTCTAAAACCATCACTCCATAACCCGACTAGATCCTGCTATGTTCTCACCTCCTGAGAAGAAAAATGGAACAAAAAGGAAAAGAGTGAGCAAAAAGGAAAAGAGTGAACAAAAAGGAAAAGAAATAGTGAGGACTACTAAAACATCTTTCTAAAACCATCACTCCATAACCAGTTGGAAGGCTCAACTAGCCCAGTAAAGAATATTATGACTAAGATAATATACAATAAATTATCATTAGTATTCAACAGGAAAAAATCTGACAGAATATAATCGACAACAAGTTTTAGATCAACAACTGCAGCGGAAACAGCAAACCATTAGAAAAGTCAAGTAGAGAATGAATTCTACTATCTTCTAAGATTTAAAAGTCTATCATCAATATTTTATCCCTGTGATATCAATTAATAATTATTTTTAACCAAATATTCATCTTTGCACTACAGGCCAAAGATATTCATTTGTATCACCAGTCGGTCATGTTCATCTCAACACCTGTTCATCTTTGCACTACGGGCCAAAGATATTCATCAGTTAATCATTCATCTTTGCACAACAGACCAAAGATATTCAGTAATATCATTATTTAGGACTGAGGATGATGAAAATATTTTAAAGGAAACGAATCTAGTGAGACAGAAGGACAAATAGTAGGGATTCGTATAACAGTTTATCCAAGATCAATAATACTTCATAATAATCAATTGTGAAGCAGAATTCAAAAATAAAGATCAAAACATGGATACAATCAAAGATAGTAACCATAATAGATATCTTGGACAAAAAAGAAAATTTTTATTTTTCGGTGAATAGTGCCGTATTCGTGAATAGTGTCGTATACGTGAATAGTTCCGTATACGTGAATAGTAACCCCGACACAAAAAGTTCTAAATTTGATAAAAAAAACTCGTATAAATATTTCAGCATAAAGATATTGAAGAAAATAATATCATTTAAGAAGAAAATAATATCCCTTACCTCAAAATATCAGTACTTCTGGTCGGAATACTGGTATAAGGCTGAAAAAAACTTGCTCTGATGAATAGACACTCTCAAAGTATCTAAATACTCACAAAATATACTCAATAATCTAGAGAGAGAAAGAGAGAAAACTTGTTTCTGGTGTGATTTTCAATTCTAACTTAGCCCTTTATTTATAGGAAAATGTTAGCACGCCGAAGCAGACTTAACCTGCAACCTGATGGCTTTACCTACTACTATTCAAGCCTACCACATTTGAATAAAAATCTTAGCATATTTCTTTACCAACCAAGAGTGGGGTCCACCAATTCTAGAATTTTCTACCAAAATGATTAACTCCAAAAATTCAACAATTTCTGAACCAGTCATCTCGTAAAATTCATAATAAATCATACGTTCAGTTTTAATGGTTCAAAATTTGTGGACATATACTCAACTTATATATGTATAGCATATCCAAAAATTACCACGATCCAACGGTCGGATTAAAAATTATAACCCCCGCAAAATATCTCAAAAATCCTGATTTTTAATACCTCCATTCCGACAAAAATACTAATAAAAACCTCAATATTAACTCCTTCATTTTTAACCACAAAAATATATCCCTCATTTATATTCACATAAAATAAATATTTCCTTATCATATGAATCAATAATTAATTATTCACAAATAATATTACAGAATCACATTTATGACAAGCAGGTCGTTCCCAGGAAAGAGGGGGCTTTCCAATAAGGATTTCTCCTTACTGGCGCGCAATTAGATGACCAAAGCTCTCCTTGGACAGAACTTTCTAGACATTGCCAATAATGTTATCTAATAATATTATTCAAATAATATGAATTATTGATCTGATAATGGGAAATACTGTGCAGCAACAATTATTGAAACAATAATAATATAAAATATCAATGCAGCAATTATTGAATCAATAAAATAAAATATTAAACAGTAACTACTGTAACAATTATTGAGTAGTGTCTTCTTACGTAAGAATCAATATTTGGTGCAATACCGTGTGCTACTGTATTTTAACCACCGGGTATTCCAACAGTATTAACGGTAACAACTACGCCGCTATTTATAAATAACTTATAGTTGTCATTTTCTTCATCCAATCGCTCTCCGTTATGGGGCCCATACAAGGCTGCGCCGTCGTACGAATATTCTCCGATAGCAAGAATATTCCACGACCAAACGAATATTCCCCGACAAAATGAATATTTTATAACCACTTGCTTATTTTGCAAAATTTGCACATTTCACCCATAACCAAAGTATTATATCAAATTAACCCCTTATTATTCACAATAATATTAAGAGAAAATTTGATTTAATTCATTAATAAGCTGGGGTCTTGCAACCTCCCCTCCTTATGATATTTCGTCCTCGAAATTGACGTACGTACCTGGTGTTTCGAAAAGATGAGGATACCTCGCTTTCATTTTCGTTTCCAACTCCCAGGTCATTTCCTCAATAGCATGGTTTCTCCATAAAACTATGACTTTCTCATGTTGCATGAGAACACATCCTAATCCTTTGCCTAAAGCATCGCTGTAGATAACAAATCCTTTCGAACCAGATGGTATTGTCAGAACAGGTGCCGAAATGAGTCTCCTTTTGAGCTCTTGGAAACTCTTCTCGCATTCCTCGCTCCAACCGAATTTTGTATCCTTCCGAGTCAGTTGAGTTAACGGAGTAGCGATTCTAGAAAATCCTTCCACGAATCTCCGATAATAACCAGCTAAGCCCAGAAAGCTACGTACTTCGGTTACCGACTTCGGTTGCTCCCAACTTTGTATGGCTTCAATCTTCGTCGGGTCGACAGATACTCCATGTTTTGACACCATGTGCCCAAGGAATGCAACTTCCTCAAGCCAGAACTCGCATTTCTTCAGTTTGGCATATAGCTTGTTTTCACGAAGCCTATGCAATACCAGCTTCAAATGGCGCTCGTGATCTTCACGGCTTTTGGAATAGATGAGGATGTCATCAATAAAGACAACAACGAACTGATCTAAATATTCTTTGAATACACGGTTCATAATATCCACGAAGGCAGCAGGAGCATTAGTCAATCCAAAAGACATGACTAAGAATTCATAATGCTCGTACCGAGTTCTGAAGGCAGTCTTTGGAATATCCTCAGTTTTAATCTTCAGCTGATGATATCCAGAACGAAGATCGATCTTTAAAAATAATTTTGCTCCTTGCAACTGGTCAAACAGGTCATCAATGCGAGGTAGCGGATACCAATTCTTGATAGTGACATGATTCAATTCTCGATAGTCGATACAAAGTGGCATACTCCCATCTTTCTTCTTTACGAATAACACAGGAGCACCCCAAGGAGATGTACTAGGACGAATAAAACCGATGTCCAACAACTCCTGTAGTTGGACTTTTAACTCCTGAAGTTCAATAGGAGCCATTCGATATGGGGTTTTAGAAATGGGCTTTGTGTGACGCCCCCAAAATTAGGTATACATCACCCATCTTGGGTCGTCAGATACATAGTACAGATTATAAATGCAACTTACTAATACAACTGTCGTGTACAATACGACAAAACATAAACTGTGAGTTTGAATACAAATATTATCTTCTAGAGAGTATTCATACTCAAAAGGAGTCCTCATTACATTTATTAACACACTATTACATAGAATAGTGAGGACTACTAACTAATACTATCATTCGGACCATCACTCCGTTCCCCGACTTGCCCCAGCTACATTCTCATTTCCTGAAGAGAACAGTGAAAGAAAGGGTGAGCTCAACTAGCCTAGTAAGAAATATAATGACTAAGATAATACAGAATAAATTATCATTAGCCTTCAACAATGTTAAACGGATAAAATATAATAGACATCAAGTTTAACTGCAGCGGAACAAGCAATTCATTAAAAGAGTCAAGTAGAAAATAAACTCTACTATCTTTTATGATTTAAAAGGTTTTTCAACACTGTTATCGCTGGGACTCAGCTTAATAAAATAATCTACATCATCGAATCACCCCTGCACTACGGCCAAGGATATTCGTGTATTCATTAATGGTTATGATCATGCCAACAACTGTCCATCAATGAACTACGGGCCAATGAGGACTTTTACCACATCATTTGTAACATTACGATCATGATTATACCGAATAACCCCTGGTCATAATCATACCAAGTTCATCCATGCACTACAGGCCACAGATGACTTTCAACATTTTATAAACATGAGGATGATGAAAATGATATAAGAATTCAATAAAACAAGTTCAAGAATTAATTTATCCAAAAATTAACAACGTCCAAATTGTCAACATGATACTGCTTTGTGGAGTAAAATTCAAGAATGCTTAGAATAATATTTTCATGAAAAGATACTGGATGAAACACAATTATCAAGGATATTCCACTAATTTCATGGAGTATAGAAGTTAAAACTTAACCAATTGAGTATAATAAAGAATGGAATAACAAAAGAAATCACCCGGCATGCGATAGACCGCACAGACAGGTTATTCCAAAAGAATAATAAATAATAGAACCAGTTCAGGCGTAAACGCACAGACAGAATATTCCGACAGAATAATAAATAATGGAACCAGGTCCGGTGTAAAACACATAGACAAGATGTTCCAACAGAATAATAATAAAAACGGAACCAGGTCCGGTGTAAAACACACAGACAGGATGCTCCAACAGAATAATAATAAAAACAGAACTAGGTCCGGTGTAAAACACACAGACAGGATGTTCCAACAGAATAACAATAAAAACAGAACCAGGTCCGGTGTAAAACACATAGACAGGATGTTCCAACAGAATAATAATAAAAACAGAACCAGGTCCGGTGTAAAACACACAGACAGGATGTTCCAACAGAATAACAGAAAAATGTCACCAAGTATAGGGTAGACCGCGTATACAGGTTATTCCAACAGAATAATACGAAATGGAATAACAACAGTTCTCTTCATGAATAAGAAAGAATAACACCCTTTACCGTTTTAAAGAAGAGCTGAAATAAGGAAGTAGTTAAGTAGCAGAATACTTTTCTTCTCTCTCTATAGTTTCTCTCTCTAGAGTTCAGTGAATTCGTAAGAAATAATGAAGGAATGAGCTGCTATTTATAGAAAAATAGAATGCATAGTAACTAATCCATGAACGGTCCATATTGATTACTTTAATCTGACGGTCCATATTTAAAGAAAAATCTTTTAAATAAAATATAATATATTATATTTATAGAATAACTTTAATAAAGTATTCTGTTTTATATAAAAAGATGTTTCTGTTTTATTACGTTAATAATACGAATAAAACAAAACTTCATTATCGCTAAATAATTCATATTATTAACTGATAATAATTGAATCAAACTGAGTGACTTCTCACATAAGCATTAATAATCAATACCGTGTGTTACTATGCAACCACACGTATTACTATACTTTTACTATCCGTCGTTATTTTTAATAAAATATTTTTGTCGTTTTCTCAATCCGACAATAATTCCGTTGTGGGGTCCACCAATGATTGTGCCGTTGTACGAATATTTCCGGTTAAAACGAATATTCTCCGACCAATCGAATATTATATAACAACTTGCGTACTTTGTAAAATTTATAAATATTACCCACAACTATAACATTATATCAAATTAACTCCATAATATTCAAAAATGATATTTATTGAAAATTCATCTTTATTTATAAAAGTTGGGGTCTTACACTTTGTACCAGGTTCAAGATCAATTAAGAATTCAATTTCACATTCCGGGGGTAGACCGGGAAGTTATTCAGGAAATACATCGGGAAATTCTCTAACAATAGAAATATTATTCAAATCTGACTTGTCTTTGTTCAAATCCATAACATGGGCTAAGAAAGATTGACATCCATTTTTCAATAAACGAATATCTTTGTGGCCTGATATGACAGTGACTGATTTTAGTAGTTTAGTAGTTTGAATTCGTATGACAGGTTGGTTAGGAATATGAAAACTAACAACCTTACGAAAATAATCAATTTTAGCATGATGAGTGGTTAACTAATCAATTCTTAAAATAACATCAAAAGCAAGTATCTTTAAAGAGATAAGATTAATAGGTAATGTGATAGTGCCAACTTAGATCATGGAAGATTTATAAACTGTAGATGTAACGAAGGTTTCACCCAACGAAGTTTCAATAGATAAGTCAAAGTCCAATTTCTCCGGAGTCAAGTTTAAACGTTGAGCACAAGCAGGAGAGATAAAAGAATGGGTAGAACCGGTATCTAGTAAAGTATAAACTTTGCAAGAATTCAAGATTAGCTTACCCGTGATCACCTCGTTTGGGTTTCTCGTGTTTTGGCCAGTCACGACAAACACTCTTCCAGGAACCGCTGATTTTGACTTATCTGGGACAGCTTTTGGAGTCACCATCCCCGCTGAACTTGGTTTTGCTACAGAACACTCTCGAGCTATATGACCCTCCTTTCCACAGTTATAACATACCTTGGATTGTTGTGGGCAGTTTGGGCTGATATGTCCCACTTTCCCACATTTGTAACATACGACCGGTGGTCGTTCTCCTCCCCTAGAAACAGTTGATGTTTGTGCTGATGTCTTCACGTTATCATTGTTGTACCTTCTCTTCTTGAAATCTCCTCCCGACTCGCTCCTTTTATTATCACGACCACGATTACCACCAGAGTGGTTACCGCTTTTGTCCGAATGTTTTCCTCCCTGTTGGTTTTCATTGCTTCGATGACTGCCGCCATCGGTATGACCCTGGTTGTGGTCCCTCGGTTGCACATACTCATTATCTCGCTCTAATAATTGAGCCCTGTTTACAACATCTGAATATAAAGAAAATTTATGAGAGATAAGATATTGCTGAATCTCAGGTTTTAGACCTCTCAGAAACATCATTGTCATTCGTTCCTCATTTTCGACCAAATGAGGTGCAAACCTGGATAACTCTGCAAACTTCGCCTCGAACTGGGACACCGTCATGTTGTTTTGTTCCAGTCTGATAAACTCCACCTCCTTCATATGACGAATACTTTCAGGAAAGTACTTGTCATTGAACAATTTTTGAAATGTTTCCCAGGACATGTTGAGTGCGTCAGGCTGGGTACGCTTCATAGACTCCCACCAGTAGTCTGCCTCACCGCGGAACATAAAGGTGGCGAATGGAACCTTCTGTTCCTCCGTGCATCCCAAGATATCGAATATCTTGGTAATTTACTTGACCCAAGTTTCCGCCATGATCGGATCCTGCTTTCCCTTAAATTCTGGTGGTCCCAATTCTTTGAACTACTTGGCTGTGACAAACCACGCGTTGTTATCATTTTCACCCGTATTCTGCACACGAGTCTCCCTTGTCTGATTTTGCATGAACTGCAAAAAGCTCCTAAACATTCCATCATTCATCGTTTGCTTGGTAACGTTGTTTACAGGAGGAATATTGCCTTCCTGTTGAACGTTCCCCTTGGTGGTGATCAAAGGTGTCTCCACGGTCTGATTTACTCCATTATTAACGTTCTCAGCTTCCATTCTTAAATACTGCCATAAAACAAGGTTTAATAGTCATGTCATATATTATCCCTATACTTTGACAGACCAAATAAATACCAAATAAACTTAGTCAGGTCATACTAGCGAAGGAATTTCCTGTCTCTCCCCTCCTAGTTCTTGTCTCACATCTTAGCCAGGGATCATATCCCTAAGCTCTGATACCAACTGTGACGCCCCCAAAATAGGTATACAACACCCATTCTGAGTCGCCAAATACATGGTACAGAAAGCAAACTACAACTTCAATAATACAATTGTCGTGCAAAATACGACAACACACACTGTGAGTTTAAATACAAATATTGTCTTATAGACAATATCCACACTCAAATAAGTCCTCATTACAATTATTCAAACACTATTTTACAGAAATAGTGAGGGCTGCTAAAACATCTTTCTAAAACCATCACTCCATACCCCGACTAGATCCTGCTATGTTCTCACCTCCTAAGAAGAAAAATAGAACAAAAAGGAAAATGGTGAGCTCAACTAGTCAAGTAAAGAATATTATGACTAAGATAATATACAACAAATTATCATTAGTATTCAACAGGAAAAAATCTGACAGAATATAATCGACAACAAGTTTTAGATCAACAACTGCAGTGGAAATAGCAAATCATTAGAAGAGTCAAGTAGAGAATGAATTCTACTATCTTCTAAGATTTAAAAGTCCATCATCAATATTTTATCCCTGTAACATCAATTAATAATCATTTTTAACCAAATATTCATCTTTGCACTACAGGCCAAAGATATTTATTTGTATCGCCAGTCGGTCATGTTCATCTCAACACCTGTTCATCTTTGCATTACGGGCCAAAGATATTCATCAGTTAATCATTCATCTTTGCACAACAGGCCAAAGATATTCAGTAATATCATTATTTAGGACTGAGGATGATGAAAATATTTTAAAGGAAACAAATCCAGTGAGACAGAAGGACAAATAGTAGGGATTCGTATAACAGTTTATCCAAGATCAGTAATACTTTATAATAATCAATTGTGAAGCAGAATTCAAAAATAAATATCAAAACATGGATACAATCAAAGATAGTAACCATAATAGATATTTAGGACAAAAAGAAAAAATTTTATTTTTCGGTGAATAGTGCCGTATTCGTGAATAGCCGTATACGTGAATAGTGTCGTATACGTGAATAGTAACCCCGACACTAAAAGTTCAAAATTTGATTAAAAAAAACTCGTATCAATATTTCAGCATAATGATATTGAGAAAAATTATATCATTTAAGAAGAAAATAATATCCCTTACCTCAAAATATCAGTACTTCTGGTCGGAATACCGGTATAAGGCTGAAAGAAACTTGCTCTGATGAATAGAAACTCTCAAAGTATCTAAATACTCACAAAATACACTCAATAATCTAGAGATAGAAAGAGAGAAAACTTGTTTCTGGTGTGATTTTCAATTCTAACTTAGCCCTCTATTTATAGGAAAAAGTTAGCACGCCGAAGCAGACTTAACCTGCAACCTGATGGCTTTACCTGCTACTATTCAAGCCTACCATATTTTAATAAAAATCTCAGCACATTTCTGTTAGGTTTGTAATATTCATGAACGCAATCAAATTGCACAAAATAGCGAAAACGTGAAGAAATCAGAGTTTAAAATTTTTACAAACCATATACCCGGATCACCCTTTATATGCAATTATTAATTAAACGAAAAAGAAAGAACAAGAATCATACCCTTGAAGATCCGAGCTTCCTCAGGTACAAGTTCACCTCCAATCCTTTTCGCGTTCAACTTGAATCCACCGGGTTTGGTTCCTTCCTTTAATCAACGTTAGCCACCCAAGTGTTTGGCCTCTAAAGGTGATCCACCAAGGAAGAAGAAGAATTCAAGAAGATGGGTATTTGGCAAAACCTTAGTTTTTCTATCTCTCATAGAAAAGAAGCTTACTCTCCAATAATTGGAATAACGTATATTTGATATCTGATATAAGACTCCTCTTATAAAGATATCAAGTAACCCTATTAAAAATAAGGTATTATTTATTTAATTAAACTCTTTTAATTAAATGGGCTCCCTAATCTTATTAGGGATAATTAATTAAATTCCTTTAACTAATTTTTCCTCCTAATCCTATTAGGTATAAATGAGAGTACTTATATTAAATTAATTCCTAAACTCTTTTAGAAATTAAAATAATAATTATTATAATAATATTAATAAGACTCCTCTTATTACTTTATATTTAATATTTCTAAAATATTAAATAATAAATATTAAGCTATTTAATTTATTCTATCACCATAGATTAAATTAAATATACTTAACATATTATTACGATTATGCCATTAACTTCTTAAATAATTATTCTTCCTTTTATGGTGTAACCCTTTAGGTTCTCCATATTAAACCGGTTGTGAATAAATCAATTAGAACAATTCTAATCTTATTTAAATAAATAAATTAAACTATTAATTTATTTAAATAAATAATATTTATTCTACAATAGGGATAAGCCTCCCTAGCGATCAACGACTTTCCAGATAATATAGATTTCAACATTAATCATAAAAGAACCTTTGAGTAAATAGTGACCGTACAATTCAATCCTTCCACCATTCAATGTCCCAATTAAATATAAGACATGGAATTACTGTCAAGTCTTATTTTATTTAATTATATGTATTTCGACTCTTAAATGCACAACCCCAAATAATGCAAATTAGAAACTCCTTTCTAATTTCATCCTGCCTTGGCCAAGGACTACTGGGTTGTCATTTATCGAATCACATAGGACATTTCTCTTCTTTTACTAGAAGTGATAGATTCTTTATTGATCATACATTATCTCCATGTACAACTTTTTATACCCAAGCATACCCTTTGATATACCTTAAGGGTCTTAAGGAATAAGTCAAAGTATAACTCATCATACACAAGATACTATGATGATCTCAAGTCCAAGGATCACTTGTACTACTATCACTTCAGGAATTCCTATTGACAGGCAAGTAAAACTCCATTAGGTATTCCTTAGCGAGCCACGTTCAGTGAACTTATTCTCTAATAAGCACCTACATACTTGCTTTAGTGTCTCCATACAAATGATTATGAGATCAATCATCCTCATCCAATGAGCAAGTAACGTATGTACCAATCTATCCGGATTCACTAATCCAAAATTTAGTAATCCAACGATTGGGAACTATTTTAGTTTTAAGCTTTCTAAGAATTTAGATCTCATTAGAATGATCATCATCATTATTCTAAAATCATTGCTTAAAACTATGGGTTTATCACATATTATAAAACAGCATCATGTAGATAATTAAAAGCCTTTAATAAATAAATACTTTTTATTAATAAATGAATAAGATTGTTACAAAGTATATGCTTTATCATCATATATGATTGGCTTGTGTGCATATTACTTTCAATCTCCCACTTGCACTAAAGCCAATCGTCATGGTATCTCATACTCTTCTTCTCTAAGTGACGATTATCCTGCTGTTGGATAAGCTTCAGTAAATGGATATGTAATGTTGTTCTTGAGAGACCACTATCTCTATAGTGATTTCTCATCTTTCAATGATTCCTATAATCAAATGAAAGTGCCACAACACATGTTTAGATCCAAGATGAGACTTAGGAACTATTCCTATTTCTGTAATGAACTTTTATCCAAACAATCAACTTGCAGCTTCATTTATAGCTATATTCTTTTTCTTTATCACTAAACCAACAACTCTTTGCTGTTTGGAACCTTTCCAATTCACTGCACCACCGTTCAAGGTAACGCTTTACCTTAAAGTGGATTTTCTGTCGTCTTGGTCTGTCTGAAAAACTTGAGTTTGTTAAGCCCTCTAGTTTTAATTCAGACCCACCATAAATATAATCACATCCTTAGTGCCAGTTAAGTACTTTAAGATGTTTTTCACTGTCTTACAGTGATCTTATCCAGAATATGACCGATCAACATCAGGTCTCGTACATTTCATTGCATACATGATAGTTACTCATGTGATCTCTCTTTTATGAGTCTATGGGGACTATTAAGAGAGATACACTCCATGACTCATCAACATGAGACATTTCTTGGAGTTTGTCATGCTAAACGACTTTAGCATCAAATGAATATACGTTTCTTGGGTTAAGTCGAGCATCATTTTAAATCTATCTATATAGATTTGTATCCCCAATTACGATACTCTTCCCAAATCATTCATGGAGGAATGTTTAGACAACTTTATCTTTACTAATTATAGCATTGGTATGTCATTCCTTATCCGTAGTATATCAACATATAATACTAGGAATGTCACGACACTCCCACTGACCCTTTTGTACACACTAGAACTCTTACCTCATCGTATGTAACTGGATCATCATCTTCTATGATGTGTACCTCATCATCATCATCTATGATGAATCCATACCTCCTAGGTATCTTCGGTACTATTCTAGATTTACGATTCGGTTGTGGTACAATAGGTCTATCTACAAGTTCCTCTTATTTGACTTATTGTGATTTGTGGTTCTTAAACTCTTCAAGATCTATTATCCTCCCACTAGCCCCTTCAATGATAAACATCTTTATCTTAGAAGGCAGCATGTTTCTCAATAAACACCTTTTGCTAAGTAGGATTATAGAACATATACCCTAAACTTACTTTAGGATGTCCCACAAATCTGTACATGTCAAATCTTGTCCCAAGCTTATCCTTTGAAACCGTTTCAAATAACTTGGACAACCCCTTATCTTAACAAACTTAAAATTAGGAATCCTCCCTGTCCATAACTTTTATGGAGTCTTGGGGCCAGATTTTGAGGTTACATTTTTGTAGATATGCAGCCATTTCTAGGACATGATCCTAGAAGGATACTGGAATATCGGTAAAATCATTATGGACCGTACCATGTCCAACAAGGTACGATTTTTCATTCAAATACATCAATCAATTATTGCGTATCAGGAGGCGTCCATTATGAGAAAACCATTTGAGATGATCTAGAAACTTATTGCACAAGTATTTATTCCTTGATCTAATCAAAGAATCTTAATACTTTGTCAATTTGTTTCACTTCTGAATTCTTTGAACCTTTCAAATAATTTATACTTGTATTTCAGTAAATACACACATTCAACTCTTTGAATGATCATCTCCTTTTCTTATACTAATTTGTTCAATATACAAAATTATTTTCATGTAAGTCAAGTATACAAAATTTATTAAGTAATATTCCAGTTCTATACAAAACATTATTATTATAAATAGAACAACAATTGTTCTTAATTATAATACCAAAGATTTCATTGTCCAACAATAAAATGGAAATAATATTTTTAACAAAAACTGGAATACAATAACAACTTATTGACTTAATAGATTTACCCGTAGGCATTGCTAAACTATAAGCTTCTATGGCTAATGTGGCAACCTTTGCAACATTTTCCGTACATAGGATTACTTATATTTATTTAGCTTTCCACTTCTACTTGGTCCCTTCATAAATTTATATTTATGATAACCAAAATCGGTATCCAATACCCAAGTAGAACCTTAACTTAAAGCAAAATTTATTTCAATCATGAACAAATTTGTATTTATAACCGAAACTTCAATAAGCTTCTTTGGTTAGCCTCTGCAAGATTCTTCTCGTAGTTTCTTTCCAGTGTCCAGGCTTATTGCAGTGGAAGCAAACTCCTTTGCTATCCGTATCAGTTTCATTCTTATTATCCTTTGTTTTTGCCTTTCTATTTACCTTCTTTGAATCGTTCTTCTTTTCAGAAGATCCTTTGGCCCCTACCAGTAAAACAAGGTCTTTCTTGGTTGGAAAGTGACTCTCAACATTTTTCAACATGTTAAGCAAATCAGCGAGGTTGATATCTAGCTTGTTCATATGAAAAATTCACAACAATTGTGAAAGGAGTCCGGGAGTGAGTGTAAGATCAAATCTTGGCTCAACTCTCCATCTATGACAAAACCCATTGTCCTAATTGTTCAATCATATTGATCATGTTTAGGACATGTGTCTGTACTGTAGTGTCATTGGTCATTCTAGATCGGAAGAGCTCCTTAGATATCTGATATCTATTAGTCCTACTTTCCTCACCATCAACTACTTTATGTGCAGGAATATAGTAGGAGCATCCATAGTTTCATGCTGACGCTGAAGCTCGTTACTCATGGATGCGAGCATGATGCATTGAGCCAACTGTGCATCATCTTGCCACTTTCTAAAAGTAGCAATCTCTTCCTCAAAGGCATTGTCTGCAACCATTGCAGGGATAGACGTATTAAGGACATAAGATAGCTTTTCTGCCATGAGAACTATTCTCAAATTTCTTAACCAATCCGTTTAATACGGTCCGATTAAATAGCATCTAATATGCTTCGCAGAGATCGTAATTTAGACATTATAAAATTCTATAAATGAATTTGTAATCAACAATATTTTAACATACATTCTTTTATTAATTACCAAAATAAATTAGGTCTTATTTTAAATTGGTATCTCCCACTATTTTCTTCAAACTATATTACCCTCACTTATATAGTTCGACAAAATCTAATTAAAGATTTGCTAGTGAGAATAAGGATCCCATTTCAAATGTATATAGCCTTGTTGTGACACAACAAACTATATATAAATAAATAGGTAGACAACTCTTGTCAATTACATCAACTATGTAATTCCTTGTATTTTGCCTCTTAGATTATTTTGATCAAGTGGTGTCACATCCGAATCAAAATTATCTAAGTTAAGTCCAACCTAGCACTCCATATATTCAAAAAAGAAAAATATCGTCCTTGTGGTGACACAACAAAACAATACTGTTCAATTTTCTTTATAAGCATCAAATGTGATAAATTAACATCTTAAATACTTAATACTTGCCTTGTGGTGACACAACAAACTCATATTAAATATTTAATACTCTATTAATTTTATCATGCTAGAAGGCGACGTTCGATATTCCAAATATCTTTGAACGCTTAGGACTTAATATAAAATTTGAGGGATTTGTTATTAATTTGTCTCATCTTGTTTAGCGCGCATGCACATATATATATATACAATACGTGTCATATTAATTACCATGCGAAGCATGTTTGCATAATATATAATATATATAGTATAAGCATGCACATATAGAATACTATATTCTATCTGGATTGATTATGGACTTTTATTCTAGTTTGGTTCACTAGAGCCACCAAGTGAACCAAAAAGGTCAAACCCTAGGGGTGCAAGAATTAATATTTAAATATAACTATTACATTTAAATCCGGGCTCCATTACAAACGGGTCTTCAAGCGCTCCTTGCTCCTTGATCTCTAATTCTTCAAAATTAATTCTAACTATTCCTATTACAAAACTATTTAAAATAAATAGAAACCTTGATCAGCAGTCAAGGGGAAGTACATAGGAGGGAGATAGAATTTACATTAAGAAAAAATTAGAGAAGACGAGGTACGCATGCCCCATTTAATAAAACTCATACATTCATGCATCCAACTAAAATAAAATTCAATCACATTGGTCAATAGTCCATAATCAATCCCATTTATTATCATACACATCACAATATGCATCAATAAATAACATTCATCTCATGAATAATAAATATTCAATATATATATTGATATCATTTAATGGGCAAATTTAGTTAGTAAAAAATTTAATTTTGAATTAAAATAAACTCCTTTATTTTAATCCAAATATAAATCAAAATAAACCACTTTTATTTTAATTTATCCTATTTTGATTAAAATAAACTATTTTATTTTAATCAAAATCTTTAATCAAAATAAACCATTTATTTTAATTAATTATGGAATCTAATTCCAAGTTATAAAAAAAACTCCTTTATTAAAGGAAACACGAATTCTTTTCCTATTCACAAATAAACTCCTTTATTTTGAATAATATGAAATCTTATTTCATATCTAAATAAACTCCTTTATTTAAAGAAATACGGATTCTCTTTCCTATTTACAAATAAACTCTTTTATTTTGAATAATATGAAATCTAATTTCATATCTAAATAAACTCCTTTATTTAAGGAAATTAGGAATCCAATTTCAACTCCAATTAGTTATCATGGAATTAAATTCCAACTCTAATTAGTTAGCATGAAATTTAATTTTAAAATTAAAATAAATCTTTATATTTTAATTATAAAATTAATAAAATTATATATATATATATATATATATATATATATATATATATATATATATATATATATATAAAATAATAACCCGCATTGAATAATTCAACTGGAAACATGATTGTATATATATATATATTAAACATATATATAGTAATCATGAATCATTCCTAGAAACATGATTATAGCCTTTTGAAAAAAGCAGCCACGGATTCTTAAACATTAAGCATGTTACATATATATATATATATATATATATATATATATATATATATATATATATATATATATAATCATACGGTTATGATTATTTTGTAAAGCTATAAAACTTCCGCGCGGATCACTGTGAACAAAAATCCAAAAACAGTTCGCCATTTTCAACACTTTTTCGGAAATTTATTACGTTTTTTTTAATTTTATATAACAAATTATGCCCAATTAAATTATTCTAAACACATATCAACATACATATCAAATCTAAACAATTAATAATTCGCATAAAAGTTTGGCTCTGATACCACTGTTAGGTTTGTAATATTCATGAACGCAATCAAATTGCACAAAATAGCGGAAACGTGAAGAAATCAGAGTTTAAAATTTTTACAAACCATATACCCGGATCACCCTTTATATGCAATTATTAATTAAACGAAAAAGAAAGAACAAGAATCATACCCTTGAAGATCCGAGCTTCCTCAGGTACAAGTTCACCTCCAATCCTTTTCGCGTTCAACTTGAATCCACCGGGTTTGGTTCCTTCCTTTGATCAACGTTAGCCACCCAAGTGTTTGGCCTCTAAAGGTGATCCACCAAGGAAGAAGAAGAATTCAAGAAGATGGGTATTTGGCAAAACCCTAATTTTTTTATCTCTCATAGAAAAGAAGCGTACTCTCCAACAATTGGAATAACGTATATTTGATATCTGATATAAAACTCATCTTATAAAGATATCAAGTAACCCTATTAAAAATAAGGTATTATTTATTTAATTAAACTCTTTTAATTAAATGGGCTCCCTAATCTTATTAGGGATAATTAATTAAATTCCTTTAACTAATTTTTCCTCCTAATCCTATTAGGTATAAATGAGAGTACTTATATTAAATTAATTCCTACACTCTTTTAGAAATTAAAATAATAATAATTATAATAATATTAATAAGACTCCTCTTATTACTTTATATTTAATATTTCTAAAATATTAAATAATAAATATTAAGCTATTTAATTTATTCTATCACCATAGATTAAATTAAATATACTTAACATATTATTACGATTATGCCATTAACTTCTTAAATAATTATTCTTCCTTTTATGGTGTGACCCTTTAGGTTCTCCATATTAAACCGGTTGTGAATAAATCAATTAGAACAATTCTAATCTTATTTAAATAAATAAATTAAACTATTAATTTATTTAAATAAATAATATTTATTCTACAATAGGGATAAGCCTCCCTAGCGATCAACGACTTTTCAGATAATATAGATTTCAACATTAATCATAAAAGAACCTTTGAGTAAATAGTTACCGTACAATTCAATCCTTCCACCATTCAATGTCCCAATTAAATATAAGACATGGAATTACTGTCAAGTCTTATTTTATTTAATTATATGTATTTCGACTCTTAAATGCACAACCCCAAATAATACAAATTAGAAACTCCTTTCTAATTTCATCCTGCCTTGGCCAAGGACTACTTGGTTGTCATTTATCGAATCACATAGGACATTTCTCTTCTTTTACTAGAAGTGGTAGATTCTTTATTGATCATACATTATCTCCATGTACAACTTATTATACCCAAGCATACCCTTTGATATACCCTAAGGGTCTTAAGGAATAAGTCAAAGTATAACTCATCATACACAAGATACTATGATGATCTCAAGTCCAAGGATCACTTGTACTACTATCACTACATGAATTCCTATTCCATTAGGTATTCCTTAGCGAGCCACGTTCAGTGAACTTATTCTCTAATAAGCACCTACATACTTGCTTTAGTGTCTCCACACAAATGATTATGAGATCAATCATCCTCATCCAATGAGCAAGTAACGTATGTACCAATCTATCCGGATTCACTAATCCCCAATTTAGTAATCCAACGATTGGGAACTATTTTAGTTTTAAGCTTTCTAAGAATTTAGATCTCATTAGAATGATCATCATCATTATTCTAAAATCATTGCTTAAAACTATGAGTTTATCACATATTATAAAACAGCATCATGTAGATAATTAAAAGCCTTTAATAAATAAATACTTTTTATTAATAAATGAATAAGATTGTTACAAAGTATATGCTTTATCATCATATATGATTGGCTTGTGTGCATATTACTTTCAATTTCTTCACCAACCAAGAGTGGGGTCCACCAATTCTAGAATTTTCTACCAAAATGATTAACTCCGAAAATTCAACAATTTTTGAACCAGTCATCTCGTAAAATTCATAATAAATCATACGTTCATTTTTAACGGTTCAAAATTTGTGGACATATACTCAACTTATATATGTATAACATATCCAAAAATTACCACGATCCAACGGTCGGATTAAAAATTATAACCCCCGCAAAATATCTCAAAAACCCTGATTTTTAATACCTCCATTCCGACAAAAATACTAATAAAAACCTCAATATTAACTCCTTCATTTTTAACCACAAAAATATATCCCTCATTTATATCCACATAAAATAAATATTTCCTTATCATATGAATCAATAATTAATTATTCACAAATAATATTACAGAATCACATTTATGACAAGCAGGTCGTTCCCAGGAAAGAGGGGGCTTTCCAATAAGGATTTCTCCTTACTGGCGCGCAATTAGATGACAAAACCTCTTCTTAGATAGAACTTTCTAGAAATTGCCAATAATATTATCTAATAATATTATTCAAATAATATGAATTATTGATCTGATAATCCTACTGTGCAGCAACAATTATTGAAACAACAATAATATAAAATATCAATGCAGCAATTATTGAATCAATAAAATAAAATATTAAACAGTAACTACTGTAACAATTATTGAGTAGTGCCTTCTTACGTAAGAATCAATAATTGATGCAATACCGTGTGCTACTGTATTTTAACCACCGGGTATTCCAACAGTATTAACGGTAACAACTACGCCGTTATTTATAAACAACTTATAGTTGTCGTTTTCTTCATCCAATCGCTTTCCTTTATGGGGCCCACACAAGGCTGCGCCGTCGTACGAATATTCCCCGACAGCAAGAATATTCCACGACCAAACGAATATTTTCCGACAAAATGAATATTTTATAACCACTTGCTTATTTTGCAAAATTTACACATTTCACCCATAACCAAAGTATTATATCAAATTAACCCTTTATTATTCACAATAATATTTCGAGAAAATTTGATTTTATTCATTAATAAGCTGGGGTCTTACATGAATCACTAATTAATTTTATGGGTCTAGAGAGAGAGGGACTTGGTTGAGTGTATGTGACCAAATATGCCAACTTTTTGGACTTTTATCTCTTTTTAATCTATATATAAAATGATGCAATGTATTTTGGCTGATAAGGTGGCTGATTGTTGTGATATTTAGCACATGGAGTATATAAAGTTGATCACCAACTACATTATATGGCAAAATTTATAAGTTACCTTCAATAATGCAAGAAGTGCATTTTGGTCTTTTTGCTTATAATTTTAATGGCTAAATTGTCATTTGCCCCAACCCTTAGGGTTTGACCCTTAAGGTTTAACCCTAAGGTTTTAAAAATTATTTTTTTAGATTTTCTAATTAGGTTTTAAAATTAGAAAATTAAGATTTCTAAATTATAATTAGGGTTTCCTAATTATATTAAAGTTTCCTAATCGCATTAGGTCTTGTTGATTAGGATTAATGTTTTCTAATTAACATTAAAATTGCTAAATTACCAATTAGGTTTTTCCTAATTATAGATTAGGGTTTCTAACTGAACAATTAGAGTTTCTAATTTATAAATTAGGGTTTTCTAACTAATTTATTAGGTTTTACCCTAATTAAGTTTGAAATTAATACACTTAAGCCTTTAAGCCCCCAAATTAGGGTTTTTATATTTTGAATTAGGGTTTCGGATATCAGGAACTGAAATTAGGGTTTCCAGAGCCGGTATTAGGGTTTTCTAACTGATCGTTGATATTCTTAATATAATATTAAGTTTTGCCACTGATATAGGTTATCTGGTCAACCCTTGACCATTAACCACATATTGTACACATATATAATCATATACACAGAACATATACATTTACTCTTGAATAATTCTCCACAAAAATGTTTAAATTCACAAAATTCCTTCCCAAAAATGCCAAATCTATACACTTATTTTCTGTCTAGGTTTAATATTTAACCTTAATTAAATCTTTTAAGATTTTAATAAATATCTAAATTCTCGGGTTGTCACATTCACCCATTCTTCTAAAAATTTCGTCCCCAAAATTTACCTTACACCGTACACCTTTCATACACAGCGTCATATGCTACCCAAAACATTACTCCCAGAAGTTAAAATTTTCAAATCATGCTGAGGAGTCATATAGACCATGAACTATTGAGGTTTATAGGTATTACTGCCTACGACCTATTTCAATTAAGAAAAAGGTACTCTACCCCTTAAAAAGGTTAACAATATGTTTACAATCACGAAAAAGGTAAACTACCGTTGCTGGTACGTACGTTAATCATGTCTTGCAAATATTCTCGCTATTGAATAATTTTATCCAATTTGCATAGTTCACCTCAGTCTTATCATAGAATTTCGCACCAAAACAATTTGGTTCAAAAAAAATTTCAAAGAATGCTGAGTTTTATAAACATTGGTCTAGCTGAATCAAATAGCATAGACTCATACCAATAATTCAATTTCAATTAAGATATTAATGTATACTACAAGAAATCACACATTTTATGACGAATTTTTTGCCACACACAAAAATTTTGTCACAATTTGTTAATTAATAATTACGAAATTCATAATCATCACTAAAACTTTTGCTTTTGTGACGACCTTTAATTTTGTTACTATTAATCATTTATATCGTAACTAATTTACACATTTGATGACGATTAACAAAATTTCGTCACAAGTTATTTTGGAGGTAGAATTTCGTACCAAAATTTTAGAGGGAAACATTTTAGTGACATTTTATAATAATTGATGATAGTATTTATTGTCACACAATATTTCTTTCGATGACAACATAATAGTTTGTCATTAATTTTTTGTAAAATTTAGTGACAATGTGCTTTCGTCACTAATGCTCACATTTAGTGACGCCAAATACAAATTCATCACAATTTTATTTGGAGGCAAAATTTTTATAAAAATTTTTGGAGGAAAATTTTTTAAAGACGAAAAAATAATAATTTATGACAATTTGTATTGTCATAAATACCAATTTTATATGACGAGATAATAGTTTGTCACTAATTAGATGAGTGGATAAGTGACAAAAATGGTTTGTCATAAATTCTTATATTTAGTGACAAAGTACGTAATATCGTCACAATTTTATTTGGAGGCAAATTTTTTTTAAAAATTTTGGAGGAAAATTTTTTAAAGACGGAAAAATAATAATTTATGACAATTTGTATTGTCACAAATACCAATTTTATATGACGAGATAATTGTAACGCCCCGAAATCCGGTATATCTTCACATCCGAATTCCGTGCATCACGGGTACATCTTCTTCCAAACATACATCATTATATATTCAATATAACAACATACATTCTCAAATCCCAACTTCTATAACCTTATAACCTCGTTCATTACAAATAATGATAATACATTATTCTTTACATCTTACAAGAGTGACTTTTATTCGCCACCAATGATACATAACAGTTCATCAAACTAGTCTATAGTTTAATTAAACTATTCTACATTACAAGTCTTCGCTTGATCTTCATGCGCATTCACATACTGAATGGCATTTCTTCTAGATACCGATCAACTTGATCTTTACGGGATCCTTAAGTTCTTCTAACATCTTACGCTGAAAATGTTTTCCATTTAAAGCAAGTGTGAGCATTCAATTGCTCAGTAAGTCATAGCAGTTGAATAAACAACTTTAAGAATTTAAACATTCTTTTAAGACTTCAGTAACTGAACAAAGGTTACGAAGCAGCTTGAATAATACACTACTACAAAATAGTAAATAAATAATGCGTAAAAAACGTAGTGGTTTCAATCAGAAAAACGTCGTCGTTAAGTGTGTCATCTATTTGACACCCTTATACAACATTTTTAAAACGTTGTAGATTTGTTTTCCATAAATTAGTAGATGCTTGAAAACGTTGTAGATGGTATGCTTCCACAACGTTTTCTGGCTTAAAATATTGTAGTTTAATATATCAGACAACGATATATATCAATCTGCTAATGCCATGATATATAGCTAAAAGGTCTAAATTCTCATTTAAATTTAAAGCAAAATGTATCAACCATTCAAAATACATCCCAATAATACAATTCGTTTACAGTTTCAAATTACTACATCCACAAAATATATACCAAACTATCCATATATACATCTCAAATTCACTTTTGAATATAAATTACTACTATATTGAATTATGAATTTGATTACATCCACAAAATAAATCAATGGTAAATAATATCAGATAATTTACTTCTAGTATTCTAAAGGCATTGCAGTTGCTGTTGACGAAGAGATTCCTGAACTTCATCCAGGAATCCCTGCTCATCCTTTAACATAACAGGTGCCTCAAACTTTTCAAAACTAATCCAAACCTTCAAGTGCTTCAATGCATGCAGAAAAGTCATCTTCAATGCATTAGCACATTTGCATGGCAGATGTCATACCATGCAGTAAAGTCATCTTCAATGCATTGATCATCATCTCCCATACCAACTAGAACAAGACGTTTGCCGCCTACAAATGGTGGAATGATTAGTTGAATTATACATAAACATAACATTTAAAAAGAAATTGAACATAAAGAAAGAGCCAACAACCTGACCACCATAAACATAATCTAGAGATAAGACATTTGTGTTTCACAGTTATTTAACTTGTGAACAGCGTATTCATGCTTCTAAACTTCAGCCGATGACATTATGTCATTATCTACCTTCTAATGCATTAAAAAAATGGCAGATTTATCCATCATAGAGACATGGAGATCGACTAATTCTAAAACATCATAGTAGAGTATTGGGGCATCCAATGCATTAGCCTATTTGCCATAATTGCAAATAAAGTATAACCTACATAAAAGCATTTGTAAGTCAGAGTAAGAAGTAAATAATTTTACCATTAGCAAATTTTACCAGTAGATACTCAGTTTCTTCTACCTATCTTGTATTGGATAATGCAGTAGCACAATGAATATTAATACCCCAGTTATTCAAAATGAAGTTGATTATATAAAAATATGTTCCCAGTTATTCAAAATGGAGATGATTACATGCAAACTATTGTAAGACCCCAAATTATTAATAAATAAAATTTAATTTCCTCTATTTATTATTCTGAAATAGTAAGGGTTGATTTGATTAATGTGGTTAGTTATGGGTAAAATACGCAAATATTTCAAATAAGCAAGTGGTTATAAAATATTCATTGTTGTCAGGGAATATTCGCTTGGTCGTGGAATATTCTTACTGTCGGAGAATATTCGTACGACGGCGCAGTCTTTTGTGGGCCCCATAAAGGAAAGCGATTGGATGAAAAAAACGACAAAAATAAGTTGTTTATAAATAACGGCGTAGTTATTACCGTTAATACTGTTGGAATACCCGGTGGTTAAAGTACGGTAATACGCGTTGTTGCACAGTAGCACACAGTATTGCATAAATTATTGATTCTTACGTAAGAAGGCACTACTCAATAATGGTTACAGTAATTACTGTTCAATATTTTATTTTATTGATTAAATAATTGCTACGTTGATATTTTATAATTGTCACTACGCAGTATTTTCCATTATCGGAGCAATAATTCATATTATCTGAATAATATTATTAGATAACATTATTGGCAATGTCTAGAAAGTTCTGTCTAAGGAGAGGTTTGGTCATCTAATTGCGCGCCAGTAAGGAAAAATTCTTATTGGAAAGCCCCCTCTTTCCTGGGAACGGCCTGGTTGCCAGTACTGTGATTCTGTAATATTATTTGTGTATAATTAATTATTGATTTATATGATGAGAAAAATATTGATTTTATGTGGATATAGATGGAGAAAATTTTTAATGTGACAGTTGTAGAAAATTAATATTTTATCTTTTTCTGATAAAATAATTCATATATATTGATGGTGATATTTTTACAATGAATGTGGGATATATGAGTATATGAGGAGGAAGAGTATTTTTGTGACATTAAATGATTAACACATGTTTTGTGTGTTGGTGGACACAAATTCTTGACCGAAAATTTATTATTGACTGTAAATTCGTCCGTTTGTGGATTTCGGTCAATTTTTGTTTGGAATTTGGAAAAACTTTCTTCTGCAAAGTTGTAGAGAATTGAATTTTCTATAAAAACCTGCGAGATTCGAATTTTCTGATAAAAGGACTATTTATTATGAATTATTGAAGTTCTGAAGTTCCGAAATAATTGATTTTTGGAAGTTTTATTTATTATTTTGAAGAAAAACGTTTTTTGGCATTTAAGTGGGCTAACATGTGATATAAATGGGTTGAGATCAGATGTCTAGAGGTGGGCTAAGGAAAATTTGATAAATATATTAATATTATATTAAATTTTCTGCTTTGGTGTTCTAAGCATTTTCCTATAAATAGGGTGCTTAGGTTAGAATTGAAAATCACACCAGAAACACAAGTTTCTCTCTATTTCTCTCTCTCTATCGAGCGTATTCTTGTGAGTATTTGATACTTTGAGTGTTGTTATACGGTGCAAGTTTCCTTCAGCACTATATCTAGTATTCCAGTCAGAAGTACCGTCTTTCCGAGGTAAGGGATGTTATTTCTTCTTAAATGATATTATTTTCTTCAATAACATTATGCCGAAGTATTGATCTGAACTTTTTATCAAATTTAGAATTTTTCATGTCGGGGTTACTATTCATGAGTTACTATTCACGAGTTACTATTCACCGAAAAATAAAATTTTCTTCTTTTTGTACAAAATATCTATTTTGGATACTAGCTTTGATTGTATCCATGTTTTGATCATTCTTGAATTTTACTTCACTATGATTATTTATGAGGTATTTTTGGACATGGAATAGCTGAAATACGAATCCTTAATATTTATTATTTTGTTTCACTGGATTCGTTTCCTTTAAAATATTTTTTATCATCCTCAGTCCTAAATGATGATATAATTGAATATCTTTGGCCTGTAGTGCAAAGATTAATGATTTCTGATGAATATCTTTGGCCGAAGTGCAAAGATGAACATGTGTTTAGATGAACATGACCAACTGGTGAATATCTTTGGCCTGTAGTGCGAAGATGAATATTGATTGATGTTACAGGGATAAAATGCTGATGATGGACTTTTAAATTCATAGATAATAGTAGATTTCATTCTCTACGTAACTCTTCTATGAATTATTATTTTCCGCTGCGAATATGGATTTAAAACTTGTTGTCTATTGTATTCTATTAAATTTTTCCCTGTTGAAGACTAACGATGATTTTTTTTTATATTATCTTAGTCATAATATTCTTTACTGGGCTAGTTGAGCTCACCCTTTTCCTTGTTGTTCTATTTTCTTCTCAGGAGGCGAGAATGTAGCAAGTACTAGTCGGGGTATGGAATGAAGGTTCTAGGAAGTTGTTTTAGTAGTCCTCACCATTTTTTTTTGTAAAATATTATACCAATAATTGTAATGAGGACTTATTTGAGTGTGAATATTGTCTAGATGACAATATTTGTATTTACACTCACAGTTTTTATGTTGTATTAATAAAGTTGTAGTTGTTTCTGTACCATGTTATTGACGACTCAGAATGGGTGTTGTATACCTGTTTTGGGGGCGTCACAGTTGGTATCAGAGCTTAGGGATATGATCTCTGGCGGAGATCGGGGAATAGAACTAGGAGAAGAGAGACGAGTAAATCCTTCGCTAGTGTGTCCTACCTAAGCTTATTTGTTGGTCGGTCATAATATAGGGATATTATGTGATTTGTTAATTTGTTAAATTAACCCTTGTTTTATGGCAGTATTTAAGAATGTCGACTGAGAATGTTAACTGTGGAGTAAATGAAACCGTGGAGACACCTGTACTCACCAATGAGGAGAACGTACAACAGACTGGCAATGTTCCTCCTGTGAACAACACCACTGAGCAGACGATGAACGATGAGATGTTTAGAAGTTTTTTGCGGTTCATGCAAAACCAGACGAAGGAGATTCCTGTTCAAAATATAGGAAGAAACAATGGCAACGCACAGCTGGTCACAGCTAAGCAGTTCAAAGAGTTGGGACCACCAGAATTTAAGGGAAAGCCGGATCCGATCATGGCGAAAACGTGGGTCAAGCAAATTACCAAGATATTCGATGTCTTGGGATGCATGGAGGAACAGAAGGTTCCATTCGCCACCTTTATGTTCTGTGGCGAGGCAGACTACTGGTGGGAGTATGTGAAACGTACCCATCCATCCGCACTCAGCATGTCTTGGGAGACATTTCAGAAACTGTTCAATGACAAATACTTTCCTGAAAGTGTTCGTCATATAAAGGAAGTGGAGTTTATTAGACTGGAGCAGAACAACATGACGGTGTCCTAGTACGAGGCGAAGTTTGCAGAGTTGTCCAGGTTTGCACCTCATTTGGTGGAGAATGGGAAACGTATGACGCGGATGTTTCTGAGAGGTTTGAAACCCGGCATACGTCAATATCTCATTTCTCATAAATTTTCTCTCTATTTAGATATTGTCAACAGGGCTCAATTATTAGAGCGAGATAACGAGTATGGTCAACCGAGGGACCACAACCAGGATCATACCGGTGACAACAGTCATCAGAACAATGATAACCAGCGGAGAAAGAAAAATACAGACAAGAACGGCAACCACTCTGGTGGTAATCGTGGCCATAAAAATAGAAGAAGCGAGTCGGGAGGAGATTTTAAAAAGAGGAGATTCAACAATGATAATACGAAGACGTCAGCACCAGCAGCAACTGGTTCCAAGGGAGGAGAACGACCACCGGTCATATGCTATAAATGTGGAAAAGAGGGACATATCAGCCCAAACTATCCACAACAGTTCAAGGTATGCTATAATTGTGGAAAGGAAAGACATATCGCTCGAGATTGTACGGTAGCGAAACCAAGTTCAGCGGGGACGGTGACTCAAAAGGCTGCCCCAGAAAAGTCAAAGTCAACGGTTCCTGGAAGAGCGTTTGTCGTGACTGGTCAACATGCGAGGAACCCAAACAAGGTGATCACGGGTAAGCTAATCATAAATTCATGTGAAGTTTATACCTTACTAGATACCGGTGCTACCCATTCATTTATTTCTCCTGCTTATACTCAACCTTTAAACTTGACTCCGGAGAAAATTAGACTTTGACTTATCTGTTGAAACTCCGTTAGGAGAAACTTTCATCACATCCACTGTTTATAAATATTGCTTGATTCAAGTTGGAACCATCACCTTACCTGTCGATCTTAACTCTTTAAAGATACTTGCTTTTGATGTGATTTTAGGGATCGATTGGTTAACTTCTCATCATGCCAAATTGATTGCTTTTGTAAAGTTGTTAGTTTTTATATTCCTAAGCAACCTATTATTCGAATTCAAGCAACCAAACCATTGAAGTCAAACTCTTTCATATCAAGCTTGTAAAGTCATTCGTTTATTGAAAAACGGATGTCAAGCTTTCTTAGCTATGTCATGGACTTGAACAAAAAAATACGTCAGATTTGAATAATATTTCTGTTGTTAGTAAAATCCCTGACGTATTTTTTGAAGAATTTCTTGGCCTACGCGTGATATTGAATTTTGTATCATCTTTAAATCTGGTACAAAACTCATTTCTAAAATCTCCTATCGAATGGCTCCTATTGAACTTCAGGAGTTAAAAACCTAACTGTAGAAGTTTGTACCCGAGCCTTTATCTGGTGACTTTCTTTGTGGAATGCACTGAAGCCAGACTCTCCGTAGGGGACGCCATATTCGTATGGTAGTAAACTGATAGGTGCTATTGTGACGTGCTATCCAAGATTGGGATATGAGTCATAGTTGAGAGCAAACCTAAGTCAGTAATCAAAATACATAGCTTTCTAGGCTTAGCTGGTTATTATCGGAGATTCTTAAAAGGATTTTCTCGAATCGCTACTCCATTAACTCAGCTGACTCGAAAAGATACAAACTTCGAATGGACCGAGGAATGCGAGAAGAACTTCCAAGAATTCAACATGCGACACCGACGTTGGCTCGAGCTGTTGAAAGATTTCGATCATACCATCCAATACCATCCTAGAAAAGTAAACGTGGTAGCTGACGCATTGAGTAGAAGATCATATACAGGAACGAGTGCGATGATGTCAAGTATACGTGTAGAATCAACTTTAATCGATAAAGTTAAAGTTGCTCAAACCACAGACCCGGAGCTGATGCGTATGAAGAAGAAAGTGAAAAAGGTGCTATTCCAGAAGCAAGAATCGATGAAGAAGGAATACTTCGAGTCCACTCCAGACTTTGTGTTCCTAACGATTCTGATTTGAAGTACAAGATCATGATGGAGGCACACAATACACCATATGCAATCCATCCTAGAAGTACTAAAATGTATCGTGATCTTCGACATACATTTTGGTGGAACAATATGAAGAGAGAGATTGCAAAGTTTATCTCGAGGTGTTTAACTTGTCAACGTGTAAAGGCGGAGCATCAAGTACCAAAAGGTTCATTGCAACCACTTGAGATTCCGAAATAGAAGTGGGAACACATTACCATGAATTTCGTTACGGGTCTTCCCATAGTTTCTCAAGGCATAAATGCTATTTGGGTTATAGTTGATAGATTAACCAAGTCTGCTCATTTCTTGCAGATACGGGAGACTTATTCCCTTGAACGTCTTGCTAGTATGTACGTGAATGAGATTGTAAAGTTGCATGGCATGCCAGTATCCATAGTTTCGGATCGTGACCCAAGATTCACTTCAAGATTTTGGGTTAGCTTGCAAAAAGCTATGGGC
This sequence comes from Panax notoginseng, assembly GCA_016801055.1. NCBI lineage: Eukaryota > Viridiplantae > Streptophyta > Magnoliopsida > Apiales > Araliaceae > Panax > Panax notoginseng. The sequence goes on along the minus strand of CM029016.1, from coordinate 181,178,858 downwards.
ACGGATTTACGGTTCAGTTCGGCATACCTTCCTCAAACGGACGGGCAATCAGAGAGGACTATTCAAACTCTTGAAGATTTATTAAGACTTTGTGTCCTAGATTTTAAAGGAAGTTGGGATAAGTACCTACCATTGGTGGAATTGTCCTATAACAACAGTTATCAGGCAAGTATAGGTGTGGCTCCCTTTGAAGCATTGTGTGGATGAAAGTGTTACTCTCAAGTATGTTGGGATGAGGTGGGAGAAGCAACGTTGTTGGGACCAGAGTTGGTACGAATGACTACAGAGAAGATCCAAACGATTCGACAACGTATACAAACGACATAGGATCGACAAAAGAGTTATGCGGATCTTCATCGAAAGGACGTGGAATTTAATATTGGGGACCATGTATTATTACGTGTAGCTCCATGGAAAGGAGTTACAAGATTTGGGAAGAGAGGAAAGGTCAATCCACGATTTATTGGTCCATTTCAGATTCTTGACCGAGTAGGAAATGTGGCCTATAGACTCGCGTTACCTCCAAGTATGTCTCGTGTTCATAATGTTTTTCATATATCTATGCTTCGTAAATATGTGAAAGACCCGAACCACGTTATTGAGTTAGAACCAGACGAGATAGCCGAAGACTTAACGTACGAGGAGGTACCTGTCAAGATCTTGGATAGGAAGGAACATGTCCTACGCACGAAGGTCATACCACAAGTTAAAGTTTTGTGGAGAAACCATGCTATTGAGGAAATGACCTGGGAGTTGGAAACGGAAATGAAAGCGAGGTATCCTCATCTTTTCGAAACACCAGGTACGTATGTCAATTTCGAGGACGAAATTTCATAAGGAGGGGAGGTTGTAAGACCCCAAATTATTAATAAATAAAATTTAATTTTCTCTATTTATTATTCTGAAATAGTAAGTGTTGATTTGATTAATGTGGTTAGTTATGGGTAAAATGGATAAATATTTTAAATAAGCAAGTGGTTATAAAATATTCATTGTTGTCTGGGAATATTCGCTTGGTCGTGAAATATTCTTACTGTCGGAGAATATTTGTACGACGACGCAGTCTTTTGTGGGCCCCATAACGGAAAGCGATTGGATGAAGAAAATAACAAAAATAAGTTGTTTATAAATAACGGCGTAGTTGTTACCGTTAATACTGTTGGAATATCCGGTGGTTAAAGCACGGTAATACGCGTTGTTGTACAGTAGCACACAGTGTTGCACCAATTATTGATTCTTATGTAAGAAGACACTACTCAATAATGGTTACAGTAATTACTGTTCAATATTTTATTTTATTGATTAAATAATTGCTACGTTGATATTTTATAATTGTCACTACGCTGTATTTTTCATTATCGGAGCAATAATTCATATTATCTGAATAATATTATTAGATAACATTATTGGCAATGTCTAGAAAGTTCTGTCTAAGGAGAGGTTTGGTCATCTAATTGCGCGCCAGTAAGGAAAAATTCTTATTGGAAAGCCCCCTCTTTCCTGGGAACGGCCTGGTTACCAGTACTGTGATTCTGTAATATTATTTGTGTATAATTAATTATTGATTTATATGATGAGGAAAATATTGATTTTATGTGGATATAGATGGAGAAAATTTTTAATGTGACAATTGTTGAAAATTAATATTTTATCTTTTTCTGATAAAATAATTCATATATATTGATGGTGATATTTTTACAATGAATGTGGGATATATGAGTATATGAGGAGGAAGAGTATTTTTATGGCATTAAATGATTAACACATATTTTGTGTGTTGGTGGACACAATTCTTGACCGAAAATTTATTATTGACTGTAAAATCGCCCGTTTGTGAATTTTGGTCAATTTCTGTTTGGAATTTGGAAAAATTTTCTTCTGCAAAGTTGTAGAGAATTGAATTTCCTATAAAAACTTGCAAGATTCGAATTTTCTGATAAAAGGGCTATTTATTATGAATTATTGAAGTTCTGAAGTTCTGAAATAATTGATTTTTGGAAGTTTTATTTATTATTTTGAAGAAAAACATTTTTTGGCATTTAAGTGGGCTAATATGTGATATAAATGGGCTGAGATCAGATGTCTAGAGGTGGGCTAAGGAAAATTTGATAAATATATTAATATTATATTAAATTTTCTGCTTTGGTGTTCTAAGCATTTTCCTATAAATAGGGTGCTTAGGTTAGAATTGAAAATCACACCAGAAACACAAGTTTCTCTCTATTTCTCTCTCTATATCGAGCGTATTCTTGTGAGTATTTGATACTTCGAGTGTTGTTATACGGTGCAAGTTTCCTTCAGCACTATATCTAGTATTCCAGTCAGAAGTACCGTCTTTCCGAGGTAAGGGATGTTATTTCTTCTTAAATGATATTATTTTCTTCAATATCATTATGTCGAAGTATTGATCTAAACTTTTTATCAAATTTAAAACTTTTCATGTCGGGGTTACAATTCATGAGTTACTATTCACGAGTTACTATTCACAAGTTACTATTCACCGAAAAATAAAATTTTCTTCTTTTTGTACAAAATATCTATTTTGGATACTAGCTTTGATTGTATCCATGTTTTGATCATTCTTGAATTTTACTCCACTATGATTATTTATGAGGTATTTTTGGACATGGAATAGCTGAAATACGAATCCTTAATATTTATTATTTTGTTTCACTGGATTCGTTTCCTTTAAAATATTTTTTATCATCCTCAGTCCTAAATGATGATATAATTGAATATCTTTGGCCTGTAGTGCAAAGATTAATGATTTCTGATGAATATCTTTGGCCGAAGTGCAAAGATGAACAGGTGTTTATATCAACATGACCAACTGGTGAATATCTTTGGCCTGTAGTGCGAAGATGAATATTGATTGATGTTACAAGGATAAAATGCTGATGATGGACTTTTAAATTCATAGATAATAGTAGATTTCATTCTCTACGTAACTCTTCTATGAATTATTATTTTCTGCTGCGAATATGGATTTAAAACTTGTTGTCTATTGTATTCTATTAGATTTTTCCCTGTTGAAGACTAACGATAATTTTTTTTATATTATCTTAGTCATAATATTCTTTACTGGGCTAGTTGAGCTCACCCTTTTCCTTGTTGTTCCATTTTCTTCTCAGGAGGCGAGAATGTAGCAAGTACTAGTCGGGGTATGGAATGAAGGTTCTAAGAAGTTGTTTTAGTAGTCCTCACCATTTTTTTTGTAAAATATTGTACCAATAATTGTAATGAGGACTTATTTGAGTGTGGATTTTATGTTGTATTAATAAAGTTGTAGTTGTTTCTGTACCATGTTATTGACGACTCAGAATGGGTGTTGTATACCTATTTTGGGAGCGTCACAACTATGTTCTCCGTGAGATCAGAATATAGAAGCAGCAGCTGCCTAGCTTCATATATTAAAGTCTGCAGGACATGAGTTTAGGTAGTATTTTCAGGAACAAAGAAGCATGACAACCAGAAATTCCTAATGAGCTATTCACACCAAAACTCATAGTAAGATAGAAACTCATAGTAGATAAAGAATATCCACATTTTGAACCATAGTAGATAAACTCATAGTAAGATATAATCATATACTAACATTATTCACACCAAAACTCATAGTAAGATAGAAAGGAATACCCAATGAGTTATAATCCACATAAAATTCACTCATGGTTTATTGAGTAAATTCAATAATTAAATGCCAGAAATCAAAACAAGTATTTACAAACCTTGAGAAAAAGCTTTCCTGTGCCCAGTACAAAACCATCATCAGTATTGCCAATACCTGTCGCAAACTGACCGAATGCTCCTGCAGTACATGTGTGAGAATATGTGCCTAGCAGGACCTGAATGCACATAATAAGATTAAAGCAATTATCTCCAAATAAAAACATGTGATGCCTTTTTTAAAAAATGAATGTTGAAATAAATGATTCAATAAACACACCTCCCCAGGTCTGCAATGACCTTATTGAGCTAGAGCAACATGGCATACACCTTTATAATCTGGGTTAGCCTGTGAAAAACACAAGTGAACTTTAATATCCAATGTCCAGGTTAAGGAAACTTGGAAAGTATTGGGAGAGATTTAGCAAAATACATTAAGAGGTTGGCATTGCAACAAAATTGAAAAGTACCTTCAAATTCCCAAGATATTTAATATCATAGAAATACTTAATATTCTGCTCAGTGCAGAAATCCCTCAAAATATCCACATTTCAATTTGCTCGCTCATCAGTTGTCTATATGTAGTGATCAGGTATAATAACAAGCTTTTCACGGTCCCAGACATGCAATGTTAAAAGATATGAGCATCCACACACACACACACGCATATATATATATATATATATATATATATATATATTAGAAGTGACATAATTTTACATCAAAGATTTAAGACAAAGACTAGATCTTAATCACTGAATTATGCAGGCTATAACTCAGTGAAAGGAAAACCAGTTGCTTGACATAATTGAAGCAGAAGCACTCAATTTTATCATACAGTACAATGTAATAATATTTAAACTAAGTTATAATTCGAATCAAAGACAAACTTCATGAGAACTTGTAAAGTGATGAGTTATGGATCTCTCTTCTCGACTTAACTCTAAGTATCACTTAACACTGCAGTCCAAACATGTGTCAACCCCAAAATAGGTCCATTCCACCTAACCCATTCTGAGTCGCCAAATACATGGTACATAAAACAACTACAACCTCATTATCACAATTCTCGTACAAAATACAATAACACATATGTTGTGAGTTTAGATACAAATATATACCAATTGTGACTCTCATCCCAACCTTGGATAGTGTGACTCCCCCAAATCCAGGTTCTCTATCCTCAGATTCGGTGCTCACGATCTATCATCATCATAAGCATTCTATAACTATTACGGAAATAATAAACATACATTGTTCATTATAATAAAGTTTCATAACATGGTCCCAAGGTCTTCTTAACCTTAACTTAAGCGCACCATTCATATTACAAAAGGTTTACATAAGAAATTTCATTAGATAATAATAATTATTATTCATTCTAAACTATTCCTGGATCTTGCCCTTGCCTTTGTCTTTCGTATTGGATCCTTCGGGCTTAGCTGAAATAAATGACATGATATAGCAAGGGTAAGCAACTAATTTGCTTAACAAATTTATATACAAGGGAGATATATCATGACTAGAAAGAAGTTTTGCTTTCAGTGTTCAACAATAATATAAGATTGTGAAGGAACATGAATTAATAATCAACAATTGAATATTCGAATAATTGAATAACATGAACTGAGTGGTTCTGAAATAACCATGAACATTTGCCAAGGTTCTCAGTCATTTAAACTGGACCTCTTAATAAGTTTTAGTATTTAAGGGGATCAGCCTTTCATACCCTGTGATTTATGCATAAACACTTAATACTCCGGCATTGATATCATGCCTTAATCAAATTCGTCCTTTTCTCAGTCAAGAGTTCTTATCATATCAATTTAATAAGAACAACTTTTAAAATACATTTGATTTAACAAATTTAAACATGCTTGATCTAGCTGATACAATTAGCATAGATCTATCTCATAAACAGTTCAGGAATGAAGAACTTTAATTTAATTTACAGTTCAATAATAGTAGAACAGGAATTCAATTGCACAAAATGCGAATTTCAATAATCATTATAGATGTAAATAATCATCAATAATTATTCACTAATATGTTTTGAAAATAATAACTCGAGTTTGAGTTAGGAAACTTGCCTCGTCTGTAGATTACGGCCACGCAATTAATTTATATCCACTATGCAGTTAAATTATCTTCCTTTGAGAGACCTATAGTTAATCTTTCAATTAGTCATAGTATAACATTAGATTATGTAATCACAAAAATTTTATACATTACATTTAGTTCTTATAAACATTATCCTATCTTGATAATGTTACTATTAAATAACAACATAATATTATTAATCTTGATAATATTTAATTCATCTCTTAGTATTATTAGTTCCCTAATAATACATTCATTTGCTCACTAATATTATTAACATCTTAATATTTTAAGACCTTACTAATATTATTAATCCTCTTAATAATATTTTAATTATGCATTAATATTATTTCCTTAATAATATCTTACTTATGCTTTAGTATTATTATTCATTTAATAATACTTTTAATCATTTACTAATATTTTATTCATTTACTAATATTATTGATTATTTAATAATATTTTAATTATTTACTAATATTATTAATCATTTAATAATATCTTATTCCATTACTAATATTATTAATCATTTAATAATACTTTAATCATTTATCAATACTTAAATCAAATATTATTAACCATTTAATAATATTTTAAAAAAAAATTAATCTTAATATTTTTATTTACTTATCAATATCATATTCTAATATTATTAATATCATAATAGTATTTTAATAATTTATTGGATTAATAAACAATTTATTCTAATTGTTCATCCTTTATTAAACATCTTATTTAATATCCATAAAAGGGCATAAATAATATTTCTTATCATAAATTACCCAAGTGTTCTAAGTTAGTCATGATATGATATGTTATGAGTATTCAAGCATAGAAATCACATTTTTCTTATTAAGGACATCATTTAACTATTTATTTCCTTTTATTCATAACTTAATCATTTTTAGGAAAAATAGCAAACTGATTCCAAAAATTTGCAGCTTCTGTATTTTGATAGAATATGAACCCACAAGGATCTCCAATTTTTTCTGGAATTTTAGAAAATGATCTAGTATTTTTAAAGTTCTCAAAACACTCGTATCTTGCTTCATTTTTAATAAATTGAGTTTTGCTCCGAAAAATTTGAAATTTTCAGGGCATGCTCTCCTAACATATATGAACACACTGTAAAAATTTCAGAATTTTCCAGTGTACACACAGTGAGATATTCGACGGTAAATATTTAGGAGTCCTTTACAGAAATAGTCATTACGCACAATCTATAACTCGAAACGTGTCCGTTCTTTTTCCTACACGTAGATAACTTCTCAAGGTACCTCTGTGAATTTTCACAGATTTTTAAGGTACATAAAATTATCCAAAATAGACCAAAGAAAAATGGGACAGAAACTATTTTAGGGTTTTTGAACCCTTAACATTCCAAGTGGGCTGTTTTGGGGAAATTAGCTCCAAAGGATTCAAAACTTGTTAGATTTGTGTTCTGTTACTTGGGTTTACTAGATAACTCATGTATCTAGCACCCCCCCTTCGACGGATCACAAATCTAAGTTGGAAAACTTGAGTTACACAAGATTTAGTGGAAGAAAACAAGAGTTTTCACCCTTGGAGAACATATGCTCATATTCTTCCTCTAAGCCTTTGATCTAACACTCAAGATACTTAGTTCTATACATGATGATATGTAGGACTAGGGTATCTTGAGTATTTGTTCATAACCCCAACAAAACTCAAGCTAAAAAAAATAAAGTAGAAGAAGAAGATGAAGGTTAGGTTATACCTTGATTTAATGGTAACCTTCCTTGATTTACCAAAGTAAGTGATGAACTTTGGATGCATTAACAAACTAGCACTCCTCTCTCTCTCTATATATATGGCCAAACCTCTCTCTCCTTTCTCTCTCTAGAAGTGGCTAGCTTGGGAGAAATTATAAGAGGAAGAATGAGAGAAGAAATGAAATGAAATGAAAAGATGAAGTAAAAGGATACTTACAAAAAATATAGACACACTTAGTGTATCTAGCTATTATCTCACATACTTTCTTTAACCCATGGATAGAAGCATTGCCTTATCACTTTAATTAGTCTAATCATGATTAAGGATGCTTAATAAAGTGGCAACCAATGGGAGCTTGACAACCATGTCCTTTTGTGTAAGAGTTACTACAAATGGACCTTGCTTAGCTTAATTAGTTGCCTTAAAAGGCTAATGTGGCCAGCCATATATATGCCCACTAATTCTTTCATTTAGATTTTATTTTAATGCATAAATTAGATAAATCAAAGGTCTAAAATACTCTTAATCAAGGGGGCTAAGTTTGGGCTTACAATTTATCCCTCATACTTTCTTTAAGCCATGGATAGAAGCTTTGCCTTATCACTTTAATTAGTCTAATCATGATTAAGGATGCTTAATAAAGTGGCAACCAATGGGAGCTTGACAACCATGTCCTTTTGTATAAGAGTTACTACAAATGGACCTTGCTTAGCTTAATTAGTTGCCTTAAAAGGCTAATGTGGCCAGCCATATATATGCCCACTAATTCCTTCATTTAGATTTTATTTTAATGCATAAATTAGATAAATCAAAGGTCTAAAATACCCTTAATCAAGTGGGCTAAGTTTGGGCTTACAATTTATTTCTTTTGGGCTTCTCCTATAATTATTTTGGGCCATGCAATAAACATAGTCTAACAATTTTAATATATGTTACCTAAATTATTTATTTATGGTTTCCATTCCTAATCTTATGAAATTTAATTACCTATACATGTGACTTTAGCTCATAACCTAATTAGTTTCACAAGAATTAGGTTTAAAATTATTAGTCACTTGAAAAATAAGATTATCCACTTAAGTTAGTATACATATTAAATAATAACCTCTCATTAACACCATAACCCTTAGGTTATTTAATTGTCTCACCTAATGTATAATTAGGTTACGAAGCTTTCATTTTTTAATGAAATCTATAAATGCATATATCCATAACTATAGCATACATGTTAATTGACCCATGCACCACTTCACATATGTTGTCACATATTAAATCACTGTATAACACAAAGTTTTAAATATCAATAATGTACATACATATATAGTGACTTAAAATTCATGGTTATTACAGATAGCACGTCATAATAGCACCTTACATAAAGGTATAGTCAAAAACTGTTTTAGAAATTAGAATCTTTGGGAAGTGCTCAAGGAAACCTTCGTACATGGAAGGCCATGCGTCTAGGTTATGATAGATATCATACGTCCACAGAATTATCCTTGGTTGACCCAATAGACCCCAAAGAAAAACGAGAAGATTACTATCATATTCTTTCTAATGGTGAGTCTTCTCTTGACATATCATTATCTCCACTGTCTCTAATTGAGAATTATACTTCAAACAAATACCAAGATTATATAGGTAGTGCTCGTATATATACTCAGCAAGTGGATGTGCACAACTGTGTCTTATGGTTTCTATTCCTAATCTTATGAAATTTAATTACCTATACATGTGGCTTTAGCTCATAACCTAATTAGTTTCACAAGAATTAGGTTTAAAATTATTAGTCACTTGAAAAATAAGATTATCCACTTAAGTTAGTTTACATATTAAATACTAACCTCTCATTAACACCATAACCCTTAGGTTATTTAATTGTCTCACCTAATGTATAATTAGGTTACGAAGCTTTTATTTTTAAATAAAATCTATAAATGTATATATCCATAACTATAGCATACATGTTAATTGACCCATGCACTACTTCACATATGTTGTCACATAATAAATCACTGTATAACACAAAGTTTTAAATATCAATAACATACATACATATATAGTGACTTAAAATTCACGGTTATTCCAGATAGCACGTCACAATGGCACCTTACATAAAGGTATAGTCAAAAACTGTTTTAGAAATTAGAATCTTTGGGAAGTGCTCAAGGAAACCTTCGTACATGGGAGGCCATGCGTCTAGGTTATGATAGATATCATATGTCCACAGAATTATCCTTGGTTGACCCAATAGACCCCAAAGAAAAATGAGAAGATTACTATCATATTCTTTCTAATGGTGAGTCTTCTCTTGACATATCATTATCTCCACTGTCTCTAATTAAGAATTATACTTCAAACAAACACCAAGATTATATAGGTAGTGCTCGTAGATATACTCAGCAAGTGGATGTGCACAACTGTGTCTTATGGTTTCCATTCATAATCTTATGAAATTTAATTACCTATACATGTGACTTTAGCTCATAACCTAATTAGTTTCACAAGAATTAGGTTTAAAATTTTTAGTCACTTGAAAAATAAGATTATCCACTTAAGTTAGTATACATATTAAATACTAACCTCTCATTAACACCATAACCCTTAGGTTATTTAATTGTCTCACCTAATGTATAATTAGGTTACGAAGCTTTCATTTTTAATGAAACCTATAAATGTATATATCCATAACTATAGAATACATGTTAATTGACCCATGCACCACTTCACATATGTTGTCACATATTAAATCACTGTATAACATAAAGTTTTAAATATCAATAATGTACATACATATATAGTGACTTAAAATTCACGGTAATTACAGATAGCACGTCACAATGGCACCTTACATAAAGGTATAGTCAAAAACTGTTTTAGAATTAGAATCTTTGGGAAGTGCTCAAGAAAACCTTCGTACATGGGAGGCCATGCGTCTAGGTTATGATAGATATCATATGTCCACAAAATTATCCTTGGTTGACCCAATAGACCCCAAAGAAAAACGAGAAGATTACTATCATATTCTTTCTAATGGTGAGTCTTCTCTTGACATATCATTATCTCCACTGTCTCTAATTGAGAATTATACTTCAAACAAGCACCAAGATTATATAGGCAGTGCTCGTAAATATATTCAGTAATTAGATGTGCACAACTGTGTCTTATGATGACACGAGGTTGTATGTCATTAGACATCTTGTATGATAGTGACAAAACACCTTTCTAACATTGGGTTCCCCTCACCCTATATGATTCACCAAATATAACTACTAAATAATATATACAACACAGTTTTTTATACTGGTTAGGGAGAACTCCACAGCTAGATACCACCGTTTTATCCCTTGTTACCCCCACTCGACCCAGCTACACTCTTATTACCTGAAAGGAATTTTGAAGCAAAAGGATGAGCACAACTAGTCCAGTAAAGAATATCATGACTAAAGATAATTAAATTATCAATAGCCTTCATCAGTAATAAATCAGAGATTTGGAACATATGGTAGATGATAAAAAATTTTAACCATAGTTGCAGCGGAACGAGCAATCTATTAGAAGAGTCAAATAGACCATAAAATCTATTATCTTCTCCATGTTAAAAATTTATCAACAATGTTTTATTCCTGTAACATCAATCAATAGTTCTGGTCCACAATCATATAAATAACTCATAATCATAATTGTGATTCTAAATTCCTCTTCGCATCCAGGACGAAGATAATTTTCATCACATGTCTTTACCTGAAACATCAAAGATCATGGTTATACCAAATCACAGTTCCTGTTCATAATCATACTAATAAATTCATCTTTACACTACGAGCCAATGATATTTGTCAACAGTTCATCTTTGCACTACTGGCCAAAGATATTCAACAACGGATCATCTTTGAACTACAGGCCAAAGATATTCAACCACATATCATCTTTGCACTACAGGCCAAAGATATTCATCAACAATTTATATTTGCACTACAGGCCAAATATATTAATATCTCAAAGAAATACATAATCATTTCAGAATTTATATAAACAATAATTATAACCATGTTGATCTTTTCACCTTTGCACTTAAGCTAAAGATATTTAATTATAAATTTAATGGTCATGATCATACCAGTCAACAATTTAACTTTGCACTACTGGCCAAAGGGAACCCATAGTCATGATCATACCAAAAATCTACCAATCTTTACACTCAAGTCAAAGAGAAATATCATCATTAGCGTTATAAAAATGTTATATATGATAGTAAAATTAATATAATCAACAGATAGATTTAATCTCAAGAGTAAGATTCATAAATCAACGAAAATTTGGTCAGAAAAAGAAACTAATTTTTGTCGTGAATAGTAACTCGTGAATAGTAATTCATGAATAGTAACCCCGACATGAAAAAAGTAGAAATTTCACAATAAAATCCATACAAATATTTCGGTATAATGATATTGAAAGAATAATATTTCTTAAACATATAAACAATTTATTTTAATTGTTTACACTTTACTAAATAATGCATTTAATGATCCTAAAATGCTAAACTCATAAGATTTCATCACCAATAACCAAAATCCTCATCAAAAATCTACATTTACCTCATATAGGATTCTCAAGCCATAAAATCCTATTTTCAAATTTTTTTTACTCCGCATAACATATTTAATTCATTTACTCATAACTAGTCTATTTTCATGAAAAATACCAAATCAGTCCCAAAAATATTTCTTTTCTAAGATTTAGCAGAATATAGTCCCATATAGAACATATTTTTTTCCCGGAATTTTTAAAAATCATTTACTATTTTTCATATGACCAAAATAGCCGAATATTTAGATATTTATCAAAAATTATACTTTTATCCAAAAATTCCGAAATTTACAGAGTATACTTCTATCATATACATGTACTCCCAATAAAAATTTCACCAATTTTGGAGTTAACCACAAGGAGTTATAAGCGGTTACTTTTAAAATAGTCTTTTCTCATAAAATTCATAACTCTTAATCTATACATCCAAAAATCGCCATTTCTGGACACAATCAAGAAAACTCATCAAATTATCATTTCAAATTTTTCCAGAATTTTTGAAGGTCAGAAAAATTACGAAACTAAAAAACATAACAACCCTTAAAATCCCTTACTATCCCTTACCTCAAAAGAGCAGTACTTCTAACTGGATATCGGATATGACGCTTAAGGAAACTTACACTGATGAATAGCAACTCACTAAGTATCTAAATACTCACAAAATAAACTCTATAATCTAGAGAGAAAAAGAGAGAAAACTTATGAATTCTGGTGTGTTTTTTAATTCTAACTTAGCCCTCTATTTATAGGAAAATGTTAGCACGCCGAAGCAGACTTGACCTGCTACCTGATGGCTTTACCTGCTACTATTCCACCCACCAAAAATCAGCCATCTTCCCCAACAACCAAAAGTGGTGCCCACCCATTTCTAAAATTTTCCACCAAAATTATTTATAAACCTAATTTCCGAATTAGTCACCTCTTAAAATTCATAACAAATTATACGTTGATTTTTAACGGTTCAAAATTTATTAGCATATACTCAACTTATATATGTATAACATATCCAAAAATCACAATGATCCAACGGTCAGATTAAAAATTATAACTCACACAATATAGCTCAAAAACACTGGTTTGATCTAATAATACCTCCAATCCAACAAAATACTGATAAAACACCTCAACATTAATTCCTTCATTTATAATCACATAAATAAATCTATCATTTATATTCACATAAAATAAATATTTTCTTATCATATAAATTAATAATTAATTATTCATAAATAATATTACAGAATCACAATTATGACAACCAGACAGTTCCCAAGAAAGAGGGGGCTTTCCGATAAGAATTTCTCCTTACTGGCGCGTAATTAGGTGACCAAACCTCTCCTTGACAGAACTTTCTAGACATTGTCAATAATGTTATCTAATAATATTATTCAAATAATATGAATTATTGATCTGATAATGGGAAATATTGTGCCGTGACATTTATTGAAATAACAATAATATAAAATATCAACGCATCAATTATTGAATCAATAAAATAAAATATTGAACGGTAATTACTGTAACAATTATTGAGTAGTGCCTTCTTACGTAAGAATCAATAATTCAAAAAAATACTGTGCAATATCGTGTTCTACTGTGCAACTACCCGTATTACTATATTTTAACCACCAGGTATTCCAACAGTGTTAACGGTAATAACTACGCCGTTATTTATAAAAACTCAAATTTGTCATTTTCTTCATCCGACAGTTATTCTGTTATGGGGTCCACAAATGGCTGCGCCGTCGTACGAATATTTTTCGACAGAAAGAATATTCCACAACTAAACGAATATTCCCCGATAACAATGAATATTTTATAACCACTTGCGTATTTTGAGAAAAAAATTCATATATCACCTTTAACTTTAACTTTTACCAATTTAACCATTTACTAAATTATAAGAAAAATTGAATACTTTTATTTCATAAAATTCGGGGTCTTACAAAACAAGTGAATGAAGTTATGTGATGAAGGCCATCCAGTTATTTAAGTTTTAGAAACATCAAATATAAGGGGAACAATCATCCAAAACCGCATATCAGCGCCATTTCCAAATACACTTGATTTGGCATATTGCTGAATTATACTTGCATAACATTAGTTAGTTATTGATTTATTGATTGAAATTTCACACCTCATATGTTAAATGAATTGGCCATTTGCAGAATAACAATAACTTAATGCAATTAGGACAAAAGTGATTGTGACTCTTAATTCCCCCCACACCCCACCCCACCCCACCCAGGTGCAAGTCTTTGGCCTCATTTTGCATGAATGCTGTACACATCCTAGACTTAGTTAGAATATGCACTAATCAACTATTAGTTGGTTCGATAATGATGGAATAATATAGTTTATCCAGAAGCTATTTGGGGAAGTATCATGAAAAAACGTTAACTAATTGAATACCAAATCCACTTCACCTGCCAAAATATACAAGATAGTCTCAGTAAAAGTTATCTACAAATGCATATTTGATATTACAAGCAACCTCACAAGAGCACCTAGCGACTAGGCATCCTCTAAAAAATCAATCAATCAGTTAAGCTCCAAAAGACAACTGCCAAGTGCCAATGAGAGACAGAGAAATGATATGTTTAAAGCAGACAAATCCAGCAAGACTGACAACCTTTGGTAAAATTAAAGTTGGAAAAGCTAGCTTTTTTCTAGCATTTTTTAGGTGTAAGATTTTTAAACACCATGTTAGGAGACCTGACAGTCTTAACTAGGTGACTATATATACTTCCTGATAAACCAGAACATAACATAGATGTTCAAACACCATAGATAAAATAACCTCTTCCTATGTGATAGTATATATAATAGAGTTTAAAGAAGGAAAAAGGGGGGGGGGAGGAAATAACTTTGGTTATTCAGAATTGTATCATTGATGAAATAAAAAATAAATAAAATAAATGCCTGCTCCAAATTATTGAGCAATAGAAGTCCCTATACCTTGGCATTCTGGCCAAACTCTCTGTAATAACCGTGAATTTTAAGTCACTATATATGTATGTACATTATTAATATTTAAAACTTTGTGTTATATAGCGAGTTAATATGTGACAACATATATGAAGTGGTGCATTGGTCAATTAACATATATACTATAGTTATGGATATATACATTTATAGATTCCATTAAAAATGAAAGCTTCGTAACCTAATTATACATTAGGTGAGACAATTAAATAACCTAAGGGTTATGGTAATAAGGAGAGGTTAATATTTAATATGTATACTAACTTAAGTGGATAATCTTATTATTTCAAGTGACTAATAATTTTAAACCTAATTTTTGTGAACCTAATTAGGTTATAAGCTAAAGTCGCATGTATACGTAATTAAATTTCATAAGATTAGGAATTGAAACCCTAAATAATCAAATTGGGTAACATATATTTAAATTGCTAGACTATGTTTATTACATAGCCCAAAACAATTAAGGAGGGGGCCTAAAGGAAATAAAATACAAATCAATACTTAGCCCACTTGATTAAGGGTATTTTAGACTTTTGATTACTCAAATTTGTGCATTAAAATAAAAGTAAATTGGGAGAAAAAATGGGGCTAGAGGGACCGGCCAAATTAGGCTTTTTATGGCAAGATGATTAAGCTAAACAATGTCCATTAGTAGTAACTCTTACACACAAGGACATGGTTGTCAAGCTCCCATTGGTTGCCACTTTATTAAGCATCCTTAATCATGATTAGTCTAATTAAAGTGATGAGGCAAAGCTTTTATCCATGGGTCAAAAAAAGTATAGGGGATAATAAGGAATCAACCATTCCATTTGCTAGAATACTCTACTTTCTCTCATTCTTCTTCTTCTAAATTTTCTCCCAAGCTAGCAACTTCAAGAGAGAGAAAAGAGAGAGAGGTTCGGCCATATAGAGAGAGAGAGAGGAGTGCTAGTTTGTTCATGCATCCTAAGTTAATCACTTACTTTGGTAAATCAAGGAAGGTTGCCATTAAATCTAGGTATAACCTAACCTTCATTTTCTTCTTCTACTTTATTTTATAGCTTGAGTTTTGTTGGAGTTATGAACAAATACTCAAGATACCCTAGTCCTACATATCATCATGTATGGAACTAAGTATCTTGAGTGTTAGATCAAGGGCTTAGAGGAAGAATATGAGCATATGTTCTCCAAGGGTAAAAACTCTTGTTTTCTTCCACTAAATCTTGTGTAACTCAAGTTTTCCAACTTAGATTTGTGATCCGTCGAAGGGGGGTGCTAGATACATGCGTTATCTAGTAAATCCAAGTGATAGAACATACATCTAGAAAGTTTTGAAACCTTTGGGGCTATTTTCCCCAAAACAGTCCACTTTGAATGATAAAGGTTCAAAAACCCTAAAATAGCTTCTGTCCCATTTTTATTGGGACTGTTTTGGACAGTTGCATGCCTTTTAAAATTCTAGGAAAAATCACAGAGGTATCTTGAGAAGTATCTACATGTAGGAAAAAGAACGGACACATTTCAAGTTATAGATTGTGCATAATGACTATTTCCGTGAAGGACTCCTAAATATTTACCTTCGATTATCTCACTGTGTATACACTGAAAAATTCCAAAATGTTTACAGTAGGTTCATATATGTTAGGAGAACATACCCTGAAAATTTCAGATTTTTCTGAGTAAAACTCAATTTATGAAAAATGAAGCAAAATCCGAGTGTTTTGCGAACTTTAAAAATAGTAGATCATTTTCTAAAATTCTAGAAAATTTTGGGGATCCTTGAAGGTTCATATTCTGTCAAAATCCAGAAGATGAGAATTTTTATAATTAGTTTGCTATTTTTCCTAAAAATGATTAAGTTATGAATAAAAGGAAATAAATAGTTAAATGATGTCTTTAATAAGAAAAATGTGATTTTTATGCTTGAATACTCATAATATATCATATCCTGACTATCTTAGAGCACTTTGATAATTTATGATAAGAAATATTATTTATGACCTTTTATGGATATTAAATAAGAGGTTTAATAAATGGTGAACAATTAGAATAAATTGTTTATTAATCAAATAAATTATTCAAATATTATTATGATATTAATAATATTAGAATATTATATTGATAAGTAAATAAAAATATTAAGATTAAAATTTCTTTAAAATATTCTTAAATGGTTAATAATATTTGATTTTTGCATTAATAAATGATTAAAGTATTATTAAATGATTAATAATATTAGATTAAAATATTAATCATAGATTAAAATATTATTAATAGATTATTAATATTAAATTAAAGTATTATTATTGAGTAAATAATAATATTCGAGATTAAATAAAATGTTATTAAAAATGTAATAACATTAGTAAAGGAATAAAATATTATTAAATTATTAATAATATTAGTAATGGAATAAGATATTATTAAATGAATAAAATATTAGTAAATGATTAAAAGTATTGTTAAATGATTAATGATACTAAAGCATAAGTAAGATATTATTAAGGTAATAATATTGATGCATAATTAAAATATTATTAAGAGGATTAATAATATTAGTAAGATATTAAAATATTAGTGAGATGTTAATAATTTTAGTAAGTGAATGAAAGTATTATTAGGGAACTAATAATACTAAGAGGTGAATTAGATATTATCAAGATTAATAATATTAAGTTGTTATCTAATAGTAACATTATCAAGACAGGATAATATTTATAAGAACTAAATGTAATGTATAATATTTATGTGATTACATAATCTAATGTTATACTATGACTAATTGAAAGATTAACTATATATCTCTCAAATGAAGATAATTTAACTGCATAGTGGATATAAATTAATTGCGTAGCCGTAATCTACAGACGAGGCAAGTTTCCTAACTCAAACTCGAGTTATTATTTTCAAAAC
This sequence comes from Panax notoginseng, assembly GCA_016801055.1. NCBI lineage: Eukaryota > Viridiplantae > Streptophyta > Magnoliopsida > Apiales > Araliaceae > Panax > Panax notoginseng. The sequence goes on along the minus strand of CM029016.1, from coordinate 181,160,888 downwards.
ATATTAGGGAATAATTATTGATGATTATATACATCTATAATAATTATTGAAATTCGCACTTTGTGCAATTGAATTCCTGTTCTACTATTATTGAACTGTGAATTAAATTAAAGTTCTTCATTCATGAACTGTTTATGAGATAGATCTATGCTAATTGTATCAGCTAGATCAAGCATGTTTAAATTTGTTAAATCAAATGTATTTTAAAAAGCTGTTCTTATTAAATTGATATGATAAGAACTCTTGACTGAGAAAAGGACGAATTCGATTAAGGCATGATATCAATGCCGGATTATTAAGTGTTTATGCATAAATCACGAGGTATGAAAGGTATGAAAGGCTGATCCCCTTGAATACCAAAACTTATTAAGAGGTCCAGTTTAAATGACTGAGAACCTTGGCAAATGTTTATGGTTATTTCAAAATCACTCAGTTCATGTTATTCAATTATTCGAATATTCAATTGTTAATTATTAATTCATGTACCTTCACAACCTTATATTATTGTTGAACATTGAAAGCAAAACTTCTTTCTAGTCATGATATATCTCCCTTGTATATAAACTTGCTAAGCAAATTAGTTGCTTACCCTTACTATATCATGACATTTATTTCAGCTAAGCCTGAAGGATCCAATATGAAGGACAAGGGCAAGGGTAAGATCCAGGAATAATTTAGAATGAATGTTAATTATTATTATCTAATGGGATTTCTTATGTAAACCTTTTGTAATATGAATGGTGTGTTTAAGTTAAGGTTAAGAAGACCTTGGGACCATGTTATGAAACTTTATTATAATCAACAACGTATGTTTATTATTTCCGTAATAGTTATAAAATGCTTATGATGATGATAGATCGTGAGCACCGAATCTGAGGTTAGAGAACCTGGATTTGGGGGCGTCACAGGTTGGTATCAAAGCCGTAGGTTATAAACATTAGGAATGTGAAACCTAGGTTATAACCTTAGTAGAAAACTCTTATAGAGTATGTTAGGGGATGGATTGTGAAAATTCATCGAGTTTGTGTTATACTTAATAAAATATTATTTCATTTTATCAATGATTATATTTTATTGTGGTACTGATGTTAGTTTTATTTATGGTATTTGTAGGATGTTTGACGAGCGCTAGGGCAGTCACTCAGTAGATCAGGATCCCATTGAGCATGAGGTCACAGAAGAAGCCCCTCATGGTCCTCTGATAGAGGATTTATTGAGGAGAATCAGTCAATTGGAAGGCAGGGTGGGAGAACTGGAGGTTGAAAACCACACACTCCAGTTCACAGAAGGTCAATACAAGGAGACGGTTTATCAAGCCCATATGGAGGTAGTCGAGCAGAAGGGAAAGTTGGATGAGTCCCCGTTGCAAGTTGGGATGCTGAGGGTACAGCTAGAGCATGAAAAGGAAAAGTTCAGAGAGCTGAGCATAGAGCATTTGGCGATGCGGGGCGAGTTTGACGTCGAGATTACAGACAAGATTCGCGTGGCGGAGGCAGTTTATGAGTCAGCCCAGCGGGTGGACCAATTTGAGATAGCACTGCAGGCCATGAAGGTCAGGGCCGAGACTTTAGGACTGGCGCTAGACGCAGCATATGAGGGCCAGCGCAGTGGGACTAGGAGGGTCTAGTTCGAGATAGGAGAGTCGAGCCGATTCGTTCGACTTAGAGTTATGGAGGGGTTGTTTCCCCAAGAGCCTATTCAGGTGACCCAACAGGGCCACCAGTGATGATTATGCTATGGACCAGCTGTAGATAGATGCATTAGTACCCCTTTTGTGTAATAGGAATTTATGTTGATGTAAACTTCAGCAGGTGTGAGGTAGTAGGTAGTTGGGTAGTATCCCTATTTGTGTTTGTAGGGAAGTATCATTTTGAGTTAATCCCATCTTTTGTGTTTAAAATGGGATAGTAGCATTTATAAAAATATACCTGTATTGAGCATGTAAGACACCGAAGATTGGTATATGAATTTAAATGCGTTATTATGATATGTGTTGGAAACTTTAAATAATAAATTGTCTATTTAATGTTATGTGAATCCAGTAGACTGATTTGGAAAATTTTCTTTAAAAACAAACTTAACCCACTAACCAGGGAGAAAGACTTCCAAAATCTTGGTAATTTAAAACTCTCCCATAATGATCATCTGATTGTTGAATACAGTAGCGTGTTATATGCTAAGTATTTATATGATAATAAAACTCGAGTAACGTGTTGGAATTTTGTTTCACTAGATAATGCCACCCAGACGTGTACTAAGGAACCAAGAGATTGAAGAGTCAGTTAATAATGCAACGGGAGCTCAACCAAACCCAATGCAAGACTTTGTCAACATGATGGCTGAAGCCATGAGGAAACAAGCTCAACCTGGGGGAAATCAGGCAGGAAACCAATTAGCCAACTTTAAGGACTTCAAGGCAGTAGAACCGCCGGAGTTTAGAGGAACAACATACCCGATAGAGGCCCATATGTGGATGAAGGAGATTGAGAAGGCCTTCATTATTGCTAGAGTAGCAGAAGAATAGAAAATAATTTTTGCTACCTACTTAATGAAGGGTGAGGCTAACTATTGGTGGGAGGCCAACCAGAACAAAGCCGGGAATGGAATCGTGACTTGGGAAGCGTTCAAGAAGTTATTCTTTGAGAACTACTTCCCTGAGAGTACACAAGCAAGAATGGAGATCAAGTTTTTGGAATTGAAACAGAAGAATATGTCAGTGTCAGAGTACGCCGCAAAGTTTAATGAATTAGCCAGATTCGGTCCACATCAGGTAGACACGGAGGTGAGGAAAACAAGAAGGTTCGAAAATGGACTAAAACCATGGATTTATAGTAAGGTAGCAGTTTTACAAATCACGTCATTCTCAACTCTGTTGAAGAAAGCTCTCATAGCGGAAGGTGGAAGCGAAGCGGTCTCAAAGTACAATTGGGAGAAGAACAAGAAGAAAGTAGAAGGTGGGAATTAGAATGTTAGCAGTGGCGGTAGCAATAACAAGAAGCGGAAATAGAGCAGTGGGGGTAGTAATTTGGAGAGTCAGCAAGGTAGTGTGCAACAAAAGAAGCTGGTGTGTGGAAACTATGGAAAGGGTCACTCGGGAGAATGCTTGAAAGGAAAAACGCTATATTATACCTGTGGACAAGAAGGGCATACCTCACCCAATTGTTCTAAGGTGAAGGAGGGAGGTTATTTTAACTGTGGTGAATTGGGACATCGGATTAATGATTGCCCAAAGAAGAAAAGCACGGATGGCGAAAACGGTAACAAGGGCAATAACATTAGGACAACTAGTGGAGGACCAGCCCAGCTAAACAAGCCGACAACAAGGACATTCAATATGACAGTGCAAGATGCCGTGGCATCCAGGGAGGTGGTGTCAGGTATACTTCTGATCAATGATATAAATGCCTATGTGTTATTCGATTCGGGAGCTTCATGTTCTTTCGTATCTGATAAATTTGCTCAAAGATTAAGTCTACCTCGTGAACTATTAGAACACCCAATGAATGTAGAAGTAGCAAACAAAGAAATTATCCCTGTAGACTACATCCATAAGAATAGTTGTGCTGATGTAAGAGGGTTTAAGCTTAACGTGGATTTGATACCGATTCGTCTTGGAGAGTTTGATGTAATCCTCAGGATGGATTGGTTATTAAGTCACGGGGCGGTCATTGACTGTAAGAAAAAGTACGTACACCTAAAGACTCCGAATAAGTCAAAGGTGGTATTTCATGACAGTAAATCGTCGAGACAATCTTGTTGTCTGACGATGATGCAAGCAAAGAAGTTGTTTAGGAAGGGTTGTATATGTTATTTGGCTCACGTTGTGGATACCCGCAGAGTCGAGGGTGAACTGGGTCAGATACCTATTGTAAGGGAATTTGTTGATGTCTTCCCAGATGAGATTTTGGGATTGCCACCAGATATAGAGATAGAGTTTGTTATCGATTTGGCACCAGGGACATCACCGGTAAACAAAGCGTCGTATCGTATGGCTCCGGTAGAAATGAAGGAATTGATGATTCAACTACAAGAATTGTTAGAAAAGGGATACATTCGACAGAGCGTATCACCGTGGGGAGCACCAGTCTTATTCATAAAGAAGAAGGATGGGTCATTAAGGCTTTGTATCGACTACCGGGAGTTGAACAAGGTCACCATTAAAAATAAGTATCCGTTGCCCAGGATCGATGATTTGTTTGATCAGTTGAAGGGGGTGAAATATTTTTCAAAAATCGATTTAAGAACCAGTTATCACCAACTGAAGGTGTGGGAGGAGGATGTTCCAAAGACGGCATTCAAAACTCGGTATGGACACTTTGAGTTTCTGGTAATGTCTTTTGGGTTGACGAATGCGCCAGCAGTATTCATGGACTTGATGAACAGAGTGTTTGAACAGTATTTGGATAAGTTTGTTGTCGTGTTCATCGATGACATTCTGGTATATTCAGAGACAGAGGAAGAGCACGCTGAACATCTAAGGATAGTGTTGGAGACGTTAAGGAGGGAGAAGTTGTATGCAAAGTTCTCCAAGTATGAGTTTTGGTTGCAGAGAGTGCAATTTTTGGGTCACGTTATCGACACGGATGGTGTTTTGGTGGATCCAGCAAAGGTAGAAGCGGTTATCAACTGGGAACAGCCAAAGACACCGATATAAATGAGGAGTTTCTTGGGATTAGCAGGATACTATCGGAGATTCATCCAAGATTTTTCAAAGATAGCATCACCGTTGACCAACCTTACCAGAAAGACAGTGAAGTTCGTTTGGACGGAGAAATGTGAAGAGAGTTTCATGGAATTGAAGAAGAGGCTCAGTCAGGCACCTGTGTTGACTTTACCAGATAACACGGGAGGATTTGTAGTGTATAGTGATGGTTCACACAAGGGTCTTGGCTGTGTACTGATGCAGCATGGCAAGGTCATTACGTACGCTTCACGTCTGCTGAAGGACTATAAGAAGGGTTATCCGACTCATGACCTGGAATTAGCAGCAGTAATTTTTTCCTTGAAGATTTGGAGGCATTATTTGTATGGTGAGAAGTGTGAGATATATACGGATCACAAGAGTCTGAAGTATATCTTCACGCAGAAAGAGCTAAATATGAGGCAGCGTCGATGGCTAGAATTGATCAAGGATTATGATTGTGAGATTCTGTACCATCCAGAAAAAGCAAATGTAGTGGCAGATGCCCTGAGCAGAAAAGACAGAGAGAAGTTACTGAAGTTGACCATGCAAGAGGAATTGGTGAAAGATTTCGAACGACTTGACTTAGAGGTTAAGTATCCGATGGAGAACAACGAGAAATTATTTACAGTGACAGCGAGCCCGACTCTATTAGATAAGGTTAAAGAGGCTCAAGAGGAGGACGAAGATTACGACAACATCAAGAAGCGGTTAGCTGAAGGGGATGAATTGAAATACAAGATTGATGGCACTGGACTGCTGAGATTCGAAGGGCGAATTTGGGTACCGCTAGTACCAGAACTAAGAGAAGAGATTTTGCAAGAAGCGCACAGTACGAGGTACTCGATACACCCAGGAAGCACAAAAATGTATCAAGATTTGCGTCAACACTTTTGGTGGGCAAACATGAAGAGAGAGGTTGTCGAATGCATCAATAGATGTCTAACTTGTCAGAGAGTCAAGGCAGAGCATCAACGATCGAGTGGATTACTACAGCCTTTAAAAATTTTAGAGTGGAAGTGGGAGCACATTACGATAGATTTTGTGGTGGGACTTCCAGCAACGTAAAAAGGACACGACGCCATATGGGTGATTGTAGATCGTCTTACGAAGTCGGCTCACTTTTTGTCGATCAAGATCAGGTATAGTTTGGACCAGCTAGACAAATTGAATATCAAAGAAATTATCTCAAGACATGGCGTACCAATATCTATTGTGCCGGATAGGGATCCGCAATTCACGTCAAACTTCTGAAAGAGTCTTCAGGAAAGAATGGGGACGTAACTACGGATGAGCATCGTGTATCATCCGCAGACCGATGGGCAAAGCGAGAGAACAATTCAAACACTTGAAAACATGCTCAGAGCTTGTGTGATGGACTTTAAGGGTAGCTGGGAGGATCATCTTCCATTAGTAGAGTTCGAATACAACAATAGCTATCACGCCAGCATCGGAATGCCGCCGTACGAAGCACTGTATGGAAGGAAATGTAGAATGTCCTTATACTGGGATGAAGTGGGTGAACATCGACTGTTGGGGCCAGAACTGGTCCAGCAGACTATAGAGATCATCAAGGTGATAAGAGCCCGACTGGTAGTAGCTCAAGATCGCCAGAAGAAGTATGTAGACTTACATCGCCAGAAAAGAGATTTTGAGGTGGAAAGCCATGCATTTTTGAAAGTATCTCCTTGGAAAGGGAAGATAAGGTTTGGAAATAAAGGTAAACTGAGTCCGAGATTTATTGGACCTTTCGAGATCTTGAGGAAGATAGGCGAAGTGGCGTAAGAGGTAGCTCTACCTCCTGAACTGGAACATATTCATAATGTGTTTCATGCATCAGTGCTACGACCATACAAGCCTAATTACAAGCACGTGATATCGTACGAGCCAATTCAGGTCGAAAAGGATTTGTCGTACGAGGAAATTTTGGTTGAAATTTTAGATAGAAAAGAGCAAAAATTGCGAAATAAGGTTATACATTCTGTAAAAGTTCTTTGGAGGAACCACAATACTGAAGAAGCTACGTGGGAACTCGAAGAAAGGTTGAGAAAAAATTATCCACATCTTTTTGAGTAACCCTATAGGTAATTCCGGGGACGAAATTCTTATAATGGGGGAATAATGTAATAACCGTGAATTTTAAGTCACTATATATGTATGTACATTATTGATATTTAAAACTTTGTGTTATATAGTGAGTTAATATGTGACAACATATGTGAAGTGGTGCATTGGTCAACTAACATATATACTATAGTTATGGATATATACATTTATAGATTCCATTAAAAATGAAAGCTTCGTAACCTAATTATACATTAGGTGAGACAATTAAATAACCTAAGGGTTATGGTAATAAGGAGAGGTTAATATTTAATATGTATACTAACTTAAGTGGATAATCTTATTATTTCAAGTGACTAATAATTTTAAACCTAATTTTTGTGAACCTAATTAGGTTATAAGCTAAAGTCGCATGTATACGTAATTAAATTTCATAAGATTAGGAATGGAAACCCTAAATAATCAAATTGGGTAACATATATTTAAATTGCTAGACTATGTTTATTACATAGCCCAAAACAATTAAGGAGGGGGCCCAAAGGAAATAAAATACAAATCAATACTTAGCCCACTTGATTAAGGGTATTTTAGACTTTTGATTACTCAAATTTGTGCATTAAAATAAAAGTAAATTGGGAGAAAAAATGGGGCTAGAGGGACCGGCCAAATTAGGCTTTTTATGGCAAGATGATTAAGCTAAACAATGTCCATTAGTAGTAACTCTTACACACAAGGACATGGTTGTCAAGCTCCCATTGGTTGCCACTTTATTAAGCATCCTTAATCATGATTAGTCTAATTAAAGTGATGAGGCAAAGCTTTTATCCATGGGTCAAAAAAAGTATGGGGGATAATAAGGAATCAACCATTCCATTTGCTAGAATACTCTACTTTCTCTCATTCTTCTTCTTCTAAATTTTCTCCCAAGCTAGCAACTTCAAGAGAGAGAAAAGAGAGAGAGGTTCGGCCATATAGAGAGAGAGAGGAGTACTAGTTTGTTCATGCATCCTATGTTAATCACTTACTTTGGTAAATCAAGGAAGGTTGCCATTAAATCTAGGTATAACCTAACCTTCATTTTCTTCTTCTACTTTGTTTTATAGCGTGAGTTTTGTTGGAGTTATAAACAAATACTCAAGATACCCTAGTCCTACATATCATCATGTATGGAACTAAGTATCCTGAGTGTTAGATCAAGGGCTTAGAGGAAGAATATGAGCATATGTTCTCCAAGGGTGAAAACTCTTGTTTTCTTCCACTAAATCTTGTGTAACTCAAGTTTTCCAACTTAAATTTATGATCCGTCGAAGGAAGGTGCTAGATACATGAGTTATCTAGTAATCCCAAGTGATATAACACAAATCTAGCAAGTTTTGAAAAACTTTGGGGCTATTTTCCCCAAAACAGTCCACTTGGAATGATAAAGGTTCAAAAACCCTAAAATAGCTTCTGTTCCGTTTTTCTTGGGACTGTTTCGGACAGTTTCATGTCTTTTAAAATTCTGAGAAAAATCATAGAGGTACCTTGAGAAGTTATCTACATGTAGAAAAAGAACGGACAAGTTTCGAGTTATAGATTGTGCGTAATGACTATTTCTGTGAAGGACTCCTAAATATTTACCTTCGAATATCTCACTGTATATACACTGGAAAATTTTGAAATTTTTACAGTAGGGTCCTATATATTAGGAGAGCATACCCTAAAAATTTCAGATTTTTCTGAGCAAATCTCAATTTATGAAAAATGAAGCAAGATTCGAGTGTTTTGAGAACTTTAAAAATACTAGATCATTTTCTAAAATTCCAGAAAATTTTGGCGATCCTTGAAGGTTCATATTATGTCAAAATTCAGAAGATGAGAATTTTTAGAATTAGTTTGCTATTTTTCCTAAAAATGATTAAGTTATGAATAAAAGGAAATAAATAGTTAAATGATGTCTTTAATAAGAAAAATGTGATTTTTATGCTTGAATACTCATAATATATCATATCCTGACTGTCTTAGAGCACTTTGGTAATTTATGATAAGAAATATTATTTATGACCTTTTATGGATATTAAATAAGAGGTTTAATAAAGGGTGAACAATTAGAATAAATTGTTTATTAATTCAATAAATTATTAAAATATTATTATGATATTAATAATATTAGAATATGATATTGATAAGTAAATAAAAATATTAAGATTAAAATTTCTTTAAAATATTCTTAAATGGTTAATAATATTTGATTTTAGCATTAATAAATGATTAAAGTATTATTAAATGATTAATAATATTAGATTAAAATATTAATCTTCGATTAAAATATTATTAAAAGTGTATTAATATTAAATTAAAGTATTATTATTGAGTAAATAATAATATTCGAGATTAAATAAAATGTTATTAACAATGTAATAACATTAGTAAAGGAACAAAATATTATTAAATGATTAATAATATTAGTAATGAAATAAGATATTATTAAATGAATAAAATATTAGTAAATGATTAAAAGTATTGTTAAATGATTAATGATACTAAAGCATGAGTAAGATATTATTAAGGTAATAATATTGATGCATAATTAAAATATTATTAAGAGGATTAATAATATTAGTAAGGTATTAAAATATTATTGAGATGTTAATAATTTTAGTAAGCGAATGTAAGTATTATTAGGGAACTAATAATACTAAGAGGTGAATTAAATATTATCAAGATTAATAATATTAAATTGTTATCTAATAGTAACATTATCAAGACAGGATAATATTTATAAGAACTAAATGTAATGCATAATATTTATGTGATTACATAATCTAATGTTATACTATGACTAATTGAAAGATTAACTATAGGTCACTCAAAGGAAGATAATTTAACTGCATAATTGATATAAATTAATTGCGTAGCCGTAATCTACAGACGAGGCAAGCTTCCTAACTCAAACTCGAGTTATTATTTTCAAAGCATATTAATGAATAATTATTGATAATTATTTACATCTATAAAGATTATTGAAATTTGCACTTTGTGCAATTGAATTCATGTTCTACTATTATTGAACTGTGAATTAAATTAAAGTTCTTCATTCATGAACTGTTTATGAGATAGATCTATGCTAATTGTATCAGCTAGATCAAGCATGTTTAAATTTATTAAATTAAATGTATTTTAAAAAGCTGTTCTTATTAAATTGATATGATAAGAACTCTTGACTGAGAAAAGGACGAATTCGATTAAGGCATGATATCAATGCCGAATTATTAAGTGTTTATGCATAAATCACGAGGTATGAAAGGCTGATACCCTTGAATACCAAAACTTATTAAGAGGTCCAGTTTAAATGACTGAGAACCTTGGCAAATGTTCATGGTTATTTCAATACCACTCGGTTCATGTTATTCAATTATTCGAATATTTAATTGTTAATTATTAATTCATGTTCCTTCACAACCTTATATTATTGTTGAACATTGAAAGCAAAACTTCTTTCCAGTCATGATATATCTCCCTTGTATATATACTTGCTAAGCAAATTAGTTGCTTACCCTTGCTATATCATAACATTTATTTCAGCTAAGCCTGAAGGATCCAATACGGAGGACAAGGGCAAGGGCAAGATCCAGGAATAATTTAGAATGAATGCTAATTATTATTATCTAATAGAATTTCTTATGTAAACCTTTTATAATATGAATGGTGTGTTTAAGTTAAGGTTAAAAAGACCTTGGGACCATGTTATGAAACTTTATTATAATGAACAATGTATGTTTATTATTTCCGTAATAGTTATAAAATGCTTATGATGATGATAGATCGTGAGCACCGAATCTGAGGTTAGAGAACCTGGATTTGGGGGCGTCACACTATCTCTTGAAAATTCCTATAGAACCGGGCCCGCAAACGTCACGAGTCATCAAGATATCAACATTAACCCAAACATTTTCACTGGGGCTCAATTGGGGTTTCTCAGAAGCCCTAGCCAATATCTTTTCAGTCATCGTCATTCCAATCTTGACTTAAACAAAACAAATTAAAAAGCTCACAAATAAATTACCCCAATTTCTCAAGTCCAAATCGCAAAACCATCAATTTAATAGCAAAATAACAAAACCTAACTGATCCAGTGGTGGATGGCTTGCGTTCGGATTGCTGAGGTGGCATAACGGAAACAACTTCCTGGGAAAAATATTTCTTCCATTTTAGAAGGTAAAATGAGGATTTTCCCGAGAAAGTATAAAGGCCCACATCAAAACTCATGACTAAAGAATATCCATCCCTAATAACTACTAAACCTTGGTTACACATACTTAAAGCATTAGTTTCACTGTAGAAAATGAAAATCTCATAGCTAACCACTTAAAAGAGGTTTGTAAAAATAAATTCCTACTGTAAACAGCAATACTCAGCTATAAAACACAATAAAAACTCAGAACTTGAAAATTTATTCATCAAAAATCAATTAAAACATACCTAGTATAAATACATATATAGACACGTACTTAGTTAAGTAAAAAAGAGGGTATACCTCAGGCTGGGAGTAAATGCCAAGGTCACCAGTGATAGGGTTTTTGGTCTCCACAACTTCAACAATCACATTAGTAGTCCCGGGCAACTCCAGCGGCCCGGAATCGAGGGTAATGTTAACCGAATCAAAAATCTCGAGCTGTTGGAGCCGAGCATTAGCAATACTGGAAGCCTGAATCAACTCTTGGACTGTGGTTGTAGTTTTTAGGGCTTCGATTTCATCTTTGGTGAGTTGGTCCTTCGTCTTGGTGTTTCCCTTAATTAAAATGTCGTGGACTCGCAGCGGAACTCTCTCTGACGTGAGTCGACGGAGTAGGTTCTCCATTTTCTCTTTTTCGTCACATATTCTCGACTCTTCGGTGACTGGTTCTTCTTCTTAATCAAAATCTTGGGATTGGTTTGTCTCTTTCGGGGGACGATTGGACCAGTTAGGGTTCGACTCGTTAAGTAATGGTGTCGTCTGGCGGGTAGCGAAACCGCGGATGGTAGCCGCCGTAGGGGATAGATGGCGGAAGTAGGCAGCGGCAGAAACGAGAGGGCAAAGGCGGAGGGATGAGAAAGAAGGAAGAGAGGCGAGGGCTGATTTGATGGAGAAGGATGCGTAAGAGCGAGAAAACACGAATGAAATATTAAAAAAGAAAAGAAAACTCTTTAAATTGATAAAGATTTAAGCTCCACGTGATTTATTTAAGCTCCGTGTTTTTGACATAGATAACATTTTTTAAAAAAAACGTTATCTATTTAAAACTAAAAATTGCCCTTATAAATAGATAACGTTTTTTCATATGTATCTACAACGTTTTGTTAAAAAACGTTGTGAAAAAAATAACACAACGTTTTTTATAAAAACGTTGTGGTTTAAGTGTTGTCTATTTACTACTTTGTACTAGTGATAGGAATAATCTTGATTCCTATCATTTTAAAATATTAGTCACATACACTTTGAAATACTTTCATTCTTCTACCTTTTCCATACACATCCTGTCTGGCTAGAATCATTAGCACAGACTTAACAATAACGGTTCATGTATAAACAGAACATACTCATATTGAACAGTTCAATCACAAAACAGTTCATCTCATAGAAACACCGAAGTGTTCAAATTGTGGCACAAGGCCTTATACATACTACCACCTTGTACATATATCGCACATATGCACATAGACAAAACTTCTCAAGTTCAACATCTGAGAAGTTTAAGAAACTAGCATTCATATAAAGTATGAATGAAGTTAGGAAACTTGCCTTACGCACAGCTACAGCTTACGCTGAACTGCTCATTCCAATCCCTATATAACACACAAGGAAATAACACATACACCAATTAGTCACATATTTGACTTACGCATTGGTTTACTTAACTTTACTTCTTAGGGTTCGCGTTCTTGTAATCTAAGTTTACGCGACTAACTTTCTTTACCGGTTTACGACTTCATGACATACGGAGATATCTTACTCATACATTCACCATCTTTGATGATTTATATTATTATCTTCTTTTTATAACCCTTCTAGGACTCAATACACATCGCGTCTCTGCTAGTAGTCCATATGGTACTCTGAGTGGTTTCCCACAAACAACTAACAAACAAATTCCCGTCTCGTCTACACTATCTTTCACAGTGAGTTAGATTGGTCACCAGTTTTGTATATACCTTCGCTCTCTGAAGGAATTATTTAGCCCAGCTCCCATATGTCAACCATCAAAGATTACGATTTTACCACAACCTAACCTTATCTTAACCTATCCGAACCATTAACTATAATGTTCGTTAAGTCAAATTCTTATTACTTACGACTTTCTGCCAACTAAATTCCATACCTCATGATTCATTCCTTATCGTCTAAGTCATACAGTCTTTTGTAAACTCAGAACGATCATTCAATGTCAATACTATGAGGTCATATTGTTAAACATTTTATATTAACTTATTCAAATCTTACAACATCCGGTTCATTCGACTTGGAACATTATCCAAGTTATACTTATTAACTCGACTTCTTAACGTTATACGTTATTGTCTTCAATTTAGTTCCTTCACCGTTCACAGTTTAATCAACATTCTTTATTACCTTACGGTCAAACCATACACGGAGTGTAGGTTCTGCCCGTTTAATATTTGTGTACACTCAACCCTCACGTTGGCTAAAGTGTTTAATTCTTACTTCATTTTCACATTCTCTATCCGACTCACCTTCGGACCTTCATTAATCTCATTACCGTTCGTTACGGCTTTCATTCGTTTATTCATTACATGAACCCCATGTTCATTAATCTTTCTTAATGTCGAAGTCATACGGTTCGTTGTATGCTAAGACTGATCGTTCATCGCAAATGCGTTACGTTTACGTTCATTACCTTCTTCGTCTTTTAATCCCGTTAAATCTTTCCGTTCAACCTTCATTAAAGGTTTAAATTACTTATTTTAGTGTTACATTATATTCATTATTCTTTCTTGCACATCCCCCAGTAATTGAGTAATTAAAAGCTCATTACTGGGCCTTGCCCTGCACCGGCGCTGCGGAGCTGGTCCCCTTCTTTCTCCTCGCGCTATAGCGCGACTCTTCAGTACCTTCTTCCCCGGTCTGGCTGTGACGCCCACAAAATAGGTATACATCAGCCATTCTGAGTCGTCAAATACATGGTACAGAAATAAATACAACTTCATTAATACAATTGTCGTGCAAAATACGACAACACATATACTGTGAGTTTAAATACAAATATTATCTAATAGACAGTATTAAAACTCAAAAGGAATCCTCATTACAATTATTGATACACTATTTTACAAAATAGTGAGGACTACTAAAACAACTATACTGAACCATCACTCCATACCCCGGCTAGTTCCTGCTATGTTCTCACCTCTTGAGAAGAAAAATGGAACAAAAAGAAAAAGGGTGAGCTCAACTAGCCCAGTAAAGAATATTATGACTAAGATAATATACAACAAATTATCATTAGTCTTCAACAGGGAAAAATCTGATAGAATATAATAGACAACAAATTTTAGATTAACAACTGCAGCGGAAACAACAATTCATTAGAAGAGTTAAGTAGAGAATGAAATCTACTATCATCTATGAATTTAAAAGACCATCATCAATATTTTTCCTGTAACATCAATCAATATACATCTTAAATCAAATATTCATCTTTACACTACAGGCCAAAGATATTCATTTGTATCACCCATTGATCATGTTTATCTCAACACCTGTTCATCTTTACACTACGGGCCAAAGATATTCATTAGGTAATCATTCATCTTTTGCACTACAGGCCAACGATATTCATCAAGTATCATCATTAAGGACTGAGGATGTGACGAACGAGATTTTGTAATTAATTTCTAATTTTTATTGAATTAAATAAATATTTTTCGATGATTTAACTATTGGATTATATAATTAATCGATGCAATTGTGGTAGATTAATTTAATTATATGTGTTATATTTATTAAATTAATGTAGAGAATAATTATTATTCAAGTATGTAATTATGTGAACTTATTGAACTAAATGAATTATTTGATTAATCATGATGTTATTTTAATTAATTTAATTATTAATTAGAGAATTAATAATTTGACATTATTTATTTATGACAAATAATTACATTTTATTTATATTAACTAAGATATATGAATTATTGTGTAATGGGGTGTGACATTTATTAAACTATATGATAAAGCTTTATTAAATTAAATAATTTTGTATTATGTTAATCTAGCCAAACATGGCACTAATGGGAGTTGGGGCCAGTTAACCTATGACTGGGTAACTGACCACCAACACGTCAGTTGGTTTAATTATTATACGTCTTCTCTTTATTCTTCATTATGTGTCTAAGTCTGAAAATAGAGAAGGAGAGCAATTGAGAGTCAGTGAGAATTTGTGAGATTGATAAAAGATTGTGAGTGTGTAATCAATCAAATACTTGTGAAAGGATCATCATTAATCATCTTTTTATACTCTACAGGGTAATCTCTTCTTTCTCAAATTCTATTTTTACGTCTTTGGGTTTCATAATTTTTGGCTTTCAAAACCTCTGTTATGTTTCTGTAATTGAGAAATTGTGCTATTATATGGATATATGTAATAATAAGAGTAGCATAACATGTTATATATATATATATATATATATATATATATATATATATTGCATGATTCCATATCCTAAGTGTCGTTAATCTGATGACTTGCTATTTCAAAAATATACAGAGTTTGGGTTTTTGGCCTTATGGCCTTATACATGATTTTAGTATGTCAAACATAAATGTTTTTGTAAATTTTACACTCGTATATTATTGTGCATGTTAATACGGAGATACCAAACTTTAAATGAACGAATTTGGCTTTATAACGAATCCGTGGCGTTGAATTTTAGGAATTTATGTTAAAAACTTCAAGAACATCAAGAACAGAGGAAAATTTTATGTTTTAATTCTGTGATTATATGTTTTAATGGTTTAAAATCACTTTATAGATGTTATATTATGATTATACATGAATTATAATATGTGGGTATGTCTAAATTCGTGTAGTAATAAATTAAATTGGGGTTTTTGGCTGTTTTTTGCAATTTTCGCGAATTGCAGAACAGTTTCTGGTATGCCGCGCCGCGGCGCCAGACTCACGCCTAAATATCCGCGCCGCAGCGCCACTGCGCCAAAATTCCAGCCGCAGCGCCACAGCGCCGCAGCGCCATGTGTCCGGCTGCAGTGCCACAGCGCTGCAACGCGAAGATTAAGTATAACAGTGGCGCCGCAGCGCCACTATCCAGAATGTCCAGAAATGTAATTTTATTTTTTTAAAATGTTAAGTCTAGCAACGTGTTAGTAACTTAATATAATGAACATGTAAACATGTTAGAAATATAATGAAATGATAAAATAGTTGTTTAACATGTAAATAACATCATTACATGTGAATTGAATTATTGAATACATAATTAGCTTGATAATTCACGAAGTGCAAATTATGTGACAAAGTGGTAAATTGATTAAGTATAGTCAATAATCAAAGTAGACAAAGAGAATGAGTTTATGATGATTAGTTAAGCTATAATTAACTGGTATTGTGAATGTGAATGGTATGTAGGATTTAATTCAAAGAACGTGATTAGTTAAAGTATAATCTACGCACGAGGCAAGTTCCCTAACCCTACTTTTTATTATTGTTCAAGCTTATTATTTACCTTGAATAAACTATCGTTACTATTATTCAAGTTCAAATAATTTATTAAAGATTGATTATCTTTTTAAAGTATGATTTAGTTATACAATAATTGTTCTATTGTATACTTCTTGAGATTATTATTCAAATTGAATATCATTATTGTTGAACCTTATTAGACTAGTGACTCCTTAATGATTCAACTAGTCCATAGTTGATGAGCGTTCTAAAATTCAAAACCCTTGATGAATTATCCAAACCAAACTTCCTTTGGTGCGGACTCGAATGTCAAACTGAGATGAACAACCCTGTATAGGGGATTATTTACGCTTTAGCGTTAAGATATTGTGCACAGTATGGTACTAAGGGCTGATCCCCCCTAAGTACGAGAAGAAGGTCCATAGTCTTATGACTGTTAAAGGTTTCAAGTATAACCCTTGTTAACCTAGGACATAGTTCAAGGTCTTATGACCCTCAAAATTCTTTTGATTCTTGTTATTCACTCTTGATTCAAAAGTTGAGTTTTTATTCAGATGTCTTTGATTTATTCGCATGTTATTATACTGTTATTTCATTTTTTATACTTGTGGGCATTTGTGCTCACTCTTACTTAATAATAACATTACAGTTAAAAACGAAAGAACTGATGAACCTTCCACTAGTAAAGGCAAGGGCAAAGTTAGCAAGTGGCGAAGATCTGTTGTTTTATTTGACGATGTATTTGTTTAAGACTTGAGTTAATGTTATTGTTTAAGACTTATTTGTTTATGATTCCGCACAGATGTTTAAGGTTAGTTTAACCTGAGATTGTATTATTTTTATTCAGATGTTGTAACCCTTAAGGGAAGATTTTAATTCTATCTGTTGCATGGTTTGCATTTTTTTATGGGTAGATAGATAGATGATATTTGTATCGTGAACACCGAATCCTGTGGAAATGGAAGTACCGGATTTGGGGGTGTCACAGGTTGGTATCAAAGCAGTAGGTTATGAACCTTAGGTGGGGGAACAACCTTAGGTAGTAGCCTTATAGAAAGAAGATAGTAAAGGAAAACTCTTATCGAGTTTTACGAAATGAATTTTTGGTAATTCATTGAAGATAATAAAATACATTATGTGTTTATGTGTTAATTTATGTGCTCGTTAGTACGACTTAGTAACTAAAACTTAAAATTTTGTTGTCAAGATGACGAATGTTGGAGAAGCTAGTCAAGATGGGGAGGAAGAACCCCGATTACCTATAGTACCTATAGAGGAGGAGCCCCGAGACATACATGTTGTTAGGGAACAGTTAGTTCAGAGGGAGTCATCTCCATTGATCACCGTTGTTGGTCAGGAGCATGAGCCCGAGACTGATCCTGAGGAGGATCCTGAGGAGGAGTTTGATGAGGAATAGGAAGAAGAGGAGTTACCACGGTACACCGTTGATGCGGAGATGCATGACACGTTATATGACCGTAACGTGGAATTACAAGACGAGGTTCAGGAATTGATTGAGCGAGTGACTGTTTAGCAGTCTACTTTAAAGGAGAAGGAGAGGGAGATTTTGACTCTACACACACGATTGGGAAATGTAGAATGGGATTTGGTCCATGAGAAGGTTCAAACCGAAGACAAGGCCGAGGAGATAGAGAAGCTGAAAAAGGAACCGAAAGAAACCTTCGGAAGACTGAAAATAGCAGAGGAAGGATGGGTAAGAGAATCACGTCGAGCTGATCGTGCAGAAGATGATAGTCGTGCAAAGAAGGCAAAGCTTGAAGAGACATACTCCACACTTAATCATGCAATGGATGAGGCTCAGGAACGAGTTTTGAGATACCCCATCCAGTTCGAAGGACTTCCGTCGTATATGCTGGGTCGCAGGACGATGTCTCGTATCATGGATGAGGAGCGTGGCAAGGCTATTCAGCACCTTGATAGACAGGATTAGAATCCATCTAATTATGTGAAATACTTAATTAGTTTTTATATGTAAATTCTGATGTGTTTATGAACAAAGGAATATGTTAATATTTTAAATCCTGTGGATTCTTTATTCCAGGATAGTTGATGTAAATAGCAGTTATGCTATAGTTTGATGTTAAAACTTTGAGTTGAATTAAATATATTAAATTTTTTGAGATGATGTGTTAAATTGTTGAGTAATGCCTTAACTATTTAGAGAAATAAATAAAGTTCTAATAAGCGTTTATTTTATCAGAAAAATGTCGCCAAGAAGAAGACAACAATGTAAGACCCCGAATTTTATGAAATAAAAGTATTCAATTTTTCTTATAATTACTATTCAGTAAATGGTTAAATTGATAAAAGTTTAAAGTTATGAGTGAAATATGATTTTTTTTCAAAATAAACAAGTGGTTATAAAATAATCATTGTTGTCGGGGAATATTCGTTTGGTCGTGGAATATTCTTTATGTCGGGGAATATTCGTACAACGGCGCAACTATTTGTGGGCCCCATAACGAATAACTGTCGGATGAAGAAAATGACAAATTTGAGTTTTTACAAATAACGGCGTAGTTGTTACCGTTAATACTGTTGGAATACCCGGTAGTTAAAATACAGTAATACGCATGGATGCACAGTAGCACACGGTATTACACATTATTGTTGAATTATTGATCCTTACGTAAGAAGGCACTACTCAATAATTGTTACAGTAATTATTGTTCAATATTTTATTTTATTGATTCAATAATTGCTGCGTTGATATTTTATATTATTGTTATTTCAATAATTGTTGCTGCACAGTATTTTCCATTATCAGATCAATAATTCATATTATTTGAATAATATTATTAGATAACATTATTGGCAATGTCTAGAAAGTTCTGTCTAAGGAGAGGTTTGGTCATCTAATTGCGCGCCAGTAAGGAGAAATTCTTATTGGAAAGCCTCTCTTTCCTGGGAACGGCCTGGTTGTCATAATTGTGATTCTGTAATATTATTTGTGAATAATTAATTATTGATTTATATGATAAGGAAATATTTATTTTATGTGAATATAAATGAGAGATATATTTTTGTGGTTAAAAATGAAGGAGTTAATGTTGAGGTGTTTTATCAGTATTTTTGTCGGAATGGAGGTATTAAAAATCAAATTAGGGTTTTTGAGATATTTTGCGAGGGTTATAATTTTTAATCCGACCGTTGGATCGTGGTAATATTTGGATATGTTATACATATATAAGTTGAGTATATGTCCACAAATTTTGAACCGTTAAAAATGAACGTATGATTTGTTATGAATTTTACGAGATGACTGGTTCAGAAATTGTTGAATTTTCAGAGTTAATCATTTTGGTGGAAAATTCTAGAATTGGTGGGCCCCACTTGTGGTTGGTGAAGAAATGTGCTGAATTATATTTCAAATGTGGTGGGTGGGAATAGTAGCAGGTAAAGCCATCAGGTTGCAGGTCAAACCTACCAAAATTTTCCTATAAATAGAGGGCTAAGTTAGAATTGAAAATCACACCAGAAACATAAGTTTTCTCTCTTTCTCTCTCTAGATTATTGAGTGTATTTTGTGAGTATTTAGATACTCTGTGAGTTTCTATTCATCAGTGCAAGTTTCCTTCAGCATCATATCCGATATCCAGTCAGAAGTACTGCTCTTTTGAGGTAAGAGATAGTAAGGGATAGTAAGGGATAGTAAGGGTTATTAAGGGATTTTAAGGGTTGTTATATTTTCCAGTTTCGTAATTTTTCTGACCTTCAAAAATTCTGGAAAAATTTGAAATGATATTTTGATGAGTTTTCTTGATTGTGTCCAAAAATGGTGATTTTTGGATGTATAGATTGAGAGTTATGAATTTTATGAGAAAAGACTATTTTAAAAGTAACAGCTTATAATTTCATGTGGTTAACTCCAAAATTGATGAAATTTTTATTGGGAGTACATGTATATGAAAGGAGTATACTCTGTGAATTTCAAAATTTTTAGATAAAAGTATAATTTTTGATAAATGTCTAAATATTCGGCTATTTTGGCCATATGAAAAATAGTAAATGACTTTTAAAAATCCTGAGAAAAATATATGTTCACTATGGGACTATATTATGCTAAATTTCAGAAAAAAAATATTTTTGGAACTGATTTGATATTTTTTATGAAAATAGTCTAGTTATAAGTAAATGAATTAAATATGTTTTGTGAAGTAAGAAAATTAGAAAATAAGATTTTATGACTTGAGAATCCTATATGAGGTATATGCAGATTTTTTATGAGGGTTTTGGTTATTGGTGATGAAATCTTATGAGTTTGGCATTTTAGAATGATTAAATAATTTATTTAGTAAAGTGTAAACAATTAAAATAAATTGTTTATAAATTTAAGAAATGTTATTCTTTCAATATCATTATACCAAAATATTGGTATGGATTTTATTGTGGAATTTCTATCTTTTGTGTCGGGGTTACTATTCATGAGTTACTATTCACGAGTTACTATTCATGAGTTACTATTCATGAGTTACTATTCACAAGTTACTATTCATGGGTTACTATTCACGAGTTACTATTTATGACAAAATTAGTTTCTTTTTCTGACCAAATTATAGTTGAGTTATGAATATTACTCTTGAGATTAAATCTATATGTTGATTATATTGTTTTTATTATCATATATAACATTTTTATAACCCTGATGTTGAAATTCTCTTTCACTAGAGTGTAAAGATGGGTAGATTATTGGTATGATCATGACTAGGGTTCTCTTTGGCCTGTAGTGCAAAGCTGAATTGTGACTGGTATGATCATGACCATTGAATTTATAATTGAATATCTTAAGCTTAAGTGCAAAGGTGAATTGATCAACATGGTTATAATTATTGTTTATATAAATTCTGAAATGATTATATATTTCTTTGATATATTAATATATTTGGCCTGTAGTGCAAATATGAGTTGTTGATGAATATCTTTGGCCCGTAGTGCAAAGATGAACTGTTGTTGAATATCTTTGGCCCGTAGTGCAAAGATAAATTTATTAGTATGATTATGAACAGGAACTGTGATTTGGTATAACCATGATCTTTGATATTTCAGGTAAAGACATGTGATGAAAATTATCTTCGTCTTGGATGCGAAGAGGAATTTAGAATTACAATTATGATTATGAGTTATTCATATAATTATGGAAAGAAACTGTTGATTAATGTTACAGGGATAAAATATTATTGGTGGACTTTTAATGTGGAGAAGATAATAGACTTTATGGTCTATTTGACTCTTCTAATGGATTGCTCGTTCCGCTGCAACTATGGTTGAAATTTTTATTTCCCATATGTTCTAAATCTCTGATTTATTACTGATGAAGACTATTGATAATTCAATTATCTTTAGTCATGATATTCTTTACTGGGCTAGTTGTGCTCACCCTTTTGTTTCACAATTCCTTTCAGGTAATAAGAGTGTAGCTGGGTCGAGCGGGGGTAACAAGGGAATAGAACGGTGGTCATCATTTAGTAGTTATATTTGGTGAAGAAAATAGGGTGAGGCGAACCCAACGTTGGAAGGGTGTTTTGTCACTATCATACAAGATGTCTAATGACATACAACCTCGTGTCATCATAAGACAGGGTTGTGCTCATCCACTTGCTGAGTATATCTATGGGCACTACCTATATAATCTTGGTATTTGTTTGAAGTATAATTCTCAATTAGAGACAGTGGAGATAATGATAAGTCAAGAGAAGACTCACCATTGGGAAGAATATGATAGTAATCTTCTCGTTTTTCTTTGGGGTCTATTGGGTCAACCAAGGATAATTTTGTGGCCATATGATATCTATCATAACCTAGACGCATGGCCTCCCATGTACGAAGGTTTCCTTGAGCACTTCCCAAAGATTCTAATTTCTAAAACAGTTTTTGACTATACCTTTATGTAAGGTGTCATTGTGAGGTGATGTCCACGGTTGGAACATGAGTCACATTTGGTATATATTTGTATCCAAACTCACAGCGTATGTGTTGTTATATTTTGCACGACAATTGTTGTAATAAAGTTGTAGTTATTTTCTGTACCATGTATTTGGCGACTCAGAATAGGTTGGATGGAATGGACCTGTTTTGGGGTTGTCACAAACAACGTCAACCGGCTCAGGAAGAGTCAACCAATAATAACAATAACGCCAACGCTAATCCTGTTCAACAGTTGGTGAATTTACTGACTGGAGCAATGAACAATCAACCTCAAGCTCCACCAAACACAACGTTTAAAGACTTCAAGGTGGTGGGACCGCCAAAGTTCAAAGGTTCCAGGAACCCAATCAAGGCTCAAACGTGGGTCATGGAAATGGAGAAAGTATTCGACATTGCTAGGGTTAGAGAAGACCAGAAGGCCGCTTTCGCAACGTTTATGCTGAAGTCTGAGGCTAGCTACTGGTGGCAAGCAAACAAAGTGCGAGGAGGTGAAGGTGTAATTACGTGGGAGAGATTTAAAGAAATGTTTTTCGAAATGTACTTCCCAACTAGTTCGCAGAATCAGATGGAAATTTAATTTCTGGAACTGAAACAGGGAAACATGAGCGTACCTGATTATGCGGCTAAATTTGATGAGTTGGCAAGGTTTGCCCCGTACCAAGTACACACTGACGAAAGAAAGGCTAGAAGATTTGAACAAGGACTAAAGCCTTGGGTTTACAGTAAGGTATCAATGTTTCAGATAAACACATTTGCCGGAGTACTGGAAAAGGTCATCCTCGCTGAAGGTGGGAGCGATGCGGTAACCAAGTACAATCAAGAGCAGAAGAAGAAGAAGAAGAAGAGTGAAGGTGAAGGAAATAACAAGACTGGTGGGAGTAACACTGGGGGTAATCATAATCAGAAGAGGAAGTGGACGGATAACTCGTCAGCTGGAAGTCAACAAGGAGGGCAGAAGAAGAAAATTGAAACGTGCTCAAATTGTGAAAAAGCTCATCTGGGAGTTTGCATGAAAGGGAAGCGAGTGTGCTACAATTGTGGTCAGGAAGGCCACATAGCACCAAACTGTCCAAACCCAAAGAAGGGTGCTTGTTTTAACTGTGGTTCTAAGGATCATCTAGCAAGAGACTGCCCCGAGAAGGGATCAGGAGGAGCAGTGCAAGGAGGTAACAATGGAAATAGCAGTGGAAATACCTTAACCATTACCGGATCACCTGCAACAAACCGACCGATCGCCAGAACTTTCAATATGGCAGTGCAGGACGTAATCCAGTCTTGTGATGTGGTGTCAGGTATCATTCCGATCAATGAATTTAATGCTTATGTTTTATTTGATTCGGGTGCTACTTATTCCTTTATATCTGAAGACTTTGCTAATAGTTTAGATTTTGCTTATGGATGAGTTGGAATATCCCATGAATATAGAAATTACGAATAGAGAGATAATTCATGTTAAGTACGTGTTTAAGAACTGTAGGGTGGATATTAAGGGTAATATTATGAACGTAGATCTTATCCCTATTCGGCTTGGGGAATTTGACGTTATTTTGGGGATGGATTGGTTATCCAATTGTGGGGCGGTAATTGACTGCCAAAAGAAACGTATTAACCTTATGACTCCGTCAAAGGTTGTGTTTTGTGGTAGCAAGTAGCCTAGACAAGCAAGTTGTCTGACGACGATGCAGGCCAGGAGGTTGTTAAGACAAGGCTGTGTAGGATATCTAGCTTACATAGTCGACAGTCGAAAAGAGAATTCGAAGGTAGAAGAGATACCGATTGTGAGGGACTTCGTCGATGTATTTCCAGACGATTTGTCAGGACTTCCACCAGATAGAGAGGTAGATTTCGTGATCGATTTGGCGCCCGAAACCGCTCCAATATCAAAGGCACCATACCGAATGGCACCAGTAGAGATGAAAGAACTGATGGTCCAACTACAAGAATTACTGGACAAAAAGTACATTCAACCGAGCGTATCGCCGTGGGGAGCGCCGGTGTTGTTTGTGAAAAAGAAGGACGGATCGATGCGGCTTTGCATTGACTACAGAGAACTGAACAAGGTCACGATTAAGAATAGACATCCATTACCAAGAATCGACGATCTGTTTGATCAATTAAAGGGAGCAAGATACTTTTCCAAGATAGACATGAGGAGTGGTTATCACCAACTGAAGGTGAGGCCAGAGGATGTACCGAAGACAGCATTCAGAACGCGATACGGTCACTACGAATTTTTAGTAATGTCGTTTGGTCTAACGAATGCTCCTACAACATTTATGGGACTAATGAATGGTGTGTTCAAGCCGTTTTTGGACAAATTCGTGGTGGTATTTATAGATGACATTCTGGTATATTCCAAAACCAAAGAAGAACACGTAGAACATTTGAGGTTAATGTTGGAAGTATTGAGAAGGGAGAAGTTGTACGCTAAATTTTCGAAATACGAATTCTGGATCGAGCGAGTACAATTTCTTGGTCACGTGATCGATAAAAACAGAATTTCGGTAGATCCATCCAAAGTAGAAGCCGTGATTAACTGGGATCAGCCGAGAACGCCGTCAGAAGTAAGAAGTTTTCTTGGATTGGCGGGATATTATAGAAGATTCATTCAAGATTTTTCCAAGATCGCAACTCCATTAACGAATTTAACTCGAAAAGCTGTGAAATTTGTTTGGACGGAGAAGTATGAGGAGGGCTTTCAAGAATTAAAGAAGAGGTTGAGTTCGGCACCTGTGTTATCTCTTCCGGATGATACAGATAATTTTGTTGTTTTTAGTGATGCGTCGCATAAAGGACCTTGCTGTGTGCTAATGCAAAACGGTAAAGTCATCGCGTATGCATCACGACAGTTAAAGGATTACGAGAAGGGATACCCAACTCATGATTTGGAGTTAGCTGCAGTGGTTTTTACTTTAAAAATTTGGAGGCACTATCTCTACGGGGAGAAGTGTGAGATATATACGGACCACAAGAGTTTGAAATATATTTTCACACAGAAGGATTTGAATATGCGTCAAAGAAGATGGTTAGAATTAATTAAGGATTACGACTGTGAGATTTTATACCATCCGTAGAAAAGGTCGTGAGAAATTGATGATGTTGACTGCTCAGGAAGAGCTAATTGTGGAAATAGAGAAACTGGAATTGGAAGTGAAGTATCCAATGGAGATTGATGAGAAGCTATTTCATATGCAATCTAGTACAACTTTACTAGATAAAGTGAAGGAGGCTCAGCTTCAGGATGATGAATGCAAAAAGGTGGTAAAGAAGATATCCGAAGGGATCGAACCGAGATTTAAGATGGATAAAGAAGGAATACTAAGATTTGAGAGTAGAATTTGGGTACCGCCAGTACAAGAGATTAAGGAAGATATTTTAAGCGAGGCTCATAGTTCACGATATTCGATTCACCCTGGTAGTACCAAAATGTAGCAAGATCTTCGAAAACATTTTTGGTGGCCGAATTTAAAGCGTGATGTTGCAGAATGTGTTGCCAAGTGTCTAACCTGTCAGAAAGTGAAAGCGGAACATTAAAGACCGAGTGGATTGCTACAACCGTTAGAGATTCCAGAGTGGAAATGGGAATATATTACAATGGACTTCGTGGTTGGCCTTCCGACGACTCAGAAAGGCTACGACGCAGTATGGGTTATCGTTGACCGACTGACGAAATCTGCACACTTCCTTCCAATCAAAATAAGAATCAATTTAGATCAGTTGGCCAGGCTATACGTAAAAGAGATTGTTTCAAGGCACGGAGTTCCGGTATCAATTGTTTCAGATAGGGATCCGCGCTTCACATCAAATTTCTGGAAACGTCTTCAGAAATGCATGGGTACGCAACTGTGAATGAGTACAGCTTACCACCCTCAAACAGACGGACAGAGTGAGAGAACGATTCAAACATTAGAAGATATGCTAAGAGCCTATGTGATGGACTTTAAAGGAAATTGGGATGATCACCTACCATTACTAGAGTTTGGCTACAACAATAGTTACCACGCTAGAAAGTGCAGAACTCCGCTTTACTGGGATGAAGTTGGTGAAAGACAATTGCTAGGGCCAGAATTGGTACAGCAGACAGCAGAAATAGTCAAAGTAATCCGAGCACGACTGGTAACGGCTCAAGACCGACAGAAGAAATACGCTGATCCACATCGTAAAACTATCGAGTTTGAATCAGGTAGTTATGTTTTCTTGAAGGTCTCTCCCTGGAAAGGGAAGATCGGGTTCGGAAAGAAAGGGAAATTGAGCCCAAGATTCATTAGACCCTTTGAAGTACTGAGAAGAATCGGAGAAGTTGCGTATGAGGTAGCCTTACCTCCAGCACTCGAGAATATCCATAACGTCTTTCATGTTTCTGTGTTACGACCCTACAAGCCTGATTACAAGCATGTAATTGAATACGAACCCCTACATTTTGAGAAAAACTTATCTTACGAAGAAATTCCTGTCCAAATTGTCGACCGAAAAGAACAAGTTCTAAGAAATAAAGTTATACCTTCAGTTAAGGTAATTTAGAGAAACCACAACGCTGAAGAAGGTACGTGGGAATTGGAAGAGAATATGATGAAGAATTACCCCATTTATTTACTTAATTATTTGTAAGCGATTCTGGGGACAGAATCTTCGTAAGGGGGGAGAATGTAACGGGTCAAAATTTATTGAGTCGTGATTCTGGGGACAGAATCCTTTTAAGGGGGGAAAGATGTGACGAACGAGATTTTATAATTAATTTCTAATATTTATTGAATTAAAAAATATTTTTCGATGATTTAATTATTGGATTAAATAATTAATCGATGCAATTGTGGTAGATTAATTTAATTATATGTGTTGCATTTATTAATTTAATGTAGAGAATAATTATTATTCAAGTATGAAATTATGTGAACTTATTGAACTAAATGAATTATTTGATTAATCATGATGTTATTTTAATTAATTTAATTATTAATTAGAGAATTAATAATTTGACATTATTTATTTATGAGAAATTATTATATTTTATTTATATTAAATAAGATATATGAATTATTGTGCAATGGGATGTGACATTTATTAAACTATATGATAAAGCTTTATTAAATTAAATGATTTTGTATTATGTTAATCTAGCCAAACATGGCACTAATGGGAGTTGGGGCCAGTTAACCCATGACTGGGTAACTGACCACCAACGCGTCAATTGGTTTAATTATTATACGTCTTCTCTTTATTCTTCATTATGTGTCTAAGTATGAAAATAGAGAAGGAGAGCAATTGAGAGTCAGTGAGAATTTGTGAGATTGATAAAAGATTGTGAGTGTGTAATCAATCAAATACTTGTGAAAGGATCATCATTAATCATCTTTTTATACTCTACAGGGTAATCTCTTCTTTCCCAAATTCTATTTTTACGTCTTTGGGTTTCATAGTTTTTGGCTTTCAAAAGCTCTGTTATGTTTCTGTAATTGAAAAATTGTGCTATTATATGGATATATATAATAATAAGAGTAGCATAACATGTTTTATATATATATTGCATGATTCCATATCCTAAGTGTCGTTAATCTGATGACTTGCTATTTCAAAAATATACAGAGTTTGGGTTTTTGGCCTTATGGCCTTATACGTGATTTTAGTATATCAAACATAAATGTTTTCGTAGATTTTACACTCGTATATTATTGTGCATGTTAATACGAAGAGACCAAATTTTAAATGAACGGATTTGGCTTTATAACGAATCTGTGGCGTTTTTTAGGAATTTATGTTAAAAACTTCAAGAACATCAAGAATAGAGGAAAATTTTATGTTTTAATTATGTGATTATATGTTTTAATGGGTTAAAATCACTTTATAGATGTTGTATTATGATTATACATGAATTATAACATGTGGTTATGTCTAAATTCGTGTAGTAATAAATTAATTGGAGTTTTTGGCTATGTTCTGCAATTTTCGCGAATTGCAGAATAGTTTCTGGTTCGCCGCGCCGCAGCGCCAGACTCACGCATAAATATCCGCGTCGCAGTGCCACAGCGCCAAAATTCCAGCCGCAGCGCCACAGCGCTGCAGTGCCATGTGTCCGGCTGCAGTGCCACAGCGCCGCAACGCGAAGATTAAGTATAACAGTGGCGCCGCAGCGCCACTATCCAGAATGTCCAGAAATGTAATTTTATTTTTTTAAAATGTTAAGTCTAGCAATGTGTTAGTAACTTAATATAATGAACATGTAAACATGTTAGAAATATAATGAAATGATAAAATAGTTGTTTAACATGTAAATAACATCATTACATGTGAATTGAATTATTGAATACATAATTAGCTTGATAATTCATAAAGTGCAAATTATGTGACAAAGTGGTAAATTGATTAAATATAGTCAATAATCAAAGTAGACAAAGAGAATGAGTTTATGATGATTAGTTAAGTTATAATTAAATGGTATTGTGAATGTGTATGGTATGTAGGATTTAATTCAAAGAACGTGAATAGTTAAAGTATAATCTACGCACGAGGTAAGTTCCCTAACCCTACTTTTCATTATTGTTCAAGCTTATTATTTACCTTGAATAAACTATCGTTACTATTATTCAAGTTCAAATGATTTATTAAAGATTGATTATCTTTTCAAAGTATGATTTAGTTATACAATAATTGTTCTATTGTATACTTCTTGAGATTATTATTCAAATTGAATATCATTATTGTTGAACCTTATTAGACTAATGACACCTTAATGATTCAACTAGTCCATAGTTGATGAGCGTTCTAAAATTCAGAACCCTTGATGAATTATCCAAACCAAACTTCCTTTGGTGCGAACTCGAATGTCAAACTGAGATGAACAACCCTGTATAGGGGATTATTTACGCTTTAGCGTTAAGATATTGTGCACAGTATGGTACTAAGGGCTAATCCCCCTAAGTACGAGAAGAAGGTCCATAGTCTTATGACTGTTAAAGGTTTCAAGTATAACCCTTGTTAACCTAGGACATAGTTCAAGGTCTTATGACCCTCAGAATTCTTTTGATTCTTGTTATTCACTCTTGATTCAAAAGTTGAGTTTTTATTCAGATGTCTTTGATTTATTCGCATGTTATTATACTGTTATTTCATTTTTTATACTTGTGGGCATTTGTGTTCACTCTTGCTTAATAATAACATTGCAGTTAAGAAAGAAAGAACTGCTGAACCTTCCACTAGTAAAGGCAAGGGCAAAGTTAACAAGTGACGAAGATCTGTTATTTTATTTGACGATGTAATTGTTTAAGACTTGAGTTAATGTTATTGTTTAAGACTTATTTGTTTATGATTCCGCACAGATGTTTAAGGTTAGTTTAACCTGAGATTGTATTATTTTTATTCAGATGTTGTAACCCTTAAGGGAAGATTTTAATTCTATCTATTGCATGGTTTGCATTTTTTTTATGGGTAGATAGATAGATGATATTTGTATCGTGAACACCAAATCCTGTGGAAATGGAAGTACCGGATTTGGGGGTGTCACAGAGGATGATGAAAAATATTTTAGAGAACAAATCAAGTAAGATAAAATGACAAAGTTTAGAGATTTGTACTTTAGATAATTCAAGTTTAAAAATACTCCATAATAAACCATAATGGAGTAAAATTCAAGAATGACAATCAAAACATGAATACAATCAAAGATAGTAACCATACTAAATATCTGGGACGAAAAAGAGAAAATTTTATTTTTTGGTGAACAGTATCGTATTTGTGAATTGTGCCGTATACGTGAATAGTGCCGTATACTTAAATAGTAACCCTGACACAAAAAGGCAAAAATTCCATAACAAAACTTATATCAATAATTCGACATAATGATATTGAAGAAAATAATATCATATAAGAACAAAATAACATCCATTACCTCAAAAGAATAGTATTTCTGAATGGAATATCGGATATGATGCTGAAAGAAACTTGCACTGAATAGCAACTCTTAAGTATCTAAATACTCACAAAATACGCTCGATAATATAGAAAGAGAGAAAAAAAACTTATTTCTGGTGTGATTTTCAATTCTAACTAAGCACCATATTTATAGGAAAATGTTAGAACGCTGAAGCAGACTTAACCTACTATCTGATGGCTTTACCTGTTACTATTCATGCCCACCACATTTGAAATAAAATTTTGTCCTCGAAATTAACGTACGTACCTGGTGTTTTGAAAAGGTGAGGATACCTCGCTTTCATTTCTGATTCCAACACCCAAGTCATTTCCTCAATAGCATGGTTCCTCCACAAAACTTTAACTTGTGGTATAATCTTGGTGCGTAGGACATGCTCTTTCCTATTCAAGATCTTAACAGGTACCTCCTCGTACGTTAAATCTTCGGCTATCTCGTCTGGTTCTAACTCAATAATGTGGTTCAGGTCTTTCACATATTTACGAAGCATAGATATGTGAAAAATATTATGAATACGAGACATGCTTGGAGGTAATGCGAGTCTATAGGACACATTTCCTATTCGGTCAAGAATCTCAAATGGACTGACAAATCGTGGATTGAGTTTTCCTCTCTTCCCAAATCTTGTAACTCCCTTCTATGGAGCAATACGTAACAATACATGATCCCCAATGTTAAATTCCACGTCCTTTTGATGAAGATTCGCATAACTCTTATGTCGATCATGTGCCATTTGTATACGTTGTCGAATCGTTTTGATCTTTTTCGTAGTCATGCGTACCAATTCTGGTCCCAACAACGTTGCTTCACCTAGCTCGTCTCAGCATACTGGAGAACGACATTTTCTTCCATACAACGCCTCGAATAGAGTCGTGCCTATACTTGCTTGATAACTGTTATTGTAGGAGAATTCCAACTTCCTTTGAAATCTAGGACACAGAGTCTTAATAGATCTTCAAGAGTTTGAATAGTCCTTTTCGATTAACCGTCCGTTTGGGGATGGTATTCCGAACTGAATCGCAAATCCGTGCCCATAGTTTTCTACAAGCTAACCCAAAATCGTGAAGTGAATCTTGGGTCACGATCCGAAACTATAGATACTGGCATGCCATGCAATCTCACAATCTCATTTACATACATATGAGCAAGACGTTCAAGGGAATAAGTTTCACGTATAGACAAGAAATGAGCAGACTTAGTTAATCTATCAACAATAACCCAAATCGCATCTATGCCTTGAGAAACTTTGGGAAGACCCGTAATGAAATCCATGGTAATGTGTTCCCACTTCCATTTCGGAATCTCAAGTGGTTGCAATGGACCCTTTGGCACTTGATACTCCGCCTTTACTCGTTGACAAGTTAAACACCTTGAGATAAACCCCGCGATCTCTCTCTTTATATTGTTCCACCAAAATGTATGTCAAAGATCATGATACATTTTGGTACTCCCAGGATGGATTGCAAACGTTGTGTTGTGTGCCTCCATCATGATTATATGCTTCAAGTCAGAATCGTTAGGAACGCAAAGTCTGGAGTTGACTCAATGTATTCCTTCTTCATCAATTCCTACTTCTGGAATAGCACCTTCTTGCACTTTCTTCTTCATACGCATCAGCCCCAGGTCCGTAGCTTGAGCATCTTTAATTTTATCGATTAAAGTCGGTTCTACTCGTATATTTGATATCCTCGCGTGGGTACTTGGAGCCTTTAACTCTATCTCCATCCTTTGTAAGTTGTACAAAATGGGTCTTTGCGTTAACAACATCGCACTCATACCCACACACGATTTTTTACTCAATGAGTCTGTAAGACCCCGAATTTTATGAAATAAAAGTATTCAGTTTTTCTATTCAGTAAATGGTTAAATTGATAAAATTTTAAAGTTATGGGTGAAATATGATTTTTTTTTTCAAAATAAACAAGTGGTTATAAAATAATCATTGTTGTCGGGGAATATTCGTTTGGTCGTGGAATATTCTTTCTGTCGGAGAATATTCGTACGACGGCGCAGCTATTTGTGGGCCCCATAACGAATAACTGTCGGGTGAAGGAAAACGACAAATTTGAGTTTTTACAAATAACGGCGTAGTTGTTACCGTTAACACTGTTAGAATACCCGGTGGTTAAAATACAGTAATACGCGTTATTGCACAGTATCACACGGTATTGCACAGTATTTTTGAAATTATTGATTCTTACGTAAGAAGGCACTACTCAATAATTGTTACAGTAATTACTGTTCAATATTTTATTTTATTGATTCAATAATTGCTGCGTTGATATTTTATATTATTGTTGTTTCAATAATTGTTGCTGCACAGTATTTTCTATTATCAGATCAATAATTCATATTATTTAAATAATATTATTAGATAGCATTATTGGCAATGACTAGAAAGTTCTGTCTAAGGAGAGGTTTGGTCATCTAATTGCGCGCTAGTAAGGAGAAATCCTTATTGGAAAGCCCCCTCTTTCCTGGGAACGGCCTGGTTGTCATAAATGTGATTCTGTAATATTATTTGTGAATAATTAATTATTGATTCATATGATAAGGAAATATTTATTTTATGTGGATATAAACGAGGGATATATTTTTGTGGTTAAAAATGAAGGAGTTAATGTTGAGGTTTTTATCCGTATTTTTGTCGGAATGGAGGTATTAAAAATCAGGGTTTTTGAGATATTTTGCGGGGGTTATAATTTTTAATCCGACCGTTGGATCGTGGTAATTTTTGGATATGTTATACATATATAAGTTGAGTATATGCCCACAAATTTTGAACCGTTAAAAATGAACGTATGATTTATTATGAATTTTACAAGATGACTGGTTCAGAAATTGTTGAATTTTTGGAGTTTATCATTTTGGTGGAAAATTCTAGAATTGGTGGGCCCCACTTGTGGTTGGTGAAGAAATGTGCTGAATTATATTTCAAATGTGGTGGGTGGGAATAGTAGCAGGTAAAGCCATCAGGTTGCAGGTCAAACCTACCAAAATTTTCCTATAAATAGAGGGCTAAGTTAGAATTGAAAATCACACCAGAAACATAAGTTTTCTCTCTTTCTCTCTCTAGATTATTGAGTGTATTTTGTGAGTATTTAGATACTCTGTGAGTTTCTATTCATCAGTGCAAGTTTCCTTCAGCCTTATACCGATCAGAAGTACTGCTCTTTTGAGGTAAGGGATAGTAAGGGATAGTAAGGGATATTAAGGGATTTTAAGGGTTGTTATGATTTTCAGTTTCGTAATTTTTCTGATCTTCAAAAATTCTGGAAAAATTTGAAATGATATTTTGATGAGTTTTATTGATTGTGTCCAAAAATGGTGATTTTTGGATGTATAGATTGAGAGTTATGAATTTTATGAGAAAAGACTATTTTAGAAGTAACAGCTTATAATTCCTTGTGGTTAACTCCAAAATTGATGAAATTTTTATTGGGGGTACATGTATATGATAGAAGTATACTCTGTGAATTTCAGAATTTTTAGATAAAAGTACAATTTTTGATAAATATCTAAATATTCGGCTATTTTGGCCATATGAAAAATAGTAAATGACTTTTAAAAATTCTGAGAAAAATATATGTTCACTATGGGACTATATTATGCTAAATCCCAGAAAAGAAATATTTTTGGAACGGATTTGGTATTTTTTATGAAAATAGTCTAGTTATGAGAAAATGAATTAAATATGTTATGTGAAGTAAGAAAATTGAAAAATAGGATTTTATGGCTTGAGAATCCTATATATGAGGTATATGCAGATTTTTGATGAGGGTTTTGATTATTGATGATGAAATCTTAAGAGTTGGCATTTTATGATGATTAAATGCATTAATTAGTAAAGTGTAAACAATTTAAATAAATTGTTTATAAGCTTAAGAATATTATTCTTTCAATATCATTATACCGAAATATTGGTATGTATATTATTGTGGAATTTTTACCTTTTTCATGTCGGGATTACTATTCATGAGTTACTATTCATGAGTTACTATTCACGAGTTACTATTCATGAGTTACTATTCACGAGTTACTATTCACGACAAAATTGGTTTCTTTTTCTAACCAAATTATAGTTGATTTATGAATATTGCTCTTGAAATTAAATCCATGTTTTGATCATATTGTTTTTATTATCATATATAACATTTTTATAACCCTGATGTTGAAATTCTCTTTCACTGGAGTGTAAAGATGGGTAGATTATTGGTATGATCATGACTAGGGTTCTCTTTGGCCTGTAGTGCAAAGTTGAATTGTGACTGGTATGATCATGACCATTGAATTTATAATTGAATATCTTAAGCTTAAGTGCAAAGGTGAATTGATCAACATGGTTATAATTATTGTTTATATAAATTCTGAAATGATTATATATTTCTTTGAGATATGAATATATTTGGCCTGTAGTGCAAATATGAATTGTTGATGAATATCTTTGGCCTGTAGTGCAAAGATGACCTGTTGATGAATATCTTTGGCCTGTAGTGCAAAGATGAATTGTTGATGAATATCTTTGGCCTGTAGTGCAAAGATGAACTGTTGTTGAATATCTTTGGCCGTAGTGCAAAGATGGTTTTATTAGTATGATTATGAACAGAAACTGTGATTTGGTATAGAAATGATCTTTGATGTTTCAGGTAAAGACAGGTGATGAAAATATTCTTTGTCCTGGGTGCGAAGAAAAATTTAGAATCACAATTATGATTATGAGTTATTCATATGATTGTGGACCAGAATTGTTGATTGATGTTACAGGGATAAAACATTGTTGATGGATTTTTAACATGGAGAAGATAATAGACTTTATAGTCTATTTGACTCTTCTAATGGATTGCTCGTTCCGCTGCAACTATGGTTGAAATTTTTATCATTTACCATATGTTCCAAATCTCTGATTTATTATTGATGAAGGCTATTGATAATTTAATTATCTTTAGTCATGATATTCTTTACTGAGCTAGTTGTGCTCACCCTTTTGCTTCACAATTCCTTTCAGGTAATAAGAGTGTAGCTGGGTCGAGCGAGGGTAACGGGGAAATAGAACGGTGGTCTCTAGCTGTGGATGTTCTCCCGAAGCAGTATAGAAAAGTTCATTTAGTAGTTATATTTGGTGAATCCAATAGGGTAAGGTGTACCCAACGTTGGAAGGGTGGTTTGCCACTATCATACAAGATGTCTAACGACATACAACCTCGTGTCATCATAAGACAGGGATGTGCTCATCCACTTGCTGAGTATATATATGAGCACTACCTATATAATCTTGGTGTTTGTTTGAAGTATAATTCTCAATTAGAGACAGTGGAGATAATGATAAGTCAAGAGAAGACTCACCATTGGGAAGAATATGATAGTAATCTTCTCGTTTTTCTTTGGGGTCTATTGGGTCAACCAAGGATAATTCTGTGGCCATATGATATCTATCATAACCTAGAAGCATGGCCTCCCATGTACGAAGGTTTCCTTGAGCACTTCCCAAAGATTCTAATTTCTAAAACAGTTTTTGACTATACCTTTATGTAAGGTGTCATTGTGAGGTGATGTCCACGATTGGAACATGAGTCACATTTGGTATATATTTGTATCCAAACTCACAGCATATGTGTTGTTGTATTTTGCACGACAATTATTGTAATAAAGTTGTAGTTATTTTCTGTACCATGTATTTGGCGACTCAGAATAGGTTGGATTGAATGGACCTATTTTGGGGTTGTCACAGGTGGTATCAGAGCTATAAGTAAAGAGCCCCGAGCCTCTCGCTGGTGACTTCCTATTGATGGGGGATGCACCGAAGTCAGACTCTCCGTAGGGGACGCCGTTCTGCGGTGGCAAACTGATAGGTACCACTGTGAGGTGCTGTCCACTGATGGGACATTTGTCACAGGTGGTATCAGAGCTTAGGGATACGATCTCTGGCGAAGATCGGGGAATACAACTAGGAGGGGAGAGATGAGTAAATTCTTCGCTAGTGTGTCCTACCTAAGCTTATTTGTTGGTCAGTCATAATATCAGGATATTATGTGATATGTTAATTTGTTAAATTAACCCTTGTTTTGAAGCTGTATTCTAGAATGATATTTGAAATACAGGAGATAAGCAATGGAGAAATCATGATGATAAGGAAGATGGAATTTGAAATGAAAGCAAGGTATTCTCAACTCTTTGAAATACCAGGTACGTAAATTTCGGGGACGAAATTTCATAAGGAAGGGAGATTGTAAGACCCCGAATTTTATGAAATAAAAGTATTCAATTTTTCTATTCAGTAAATGGTTAAATTGATAAAATTTTAAAGTTATGGGTGAAATATGATTTTTTTTCAAAATAAGCAAGTGGTTATAAAATAATCATTGTTGTCGGGGAATATTCGTTTGGTCGTGGAATATTCTTTCTGTCGGAGAATATTCGTACGACGGCGCAGCTATTTGTGGGCCCCATAACGAATAACTGTCGGGTGAAGGAAAACGACAAATTTGAGTTTTTTCAAATAACGGCGTAGTTGTTACCGTTAACACTGTTAGAATACCCGGTGGTTAAAATACAGTAATACGCGTTATTGCACAGTAGCACACGGTATTGCACAGTATTTTTGAAATTATTGATTCTTACGTAAGAAGGCACTACTCAATAATTGTTACAGTAATTACTGTTCAATATTTTATTTTATTGATTCAATAATTGCTGCGTTGATATTTTATATTATTGTTGTTTCAATAATTGTTGCTGCACAGTATTTTCTATTATCAGATCAATAATTCATATTATTTAAATAATATTATTAGATAGCATTATTGGCAATGTCTAGAAAGTTCTGTCTAAGGAGAGGTTTGGTCATCTAATTGCGCGCTAGTAAGGAGAAATCCTTATTGGAAAGCCCCCTCTTTCCTGGGAACGGCCTGGTTGTCATAAATGTGATTCTGTAATATTATTTGTGAATAATTAATTATTGATTCATATGATAAGGAAATATTTATTTTATGTGGATATAAACGAGGGATATATTTTTGTGGTTAAAAATGAAGGAGTTAATGTTGAGGTTTTTATCCGTATTTTTGTCGGAATGGAGGTATTAAAAATCAGGGTTTTTGAGATATTTTGCGGGGGTTATAATTTTTAATCCGACCGTTGGATCGTGGTAATTTTTGGATATGTTATACATATATAAGTTGAGTATATGCCCACAAATTTTGAACCGTTAAAAATGAACGTATGATTTATTATGAATTTTACGAGATGACTGGTTCAGAAATTGTTGAATTTTTGGAGTTTATCATTTTGGTGGAAAATTCTAGAATTGGTGGGCCCCACTTGTGGTTGGTGAAGAAATGTGCTGAATTATATTTCAAATGTGGTGGGTGGGAATAGTAGCAGGTAAAGCCATCAGGTTGCAGGTCAAACCTACCAAAATTTTCCTATAAATAGAGGGCTAAGTTAGAATTGAAAATCACACCAGAAACATAAGTTTTCTCTCTTTCTCTCTCTAGATTATTGAGTGTATTTTGTGAGTATTTAGATACTTGTGAGTTTCTATTCATCAGTGCAAGTTTCCTTCAGCCTTATACCGATCAGAAGTACTGCTCTTTTGAGGTAAGGGATAGTAAGGGATAGTAAGGGATATTAAGGGATTTTAAGGGTTGTTATGATTTTCAGTTTCGTAATTTTTCTGATCTTCAAAAATTCTGGAAAAATTTGAAATGATATTTTGATGAGTTTTATTGATTGTGTCCAAAAATGGTGATTTTTGGATGTATAGATTGAGAGTTATGAATTTTATGAGAAAAGACTATTTTAGAAGTAACAGCTTATAATTCCTTGTGGTTAACTCCAAAATTGATGAAATTTTTATTGGGAGTACATGTATATGATAGAAGTATACTCTGTGAATTTCAGAATTTTTAGATAAAAGTACAATTTTTGATAAATATCTAAATATTCGGCTATTTTGGCCATATGAAAAATAGTAAATGACTTTTAAAAATTCTGAGAAAAATATATGTTCACTATGGGACTATATTATGCTAAATCCCAGAAAAGAAATATTTTTGAAACTGATTTGGTATTTTTTATGAAAATAGTCTAGTTATGAGAAAATGAATTAAATATGTTATGTGAAGTAAGAAAATTGAAAAATAGGATTTTATGGCTTGAGAATCCTATATATGAGGTATATGCAGATTTTTGATGAGGGTTTTGGTTATTGATGATGAAATCTTAAGAGTTGGCATTTTATGATGATTAAATGCATTAATTAGTAAAGTGTAAACAATTTAAATAAATTGTTTATAAGCTTAAGAATATTATTCTTTCAATATCATTATACCGAAATATTGGTATGTATATTATTGTGGAATTTCTACCTTTTTCATGTCGGGATTACTATTCATGAGTTACTATTCATGAGTTACTATTCACGAGTTACTATTTATGAGTTACTATTCACGAGTTACTATTCACGACAAAATTGGTTTCTTTTTCTAACCAAATTATAGTTGATTTATGAATATTGCTCTTGAAATTAAATCCATGTTTTGATCATATTGTTTTTATTATCATATATAACATTTTTATAACCCTGATGTTGAAATTCTCTTTCATTGGAGTGTAAAGATGGGTAGATTATTGGTATGATCATGACTAGGGTTCTCTTTGGCCTGTAGTGCAAAGTTGAATTGTGACTGGTATGATCATGACCATTGAATTTATAATTGAATATCTTAAGCTTAAGTGCAAAGGTGAATTGATCAACATGGTTATAATTATTGTTTATATAAATTCTGAAATGATTATATATTTCTTTGAGATATGAATATATTTGGCCTGTAGTGCAAATATGAATTGTTGAAGAATATCTTTGGCCTGTAGTGCAAAGATGACCTGTTGATGAATATCTTTGGCCTGTAGTGCAAAGATGAATTATTGATGAATATCTTTGGCCTGTAGTGCAAAGATGAACTGTTGTTGAATATCTTTGGCCGTAGTGCAAAGATGGTTTTATTAGTATGATTATGAACATGAACTGTGATTTGGTATAGCCATGATCTTTGATGTTTCAGGTAAAGACAGGTGATGAAAATATTCTTCGTCCTGGGTGCGAAGAAAAAATTAGAATCACAATTTTGATTATGTGTTATTCATATGATTGTGGACCAGAATTGTTGATTGATGTTACAGGGATAAAACATTGTTGATGGATTTTTAACATGGAGAAGATAATAGACTTTATAGTCTATTT
Organism: Panax notoginseng; assembly: GCA_016801055.1. NCBI lineage: Eukaryota > Viridiplantae > Streptophyta > Magnoliopsida > Apiales > Araliaceae > Panax > Panax notoginseng. The sequence continues at coordinate 181,121,355 of CM029016.1, read as the reverse complement.
GACTCTTCTAATGGATTGCTCGTTCCGCTGCAACTATGGTTGAAATTTTTATCATTTACCATATGTTCTAAATCTCTGATTTATTATTGATGAAGGCTATTGATAATTTAATTATCTTTAGTCATGATATTCTTTACTGAGCTAGTTGTGCTCACCCTTTTGCTTCACAATTCCTTTCAGGTAATAAGAGTGTAGCTGGGTCGAGCGAGGGTAACGGGGAAATAGAACGGTGGTCTCTAGCTGTGGATGTTCTCCCGAAGCAGTATAGAAAAGTTCATTTAGTAGTTATATTTGGTGAATCCAATAGGGTAAGGTGTAACCAACGTTGGAAGGGTGGTTTACCACTATCATATAAGATGTCTAACGACATACAATCTCGTGTCATCATAAGACAGGGATGTGCTCATCCACTTGCTGAGTATATATACGAGCACTACCTATATAATCTTGGTGTTTGTTTGAAGTATAATTCTCAATTAGAGACAGTGGAGATAATGATAAGTCAAGAGAAGACTCACCATTGGGAAGAATATGATAGTAATCTTCTCGTTTTTCTTTGGGGTCTATTGGGTAAACCAAGGATAATTCCGTGGCCATATGATATCTATCACAACCTAGAAGCATAGCCTCCCATGTACGAAGGTTTCCTTAAGCACTTCCCAAAGATTCTAATTTCCAAAACAGTTTTTGACTATACCTTTATGTAAGGTGTCATTATGAGGTGATGTCCACGATTGGAACATGAGTCACATTTGGTATATATTTGTATCCAAACTCACAGCATATGTGTTGTTGTATTTTGCACGACAATTGTTGTAATAAAGTTGTAGTTATTTTCTGTACCATGTATTTGGCGACTCAGAATAGGTTGGATTGAATGGACCTATTTTGGGGTTGTCACAGCGTCAGCTACACTGTTTGCTTTTCCAGGATGATATTGAATGCTATGGTCGTAATCTTTCAATAGCTCGAGCCAACGTTGTTGTCGCATGTTGAGTTCCTTTTGGGTGAAGAAATATTTAAGGCTTTTATGATCCGTATAAATCTCCACTTTCTCTCCATACAGGTAGTGCCTCTAGATTTTCAACGCGAAAACGACTGCTGCCAACTCTAGATCATGAGTAGGATAATTCCTCTCATATTCTTTGAGTTGTTGTGAGGCATAGGCTATGACTTTCCCATACTGCATGAGAACACATCTTAGCCCTTTACCTGAAGCATCGCTGTAGATAACAAATCCATCCGAACCAAATGGTATGGTTAGAACAGGTGCCGAAATGAGTCTCCTCTTAAGCTCTTGGAAACTCTTCTCACATTATTCGCTCCATACGAATTTTATATCTTTCCGAGTCAGCTGAGTTAACGGAGTAGCGATTTGAGAAAATCCTTCCACGAATCTTTGATAATAACCAGCTAAGCCCAGAAAGCTACACACTTCGGTCACCGACTTCGGTGGCTCCCAACTTTGGATTGCATCAATCTTCGCAGGGTCAACAGATACTCCATGTTTTGACACCACGTGCCCAAGGAATGCTACTTCCTTAAGCTAGAACTCACATTTCTTCAGCATGGCATATAGCTTGTTGTCACGAAGTCTTTGAAGTACCAGCTTCAAATGGTGCTCATGATCTTCACGGCTTTTGGAATAGATGAGGATGTCATCAATAAAGACAACAATGAACTGATCCAAATATTCCATGAATACACGGTTTAGCATATCCATGAAAGCAGCAGGAGCATTAATCAATCTAAAAGACATGACTAAGAATTCATAATGCTCGTACTGAGTTCTGAAGGCAGTCTTTGGAATATCCTCAGTTTTAATCTTCAGCTGATGATATCCAGAACGAAGATCGATCTTTGAAAAGAATTGTGCTCCTTATAATTGGTCGAACAGGTCATCAATGTGAGGTAGTGGATACCTATACTTGATGGTGACATGGTTCAATTCCCGATAGTCGATACAAAGTTGCATACTCCCGTCTTTCTTCTTTACAAATAAAACAGGAGCACCCCAAGGAGATGTACTAGGACGAATGAAACCGATGTCCAATAACTCCTGTAGTTGGACTTTTAACTCCTGAAGTTTAATAGGAGCCATTCGATATGGAGTTTTAGAAATGGGCTTTGTACCAGGTTCAATATCAATAAAGAATTCAACTTCACGTTTTGGGGGTAGACCAGGAAGTTCTTCAGGAAATACGTCAGAAAATTCACTAACAACAGAAATATTATTCAAATCTGACTTATTTTTGTTCAAGTCCATAACATGGGCTAAGAAAGCTTGACATCCATTTTTTAATAAACGAATGGCTTTATGGCTTGATATGACAGTGATTGCCTTTAGTGGTTTGGTTGCTTGAATTCGCATAACAGGTTGGTTAAGAATATGAAAACTAACAACCTTACAAAAATAATCAATTTTGGCATGATGAGTAGTTAACCAATCAATCCCTAAAATCACATCAAAAGCAAGTATCTTTAAAGAGATAAGATCAACAGGTAATGTGAGGGTGTCAACTTGGATCAAACAAGATTTATAAACAGTGGATGTAATGAAAGTTTCTCCTGACCGAGTCTCCACAGATAAGTCAAAGTCCAATTTCTCCGGAGTCAAGTTTAAACATTGAGCACAAGCAGGAGAGATAAAAGAATGGGTAGAACTGGTATCTAATAAGGTATAAACTTCGCAAGAATTTATGATTAGCTTACCCGTGATCACCTCGTTCGGGTTTCTCGCATTTTGGCCCGTCACGACAAACGCCCTACCTTGAACCACCGACTTTGTTTTGTCCGTAGTCGCCTTTGGTGCCGCTGTCCCAGTTGGACTTAACTTTGCTACTGGATAAAATCGGGCTATACGACCGTCTTTTCCACAATTGAAACACACCTTGGAAGGCTATGAACAGTTTGGACTTATGTGTCCTTCCTCTCCGCATCTGTAGCATCTAACTGGCGGTCGCTCTCCTCCCCTAGAATTTGTTGTTGGTGCTGGTGCTGCTGTTGATGTCTTCCCGACATTGTTGAATCTCCTCTTTTTGAAATTTCCACTTGACTCACCTCTCCTATTATCATGGCCACGATTACCACCTGAGTGGTTACTGCTTTTGTCTGTATTTTTTCCTTCGTGCTGGTTATCATCGCTCCGATGACTGCTGTCACCGGTATGACCCTGGTTGTGGTCCCTCGGTTGAACATACTCATTATCTCGCTCTAATAATTGAGCCCTATTTACAACATCTGAATATAAAGAAAATTTATGTGAGATAAGATATTGTCAAATCTCGGGTTTTAGACCTCTCAAAAACATTCGTGTCATTCGTTCCTCATTCTCTACCAAATGAGGTGCAAACCTGGATAACTCTGTGAACTTCGCCTCGTACTGGGACACCGTCATGTTGTTTTGTTCTAGTCTGATAAACTCTACCTCTTTTATATGATGAATACTTTCAGGAAAGTACTTATCATTGAACAGTTTCAGAAATCTTTCCCAAGACATGTTGAGTGCGGCTGGCTGGGTACGCTTCACAGATTCCCACCAGTAATCTGCCTCACCACGGAACATAAAGGTTGCGAATAGAACCTTTTGTTCTTTCGTGCATCCCAAGACATCAAATATCTTGGTAATTTGCTTGACCCACGTTTCCGCCTTAATCGGATCCGGCTTTCTCTAGAATTCTGGTGGTCCCAACTCTTTAAACTGCTTGGTTGTGACAAATCGCGCGTTGCTATCATTTCCACCCGTATTTTGTACACGAGTCTCCCTTGTCTGATTTTGCATGAACTGTAAAAAGCTTCGAAACATCCCATCATTCATCGTTTGTTCGGTAGTGTTGATTACAGGAGGAATATTGCCTTCCTGTTGCACGTTCTCCTGGTTTGTGATTGAAGGTTGTTCCACTGTCTCATACACCCCATTATTAACGTTCTCAGCTGCCATTCTTAAATACTGCCATAAAACAAGGGTTAATTATATAAATTAACATATCACATAATATCCCTATATTATGACGGACCAACAAATAAGCTTAGGTAGGACACACTAGCGAAGGATTTACTCGTCTCTCCCCTCCTAGTTCTATTCCTCGATCTCCGCCAGAGACCATATCCCTAAGCTCTGATACCAACTGTGACGCCTCCAAAATAGGTATACATCACCCATTTTGAGTCGTCAAATATATGGTACAAAAATAAATACAACTTCATTAATACAATTGTCATGCAAAATACGACAACACATATACTGTGAGTTTAAATACAAATATTATGTAATAGACAGTATTAAAACTCAAAAGGAGTCCTCATTATAATTATTGATATACTATTTTACAAAATAGTGAGGACTACTAAAACAACTATCCTGAACCATCACTCCATACCCCAGCTAGTTCCTGCTATGTTCTCACCTCCTGAGAAGAAAAATGGAACAAAAAAGAAAATAGTGAGCTCATCCAGTAAAGAATATTATGACTAAGATAATATACAACAAATTATCATTAGTCTTCAATAGGGAAAAATCTGATAGAATATAATAGACAATAAATTTTAGATCAACAACTGCAGCAGAAACAATTCATTAGAAGACTTAAGTAGAGAATGAAATCTACTATCATATATGAATTTAAAATTCTATCATCAATATTTTATCCTTGTAACATCAATCAATATACATCTTGAATCAAATATTCATCTTTGCACTACAGGCCAAAGATATTCATTTGTATCACCCGTTGGTCATGCTCATCTCAGCACCTGTTCATCTTTGCACTACGGGCCAAAGATATTCATCATATAATCATTCATCTTTGCACTACAGGCCAAAGATATTCATCAAGTATCATCATTAAGGACTGAGGACGGTGAAAAATATTTTAGAGAACAAATCCAGTAAGATAAAAGGACAAAATTTAGAGATTTGTACTTTAGATAATTCAAGTTTAAAAATACTCCATAATAAACCATAATGGAGTAAAATTTAAGAATGACGATCAAAACATGAATACAATCAAAGATAGTAACCATACTAAACATCGGGGACGAAAAAGAGAAAATTTTATTTTTTGGTGAATAGTGTCGTATTTGTGAATAGTGTCGTACACGTGAATAGTGCCGTATACGTGAATAGTAACCCCGACACAAAAAGGTTGAAATTTCACAATAAAACTTATATCAATAATTCGGTATAATGATATTGAAGAAAATAATATCATATAAGAACAAAATTACATCCCTTTCCTCAAAAGAATAGTATTTCTGGATGGAATATCGGATATAATGCTGAAGGAAACTTGCACTGAATAGCAACTCTTAAAGTATCTAAATACTCACAAAATACACTCGATAATATAGAGAGAGGGAAAAAAAACTTGTTTCTGGTGTGATTTTTAATTTTAACTAAGAATCCTATTTATAGGAAAATGTTAGAACGCCGAAGCAGACTTAACCTGCTACCTGATGGCTTTACCTGTTACTATTCATGCCCACCACATTTGAAATAAAATTTTAGCACATTTCTCACCAACCAAAAGTGGGGCCCACCAATTCTAAAAATTTTCAAAATGTTTTATCGTTTAAATAATAATCAGAAACATCAATAATTCATAATAAATAGCCTTTTTATCAGAAAAATACGAATTTTATGTCCATTCCATAGGAAATTAAATTCTCTACAACTTTGTAGCTTTAAGTTTTTCTTAATTCCAAACAAAAAATGCCCGAAATCCACATACGGACGATTTTTAATACCTCAATTCTGACAAAATACTGATAAAACACCTCAGCATTAATCCCTTCATTTATAATCACATAAAATAAATATTTTTCTATCCTTCATTTATATCCACATAAAATAAATATTTTCTTATCATATTAATCAATAATTAATTATTCACAAATAATATTACAGAATCACAATTATGACAACCAGGTCGTTCCCAGGAAAGAAGGGACTTTCCGATAATGATTTCTCTTTATTGACGCGCAATTAGGTGACCAAACCTCTCCTTAGACAGAACTTTCTTCAATATTACCAATAATGCTATCTAATAATATTATTCAAATAATATGAATTATTGATATGATAATAGAAAATACTGTGAAGTAACAATTATTGAAACAACAATAATATAAAATATCAACGCATCAATTATTGAATCAATATAATAAAATATTGAACAGTAATTACTGTAGCAATTATTGAGTATGCCTTCTTACGTAAGGATCAATAATTCATCAATATTGTGCAATACCGTGTGCTACTGTGCAACCACGCGTATTACTGTATTTTAACCACTGGGTATGCCAACAGTATTAACGGTAACAATTACGCTGTTATTTATAAAAACTCAAATTTGTTATTTTTATCATCCGACCGTTTTCCATTATGGGGCCCACAAATGGCTGCGCCGTCGTACGAATATTCCCCGACAACAAGAATATTCCACGACCAAACGAATATTCCCCGACAATAATGAATATTTTATAACCACTTGCTTATTTTGAAAATTTACACATTTCACTCATAACCAAAGTATTATATCAAATTAACACCTTATTATTCAAAATAATAATTAGAGAAAATTCGATTTTATTTATGAATAAGTTGGGGTCTTACACTGGCGCTGCGGTGCCAACTCCTTCTCTACATCTCGCGCTGCGGCGCCACTCAGCAGTAGCTGATGGCCCAAGCTCGCGCTGCGGTGCCGCCTCCAAAGGCTCAGCTGGCGCTGCGGCGCCGAGCATGAAACTTAAAAAAAAATTCTAAGTCTTTCACTTGTTTAAGACGCTCACTTTACGATCTTATATCTTCTTCGTTATACCTCAAAACGAGGTCATTCCAAAGTCATTCTCTTCCTTATCTTACATACTTTAACTTCACTCGGACAAAAATTTATTCTGAATCCGTTAACATGTCATTCAATTGGCTTAAATTCTATCCTTTGTTCGTTTTACGTTTATTAACGTTCTTCGTCCTTTCGTCCATAATTCGGTCATCCGAACTCGGAACTCGTTCGTTCTTGAGTCCACGACTCACGTTTTCTATGTTCTCTTACTTTCTTATGAAACCCTACACGTTCGGGTTCATTTACTCACTTTCTATTTCTCGTTCGTCTTTTATGAAAAATTTCGCCATAACTTCGTTATAGCTTAGTTTAATCCATTCTTCATGAACGTTTCTACAGTTCCTAACCAAGCAATAAGCAACTAACTTATACGCCCATCAACAACAATTATACTACGATAGTTTTAAATTTGTCCATCGACAACGCTCTTCGTGTTCTTCGCGTGTTCTTTGCGTTCTTCGTTCGTTCTTCATTTTTAATCAATATTTTGATTATGATTTAACTTTTTATTGGAATTTGATGTTATAAATCACCATTCCTTACTTCTTACTCCAAATCGTTTATATGATTTATTAGGATCGTTTAAATTCATTACAAATCTTTTATTTCCTTAAGAAATTTATAAACTAAACTTCTAATTCTTATTTCTTCATTTTTCTCATGATTTCAACCATATGAAATCGTTCTTATCATCCTTTACTTCTTATTCTCGTTAAGCTACATTTTTAACATATAAAACTTAAAGAAAATTTACTTAAGGCTAGGTTTCGGATTACCTTTCTTCTTTAATCTACTCCCGTTGGACAAAGTTTGTACACGGGCTAGCTTTTCCTCTTCCTTCTCCCTTTTCATCCGAACTCTCTCTCTCTCTCTCTCACAAGTGTTGGTTGAAATTTCAAACCAAACAAATGAGCTTAAGGCTTGTTTTTATAGAAAACCAAGATTAGGGGCGTTTTAGTCATTTTGCCCCAAACCTACTTACTATTCACACCTCCTTACTCCACCTCCTTACTATTCACGAAGCTTCCGTCTTGCGGAATTCGTCCGACAGTTCCAAAAATTGCTATTCTCGAAATCCAAATATTTTTAGATATTTCGTCTTTCCTCTACAGTTTAACTTTTACGCATTCTTCGGAACTTCAAAAAATTGAAAAATACTTTTTGACGTTAAGTGTTTTCCTTCACGTTTTCCCCTAACGTAGCTAAACGTATAAAAAGTACATAACAATACTTTTCGTCGTTTTTATTTCGTCTGATTTCTACGCACTTTTCGAGAAAAACTTTTATCGGCTTACTTAACTTTTCACGATATATTATCGTCAAATCTTTCAACGGAATATCATTTCTACATATCCAACTCTCGAAAAGGCTTAGGTTATTCAAATCCTAACCCTTAGGTTTTGTCGGGTGAATAGTGCATATTTCGTCTTTTTCTTTGGAAATATTTTTGTTCTCGGAAAAATTTTATTTTCGCCTTGAAAATTCTTACTCGTTCAGTCTAGCTCGTAGCCAGAATACTCCCGAATTATAATCATCCTAGGTTCTAGAACGATTAATAAACACATAGCACAGAATAGTATTAATAAAAATTCATTTTATTAATAACTAATTCTTTAAACTTAAATTCTGGACAATCCGATTTTCCTGGTTGTCACAATAATAGTGCGTCGCTAATTAGATGCGTGGATAAGTGACAACAATGGTTCGTCATAAATTCTTATATTTAGTGACAAAGTACGTAATATCGTCATAATTGATTTGGAGGCAAACAATTTTAAGAAATTTTGCAGGCAAATTTTGTAAAGACAAAAAATTAATAAATTTTGATAATTTTTATTGTCACAAATACCAATTTTATATGATGAGATAATATTGCGTCACTAATTAGATGAGTGGACACTACAAGAAATTGGGGCTCTTTCGAAGGAAATTTTTTGAATAAATTATTTCCTTCTCAAATAAGCCTTTTTGTGAAGGATTAGTGAAGGAAAAAGATTACGTGACAAAAATAATTAGCGAAAGAAATTTCCTTCACAAACTAATTTTTTTCTTTCGCAAATTTAAGAAAATAAAATAATAGTTGGCGTCTATTTTTTGTTGAAAAATTGGAAAAAAAATTTAATGAAGGAAATTTTATTCGCAATATGTAATTAGTGAGAATTATTTTGTGAGAGAGAAATTCTTCATTAATTTGCTTAAAGTAAATCTCAAATAATCAACAACGAAGGATATTTCCTTCACAAATTCTGAAAAAATATTCACTAATTTACGTGCTAGGCTAAACCTAATCAAAGGCTATTGAGAATTTAACAACATATTTTAAAGTTACTAATATTTAACTAGAAAATTAATGTTTTTACTACAAAATTTGATAATTTCACAAGTCTCCGCTCACATGAATAGTAAATAGGACCCACATCTATGTGAGTAAGAATTTATGAAAATATCAAAATTGGCTCGTGGAAATAACAATTCTCTTTAACTAATGACCAATAAAAATTTAATATATTTTAAAATTGCAAGTATGTTGGGATTTAACATAAATTTTTTTTTCATCAATTTTATTATTCTAAAAAAACTATTTATCAAATTATAAGAAAATATCTCTCTTGGAAAAGGGCTTTTTTTTCATCACAATCAACTCCTTTTTTTTGTAAGACAATTTGGAGCTTGGAGCTTTTGTTGGTTGTTGCTAATACAACTGCGCCTTTTTCCTCAGTTACGATCAATTACCTCTCCCTCCATCACTTTTCCTCCACTGCCTCTCCTCTGTTGCCCCTATCCTTTCCCTCCATCACCTCCCATCAGCCGCTTCCCCTCTCTTTCCTCCCTCGGCCAAATTTATCAACAATCCTAGTTCTAATAGTCGTTCAATCCCTTCTTTTTCTCTTTAAATATCACAAATAAAATCAATTACTCAATGTTTCTAGATCATTTTTGGTCCCCCAAAAGCTTTGTGCAAAGCAATTGAAAAGATTCAAAAAATATGCAAGTTTGAGAAAATGGGACACTAAGAGAAGGTTTGTTTCTTATTTACTATGACCATTTTCTAATTTCATCCCATATGTGACGATTTATTGGTTATTTTTTTTCTTAAGAAATATGTAGTGATCGTGTATCTTTAGAAAATAATTTATTTGTTGTCATTAATTTCCTTTTGTATTGTGAAACCCCATATTTTATGAATAAAGATTTATTTTTTTCGAAATATTTTTTTAAATATTATGATGTGAATTTGAGATAATGTTATAGTTGTGGGTAGTATTTATAAATTTTGCAAAGTATGTAAGTTGTTATATTATATTCGATTGGTCGGAGAATATTATTTTTGTCGAAAAATATTCGTACGACAGCACAATTATTGGTGGACCCCACAACGAAATTATTATTGAATTGAGGAAACGACAAAAATATTTTATGAAAATAGCGGCGGAAGTTTTACCGTTAATACTGTTGAACTACTCGGTAGTAAAAGTACAGTAATACGTGTGGTTGCATAGTAGCATACAGTATTGATTATTGAGACTTACGTGATAAGTCACTCAGTTTTATTTTATTAGTATTATTAACGTAATAAAACAGAAAAGCTTTTTATATAAAACATAATATTTTTATAAAGTTATTCGTTTTATTAGGCTAATAGTAAAATCTTTTTATATAAAACAGAATACTTTTATAAAGTTATCTATTTTATTAGATAATAATTAGAATATATTATATTTTATTATGCATAGTATTTGCATAATGCCTGCATAGTGTTTACATAGTGCCTGCATAGTGTTTGCATAGTAAAATCTTTTATAAAATTATTCGTTTTATTATATTATAAATTGAATATATTATATTTTATTTAAAAGATTTTGTTTTAAATATGGACCGTCAGATTAAAGTAAATCAATCTAGACCGTTCATGAGTTAGTTATTATGCAGTCCATTTTTCTATAAATAGAAGCTCATTCCTTCATTATTTCTTACGAATTCACTGAAACTCTAGAGAGAGAAAGTTATAGAGAGAGAAGAAAAGTGTTCTGCTACTTCACTACTCCTATATCCAGTACTCTTCCTTTCAAGGTAAGGGATATTATTTGATGTACTCGTAAGGAGTATTATTTTCTTTTGTATTCATGAAGAGAACTTCTGTTATTCCATTCTTTATTATTCTGCTGGAATAACCAGTATACGCGGACTACCCTATGCTTGGTGACATTCTTCTATTATTTTGCCTTTATTATTATTTTGTTGGGATATCCTGTCTGTGCGTTTTACGCTAGACTTGGTTCCGTCTTTACTATTATTCTGTTGGAATATCCTGTCTGTGCGTTTTATGTCGGACATGGTTCCATTATTTATTATTCTGTCGGAATATCCTGTCTGTGCGTTTACGCAGGACCTGGTTCCATTATTTATTATTCTGTCGGAATATCCTGTCGGTGCATTTACGCATGACCTAGTTCCATTATTTATTTTCCTGTTGGAATAACATGTCTATGTGGTCTATCGCATGCATGGTGATTTCTTTTGTTATTCCATTCTTTATTATATTCAGTTGGTTAAAGTTTTGACTTTTATACTCCATGAAATTAGTGGAATATCCTTGATATTTGCGCTTCATCCAGTATCTTTTCATGAAAATATTCTTCTGAGCATTCTTGAATTTTACTCCACAAAGCAGTATCATGTTGACAATTTGGACGTTATTGGTTCCTGGATAAATTAATTCTTGAACTTGTTTTATTGAATTCTTATATCATTGTCATCATTCTCATGTTTATATTTTGTTGAAAGTCATCTATGGCCTGTAGTGTATAGATGAACTTGGTATGATTATGATAAGGGATTATTCGGTGTAATCATGACTGTAATGTTACAAATGATGTGGAAAAAGTCCTCATTGACCCGTAGTGCATTGATGGACAGTTTTTGGTATGATTATGATTATGGATTCTCTTTGGCCGTAGTGCAAAGATGAATTGTTTTATGGCATGATCAGGACCGTTGATAAAAACATGATTATCTTTAGCCGTAGTGCATGGATAATTCGTGGTCGTGATACTAAAGAATATCCTTGGCCATAGTGCAGGGGTGATTCGATGATGTGGATTTTTTATTAAGCTGAGTCACAGCGATAAAAGTCATGAAAAACCTTTTAAATCATAAAAGATAGTAGATTTTATTCTCTACTTGACTCTTTTAATGGATTGCTTGATCCGCTGTAGTTAATCTTGATGTCTATTGTATTTTATCAGTTTAACATTGTTGAAGACTAATGATAATTTATTTTGCATTATCTTAGTCATAATATTTCTTACTGGGCTAGTTGAGCTCACTCTTTCTTTCACTGTTCTATTCAGGAAATGAGAATATAGTTGGGACGAGTCGGGAAACGGAGTGATGGACCAGATGATAGCATTAGTAGTCCTCACTATTCTATGTAATAGTGTGATAATAATTGTAATGAGGACTCCTTTTGAGTTTGTATACTCTCTAGTAGACAATATTTGTATTCAAACTCACAGTTTATGTTTTGTGGTATTGTACACGACAGTTGTATTATTAAGTTGTATTTGAATTCTGTACCATGTATCTGGCGACTCAAGATGGATGATGTATACCTAATTTGGGGGGCGTCACATGTATGCTATTATGTATTATGATGTTTGTTTTCTTTACTTGAGGTAAAGGCAGCAAAAGTTATTGGAATCTAAAGTTAAAGAAGAAAAAGCTCAAGTTATACACTGATATTTTCAATTGAATTCAGAGTGCAAATGGTCTTATATATGCATTACTTTTTTTGAATATTATTGATACCATGTTTATCTTACAGGAAGAAATATATTTGCCATATCATGTATTTTCCCCCCTTTTTGGAGGGGCAATGTTTTTGTGTGTTTCGGCTTTCGAGTCCATATATCTATTCACAGACACCCTTTTAGAGCATTCACAACAGTTTCTCCAATAGACTCTCTATCCCCATATTTGAAGAATATATCAATAAATCAGTATCTAACAGTTTCCTTATCCTTATATAATTCTCAATTTTAATCCCTATATATGATTTGACTCCTCAGGGTGAGGGAATCAAAAGAGCGTTCTCTATTTTTGTAAAAAAACATTTCACACCCTATTTATTGCGATTTTATGTTGGTTAAAGGATCTTATCTCACTTAATTGCTGATTTGGGTATGCTTATCAAATTCACTCATTTTTATTTTTTAAACAGAGGATTTAGATAAGAAAGAGAACTATAAAAAAATTAAAAATCAGTCAAATTTTGATTTTGATCATTTTTGTAAAAAATATTACTACTAATTATAAATTTTATTATTTATAATTAAAATAATGTTGTTTTAGTTCTCATAAACACATAATGATCGTTGCACATTTTGATTTCTAGCAATATTTATTTTTAAATTAAAATAATTACAATTTTTAAATTCAAACAACAATTACTTTTAAATAAAAATAGTTACAACGTTCAAAACATGATTTGACTATTGGAACTTTCAAATTTTAACTTTTAAATTTTAAAATTTAAAATTTAATATTTAAGGAATCAATATTAGGAATCTATTGGGTACATAGTGAAAAAAATTAAATCCCTATCCTACAGAATGACCCAATAGCACTGCAGAGTATGGATAGAGATAAGAAAACTGTTGTGAATGCTCTTATGAGATTTACTCGGTTTAAAGATGTATTCCTTACCGGGGTGACTTAGTTCCTTCTATGAAGTTTGAAGCAGGTGTACCTGTGCCTCTCCTTTAGATAGGTGTTAGCATCTTAATTTCTTTATGATAAGACTGGTTTTTGAACTATGAAATTGGATTATTGTCATTATGATTTCTTTAAAATTTGAAATCCTTTAGGCCTCAAGAGCATTGAAATTGGAGAGAAATAGTCTGGAGTTTCTATTGCATCACTTTTGTGGAGTTACAACTAACAAAGAGTATGTTCTGTCTCTACAAGAGTATATCTGTATCTGATATTTTTTTTATCCCACCCAACATATAAGATAAACAAGAAAAATACTTTGTTTACAAGCCAACTCTTTGCGGATACCGAAATGCAGATTGGAGACTCCGTCCGCTAACAGATGAGATGCTAAGGTACACGTGCATGCTGAGCGTGTCATCTTATTTTTTTGCTTTTGGGGTGTTTTGTTGCTGTTTATTTGGGTTGTATTCTAGTCTTCTATGGACTGTAAAATAGTTCTGAGTAAGATATTGGTAAACCTCTTACCAAGGAATCCCTAATAACTATTGAGGTCCAATTATGGACGGTGTCATTTCTTCTAGTTAGGTAATTTTTTAGGAGTTTTTCAACTTACAGAAAATGAATTATGATATTAACATCTTTTAGAGATACCTTCAAGAATATACCAAAGAGATAGTTGATAGAACTTCTGAAATCATTTTAGGGCTGGATTTGTGTCGTGAAATTACCAGGGATTTTCATTAATTTAGCAAGTCATCACGGGCGGAGCCACGTATGGGCTAGGGTGGGCTGTATCCCAGGTGAGTTTTTTTGCAGCACAGCTTTCTTCTTCCTTTCTTCTTCAGTTTTTCTGCAGCCGCCCGCCTTCTTCTTCCTTTCTTCTTCTGCATCACAGCAGCAGCTAGTTTTTTTTTTTTTTTTTTTAATCTTACATGAAACGACGTCGTTTCATGTAAGATTAAAAAAAAAACCCTAACCCTTCTTCAAAATCGCCCAAACTGCCTCTCTGCTCTGAAGTCTGAAGCTGCCCCCCCTTTTTTTCCCCTTCCGCCAATCCGCCTCTGCTGACTGCCTCTGCTCTGATTCCTGAAGCTCCTTGAGCTGTGCAGATTGCTGGAGGAGAAGAGGTCTGCCGTCTGCAACACTTAGGTTAGTGCTGTCCTTGTAGTTAAAGCACATGGTTTAAAAGAATCTTAGGTGCTTGTATTTTTAGATACTTTTCTTTAGTTGTAGATGAATGTGAAATAGTTAAACATTGAATTTGACACGAGCCCAAAAAACTGCAAGCCGGAAGCTGGTACTTCTTGTTTGTTTTATATCTTTTACAATTAGATTCTTGATTCTTGATTATTAATTTTTGCTATTTAATTTTTTTTCTTGATCTGATTTGGGATTTTAGTTTGTGATTTTTGATGGCATTATATATATATATATATAGCAGTGTTGATGGTACTTGTTGTTTGATTTGGGTTTTGACAAACTAATTGAACTTTTTGATAGGTTGTGGTGGATTTTAGGTTTTGGGAATTTTCAATTTGAATAAGGACAACTGTAATTTAGTTGATGATATTAGTATGGTGCAACTATTTCAGTATTTAACTGTAATTTCTGAATTTTTAGGTTTTTGGGATTTTCAATTTGAATTTTTTTGGTTAGAACCCTTCTAAAGTCTTATGAAATTCTGGAATCTAAGTGTTGTAGGCATAGTGTTTGAGAATTTATCTCAAAGAAGTTAAAATGTGTAAAATTGAGAATTAGCCAATGTTCTAGGTTATTAGAAGATAACCTAAGCTATTTGTTCTGCAAAGGTCCTCTTTGATCTATCTCTTAGTAGCCCAGGGCGGAAAAAAATCCTGACTCCGCCCTTGCAAGTCATGTTATTAGTTGTATGCTTATAACACCTTTTTAGAGTAATTCTAACATTTTTAAGGCATTCCATTCCCCTCGATGATCTGTTGTTTATTTAATCTATGTTGAAATTGACAGATGCTAGAGAAGATATACACTACCTGTTGCATATCTATGATCCGATGAGAATCAGGTTACTCTATTCGTCTAGCGAGTCCGAGTATTCTGAAACTTCTCTTGTAGAGGTAAGTTGTCTTTATCTTCTTCGTTCTAATGTATAGGGCAGTGAAAAAATCCAAAAATGTTGTTATTAACATTCTTCTTTGGATGTATCCATTGACAAGGATGACTAATGGAATGTTTTCTTTCTTTATATACTGCTTATCCAGATAAATTACAATAATTTAATGTACAATTACTGTGCTAGTACTTCCATAGCTTTTCATAATTTACTTGTTGTACCTTTTGTTACTGATTGTTTTCCTGTTGCAAAAATCTTAATTGTTTAGCATTTCTAAGTCATTGTTGTTTAGCCTAGGAATTTCATGTCATACCATGTTCCTTAGAGGTCACTGTTTCTTCAGGTATACCAGCACAGCTATGATATATGCATGCAGCTTTATGAGAAAGAGGTTTTGACTGATAGTTCTTATCTCTACATATATAGGTATATTGCTAACCATCTCAAGGTTTATTATGCCCTTTAATTGCATGAATTTAAAATCTTTACTTTCCACTTTTATTTCTTCGGAAAAACATGTGTTGTTGCTTGGGTTCTTAAAATCATTAAAGTATTGCTTTGAGTATTAGTACTTCCTTTATTAACTTCCTTGTGGAGATTTATATGCATGTAATGATTTCGTTTTTAACAAGTTTTGATTATATTCAAACCTGTCGACACTGGTACATTGCTGATTGGCTTGCAGCATCCGGTCAAGCAATGAACCAGTGTCAAAATTGATGTTACTACACCTTGTTAAACTGTACAAGGTTTAGCTATTTTGTCAAAATTGATGCGACAAAATGGACCTTCTGCATCACATATAATAGGTAGTTTAAAAACTTTGATATATTTTGTTTCAAACCATTTAAGTGATTCACTTGTCATTTTGTTTCATAGTCTTCAATTGTCATAATTTTTAAATTTCTCTTGTGATTAATATTGTCTTATTATTTGTCAAACTACAAAAATAATTCATGTTGTTGTGTAATGTATAGACATCTGCTGGAAACTTGGTTGTTGCTGATGGATCTGAAGTGTTGTCTCCTCCTGATGTTCTAGCAAGAACAAAGGCAACTGGAGCAGAACTTGGTAGTGGCAGCTGTGAAAAGAATGCGAATTTGTTTAAACACCTACCAGTTCCCGTGAAACTCAAGGAGAAGTTTTTGGAACTTGGAAACAGTACTAACGAAGTAGGTAGGAACCAACATGGCGGATCTTCTGTGAATCCTGGAGATAATAGGAATTATGTACAGGATGAGAAAGATGGCTATGTACGTGCACTTCCACAACAGAGCTTTGCAATGTCAAAACAGAGCAGAGTGGGAAACATAAATTTCTTGTATCCAGTATGCTACTGCTCTCTTGTGAAGTTTCATGAGTTTGTTATTTTGCTTGAACTAGTAAACTTCTTGTATATTTAGTATTTTGTTCTTTTGCAGGTGTCTGGCCCTGAAGGAACTATTCAGGTGCTAAAAAAGCCGAACCGTGCTTTTGGGGCATTGCTAGGAAATTCAGCTGCTAAGAGGAAGTTTGACCCAGGGAGAAAGGTAATTTAATCAAATTGGCTGTTTTGCAGGCGTTTTTTCTAAAATTCCACTATGATGTTCTTGATTGCTGGGTCATATTTCGCAACATGTAGTCAGAGAATTTGTCACAGTTTTCTTTTGAGTTTTTTTTTCCTGTTTGCCTGATCGGCTTTGGGAACTTTTCTCTCTCAAACCTCACGTAGTATTAATTCCATGATTCCCAAGATATCTTTAAAAGGTGGCTCATTGTTGACTACTAATTTTGGTGTAAAGTTTTTGGTTATGGATACTTGAAATTATTTCATGAGTTAGGAAATATTATACTAAAAGGGTCGGTTTTAATCAATTTATTTTATAGGAAAAGGAAGAGGCCAAGCTGTAGCAGATTAAATCTTCTGTGAACCTTCCATTCCATTCATTCTGGGGCGAGGTTGACAAAGTAGAAGCAGTTGTAAAAGAAGATGTTAAACCCCTGGAGATTTTGCATCATGAAGAACCTGTTGTTGTACTAGCTACTAACTCACATATGGAAGAAATTATATTGTTAGAAGATGATTCGGACGAGGAAGCAATAAATGATGACCCAAAGTCCGTTGATGAGCTGAACAAAGGCAACACTCCTCCTGCTGCTGCCTTTGATGAGGGAGGTGAGACTATGTCTCTCTCTGATCTATCCTCCAGCTTCAAGAAGTGCTTCTTCCAATAATCAAATCAAATGGGGAAAACCAAACAAGGCGGGAAGTCCAAAGAATATGGGGGGCCTAATGCAGTTTAAACCATTTGACTATGAAGCAGCAAGGAAAGAGGTTAGCTTTGGGAAGAAAATGGGGGAAGAAAGTGGGAGGAATAGGCGGTGTGATGCAGGGAATAGGAAAAAGAGCTCAGCAGGTTAAGAGAAAAATGTGTCACAGAAATTAACTCTTTGGTGACAAATTATATCGTCACTGTTATATATTCATTTAGTCACAACAACTAATTTTGTCACTATTAGTAACTCTTTTTATGACGGGATGTATCGTCACCATTAAGTATTCAATTAGCGACATTAAAAAATATGTCCCAAAAAAATAACTCTTTGGTGACAAATTATTTTGTAATATTATTTAAAATATAAAATGACAATAAAATAGTTGTCATGTTAAATATATTATTAGGTGACGAATTGTTCTGTCGTCATTTATTTTCTTATTTTTGGTGACGATAAACACAATAACATGACGAAAGAATAATCATAAATATGACAATATTGTCGTCATTAAAATTAAGATGATTTAAATAGCGTAACATATTTTTCGTCACTAAAATAATATTATTTAATGACGAAAAACGATTTTCGTCATTTAATGTACCAAGTTTTGATGACGAAACATAATATAGAGTGACAAAAGTTTCATTCAAATAGTGACGCTATTAACGTCACTAAAAGTAATTAATTATAGTGACAATGATGTAGATCGTCACCATAAGTTAAAACATTTAATGAAGACATCAAATATTGTCAAATAAGCCTAATACCACGCTCATACGGTGATAGTCTCTGTAACGATTAACACTCGTCACCAAATGTTTTAGTGACGAAAAATAAATTTTATGTGACAAATTTTAGCATCATTTTTTGTGTGATTTCTTGTAGCCAAACCCCGTTGGCAAATATAAATTTTAAAATTAGTTTGAAAATGACGTCATGATGCCGTACTGTATTAACAACCCGTTTGAGGATGCCGTCATCGAGTGACTTCGTCATAACACATCATACAATAGTGGAGCAATGATTTTAGATCAAATTCAACACTAAGTATTCCTGTATTTTCAAGTTCATCAACTTTTTATCATCTCTGCACCAGGTTACATGGTATATAAGTGATAAATAAAAATATATTTTGATATTTTAAATCATTATCGTCTAGCTGAAACAAGTAGCATAAACTATACTTTAAACTGTTCAAAAATCTTTGCAATTCAATTTTTATCATCTCAACAAGTAACGATGTGTCAGTGGGCCGAAGTCCACATATACACAATGGTCACCAGAAGTTGAGAATAAAAAATTATTTTCAAAAGCATAAAGTGTGTATTTATCTTGACGTCAAAAATTTCGAAGTTTAGCATAGCTAGCAGATTTGGAAAACCTATGTCTCCACTAATAATTCATTGCCTAATATTGCTATCTATTCCTATTATCCTCAATATTCTATTCACACTTAGTTCTACCCAGTTCATCAAACCTACCACACTTATAAGTTCAGGAACTTTTCATAATTATATGAGTTTAAGAACTTGTCCTAGTCAGACCATAGGCATCCATTCGCTGAGGGGTTCAAAAACATACCATACGATTATGAGTCACTAACTTACCATAAGTTTAAGTTTTAAGAACTCACACCTAATCTTATATTCTCTACCTATGCTCTACCTATCTGTTATATACATGAGAAAATAATCACCTTCTCAGCACGTACATAGCAAATAACGCGACACATATATTTCAATGATTATCACTGCCAAAAACTAAGTGGTCGTTAAACTAAGTACAATTCCCCGCCCATAACAAGGAATCATATAACTCAGCTGCTGACATGAGTCCTCAATTGAAATCCCCACCTAATCTCAACTCCATTCTCAATACGAATTTGGTTTAATCAGTATTCATAATCCTTTCCTGAATTTGCCTCGTACCAATTTATAGTACAACTGATACACATTAATCTTGCTATAAACTTTTTAATCATTAGATTGATTCTTCTCCATACTATAACCTTATTAGATCACGGAGTGATCTCGCTGTATATATTACGATTCATTTCTACTTTATGATCGTTTTGTTTTACGATCTCTTTTCCCCGTACTTTTAGTCTTTTAAACTCTATCTATTAATTACTACTATTCACCTTTATTATCAGAGTTAGGGAACTCTGTATCTTTATAACTCGTCGAGATTTGTCTTTAAATCCTACTGACACACTAACTCTATTTGAGTTAGTACTTATCCTAATCATTGCGGTTATTAGTCTAAGGTATCCCTACCCTAGGTTTATAACCTACAGCTCTGATACCAACTATGATGTCCCCAAATCCGGGTCCCGAATCACCGCGAATTTGGTATACTAATTCTATAACTATTGCAGAAGATATAAATATAAATAGTTTATACATTAAACTTTATATACTATTCCCAAGGTCGAGAACCTTCACATAATACCTGAATCAATATCATATCTAACATACAATGTTATTATTATACATTACTACTACAAACTTTATCAGCACATAAAGTCCAAAGCTGGACTTGTCTTGGTCTTTTCCTGTATCCGACGTTTTCGTCTTAATCTGCAATGTTTATCATGATATAGCAAGGGTGAGTAACAAGTTTACCCAACAAGTTTAAGTTCAATTGAGAATATATCATGATTTAAAGAATTTGAATAATACCTGGCTAACATTCAACAATATAATTGTGAACTAGCATGAGCAAATTTTCATAGCTGAACGAACATTGAACATAACCAAATATATTTGGACCGAATGGTAATGAAGGTGATCAGCCTTTCATACCTGATGAACACATGCAATGTGCACAGAGTGAGAATTAATAATTCATAGACATGGTATAACCACTAGTGATTAACCATAAGCATATTTCAAAAATATCAACTCGACGTCGAGTTATAAAAAACTTGCACAATAAGTGAGTATAAGAAACTTGCCTGTTCGGTCGATTACTGTTACACAATTTATCTAGCTTTGCCTGAAGACCTATTATAAATAATATTGATCTATAAATTAGAATAATATCATCACAATATTTAAAATAACCTAAACACATTTTCACATAATCCTATCAGTCTATAACGCATATAAGACCTAGTATCAAGTCAAACTATTTCAGTCTGAGTTGAATTCGGTACAATTCTGACATCCCGACGGCCTAGTCGGATAATTATCGAGTTTAAGTTCCATTAAACTCTGCCTAAACACTTAACGATTATCTTAGATAATTTTATTATCAATCAAAATAATTTTTCAAGTCTCATAATAATTTTTACATAATTATTATCATTTCTATTGATTTTTCAATCATTAATATCCTATTCATACTATTTAAATACCACATTATTCTATTATCATTAATATTTATTTAATATTAAATATTAATAAAATACATGACATAATATTATAATATATTTATAATATCTCAAAGTATTTTTAATACTTTATTATTGCCTTTAAATGATTTTAAAGTAATTAAAACCATTATTAAATAACTGCTATTAATATTAAATATTAATATTTTTCATGACAAATTATCAAAAGTTATATTTTATAACTTAAAATATTTTTATAACCTTTAAATTATTTTTATATGATTTTTAAATCATTAATTCTATTTTTCCATAATTTATTTAATATATTTATTAAATAAATTAATTACCATTAATATTAATTTATTAATAAAATTCATCACAAAATGTCAAAAGTTATTAAAAATAACTTAAAATATTTTCTTATACCATAATATAATTTTTCATTATTTTTCAAGTATTAAAATAATTTTTAACTAATTTATTTAATATTATTATTAAATAAATTAAATACCATTATTATTCCAAAAATATTAAATATTAATGAAATATATTCAAAATGATTAAAAACCCATTTTTTGGCTTTAAAATAATTTTTAGGAATTAAATTTTGAATTTTTAATAATTAAAAACTATTTTTCTCTATTTATTAAATAAAATAATTAATTTTAAAAATAAATTGTCGCTAAAGGTCCCTATAGTTACAAAACCGTGGCTAAAGGTGTTCTTCATGTTCTTGAGCAAACCCAGAAATGCATAGGCAGTTAATAGGTTAGCTAGTTTGACCACAATTTAATCTTTGGTTGTTATGACTTTTGAGCAACTAGGGTGTTAATCATGTAGTATAAGTGTATTATTACAACTACAATCAAGTTTCATGACCATTCTACAACAGATCAGAGAGATCTATGCCTTCGAATTCTTTGTCAGAGCTGTTCTTCATTTCTGGGTAACCCAGAAATGAAGAACAGTTCGAGTGGACTACTTTGAAGCTTCATAATTTGCAGTCTGGGTCTAGTTTGTGAGATCTAATGGTTCATACATGTAGTCCTGATGTCAGAGTACAATAAAATAACACCAAATCAACTTAAAAACATCACCAAATGAAGATTTGAGTCAGTCAAAGTAATCGTCAGGAAACTGCTCCTTGAAGATCTGGGTTTTTCAGAAACCTTCATAAGGCAGTTTTGTCAACCCTACTTTCACCACAATTATTTTCGATCCTGGTCATGATCTGGGTAATCTAAAGGCTTAGATGTATAGCCTACATGTCACTCTACAAGATCCAACCAACAACATAACCAAACTATCAAACCACAGCAAGATCTAGGGTCTCAAAAGTCACTGTCAGATCATTCTGGGTTTCTGGGCTGCCCAGAAACCAGTTGGTCAATGTCGGTCAACGCACTTTGACTGCTTATAACATTCAACCTACATATGATCTGGGCTTCATTCAAGTTCCAGATCAAAGCCTTTACAACATACTACAAGTCTATAACCTTAAACACATCAAACAACTAACAGGTACATATTTATGGGCCCTGACATTCGGTTGTCAGACCAAAATTTAGGGTTCATAGTCAGTTTTTAAAAACTTAATTTCGTGCATCTAGATGTTATGGATCCATGTTATAACAACCCAGATCACTCAATAACATCTTTATACACCACTTAAAACAATAAACAACAACAAATAACATGAATGACATGGATTTCTAGGTTTAGGATTTATACCTCCTTATGCTTTGATTCTTGAATCTGATAACCATGATCTGTTCTTAACTTGCTATGGATCATACTAAGGACTAAATCACTAATTAATTTCGTGGGTCTAGAGAGAGAGAGAGAGGGACTTGGTTGAGTGTATGTGACCAAATAAGCCAACTTTTTGAACTTTTATCTCTCTTTAATCTATATATAAAATGATGCAATGTATTTTGGCTGATAAGGTGGGTGATTGCTGTGATATTTAGCACATGGAATATATAAAGTTGATCACCAACTACATTATATGGCAAAATTGACAAGTTACCTTCAATAATGCAAGAAGGGCATTTTGGTCTTTTTGCTTGTAATTTTAATGGCTAAATTATCATTTGCCTCAACCCTTAGGGTTTAACCCTAAGGTTTTAAAAATTATTTTTTTAGATTTTCTAATTAGGTTTTAAAATTAGAAAATTAAAATTTCTAAATTATAACTAGGGTTTCCTAATTATATTAAAATTTTCTAATCGCATTAGGTCTTGTTAATTAGGATTAATATTTTCTAATTAACATTAAAATCGCTAAATTACCAATTAGGTTTTCCCTAATTATAGATTAGGGTTTCTAACTGAACAATTAGAGTTTCTAATTTATAAATTAGGATTTTCTAACTAATTTGTTAGGTTTTACCCTAATTAAGTTTGAAATTAATACACTTAAGCCTTTAAGCCCCTAAGTTAGGGTTTTTATATTCTGAATTAGGGTTTCGGATTCCCAGAACAGAAATTAGGGTTTCTGGAGCCGATATTAGGGTTTTCTAACTGATCGTTGATATTCTTAATATAATATTAGGGTTTGCCACTGATATAGGTTATCTGTTCAACCATTGACCATTAACCACATACTGTACACATATATGATCATATACACAGAACATATACATTTATACACTTAATCTTGAATAATTCTCCACAAAAATTTTTAAATTCACAAAATTCCTTACCAAAAATGCCAAATCTATACGCTTATTTTCTATCTAGGTTTAATATTTAACCTTAATTAAATCTTTTAAGATTTTAATAAATATCTAAATTTTCGGGTTGTCACAATACACATCTACACATCCATCATAAAATTGAGAGAGACAATTGAAGACCTTCACCTTTAAGCGCAGCGGAAGCGTGATACATACAAGATGGTTTCTGTCAATTCATGTAAGTACTTAATATTATGATTAATTGATTTTATTTTATTCTATTCAATAACACGTTCTGATATAATTTATTTAACATCTGGTATCAGAGCATGGTTACGTTATTGTATAGAATAAAGTAATTATGTTGTTATGCTATAAATTTTAATTTCGCATAACTTATTTATTTATTGGTATAATATATAATTATTCAGTATGTTAAGGAATTTCTGAATGGAAATAAATTTATATTCCTTTTCAGTACATTCAGTATGACTTATGTATTATAAATTTCAGTATGAACAATATGAATCATATATTATTAACTTTCATGAAATCAAATACTCTATAGTATTTCTCATTGGATGGATCATGTATTCATGATTCAATCTTCCATATCTAAAGAACACCTAAAAAAGGCAATACTCTCAATAATGTCCTTAATTCCTCCCTAGAATCCGTTGCGATGAATGTAAATCTTTTGCTATTTGCACTATTCCGCTCATTCAAAACCAATTTATTCAAAATTACCAAAAAAAACATACAAATCTGAAGCGTGTATAATTTTTATATGTTCGAGAGAAGCTTTAGTGAAATCCACTTCTTAACGCCGATGAGGCCTTTTAGTATGTTCAACACTTTCACTGTACATGTAATATATTATTATTGATGGTATTTATATTAATTTATTTTTACATGAAACCATCTGTAATATACATATATTAAGTTTTATTATATTTTTTAGTCATTCTGATTATATTATTATTATGCCCTCATGTATTTAAGTTAGAACTAATTTGATTATTTTATATGTAATCAATTCATGTTCATAACTATATATCTTGATTCATATTCATAACATGATGTAATATATTATTTGGGCTTTTAAGTTATTACATGTAAATTATAAATAATGTTACTTTTCAAACTTGATTAATATATTGTCTAAAGAAAATTGAGTTTGATCATAATAATTTACGTGTATGCGTGACTCTTTTATTGTTAAAATTAATAATCAACCCAACATATGATTATTAATTGAAACAATTAAAGATTAAGAAAAGTCATATAATGTTACATTTAATAAATAAAGATTTTAATTTTACCCAACAGAAAAATTAGAATTAGAATTTATTAAATGGAATTTTATTACATAAGTAACATGTTTATTTCATTTCTGCCCAACAGTGATGCGTGGATAAATATGTTTTGCATTATATTATAGGGATGTTATTGGCATATTATTAATTGGACCAACGAAAGATTGATAATTATGCACCAACATCTTATTAAAATATATTTTTGGGTGTTGTAAATAGATTTTTTGTAACTAACTGCTTGCCCTACAGTTTGTTTTATTATGATTAATTATTAATTATTGTTGTACATTGTGGATTTCTTTTAGCTTTTTGTAAGCATGTTTATGAGCTTGATTATGTTTCAACATTGAATCCAACTAGTATTTCTAGGTATCTCTCTTGAATTGAAACCTTGAATGGAACTAATTTTACTACTTAGAAAGAGTAGGTGAAAATTGTTCTCGGCACTATGGATTTGGACTATGCACTACGAGTGGATCATCTTGCTCCACTTACAACTACTAGCTCAATTGAGTAAAAGGCTATTTATGAAAAGTGGGAGCAATCCAACCGCATGTCCCTTATGATTATGAAAAAACTCTATCACGACAGCCATTCGAGGAGCCATTCCTGACTCTGAGAATGCTAAAGAGTACTTAACTTCAGTCGAGTAACAATTTAAGGGTTCTTCTAAAACTCATGCAAGTACCCTTATTTTTGAAAATGCTTGCTTGCAGGTATGATGGGGTTAGTGGGGTACGCGAGCAAATATGATGATGAACGACATGACCTTTAAATTAAAGTGTATGGACATGACGATTTTTGAGGGTTTTCTTATTCACTTCATTATAACTTCTCTTTCTGCATAGTTTGATTCATTTAAGATCAATTATAACACGCAAAAAGAAAAGTTGAAGACGAGCAAGTTTAATCTCTATCTGCGTCCAAGATGAAAAAAGGCTTAAGGTTGAAAAACCTAATGTTTCCCATTAGACTACCATTGGATCCTATAAGAAGAAGGCTTATAAAAATGGCAAAGTTTTTAAGAATAAGGATGAACCAATTTCTACCAAAACAAATAAGGCAAATTATTCAGGTAACAACTCTGAGGCATGTTCTAAATGTCACTTCTGTAAGAAATAAGGACATATCCGGAAAGAATGTCCTAAATTAAGAGAATGGCTTGAAAAGAAAGGTATATCGTCCATCAATTATGTAACTTATGAATCCTTTTTAATTGATGTTCCTTCTAATACATGGTGGCTTGACACTGGTGCTATGGTTCACATTACTAATTCATTGCATGGATTCCTTTCAAAGAAGACACTCTAAAAGGGGAAAAGAACCATTAAAGTTGGCAATGGAGAGTCTATACAAGTTGAAGCTATAGGAACTCTTCCTTTAGTTTTGGAGAGTGGTTTCATCTTGTATTTATATGATACACTTTATGTTCCCAATATGACACGGAATTTAATTTCTGTATCTAAACTTGACGTTGATGGATTTTTGTTTAAGTTCGGGAATAATAAAATAATTATTTATCATTACTCTCATGTTATTGGTTCTGGCTCTTTAGAGGGAAACCCCTATAAGATAAATTTGGATAATGTCTTTGCCGAATCCTTGTTAACAATGAATGTGACAGAAAGTACCTCTAAAAGTGGAAATAAGAGAAAACTAGATAATGAGAATTCTTCAAAATTGTGACATCAACGCTTAGGCCATATTTCAAAAGACAGAATGCAACGTCTTATAAAGGATGGAATTCTTCATTCACTAGATTTTTCTGATCTTGACCATTGTATTGAATGTATAAAAGGAAAAATTTGTGAAAGGTAATAAGAAAGGAGCCACTAGAAGTGGTGCACTAATTGAGGTGATTCACACTGATATATGTAGACCATTATCTTCTGGTATTGGTGGACACAAATCTTTCATTACGTTCATTGATGACTATTCTCGTTATACTTATGTCTACCTGATTAATGAAAAATCTGAATTACTAAATATGTTTAAAATTTTCAAAGTTGAAGTTGAAATTCAACTTGACCGATAAATTAAAGTAATGAGATCAGATAGAGGCGAAGAGTATTATGGTAAACACTCAGATACAGGTCATAGTCCTGGCCTATTTGCCTTATTTTGTCAAGAAAATGGAATCGTCACTCAGTATACAATGCCTGGTACACCGCAGTAGAATGGTGTAGCTGAGAGGCAAAGTCGTACCTTTATGGATATGGTACATAGTATGTTATGCAATTCTAGCTTACTTGTATTTTTGTGGACCGAGACATTAAAGACAACTGTTCATATTTTAAACTGGGTTCCTAACAAATATGTCTCTAGCACTCCTTATGAAATTTAGACAGGTAAGAAACCTAGTTTAAAATACTTATGGGTGTGGGGTTGTCCAGTTGATGTTAAGTTTTTTAATTCACAAATAAAGAAACTTGACTCTAAAACCATTAGTTTCCATTTCATTAGATATCCTAAGAGATCTAAGGGTTTTCAATTTTATTGTCCCTCACATACCACTAGAATTGTTGAGACTAGGCGTGCTAAATTTTTAGAGAATGGTGATCTAAGTGGGAGTGATGAGCCTAGAAAATTGATCTTGAAGAAAATAGGATTTATGTTTCTAATCCTGTAATTCAAGAGGGTGAGGCACAACAACCTCCTATTGAGGCGAATGATGCCATGAGATAGCTGAGCCCCTAATGATGAACCCCACATTATTGAAAATCATATTCCTGAATTTGTGCAGCCTTTACGTAGGTCCGAAAGACCTAGAAAGCCTATTAATTATGATGATTTTATAACCTATCTTAATGACATTGACTATGATTCAAGTAAGATTAATGATCCTATCTCCTATAAAGTGGCCATTACGAGTTCTCAATCAACTCAGTGGTTTGAAGCCATGAATGATGAGTTGAAAATCAATGGAGCTTAATAACGTTTGGGATCTTAAAGAATTACCAAAAGGTTTTAAACCTATTGGTTGCAAGTGTGTCTATAAGACCAAATTAGATCCTAAAGGTAATGCTGAAAGGTATAAAGCTCAATTGGTTGCTAAGGGTTTCACTCAAAAGAAAAGTGTGGATTATAATGAAATTTTCTCTCCAGTATCCAAGAAAGATTCATTTAGAATAGTTATGGCTTTAGTAGCTCATTATAATTTAGAGTTACATCATATGGATGTTAAAACTGCATTCCTTAATGGTAACTTGCATGAGAATGTCTATATGGCATAACTAGAAGGTTTTTTGGTTAAAGGCAAGGAACATATGGTATGTAGAGTTAAGAAGTCCATATATGGGTTAAAATTGGCTTCTCGACAATGGTTTCTTAAGTTTCACGAGGTAATGAGTAATTTTGATTTTAAGAAAAATATAGTGGATCAATGCATATACTTAAAGGTCAGTGGGAGTAAATTTGTTATTCTTGTTTTGTATGTTGATGATATACTACTTGCAAGTAATAACTTAGACATATTGCATGAGACCAAACGTTTCCTTTCTGGAAATTTTGATATGAAGGATCTTAGTGAAACCTCTTATGTTATAGGTATTGAAATTCATCGAGATAGGTCTCACGCGATATTAGGATTGTCCCAAAGAGTCTATATTAACAAAGTTTTTAACAAATACAACATGCAAAATTGCTCCCTACTGTCGCCTCTGTTGTTAAGGGTGAAAAATTTGGCTCATATCAATGTCCTAAGAATCAACTTGAACGTGATCAAATGAATCTTATTCCCTATGCTTCTGTGTTTGGGAGTCTTATGTATGCTTAAGTTTATACACGTCTTGATATAGCGTATGTAACTGGCATGCTTGGACGTTACCAGTCAAATCTAGGTTTGGATCATTGGAAAGCAGCCAAAAAGGTTTTACACTATTTACAGGGTACTAAGGATATTGTGCTTACATTTAGAAAAAATAGATAACCTTGAAGTTGTTGGTTATTCTAATTCTGATTTTGCTAAGTGCAAAGACGAAAATAAATCCATATCAGGGTATATCTTTATGCTTTCAGGAGGCCCTATTTCATGGAGAAACTCGTAAGTAAGAGTTAACTACCACTTCCAAGATGATGGCAGAATATGTGACTTGTTATCATGCTACTTGTCACGCCGTATTGTTGAGGAATCTTATTTTAAGACTTATAGATTCCATTTCAAAGCCATTGAAAGTATTTTGTGATAATGATTTTGCTGTTAGTTTTTCCAACATCACCATTTCGAGTGGTGTTGGACGATACCTCGACATTAAGTTCTTATTTGTCAGGGAAAGAGTTGAAGATCAAAATATTGTCACCAAGTATATTGGTACGCATAATATGTTAGTGATTCCACTTACGAAAGTCTTACCACCCAAGCTCTTTTTAGAGCATGTTGCCGGCATGGGTTTAACTGGTAATTTTAATTAGTAAGTTATTTTAATTTTGATCGTTGTTTTGAACTTCACATTATGTTTATGGTTTGCTATTCTCTTTATTGTGCACACTTGAGAATTTGTGAGCAAACGATACGGTAATGATTTTGGACCATATTAATGAGTTTAATCTATTACCAGTTATGTAAACTCTATTCATACATGTTATGCTTAATGTTAATCTTTATTCTAATAAAAGTACTAATTGTGTAACTAATGGGGATCTTATGTTAATAATGACACAAAGATTGTATTAACTCGTATTGGTATTTTTATTTGAACAAGATGTAGATATTAAATTAATACTTGACTAAATTAATGATTGTAAGCGTTATGTTTTGTATTGGGAGAATGTTAGAATATTTTATTTCTTTATGCGGCCTCTACTATTTATGGAATTATTGGGCTTACATATTGTATTAATTTAATCACTTTATTTATGGGTTTAGTAATAAATTATGTGGCCTATAAATAATATTTCTAATAGTATTTTGCATAATGGGCCCTAAGGTTTCATAATCTTGATAGACGATTTTGACCCTTAGCTATTCTATAAATAAAATAGTTAGGGTTTGGTCCAAATTGTCGTCTCAAGAACTTTATACACACCTACACATCCATCATAAGATTGAGAGAGACAATTGAATACCTTCACCCTTAAGCGTAGCGGAAGCGTGATACATACAAGATGGTTTCTGTCAATTCATGTAAGTACTTAATATTATGATTAATTGATTTTATTTTATTCTATGCAATAATACATTCTGATATAATTTATTTAACAGCCCCCAATCTCACATGCATGAGTATGAAATTAATTTACTTTTCATGCGAGAGATCTTTTGTAATTATTCAAAAAAATTATAAAAATAATAATTTAAATTAACTTATCTATAAAAATTAATTGGTAAGAAATAACTTTGACGCCCCCAAATTCGAGTACCTTCTAAACATCCACATATATTCATCTATACTACCTTGACAACATAAAAGTAGTTACTAGATATTAGAGACATATTCTTACAATCCCACGTTCAATGATCTTTAAATCTTTAAAACATGATAATTTTCATAATAAATATTATAATAGATTTAACTATTACAAATAGTGTTCCATATCTTCTACTCATTCATCTTGCTCTTCCCTTTGTCCTTACCAGAACTTTCTACACGTTTGGGCTTCACTAAAAATATTTAATTTTATAGAAAGAATGAGTATTTATATGCCCAACAAGTATAACAGTTGAATTAACAACAAAATCTAGAATCATACATTCATACTCTTAACTCTTCAACAACTGAACAATAGCTATGAAGTAATCTCGAACAATAGGAATAATAATTCCTTTCGCTTAAAATATTTTTGAAACAACATACTGACTTCATGCTGAGCGGTCATAAGACCAAGAACTTTTTTTTAATTCATTTGAAAAGGTGTAATAGTAATTCAACTATAAATTGTCATACCTTACGAGCACGTTGTGTGATCAGCCCTTTGTACCTTGCGTTGATTAACACTATATGGTAAACGACTATACGCGTTTGATGTGACCACTTTCGGGGTCTGTCGGATTATACAACTAAAAACTTTCCCTAATAATAGGGTTGTTCATTATTAGACTTACTTTTGAATCCGCACCAAAATAATTTGGTTTGGATAGCTCTACTTAACATCAACAATATTTTAAAGATTTATATACAAAAATCGATAAAATTTTTCACAAGTTGTCTAGCCGAAATCAAATGGCATAGACTTACTTCTTAAATAGTTCATGAATATCGAACTTTAAAGCTTGAACAATTCATATCATAACAAAGCTTGAACAGTTATACAAAAATCAAAAGATGTGCATAAATATAAAATTTATACAATCATATAAGCATTGCGTGAATTTAATTTTAAAACTTCTCATAGCATTTAATATATGAAGATTGAATGGAGTTAGAACACCTGCCTTAAGCGTTCTTTAAACTCGACGATAATCGTCCTTCAAATGTCCTACACATTTAAGTGCATATTCACACAACCATCAGTCACATAAAAACACCAATTATGGTTTACATTAACTCTATTCTAGTTCTTATAAGGTATGTTTCATTAAAATCGGAACATTCTTTAATTAACACTTGACTCTTCATTTCGATGTTCATACATTGCATGCCCGTCTTACCTAATGCGAATGCCCAGACTTCACACCTTTGTGTGTAACAACCGAGAAAATCAAATTATATTAATTTTATTTGAATATATATTGAATAAAATTATATTATATGTTTATTATAACGAGTAAGCGAGATGAATGTCGTTTTATAACCTAGAAGAGATGTATGATCGTAGTATTCTAGCTAAGTGCTATAAATAAAGTGTGAATTTTCAAGATGAAAATAAAAGATTTCCGAGAAATTCTCTGAAAAATACAATTCATCCATTTCTGCTCGGGAATTATTTTTGAACTTCCGGGAAATATGTAATGATAGAATTTTAAGGAAAGGTGAATTATCAAATAATAATTCAGTTATGACAAACGCAATTTTTCGCCTGCGTACTCAATTCAAGAATATTAGGGAAAGTGAATATTTGAATAATTGATGGTTTGTATAATAGGAAAGTTATTATACGGGGAAAGAATACGAGTACAATACAAGGTATTGTACAAGTATATATGAAAGATAATACAACGTATAGGATGAATATTATACGAGAAGAATACGAGAATTATACATTAAAAGCACAAACTATTATTAATGGACTAGTATAGCTTGAATGTGAACTTTGGCAAGCCCAAATAAAAGATGATTTAGGTCCAATGACAAAATTAATCAAGGCCCAAAGATAATTTAATTCAAGCCCAAGGTTAGGCCTGAATTGAATTAAACCTAAGCCCAAACCAAGAACCGAACCTGTGGATCAAACCGTTGGGTCTCCGGATGGGTAAAACCCATGGGTAACCCATGTGGGCCCCCATAGTTAGTCACAGTCGGCCAAAAGAAGGTGTGAAAGCTTCCTTTGGAAGCTTGGTTTGTGGAGGTGGGAATAGTAAGGAGGTGGGACCAATTAACCATCTTGCCCCCACTTTGTAATTCTATAAATAAAAGAGAATTGGTTTCATTTTTTGGTTGTTTGATTTCACCAACACTTAGAGCAATATATTGAGAGATAAATGAGAGCATTTATAAGTGATCAAAGAGGAGAAAGAGTTAGCCAAAACTCAAGAATGCCAAGAACGTAAGAGGTAAAAAACCACTTATCTTCCTTCTCTTTTCTAGTTTAATTTAGTAGAGTAGTGAAATTGGGGGTGTATGTATCATAAGGAGTAACAAGGACGGCTATTAGTTGACTTAAACATTAATAACCATGTTACAAGTGGAATCATAACCAAATAAGTAAGAAATAATGAAGAAAACATGAAAACTTAACACATGTTGTTGGTGGACAAGTTTAAAACCATCGTGTATAGGATTAGATGCTATATGCTTGGTTAGGATGTTAGATATTTGAGTAATGGAATGAATCCATTTTGAACTGAGCAAAAATCTCGTATAACAAAGTTATGGCGAAATTTCTAAGAAAAGACGATAAACGTTGAAATCATAGTTAACTAGGGTTTTGGAATGGAAATGAAATGTTAATAACGAACCTAGAAAGCTAGGGTTTTATGAACATATGGAAGACTATGAAATTTATGAGTCGTAGACTCAAGAACTGCTGAATTCGGACATCATATGAACGAATTACGAATGAACGAGCAATAAATGCTCAAAAACGTTAAACAAGTGAATAATGAAAATTTAATCAAATGGAAACCTCGTTAATGGATTCAGAAAATTGTTCTGTCTGGAGGAAATCATAATATGAAGAGTAAGCAAGAAATGGGCTTTTGAACAAACCAATTTCGAGGTATAACGAGTAAGTTACGAGCTTGGGAAATGAATGGCTTGAGGAATTGAAAAAAAATTCAAAGGTATAAGGGAGGCACCACAGCGCCACCCAGAGAAGGATTTGGGGCTTTGCGCCGCCATCACCGGATCCCAACCACTAGAAATATGTGCTGCAGCGCAACAATTAACAAAGGACACGGCGCCATAGCACCAATCCTAGACCAAAGGCAGAGAATAATAGATATGAACATAAAAGAAAGGTAAGTTGATTGAAGGTGAATTATGACCTTAATTAAACTTAAAGTAACATCTTAAATGATGATTAAAACCTTAAGTTTAACAATTAAAAGTTAACAAAAGGTTATGAAAACGTAAACACAAAGTAAGCTTAATAATACGGTAAACTGTATTCGTGTCGAATGAATGTTTGAGATTGCTTGAAAGATAATTACTTAAAAATTAAATGAAGTAGGTTACTTATAACAATAAAATGTTATAAGCCGTAATGAACTTTAACTAACTTAACGAATGTTAATAAGTTAAACTAACAGATAGTTAGACCAAGAAGAAGGAGAAGATAGGTTAATGACAATACTTATTGATTGTATGTGACCTAACATGGTATGCTATATGATTATGTCATGTAGAATCTTTAAAGACTCAAAAAGGAAAGTGAATTAACACTAGACGATGCTGGAGGCAAGTTTTCTAAACCCTTGTCTATACTTTATTTTGGACAAGCTTTATGGTTCATGTATTATACACATGAATTGATGTAAGAATGAAGTCGAAGCCATTTACTTCGACTAGACCAACTTAAGAATATTTTGTGGATTTCCTTATAATCTATCAAAATATTATTGATATTGCTATCTTGTACCAATTATTTTGGCATGGATTCAAAGAAGGACTAAGTATGAATAAACAAATTTTTTGTCGACTGGCACATGAGGTTGCCAAAACTTAAACGTAGATACGTTTAATGTAGTAGTGTTGTACAACATAGAGTACTATAGGATGATCACCTTGACGTGCTCGTAAGAAATATCGGACTTACGGACATAGTGTCGGGTGGTCTTTTTCAAAGAAAGAATGAAATGCTCACGGTCTTTGACCAAATACAAGGTTTAACTAATGAAGTTTATTGTAAGACCCCAACTTTTATGAATAAAGATTTAATTTTCTCTAAATATCATTTTGAATAATAAGGCGTGTATTTGATTTAATGCTATAATTGTAGGTAATATTTACAAATTTTGTAAAATAAACAAGTTGTCATAAAATATTCGTTTGGTCGGTGAATATTTGTGACGAACGAGATTTTATAATTAATTTCTAATATTTATTGAATTAAATAAATATTTTTGATGATTTAATTATTGGATTAAATAATTAATCGATGCAATTGTGGTAGATTAAATTAATTATATGCGTTGCATTTATTAAATTAATGTAGAGAATAATTATTATTCAAGTATGTAATTATGTGAACTTATTGAACTAAATGAATTATTTGATTAATCATGATGTTATTTTAATTAATTTAATTATTAATTAGAGAATTAATAATTTGACATTATTTATTTATGAGAAAGTATTTATTTTTTTATATTAAATAAGATATATGAATTATTGTACAAGTGGGTGTGACATGATTTAAATTATATGGTAAAAGTTTTATTAAATTAAATGGTTTTGTAATTTATTTAACTAGCCAAACAAGGTCTTATTGGGAGTTGGGATCAGTTACCCATGACTGGGTTAACTGACCACAATGCGCCAGTCTTTTATTACGACGTCTTCTTCTCATTCCTTATTATTTCTAAATCTGCAAATCAGAGAGGGATAGAATTAAAGAGTTTGAGAAGTTTGAGAGAAAGTTTGAGTGTATAATTATCAATTACTCGTGAAAGAATCACCACTGATCATCTCTTCCATTAGTTATACTTTGGGTAATTCTCCTTCCCAATTCCTACTTTACGCAATTGAGTTTTCTAGAAAATGGCTTTCAAAACTTCTGTTAATCTCTGTCAATTGGGAATTGGTGTTGTTATAAGGATATATGTAATAATACGAGTAGCATAACATGTTTTGTATATATATATATATATATATATATATATATATATATATATATATATATATATATATATATATATATATTGCATGATTCGTATCCTAAGTTTCGTAATCTGATGACTTGCTATTTCAAAAATATACAGAGTTTGGGTTTTTGGCCTTATGGCCTTATACGTGGTTTTAGTATGTCAAACATAAATATTTTCGTAGATTTTACACTCGTATATTATTGTGCATGTTAATACGAAGAGACCATGTAACAACCCGATATTTTTCTATATAAATAAATAAAAAATTTTGCGTATAAATTTTTTTTATATATTAAGGATGAGGATTTGTACAAGATAATATATATATATATATATATATATAATATATATATATATATATATGTGTGTGTGTGTGTGTGGTGTTGTGTGTGTGTGTGTGTGTGTGTGTGTGTATTATGTGATAAATAAAAATATATTTATTACATAAATGTTTATAAATAATTTTATTTTAGAATTATTGATTTTTATAAAGTACATTCTTATAATAATTAATTTTATAGTAGAAATATTTTTATTAATTATTTTCCATGACTATATAGTCATATATTATTTAAATAATATATGGAGTGATTTTTAGAATAATTATACTAATTATTTTATTATATGAATTTTAGTACAGGCTATTAAGTTAATTATTTTACCTTAATTATTAAGGTTAAATAGGAAGAATAAATCAGATATGGAATCCAAACCTTAATTTTTGATTATTGTAAAGGTATGAAAATAATAATATAATATTAATTATATTTTGATTTTTCAGTGCTATGAATATGTACTGTATTTCCGTATTGATAACGGTAGGTCAATTCGGTGTACTCTGACCAAACCCTAGTAATAAAGCTAAACCCTAATTTGAGATCCAAATTAGAGTGCAAGATTGTTTTATAAGTGTGTTATATAATTTATGTCATGCATTAAATGTATTAATTAGGTAAACCCTAATTGACAAATAGAAATATAAATTTCTAAAAACCCTAATTTGATATTTATAAAACCCTAAATAATTTTTGGAAATGAGGAACCCTAATTTGAAATTTAAATTAGAGTTCGAGATTGGTTATAATTGTGTTAATGTGATTAATATAATCTCAATTGCTAATTTTGGAAATCCTAAAATTTTAAACCCTAATTTGATAATTAGAAAACCTAATTATAAATTGGTAACCCTAATTATCAAAAATTGTAAACCCTAATTACTATTTTAGCAATGTTAATGATAATTATATGATATTAAACCCTAATGTTACTGTATAGCGTAATTAGATAATTAATCATAATTAAAAAAATCCTAATTTCAAAATTTTAGAAACTAAAATTTATTTAATTTTTTATTTAATTTTTATTTTGTGTAAACCCTAGTGGGGAAATCCTTCATTTTGTGTTAAACTTTAGGGTTAAACTCTAAGGGTTAAACCCTAAGAGTTTGCCAAGTTCCAATTTTGCCATTAAATGATTTATCAATTTACCATTTTGCCCCTAATGCATTATTTTGGCTAACAAATATGTTTTGACAATAGGTTGAGTGGCTGAACCATTTCAACCACCCCATGTGCTCAAAATAACAACAAGTCACCTACACCAGCCAAATACATTGCATTCAAGTTGTATAAATAGATTTGAAGTGAGAGAAATGTCATTTGTTACTTATATTTTTCACAACTCTCAAACTAAGCTCTCTCTCTCTCTAACCTT
The DNA here is from genome assembly GCA_016801055.1 of Panax notoginseng. Lineage (NCBI taxonomy): Eukaryota > Viridiplantae > Streptophyta > Magnoliopsida > Apiales > Araliaceae > Panax > Panax notoginseng. The sequence goes on along the minus strand of CM029016.1, from coordinate 181,084,012 downwards.
CAAAATATACAAGTATATCAGTCCTAAATCAAAGCCCCACGATCAGCTATAACAAATCAGAAGTCAGAAATCAAGAATCGTTCACAGAAGGTATAAACCCTACCCATGATTTCTGTCCAACGATCTGTTGTTAGATGTTAGTTTTTTGTGTTAAACATGTTAAATCTAGTGTCTATGGATGATCTGGGTTGCTAGATGTTAGATCCATAACATCTAGAAGCTCAGATTTGAAGATCTTAAAAATCTGGAAAAAACTTGGTTCTGTGGTCTGACAACGAATGTCAGAGGCCAAGATCCTTGCTCGATTATGTTTTGTGTTTTTTTAAGTTGTTAGTAGTAGCCTGCAATGTTGTCTTTAAACTGCAAAAAGAATCAAAGTCATATCTGTTGTAGATTAAAAGTTATTTAAGTTTAAAGTGGGTTGACCGGCATTGACCGGCTGTTTTTGAAACCCAGTGTTTGCCCAGAAAGTCTGACAAGAAATGTCAGATCTTATATCTCTATGATTTTTAATGTGTTTTGTATTTTGAAAGTTGGTAGTTGTAGTCTAGTATGTGATCTGTGATCTGAACTTGAAATCAGACTTAGATCTGGTCTAGGTAGCAAGATATTCAAGGTCAAACGTGGTAGACCGACCATGACCAGGCGTTTCCGGGTAACCCAGAAACAGCCCAGAACTGGCCTGACAACATTTTTGACCGTTTTGATCTGACAGTGTATTAGTGTTTTGATAATGTTTATGTATCTAAGTTGTAGTATGTAGGCTATACTACATATGTAGGCCTTAAAAGCATCTAAACATTAAATATTATGAGTACATGGTTTGGTCAAAGCAGGTACCTCGAGCACGTTTTCGATTTTCTGGGTAACCCAGAAAACAGATGAGCGTTTCGTCTGACATGGTTTGACTAGTACGAATATGCTAGATCTGTTGATGTTATGATGATTATATGTGATGGATCTCTTATCCTACATGTTGGCTACACAATGCAGGTTTTAAATCACAATAACATTACAAGCTCAACAAGTTGTGGAAGCCCAAAACGAGCCAGTCGAACTGTTCTTCATTTTTGGGTAACCCAGAAAATGAAGAACAGCTTTGACAGCTTGTTCAAGGCTACAGATCTCATTGGTTATGCATGTTTTGATGATGTTGTTTATTAGATCGTGTAGTCTTGTACTTGTACTACATTATCTGAACAACAACATGTCCAGAATCACATCACACACGAATTTAATTTCGGTCAAACATGATCACTCGGTTTCTGGCATGAAGTTCTGGGAATGCATGAAGAACATGAAGAACACCTATAGCGACGGTTCTGTCGCTATAGGTGGTCTTTAGCGATAAATTATTTATTATTTTTCAGAAATTAATTAATAAATAAAAAAAAATAGTTTTTAATTATTAAAAATACAAAATAAATTTTAAAAATTATTTTAAATTTTGAAAATTAGTTTTTAATTATTTTTAATATATTTCATAAATATTTAATATTTTTGGAATATTAAAAGTATTTAATTTATTTGATTATAATATTAAATAAATTATTTAAAAATGATTTTAATATTGGAAAAATCATTAAAAATTATATTATGATATAAGAAAATATTTTAAGTTATTTTTAATGACTTTTAATATTTTGTGATAAATTTCATTAATATCTAAATATTAATGGTGATTAATTTATTTACTAAATGAATTAAATAAATTAATTAAAAATGATTTTATTATATTAAAAATCATTTTAAATAAAATAAAGTGTTTAAAAATATTTTAAGTTATAAAATATAACTTTTAATATTTAAAGAATAATTTCATTAATAATTAAATATTAATGATTATTAAGTTATTGCTAATGATATTATATTTATTTAATAATTATATTAAATAAATAGTTTATAAATGGTTTTATTACTTTAAAAATCATTTAAAAGGGGATATAAATGAATTAAAAATATTTTAAGTTATACTTAATGACTTTTAATATTTAGATAAATGAAACATTAATGCCTTAATATTAATGATAATTATTTAAAAATGATTTTAAATGTTGTAAAAATCATTTAAGGGTAATATTAATATTTTAAAAATATTTTGAGTTATTATAAATAACTTTAATATTTTAGAAATGATTTCATTAATAGTTTAATACTAATTAAATATTAATATAATAGAATTGATTAGTATTTAAATCATTTTAAATTTGATTCCAATGTTTGAAAATTTATGATAAATCATAATAAATGTTTTAAAATTATTATTAGTTATTTAAAAATAATATGACTGATACGTACAGATATTGAGTTACAGAATAGAGTCTTAGACTCGATAAATACCCGATAAAGTTGTCGGTACACCGACATGTTTCAGAAATTGATCTGGACTTAGATAATGTGATTAGATAAGTGATTATTTGTGATTCAATGGTTGTTAAATCTATGTGCCAATGTGATTAGGGTATGTGCTGACTGCAATAAGCAGTGTTATGTGTTATAGTATGTTGTTCTAATCGAACGAACGATCTTATTAATGTTAGGTCGTGAGATAAGCGATATATCTTAATTACAAGTTGTAAGCAGCGCTTCAGGCAAGTATCTAACCTTTGCATTTTCTTTATGCAATGGACATGAGTAAGAATGTTTCTAAACTATATTATTACTGTACAGATTAATAGCCTTATATTATATACGCTCATTGCTTATCAACATGTTAGTATATGGTAATTCAGATATATATATATATTCTGTTCGTTAATTTCTGTAAATGGTTATCCAAGTGTCCCCACTTGGATAATCATTTTATTTAATCACATGTTGATATACCATTGTCAATTACCCGTATATATATATATATATATATATATATATATATATTATTTATATATATATATATATATATATATATGTGTGAATTATATATTATTGTTGAAACAAGATAAAACCTTTGATTTGGAACTCAGACAAGTATGAACATCCCTACACGGAAAAAGTTTATGCGCCCAAGGCGGAACAGAGTGAACGATCCTATCGTTCTTGTAATGTAGTATTGATCAATGCAAGGCATAACGGCTGATCACCCCCCGTGCCCGTAAGTTATGTCGGTTTACAGATGAATTTCTGTTTAACCTTTTCGAAAATGAAAATAATGTTCATGGCATGTCACCATAACCCCAGTTATAGTCATTATGTAGTTTCAAAATTTTTTTTGAAAGAGAGTTGCTATGTTATTATTATCGGTTCAGAATACTTCACAACTATTTACTTGTTGTAGAAGAATAGTACAAAAAAATATTTAAATCCTTTCAGCTTATATATATATATATATATATATATATATATATATATATATATATATAATTGCTATTACTTGCTGGACACTCAAATGCTCATCCTTGCTTAAATTTAAATATTTTCAGCTAAGTGCGAACGACCAGAGAGCTCTGATAAGAATAAAAGAAAAGGAAAGGTTGCTGAATGAACGAATTACTATGTTATGTAATAGTTTAATGTTATTAAGACAAGAATGATATATATTATCTATCATGGTTTGTAATGAATGTTTAAAGGTTACGTACTTGAGTTTAGACTCTGATAAATGTAAGTTAAGTTTGATATTTATATTATTGTTATTATTATTAGTATTATTCCGCTCATAGAAATGGTATCGTGAAGAATCGAGTTCGGGTTTCAAGTACCCGAGTTTGGGATCCTCACAGACCAAACTTTAAATGAACGGATTTGGTTTTATAACGAATCCGTGGCGTTGAATTTTACGAATTTATGTTAAAAACTTCAAGAACATCAAGAATAGAGGAAAATTTTATGTTTTAATTCTGTGATTATATGTTTTAATGGGTTAAAATCACTTTATAGATGTTGTATTATGATTATACATGAATTATAACATGTGGGTATGTCTAAATTTGTGTAGTAATAAATTAAATTGGAGTTTTTGGCTGTGTTCTGTAATTTTTGCCGCAGCGCTACATCGCCATGTGTCCGGCTGTAGCGCCACAGCGCCGCAGCGCGAAGATCAAGCATAACAGTGGCGCCGCAGCGCCACTCTCCAGAATGTCCAAAAATATAATTTCTTTATGATAAGTCTAGCAATGTGTTAGTAACTTAATATAATGAACATGTAAACATGCTAGAAATATAATAAAATGATAAAATAGTTGTTTAACATGTAAATAACATAATTACATGTGAATTGAATTATTGAATACATAATTAGCTTGATGATTCATGAAGTGCAAATTATGTGACAAAGTGGTAAATTGATTAAGTATAGTCAATAATCAAAGTAGATAAAGAGAATGAGTTTATGATGATTAGTTAAGTTATAATTAACTGGTATTGTGAATGTGAATGGTATGTAGGATTTAATTCAAATAACGTGATTAGTTAAAGTATAATCTACGCACGAGGCAAGTTCCCTAACCCTACTTGTCATTATTGTTCAAGCTTATTATTTACCTTGAATAAACTATCGTTACTATTATTCAAGTTCAAATAATTTATTAAAGATTGATTATCTCTTCAAATTATGATTTAGTTATACAATAATTGTTCTATTGTATACTTCTTGAGATTATTATTTCAAATTGATATCATTATTGTTGAACCTTATTAGACTAGTGAAACCTTAATGATTCAACTAGTCCATAGTTGATGAGCGTTCTAAATTTCAGAACACTTGATGAATTATCCAAACCAAACTTCCTTTGGTGCAGACTCGAATGTCAAGCTGAGATGAACAACCCTGTATAGGGGATTATTTATGCTTTAGCGTTAAGATATTGTGCACAGTATGGTACTAAGGGTTGATCCCCCTAAGTAAGAGAAGAAGGTCCATAGTCTTATTACTGTTAAAGGTTTCAAGTATAACCCTTGTTAACCTAGGGCATAGTTCAAGGTCTTATGACCCTCAGAATTCTTTTCATTCTTGATTCAAAAGTTGAACTTTTATTCAGATGTCTTTGATTTATTCGCATGTTATTATACTGTTATATCATTTTTTATACTTGTGGGCATTTGTGCTCACTCTTGCTTAATAATAACATTGCAGCTAGGAACGAAAGAACTGATGAACCTTCCATTAGTAAAGGCAAGGGCAAAGTTAGCAAGTGACGAAGACCTGTTGTTTTATATGATGATGTATTTGTTTAAGACTTGAGTTAATGTTATTGTTTAAGACTTATTGTTTATGATTCCGCACAGATGTTTAAGGTTAGTTTAACCTGGGATTGTATTATTATTATTCGGATGTTGTAACCCTTAAGGGGAAGATTTTATTTCTATCTATTGCATGGTTTGCATTTATTATGGGTAGATAAATAGATGATATTTGTACAGTAAACACCAAATCTCGTGGAATCGAAGTACCTGGATTTGGGGGTGTCACAGGTTGGTATCAAAGCTGTAGGTTATAAACCTTAGGTGGGGGAACAACCTTAAGTAGTAGCCTTATAGAAAGAAGATAGTAAAGGAAAAATCTTATCGAGTTTTAAGAAATGAATTTTTGGTAATTCATTGAAGATAATAAAAATACATTATGTGTTTATGTGTTAATTTATGTGCTCGTTAGTACGACTTAGTAACTAAAACTTAAAATTTTGTTGTCAGGATGATGAATATTGGAGAAGGTAGTCAAGCTGGGGAGGAAGAAAGAAGTACCTAGTACCTACAAAGGAGGAGCCCCGAGACATACATGTTGTTAGGGAACAGTTAGTTCAGAGGGAGTCATCTCCATTGATCACCGTTGTTGGTCAGGAGCATGAGCCCGAGACTGATCCTGAGGAGGATCCTGAGGAGTAGTTTGTTGAGGAAGAGGAAGAAGAGGAGTTACCACGGTACACCGTTGATGCGGAGATGTATGACACGTTATATGACCGTAACGTGGAATTACAAGACGAGGTTCAGGAATTGACTGAGCGAGCGACTGTTCAGCAGTCTACTTTAGAGGAGAAGGAGAGGGAGATTTCGACTCTTCACTCACGATTGGGAAATGTAGAATGGGATTTGGTCAATGAGAAGGGTCAAACCGAAGATAAGACCGAGGAGATAGAGAAGCTGAAAAAGGAACTGAAAGAAACCTTCGTAAGACTGAAAATAGCAGAGGAAGGATGGGTAAGAGAATCACGTCGAGCTGATCGTGCAGAAGATGATAGTCGTGCAAAGAAGGCAAAGCTTGAAGAGACATACTCCACACTTAATCATGCAATGGATGAGGCTCATGAACGAGTTTTGAGATACTCCATCCAGTTCGAAGGACTTCCGTCGTATATGCTGGATCACCGGACGATGTCTCGTATCATGGATGAGGAGCATGGCAAGGCTATTCTGCACCTTGATAGACATGATTAGAATCCGTTTAATTATGTGAAAGACTTAATTAGTTTTTATATGTAAATTTCGATGTGTTTATGAATGAAGGAATATGTTAATATTTTAAATACTGTGGATTCTTTATTCCAGGATAGTTGATGTAAATAGCAGTTATGCTATAGTTTGATGTTAAAACTTTGAGTTGAATTAAATATATTAAGTTATTTGAGATGATGTGTTAAATTGTTGAGTAATGCCTTAACTATTTAGAGAAATAAATAAAGTTCTAATAAGCGTTTATTTTATCAGAAATATGCCGCCAAGGAGAAGACAACAACGCCAACCGGCTCAGGAAGAGTCAACCAATAATAACAATAACGCCAACGCTAATCCTGTTCGGCAGTTGGTGAACTTACTGACGGGAGAAATGAACAATCAACCTCAAGCTCCACCAAACACAACGTTTAAAGACTTCAAGGCGGTGGGACCGCCAGAGTTCAAAGGTTCCAGGAACCCAATCGAGGCTCAAACGTGGGTCATGGAAATGGAGAAAGTATTCGACGTTGCTAGGGTTAGAGAAGACCAGAAGACCGCTTTCGCAATGTTTATGCTGAAGTCTGAGGCTAGCTACTGGTGGCAAGCAAATAAAGTGTGAGGAGGTGAAGGTGTAATTACGTGGGAGAGATTTAAAGAAATATTTTTCGAAATGTACTTCCCAACTAGTTCGCAAAATCAGATGGAAATTCAATTTCTGGAACTGAAGCAGGGAAACATGAGCGTACCTGATTACGCAGCTAAATTCGATGAGTTGGCAAGGTTTGCCCAGTACCAAGTACACACTGACGAAAGAAAGGCCAAAGATTTGAACAAGGGCTAAAGCCTTGGGTTTACAGTAAGGTGTCAATATTTCAGATAAACACATTTGCCGGAGTACTGGAAAAGGCCATCCTCGCTGAAGGTGGGAGCGATGCGATGACCAAGTACAATCAAGAGCAGAAGAAGAAGAAGAGTGAAGGTGAAAGAAATAACAAAACTGGTGGGAGTATCACTGGGGGTAGTCATAATCAGAAGAGGAAGTGGACGGATAACTCTTCAGCTGGAAGTCAACAAGGAGGGCAGAAGAAGAAAATTAAAGCGTGGTCAAACTGCGAAAAAGCTCATCTGGGAGTTTGCATGAAAGGGAAGCGAGTGTGCTACAATTGTGGTCAGGAAGGCCACATAGCACCAAACTGTCCAAACCCAAAGAAGGGTGCTTGTTTTAACTGTGGTTCTAAGGATCATCTAGTAAGAGACTGCCCCAAGAAGGGATCAGGAGGAGCAGTGCAAGGAGGTAATCATGGAAATAGCAGTGGAAATACCTTAACCATTACCGGACCACCTGCAACAAACCGACCGACCGCCAGAACTTTCAATATGACAATGCATGACGCAATCCAGTCTCGTAAGGTGGTGTCAGGTATTATTCCGATCAATGAAATTAATGCTTATGTTTTATTTGATTCGGGTGCTACTTGTTCCTTTATATCCGAAGACTTTGCTAATAGTTTAGATTTGCTTATGAATGAGTTGGAATATCCCATGAATATAGAAATTGCGAATAGAGAGATAATTCCTGTTAAGTACGTGTTTAAGAACTGTAGGGTGATATTAAGGGTAATATCATGAACGTAGATCTTATCCCTATTCGGCTTGGGGAATTTGATGTTATTTTGGGTATGGATTGGTTATCCAATTGTGGGGTGGTAATTGACTGCCAGAAAAAACGTATTAACCTTATGACTCCGTCAAAGGTTGTATTTTATGGTAGCAAGTCGCCTAGACAAGCGAGTTGTCTGACGATGATGCAGGCTAGGAGGTTGTTAAGACAAGGCTGTGTAGGATATCTAGCTTATATAGTAGACAGTCGAAAAGAGAATCCGAAGGTAGAAGAGATACCGATTATGAGGGACTTCGTCGATGTATTTCAAGACGATTTGCCAAGACTTCCACCAGATAGAGAGGTAGATTTCGTGATCGATTTGGCGCTCGGAACCGCTCCAATATCGAAGGCACCATACCGAATGGCACCAGTAGAGATGAAAGAACTGATGGTCCAACTACAAGAATTGCTGGACAAAAAGTACATTCAACCGAGCGTATCGCCGTGGGGAGCGCCGGTGTTGTTTGTGAAAAAGAAGGACGGATCGATGCGGCTCTGCATTGACTACAGAGAACTGAACAAGGTCACAATTAAGAATAGATATCCGTTACCAAGAATCGACGATCTGTTTGATCAATTAAAGGGAGCAAGATACTTTTCCAAGATAGACTTGAGGAGTGGTTATCACCAACTGAAGGTGAAGCCAGAGGATGTACCGAAGACAGTGTTCAGAACGCGATACGGTCACTACGAATTTTTAGTAATGTCGTTTGGTCTAACGAATGCTCCTGCAGCATTTATGGGACTAATGAATGGTGTGTTCAAGTCATTTTTGGACAAATTCGTGGTGGTATTTATAGACGACATTCTGGTATATTCCAAAACCAAAGAAGAATACGAAGAACATTTGAGGTTAACGTTGGAAGTATTGAGAAGGGAGAAGTTGTACGCTAAATTTTCGAAATGCGAATTCTGGATCGAGCGAGTATAATTTCTTGGTCACGTGATCGATAAAAACAGAATTTTGATATATCCATCCAAAGTAGAAGCCGTGATTAACTGGGAATAGCCGAGAACGCCGTCAAAAGTAAGAAGTTTTCTTGGATTGGCGAGATATTATAGAAGATTCATTCAAGATTTTTCTAAGATTGCAACTCCATTAACGAATTTAACTCGAAAAGCTGTGAAATTTGTTTGGACGGATGAGTGTGAGGAGGGCTTTCAAGAACTAAAGAAGAGGTTGAGTACGGCACCTGTGTTATCTCTTCCGGATGATACAGGCAATTTTGTTGTTTTTAGTGATGCGTCGCATAAAGGACTTGGCTGTGTGCTAATGCAAAAAGGTAAAGTCATCGCGTATGCATCACGATAGTTGAAGGATTACGAGAAGGGATACCCGACTCATGATTTAGAGTTAGCTGTAGTGGTTTTTGCTTTAAAAATTTGGAGGCACTATCTCTACAGGGAGAAATGTGAGATATATACAGACCACAAGAGTCTGAAATATATTTTCACACAGAAGGATTTGAATATGCGTCAAAGAAGATGGTTAGAATTAATTAAGGATTACGACTGTGAGATTTTATACCATCCGGGTAAAGCAAATGTTGTTGCCGACGCCTTAAGTAGAAAGGGTCGTGAGAAATTGATGATGTTGACTGCTCAGGAGGAGCTAATCACAGAAATAGAGAAACTGGAGTTGGAAGTGAAGTATCCAATGGAGATTGATGAGAAGCTATTTCAGATGCAATCTGGTACAACTTTACTAGATAAAGTGAAGGAGGCTCAGCTTCAGGATGATGAATATTAAAAGGTGGCAAAGAAGATATCAGAAGGGACCGAACCGAGATTTAAGATGGATAAGGAAGGAATACTGAGATTTGAGAGTAGAATTTGGGTACCGTCAGTACAAGAGATTAAGGAAGATATTTTAAGTGAGGCTCATAGTTTACAATATTCGATTCACCCTGGTAGTACCAAAAATGTACTAAGATCTTCGACAACATTTTTGGTGGTCGAATTTGAAGTGTGATGTTGCAGAATGTGTTGCCAAGTGTCTGACCTGTCAGAAAGTGAAAGCGGAACATCAGAGACCGAGTGGATTGCTACAACCGTTAGAGATCCCAGAGTAGAAATGGGAACATATTACAATGGACTTCGTGGTTGGCCTTCAGACGACTCAGAAAGGCTACGACGCAGTATGGGTTATCGTTGACCAACTGACGAAATCTGCACACTTCCTTCCAATCAAAATAAAATTCAACTTAGATCAGTTGGCCAGGCTATACGTAAAAGAGATTGTTTCGAGGCACGGAGTTCCAGTATCAATTATTTCAGATAGGGATCCGTATTTCACATCAAATTTCTGGAAACATCTTCAGGAATGCATGGGTACGCAATTACGAATGAGTACAACTTACCACCCTCAAACAGACGGACAGAGTGAGAGAACGATTCAGACATTAGAAGATATGATAAGAGCCCGTGTAATGGACTTTAAAGGAAATTGGGATGATCACCTACCATTAGTAGAGTTTGGCTACAACAACAGTTACCACGCTAGTATTGGTATGCCGCCTTATGAAGCTTTATACGGCAGAAGTGCAGAACTCCGCTTTACTGGATGAAGTTGGTGAAAGACAATTGCTAGGACCAGAATTGGTACATCAGACATCAAAAATAGTCAAAGTAATCCGAGCACGACTGGTAACGGCTCAAGATCGACAGAAGAAATATGCTGATCCACATCGTAAAACTATTGAGTTTGAATCAGGTAGTTATGTTTTCTTGAAGGTCTCTCCCTGGAAAGGGAAGATCAGGTTCAGAAAGAAAGGGAAATTGAGCCCAAGATTCATTGGACCCTTTGAAGTACTGAGAAGAATCGGAGAAGTTACGTATGAGGTAGCCTTACCTCCAGCACTCGAGAATATCCATAACGGCTTCCATGTTTCTGTGTTGCGACCCTGCAAGCCTGATTACAAGCATGTAATTGAATATGAACCCCTACATTTTGAGAAAGACTTATCTTACGAAAAAATTCATGTCCAAATTGTCGACCGAAAAGAACAAGTTAGAAGAAATAAAGTTATACCTTCAGTTAAGGTAATTTAGAGAAACCACAACGCTGAAAAAACTACGCGGGAACTGGAAGAGAATATGATGAATAATTACCCTCATTTATTTACTTAATTATTTGTAAGCGATTCTGGGGACAGAATCTTTGTAAGGGGGGAGAATGTAACGGGTAAAAAAATTTATTGAGTCGTGATTTTGGAGACAGAATCCTTTTAAGGGGGGAAAGATGTGGCGAACGAGATTTTGTAAATAATTTTTAATATTTATTGAATTAAATAAATATTTTCGATGATTTAATTATTAGATTAAATAATTAATCGATGCAATTGTGGTAGATTAAATTAATTATATGCGTTGCATTTATTAAATTAATGTAGAGAATAATTATTATTCAAGTATGTAATTATGTGAACTTATTGAACTAAATGAATTATTTAATTAATCATGATGTTATTTTAATTAATTTAATTATTAATTAGAGAATAAATAATTTGACATTATTTATTTATGAGAAAGTATTATATTTTATTTATATTAAATAAGATATATAAATTATTGTACAAGTGGGTGTGACATGATTTAAATTATATGGTAAAATTTTTATTAAATTAAATAATTTTGTAATTATTTAACTAGCCAAACAAGGTCTTATTGGGAGTTGGGATCAGTTACCCATGACTGGGTTAACTGACCACAATGCGCCAGTCTTTTATTACGACGTCTTCTTCTCATTTCTTATTATTTCTAAGTCTGCAAATCAGAGAGGGAGAGAATTAAAGAGTTTGAGAAGTCTGAGAGAAATTTTGAGTGTATAATTATCAATTACTTGTGAAAGAATCACCACTGATCATCTCTTCCATTAGTTATACTTTGGGTAATTCTCCTTCCCAATTCCTACTTTACGTAATTGAGTTTTCTAGAAAATGGCTTTCAAAACTTCTGTTAATCTCTGTGAATTGGGAATTGGTGTTGTTATAAGGATATATGTAAAATACGAGTAGCATAACATGTTTTATATATATATTGCATGATTCCATATCCTAAGTTTCGTAATCTGATGACTTGCTATTTCAAAAATATACAGAGTTTGGATTTTTGGCCTTATGGCCTTATACGCGATTTTAGTATGTCAAACATAAATGTTTTCATAGATTTTACACTCGTATATTATTGTGCATGTTTATACGAAGAGACCAAACTTAAATGAACGGATTTGGCTTTATAACGAATCCGTGGCGTTGAATTTTACGAATTTATGTTAAAAACTTCAAGAACATCAAGAACAGAGGAAAATTTTATGTTTTAATTCTGTGATTATATGTTTTAATGGGTTGAAATCACTTTATAGATGTTGTATTATGATTATACATGAATTATAACATGTGGGTATGTCTAAATTTGTGTAGTAATAAATTAAATTGGAGTTTTTGGCTGTGTTCTGTAATTTTCGCGAATTACAGAACAGTTTCTGGTTCGCCGCGCCGCCGCGCCAGACTCAAGCCTAAACATCCGCGCCGCAGCGCCACAGCGCCACTCTCCAGAATGTCTAGAAATGTAATTTTTTTTATGATAAGTCTAGCAATGTGTTAGTAACTTAATATAATGAACATGTAAACATGTTAGAAATATAATGAAATGATAAAATAGTTGTTTAACATGTAAATAACATAATTACATGTGAATTGAATTATTGAATACATAATTAGCTTGATGATTCATGAAGTGCAAATTATGTGACAAAGTGGTAAATTGATTAAGTATAGTCAATAATCAAAGTAGATAAAGAGAATGAGTTTATGATGATTAGTTAAGTTATAATTAACTGGTATTGTGAATGTGAATGGTATGTAGGATTTAATTCAAAGAACGTGATTAGTTAAAGTATAATCTATGCACGAGGCAAGTTTCCTAACCCTACTTGTCATTATTGTTCAAGCTTATTATTTACCTTGAATAAACTATCGTTACTATTATTCAAGTTCAAATGATTTATTAAAGATTGATTATCTCTTCAAATTATGATTTAGTTATAACAACAATTGTTCTATTGTATACTTCTTGAGATTATTATTTCAAATTGGATATCATTATTGTTGAACCTTATTAGACTAGTGAAACCTTAATGATTCAACTAGCCCATAGTTGATGAGCGTTCTGAATTTCAGAACCCTTGATGAATTATCCAAACCAAACTTCCTTTGGTGCGGACTCGAATGTCAAACTAAGATGAAACAACCCTGTATAGGGGATTAATTATGCTTTAGCGTTAAGATATTGTGCACAGTATGGTACTAAGGGCTGATCCCCCTAAGTACGAGAAGAAGGTCCATAGTCTTATGACTGTTAAAGGTTTCAAGTATAACCCTTGTTAACCTAGGACATAGTTCAAGGTCTTATGACCCTCAGAATTCTTTTGATTCTTGTTATTCATTCTTGATTCAAAAGTTGAACTTTTATTCAGATGTCTTTGATTTATTCGCATGTTATTATACTGTTATTTCATTTTTTATACTTGTAGGCATTTGTGCTCACTCTTGCTTAATAATAACATTGCAGTTAAGAACGAAAGAACTGATGAACCTTCCACTAGTAAAGGCAATGGAAAAGTTAGCAAGTGACAAAGACCTGTTGTTTTATATGATGATGTATTTGTTTAAGACTTGAGTTAATGTTATTGTTTAAGACTTATTGTTTATGATTCGCACAGATGTTTAAGGTTAGTTTAACCTGTGACGCCCCGAAAAATAGGTATAACAACACCCATTCTGAGTCGCCAAATACATGGTACAAAAAGCAAACTACAACTTCAATAATACAATTGTCGTGCAAAAACGACAACATATACTGTGAGTTTAAATATAAATATTGTCTTCTAGACAATATCCACACTCAAAATAAGTCCTTATTATAATTATTCAAACACTA